>JAGIQG010000022.1:13393991-13993991 GCA_024679065.1 Sphyrna mokarran
CCAGTGCAAATTTTAACTGTTAGCATAATGAACCAGTTCTTTGAACTTAGACAGCATTCCCTTGTCCTTCCAGGACAGAATTAATTATTACACGAGCCTTGTACTGCAGAAAGTCAATATCCCAAAACTTGTTTTCAGATTTACAACCTCAGCTTTTGTAACATACTATAAGTTACATACATAGCAGTGGGGATAAAGATGGGACATGATGAGTGATGTGACCAGAGATGTATTCTGGAGCCTGAACTTTTCACTGTATTTATTGACAATTTAGCTGATGGAATAAACTGGCACGTTTATTTTGTCATTGACTCTAAGTTAGGTGGGACAGTAAATAGTAAAAATGAGAGCAGGTGATTACAAAGGAACATGGGTAAAAGAGTGCGAAAAATTGTTGCAAATTGTTTTGGACCTGAAAAATCAAAATGGATTATTTCCTCAATAATGACTAAATGTAGAGGAACAGGGATTTAGGGATCCAGCATGTAAGGGATGAATCCCAAATTTGAGTTTCACTTGAACTCAGATGAAATTTTTTTTAAAGTCTTCCAGTACGACAATCCTCCAAGATTTCTGCACTGTCCCAATTCTCTCCTTTTTGTATATGCCTGATTTTCATTGTTCCCCAATCACAGTTATCCATTCTGCTGCCAAGGCTCAATATCTTGCAGTTTCCCCCCTCTGTTTCTCCATTTCTCGATGTCACTTTCCTCTTTTAAGGTGCTACTTAAAACCCAGCTTTTGGGGGTTTTGGTCACCTATCTAAATATTTCCTTGAGTTAATTATCTTGATGTTTTGCTAAGTTATATATGCAATATAAATGCAGGTTCTTCAAGGGATGTGGTGCAGTAGACATTGAAAAACTATTTCCTTTATTGTGGTGTGAAGATCCAGAACAAAGCAATCCACTTGATTGGCATCCCATGCATATCCTTAAACTTTCAGTCCCTCCACCACTGATGCATAGTGATACCAGTGTGTAGCATCTACAAAATGCATTCCAACAGCAATTCATGAAAGCTCCTTCATCAACACCTTTCAAATCTATCACCAATACAATCCAAAAAGACAAGAGCGGTAATTGCACTGGAGCACCTCACCTGGAAGTTCTCCTCCAAGCCACTGATCTGACCTAGAACCATATCACAGTTCCTTCTGTCGCTGGGTCAAAGTCCTGGAATAATAGTACCACGGGTTTTCTTACAAATATTTGGACTGCAGAACTTTAAGAAGGCAGCACACCATCACCACCCGAGGGCAATTAGGGATGGGTAGTAAGTTCTGGCTTAACCAGTGATGTTTCCATCCTGTAAATGAATAAATTGAACTTGTTGTTCTCAATGTTTAGCTATTTAGCAATGTCTAATTTACCCTTTACAGTAGTACAGTGGTTGGGGCAACACAGTGACACATTGGTTAACACTGCTGCCTCACAGTGCCAGGGGTCCAGGTTCAATTCTGGCTGTAGGTCACTGACTGGAATTTACATGTTCTCCCTGTGCCTTCATGGGTTTCCTCCAGACCAAAGATATGTGGTTAGGTTGATTGGCCATTTTAAATTGCCCTTTAGTGTCAGGATGATTGGGATAAATATGTGGGTTTACAGGGATAATGCTTTGGTGGGATTGTTATTGGTGCAAGCTCGAATGGCCTTCTGCACTGTAGGGATTCTAATTACCCTAAGATTAAAGAGCAACGGATGACAGCTCAAATAAAATTACCTAAACTTATTTATCATATTCTTTTTAGAATATGTAATAAGTATTGAGACTGACTGTTTTGGCCAAAATGTACAATTACAATGCTTGCTCCAGTAAATGTAAATGTGTTTATATTTTTAAATATACGGTTAAGGATTTAAGTTGTCAGATCTTTTGTTCAAAAGATTTTTGTCATCTGTGTTTTGATGTAGTATTTGTATCAGTTTCTAATAGTGTCCCAGTCAAATTAGGGAATGTTACTGTTGCATTTGGTTTCATATAATGCAGTTTGATTTGATATGATGGCTTTGATTTCAAAGTTTAAAAATTTAAATTTCAGTAGGATACAGCTAAGATTTTATTAATAAGATTGATCATCTATCCATTATAAAGAATGAAATTTGTAGAAATGTTCCTGTAGGTGGTAGTACTATGTGTGGTTACTTTATATTTGTTCTCTCTGATTTTATGAGGCAGCGGGTATGGAAATAGTTGTGACAGCAAACAGATCTCAGTTCTTGTAGCTCTGTAAGCCATTCTGTGGTGTATTCGTGCTGACTGAGTCTCTGATCATGATAATGTGATTGAAGCCTCATCTTATAGTTAAGGAAGCAGTTTCTTAAGCCAGTCTAATAACATCTATAATGTTGTTAGATTTGGTTGAACCATTCATACTTTCTCTAATATCTCAGGCTTCCCTATCTCTCATGTTCCCACACTTCTATTTCTAAAACTATCTTTTATCTTACTTGTGGTGTCGTTTTCCTCAAAAGTTTCTCAAATATAAAGCCCAGAACTGGAGATGTTCTCGTAACTTGTACATTCCAGATTAAGGAAATTCTTAATTTGCTTTATAACCCCTCTGCATAGAAACTTTGGGATTTTCCAGCCCCAGTACAGTGGATTCCATCACAATGCATGTAGCACTAATGTCCTTTAAGGAAGAAATCTGCCATCCTTACTTGGGGCTGGCTTCGATGCAACTCCAGATCCACAACAATATCATTGACTCTCAAAATGCCCCCAGGGGTAGACAGTAAATGCTAGCCAAGCCAGTAAAGTCCACATACATTCCATGAACAAATAGGGAAAAAAGATAGCCAAAAATCCATTGATCTCAGATCCCACTGGCAGTTTCGACCAGAAAATCTTGCTTTGGCTTTTAGAACGATTGGAATCATTGCTCCTCTTGCCTTCCTATGTTCCCTCCTGAGTTCCAAATCTGTTACGGGGAGGCAATAGCCTTGCGGTTTTGGACTAGTAATCCAGAGACCCAGGATAATGCTGTGGGAATCTGGATTCGAATTCCATCACAGCAGTTGATGAAATTAGAATGCAATAAAAATCTGGAGTTAAAAATTTGATGAAGACAAATCATTGTCGTTCTTGTAAGAATCCATTTAATTCACTAATGTAATTTAAAGAAGGAATTCTGCCATCCTTACCTGATCTGACCTAAATGTGACTTCAGATCTGCTTGTGATTCCAGTTGACATTTAATTGACCCTTAAAGGCAATAAAGTATATGCTAGTCCAGTCGGCAATGCCAGATCCCATAAAAGTTTTATAAATCCTGCACATTGCAGTTGAACTGGAGACCCATTGAATTAAGAAGTACCACGTATGACAACTCATTTCATTTGGTCAGTTTCATTTGGAAGGTGTCTTTTGAATGTTTAGATATCAATGAAACAATGAATTGACATTTTGGTGACTCTTAATCTTAATTTTCTTCCACAGATTTCCACAAGACGGGTCCATTTGTTGTCACTGGAAGTGTAGATCAAACGGTAAAGGTCTGGGAGTGCCGCTGATAGAAATGATCTTCTGGTTTTTTTCTCCTTCCCCTTCTTTCCCTTTCCGAACAACCTAAAAACCCCCACCCCTCCGGATGCACTCAGTTACCATGGTTACCCATCAAGCTCTGTTTAATAACTATTGTCCTTTCATGTAAATTATTCTGGATGTAGATTGAGCTATTAAATGTTACACAAAAGTATTCATGCATGGTGAATCCGAATTGTATACTGTAAATTACATACGTTGTCTAGAAGTACCATAGGTAAAGAACAAGGGCTAGCATTGGTCATATTAGACCTGGAAAGCAGAAGTTGATTGGATAATTAGGGCACTGAATATGACTGAAATTATATCAACAGTTATCAGAAATGGTCTTTATTTTCATCATCATTGTAGTCTAAAGCACAAACAATGTGTTGATTCTGCAATCCTTAAATCACTTTTTGTGGTACTAGGGTTCATTTGAGGAGTGTGTAGGTGTTATCCATAAATTATCTACCAATCTGTTAGCCCCTTATAAATCGTCACAACCAACAATCCTGTAAACTCAATTGCAATGGGTGAATTCTGAAGACCATTGTTAGATCTCCCACTCGGGCTGGGATTAACATTCACAGATAATCACATTTTGAAGTTGGCTTTCATAATATGTAATAAATGAAACTATTTATCTTTCTAAATCTGCATGTTAATAACCTTGAAATGCCGTAGCAATGATCAAATGTAAGGCCTAACAAGTGACTGCTGAAAAAACATTTGACTGCTGCAAAGATGATAGCTGCATACTGTACTGAAAATCATAAGGAACTGTCAGATATGCATACTATCCAAGGACTGAAAGCACTTCAAACAGTACTATAATTTGAGTATTGGTAAGTCTGTTTTAGTGCATACTGTTAACTGTTTAGTTATGGTCAGACAGCACATTAACCTCAAAACTGAAAATTCAAGTAGATACTTAGCTTACTTTAAAAATAAAATTGATACTTCTAATGACAAGCTTTAGTAGTACTATTCCCCATAGTAGACACATTGCATTCATATGTTTTCGAAAGATTTTAGTGGCAATTATTCACACCGTGAAAAATCCACTAAATATGCAACATTTTTAACTAAGATACCCAGTCATTTTAAACTGAACATTTTTTGTAAATGTCTAGAGAAACATGCTGAACGATTTTGTAGCAACTTAGTGCCATTTGTTTTAATAGCTGTTCTTTTATTTAAAACATATGAAAACCTTGTGCCTAATCCAGTCAGTGCATCCTGCTTGAAGCAGGAGCCACTTATGAAGGATATACGCTACGACTTGAAATATTTAAATCATAATTTCTAGGGTGGAATATTGCAAAAGATACCTTGTTGAAGAATATTCTCATCATCAGTCAGTTCAAATGGTGCTTTAGGATAATAAATCATTAAAAAGCCCTTTGCTTTTTTTTTGTTGCAGTGAGTATGCACCATGCTTTTTAATCTTGACTTTAAGCCAGTTGTCCGATTTATAGACCGATCTCAATTATTTTGGCAACATTTGTTTTTTGATTTTGATTATTCTTTTTGTGCATGGCCCCGGTGCACACACCCCTTCCCTATCACCTCACTCCAATTTTCTCCCTATGGTACATATGTAAAATGCCTTTGGTTGAATACTTTTTGCTTGAGAGAAAAATAATGCATAGCTTATGAACGAACCAGTGTTCAAAGAAGAATAAAGTGCAACTTAAAATGTCACATCAGCACTAGGAATTGCATCAAGTTCTGCTTTGTCGTGTCCAATCAATGCAATTTCTTGTTCATTCTGGAGAGTGTGCAGTGATGTTTTGTGGATTTTGTGGCTGCCTGCCATTATAACTTCTGTATTCAATAGCAGTAACAGTAAAACAGCCAGATAATTCCAGTGTTCTGAATCTAAACAGAACATCAATTCTGAAAGACCAATGTGCTCATTAGTGGGCAATTCACAGTAGCTGCTGTAAATTACATGCAGTGCATCATGTGTAATGTTTTAAACTGAGTAACAAATGCAGAATGGTAATTTATAACTGCATAGGGTTAAGTTCCTGGTTGCCAATCAAAATTCTAATGAAGTTGGCCTTGACAAGTGAGCTGCACTGTTCAGTTTTTATGTTTACGCTTTTATTTTGAACTTCCATTTGTGACTAGCTCTTTTCTAAAATCTGCAATGCATTGGTGCAGCCAAAGAAATCACAGTTTAGTAGCAATTTGAATGCAAAGCCTTTGTCAAGCAACTAACTGCAAATTTTTGATAAGAATCCAGTCTGTAACTGGTTTAGTGTTCCCATATCTAGCATAGAGTGTTGCCTGGATTCCAAAAAAATCTGAAACCTGATGATTTGGACAGTAGTAACTATTACCTACAAAATATATTATTACCCTTCAGAAGTTGATATGCCAAAAATTCTATTTCTCAGTACTTTCATGCCTTCTATTGCAGCTCAGGTTATTCTACGTATTCCACATTAAGCCTCATCGTAAACCTTTACAAGTTGAAATGTGGCATTTCATGTCTAAAACATCATATAAAGTTTGCTTACTGATATTTCTGGCAAATAGATTTCAGCTCTGGCAGTTGGATTTGATGTGGTTGTATTCTAGATTAAATATTTTAACAAAGGTGCCCATAACTGTTACCACAAAACCAGGTTATTAAGTAAGCTTCCACTTCTCTCTTCCCTCCCTTGCTGAAAAATACACCAATGTCAAATTGCACAATGCTCCCAAGATTCCAAATGTTCTTCAAAAGCAATTTTCCTGCTTTCAGAACTCTAAATATGCTCTTGCATGCACCTGTAATGAGCAGTAAATGCTTATTACGGTCACTGCCTAGCGTGAAGCCTTATAATGAAAGCGAAGTCCAATCAACCAAGTGAAGTACAGGCAGCTTTATGGCACTGAGGCTGTGTTAAGTCAGAAACAGCCACATTTAGGTTTTTTTTTTTTGCTGGTAATTTTTGTTAAAAGCACTTTTCTGTCAACATTAACATACTTGACTGACAATGGCACTCCTGTTGGATACTTTGCAACTTGAATGCTAGCACATGTATCAGTAATTATAATTGAGTGGTACGGTATTAAAGCTTGTGGTGCTGTAAGGAAATTGAAACAGTAGTTGTGGTAGCTCAGCTTTGAAGTGTTTGCAACTATTTTAGTGTAAGTGTTGAAAAATATTTTCTGAGCAAGTGATTTACCTTGAGGCCTAACAGAGCTACCCTCATGTTCGATTTCGCACCAATCTAACGTCATTATAGCCTGCTTACATGTGGAATACAGTTCATTCCTTTTAGGAGCATGTAGAATTTTTCAATAATAAAATTCACTGTCTTGACCAAAATTGCTTTTGCCTTTCCATTTTTTAATCCAAAAATGTGTACATAGGAAACAATTCTTTTAATGAGGAAACTGCTCTTAAATGGAGTAACCTGTAAACTCACTTGCTAAGTGAAACATGAACCAAAATCATTTTAAACCCATTACACATTCCAGAAATGAGCCCTTAACAATCTATGTGCCCCATTCCAAATCGTTGGTGACTTTAATATAACCGCTTCAATATATATTGGTTGAAACCATCTAGCACGATTTGGCCTTTGTTGAAGTTGAAAAGAGAACTTGTATAGCATCTTGCACTTTAAAACAACAAAAACCGTCCTGCTTTCTTCAGTGCGTGTATAGTGTGACCAATGCTATGTCCAAGGCACTAAACAAACCTAGTAGCTAGCAAGTGTAAGGGGCTATGGAGCACTGTAGTTTTGAAAGCTTGGTTATAGACTCACCAAGCCCAGTCTACTGTCAGTACCCTGCTTCTCCTATTTGCCTCTTCCTCTTTTTGTGAATTGCCTGGTTCAAACTCTTCTTTAAATGGCCATTCCCACTGGAGCCATTTTTAACCCTTCAGACTCTGTTTTGTCAGCTATTTTATTGGCTGTTAATTGACCTTTGCCATTCCCACTGTATCATGTGATTGGCTGCTTTCTAGTCCTGCCTTTTCCCTCCAGTGTTCCTAAGGTGTTCCTGAAGACCAGTAGTGAACCTCCAAGTAGACGTTGTACTCATCACTGACACTATGGCAAGAAGTAATTTTACAAGCAGAAGCAAAGGGTGCAATTATAAGTACCAGGACTGTGAGAAGATAATTGAGCTATTGACACAGTACAAGCAATCAGTTAAGGAATGTATATACTGCTGTGTGTTTTACAGTAAGATTTGTTGCTATCAAACTGTGTAAAACAAGATTTATTCATGTTTTCTGCATATTAAAATCTTAATGTACCAATTGGTAAAGACTATTAAAATGCATACAAAACTGCTGTGTTCTTTTCCTTCCTCTTTGTGATGGATTTTCTTTTAGTAAATCCATTGTTTGAGTGTCTTGCACCATACTGATGCTTTTATATCACTGGTCAAGATGCCAATCCTGGAATTGTGCAGCTTTTTAATCAGGGCAGTGTTTGTTAACGAAAAATGAGACTGACCTTGGATTCTAATCCTGCAGCAACACTGCTGTTCAAATTGGTAATGTCCACAGTATGTCCTTCCCTAGTGATGGATGTTTGGACTTGGAGGTCAGTGATCATGAACTTGTTTATATTCTGGTGTGTGTGCATGCTTGGGCTACAACACTCTGCAGGTGTTGGAGAAGATGTAAGAGAAACAAACTGGTCATGTGTGTCACAACAATAAAATTGAGTTTTCAGGACGTTGGTGCTGAAAATGAAGGAATCACTTTCTACCTCCCCTTGTCTTTTTTAAAAATTAATTCTTCCATTGATTATTAAGTTAATTCATAGCTAATGGGCAATGTACAATTAGTTTCGAACCAGCCAAGAAATAATTGGTTATTCATTTTAATTTGTTAGTGATGCATAAAAATCAAATCAAACTTCTAGTAAATAAAACAACATGTACAAGGCATTAGGCAGGCAGATTCCGTTGTTATAATTTTATTGCAAGTTCTCAATATGTGAAAGTTTGTTGTCTTGTAAATGCTATATGCAGAATGACTACAAATATTTACAGAACATTGTCATTTTTCCTGTATTTTGACTATCAAAGAAGATCTGTCATGAATGGTCCAAATAGAGTTTGACTTCAAGTTCAAAAACACTTGCCTTCTGATGAAACAACTACAGTCATCATAAAAATGTGCACTTAGTGAATAGGTGTAATGGAAAGAAGCTATGAATGGTAGAAATTTGGATTTATACAGCTTGCTCATCAATCTTGAAAGAGTTACCCCTGAAATAGTTACCTGTTACTTTCCAATAACAGGTCTTGAGATCCACTCTTCAGTTTTCACTTTAGTTCCAATTTAGTCATTGTCAACATTCCAATCTTCAATTTTTTTTTTGAAAAGTAGATATGTTTGTGATCTCAAAGGGCTATTTTCGCCAGTTAATTATTGCTTGTAACTTCACTGGCTAATAAACTCCAGCTACCAATGGATGAGCCAACAGTTGATGAACTTTTAAAGTAGTTTTCAATTTGAAGGGCATTGAAGCTTCCTTTGTTCAACACCTTATCCTCTTAAAAATGGTTCTGAAAAGAATTGTTCTGCTTCGCTGCATTTGTTGTTGGAAACATGGTTAGTAAATGCTTTATTTTATCTTCCCAAGTATGGTATTTTAAAGATTCTTGCTTTAAGCTGGGAAATGGCAAAACCTAGTGTTTTCATTTCAGCAGAATCTGTGAAATCTGTATCTGTGAGTGAGGAATAAAGGAAAATGACTAACACACCTATTCAAACATACACTGTAGCCTAGGACTGCTTTTGCTTCTTTATGCACTCTTCTCACACACCAACAAGATTATATGAAGAGACCCTCTCCACCTATGTTCACTGTTAGAACCAATATCCTCTCCTCCAGCCTTAGTCTTGCTAGTGTAAAGACAGCTGTTTTAGTGGCAGTCATTTGCAGAATGGTTTCGGCTGAATCTATTTATCATGCTATCAGCTAGGGTGACATGTGGGATGCAGGAATGGCAAGGAAAAGCATATTTTGCCAGTTGTCAGCTCAGTTCACTGAACTTCTGAGTCAAAGTTCTGGTTTAAAGCTTGAATGTATGAGTAGAGAGCATAATCAGGTTTCATACAGAAAGTGGGAATGTAGCAGTGTTGGTGTGTCACCTTGCAGTTAAGACATTGAACTATTGATCCTATCTGTCCAAGAAGCATTGGAAAGAGGGGAGGTTTCTCAGTCCTCCTTTCCAGCAAGTATACACCAGCTAAGTCCACGTAAATACCTGGTTATTCATCACATTTTTGCTTCTGGACTTTAGCAAATTTGTTCCCATGCTTAACTGCACAATTGGTCACTACACTTAAAAAGTAACAGTAAGAAGTCTCTCAACAGCAGATTAAAATCCAAAAGGTTTATTTGGTATGAGCTTTCGGAGCAGTGCTCCTTCATCAAGTGGAGCAGCTCTCCGAAAACCCGTGATACCAAATAAATCTGTTAGACTTTAACCTGATGTTGTGAGGCTTCCTACTGTGCCCATCCCAGTCCAATGCCAGCATCTCCACTTTTTAAAAAGTAATTAATAAACTTAATATTTGGAACAAGATACTATGTTAATGAAACATTTAAACTTAATTTGTAGCTCCTTATATGGAACATTTAAAACATAGAAAATGCCCTGATCCAGGGTAGAAATGACCAAAAGTTTGATCAAAAGTATATTAAGGAGGAAAATGCTGCAAAGGTTCAGGGAGAGTGTATGAGAGTATCTCACTGCTAGCAAGAGCCTATACGTATAGAAAAAACTGCTCGAGGAATTGTTTCTGGATGGACGTAAAAGTGGATGAGTTTGCAGAGATAGGATTGGGTAAAGCCATAGCTAAAGATCATGAGGTATTCAAAAGCTTCACACCATTGAAGTCTGCGCAACAGTTTTAAGTTCTAAATCTTGCATGATGCACAAATGTTTGTCAGGCATAACTAAATCTAATAAAAGCAAAATACTTCAGATGTTCAATCTGAAATAAAGACAGCATTTTCTGTTTTTATAACTATTTATTCAATATTAAATGACAACTGTTAGATGGGGACTTTCTTCCAATAACTTCTGATTGCCTTTTCTCCCTCAGAAGTTTCACTTTTACAAATCTTTGCACGTTTATGAACTATCTAATAGTTTAGACCATAGCCATGTCATTAATAAAGGTTATGAAGAGCCTGATTCTGAAGGATTCCACTCGTAACCAGTCCCCCGTAGAACAATTACATTAATACCCATCTTCTGTCAGAGTACAATTAATTCCTTATTCAAACTAAAATTAGGTCACCTATGCCATAGATCTTTTAACTTGAGTAATTTTATGGCATGGTGCTTTGTCGGAAGCACTTTGAGAATATGGTTCTGTAATGTCAACCTGACTATGTTCCAGTCTAATAATTTCTTCAAACATTTCAAACAAGATGCTAAGATTGGTCCCACATTTTCAGAGACTGAGCAGAGTCAACCTATCAATCCAATTGAGGTCCACTCCCATCTTTATGAATCTAACCCTTTTGAAAACTGGCATTAATATTTTTGCCAACATTTAATTGGCTAATCAAATTGGGACGTGATGATTATTCTCTTCCCTGGCATGGAAGTCTGATACTGCAACCAGGCCAATATTAAAATTGAATGAAGTAATTAAACTTCTCACTTGCATGTTGTGTTGGGAAACAATTGTTGATGATAACTTCAAATCTTTCAGCTGTTTGACCCTCAATACTAGATACCTCACTGTTGAAACTATGAAGATCTGGAAAATTAAAATCTATCTATTTTCTGATTTTTTTGGTACTTTGTGCATAGAACACAGCAAATGAGCCCATAAATTTTGAGACCTTTAATGAGTACTGAGTTATTGCATGCCTTGATCATTATCAGAGGTAAACTTAGCAGACTTAACAGACAGCTAATATTGGAATAGAAATTTTTTTTATCGTTTTGATCATTCTGTGTCTCAGCTCAGTAAAACAGGATGCTGAGGCTGCACAGTCTTGTTCATTTTAACCCCCCAAAAAAATCCAAGATAATATTTTTTCACTAACCTTAAATTCAAATAACTTCTGAAATCTTGCAAAGAAGCAATTGTATGTGTCATTCTTGTATAAATTGCAAGCTTTTTTGGTATTTTTAGTGTACAAGCTTTTACCTCAACCAACGTCACACAGAATCATAGAAACCCTACACTGCAGAAGGAGCTGTTCCATGATAATCCTACCCAAGCCCTATTCCCATAAACCTATATATTTACTCTGCTAATTCCCCTGACACTATGGGACAAATTTACCATGGCCAGTCCACCTAACCAGCATGTCAAAAGATCATGAATGTGGCTCATTCATCGACTCTGTCTACGTTTCCCGGCAAAGCAGCCAGCATAATTAAAGATCCCGGATTTTCTCTCTTCCACCTTCTGTTGGGAAAAAGATACCAAAGTCTAAAGTCACATACCAACTGACTCAAACAGCTTCTTCCCTGCTGTGTCAGACTTTTGAATGGGCTTTCCTTGCATTATGTTGATCTTTCTCTGCACCCTAGCTATAACTGTAAATGTCATCTACAGTCTGCACTTCCTGGTTCCCTTCTCTGTGAACAGTATGTTTGTATAGTGTGCAAGAAACAATACTTTTCACTAAACACGTGACAATGAATCAAATCAAATCTTTGGACTGTGGGAGGAAACCAGAGTATGAGGAAAACATGCAAACTCCAACAATCCCCCAAGGCTGAAATTGAACGCGGGTCCCTGGTGCTATGAGACAGCAATGCTAACCACGTGCCACCATGCCACCCCAGATTATAAACTTATTGGAATCCATTAAGTTATTGTCATAATTCTCTGCTAACGTTTAAAAGCTAACATGTCAGCAACACTTTGCCTGCAACCATATATTTAGACTTTATATAAAACAATAAGCCTGTGATTTTTTTTAAAACATCTTGCTCATGGGCTTAGAAGTAGAGTGGGGAGGAGACAAGTGAACACTTGCAAAGATCATTTGGGCTTCTGTTATATTTCATTGTGGAAGCTTTGAGGGTGGATTCTCAGAGGCTATTTCCCAGGGTTGAAATGGTCACTGAGAGGACACAGGTTTAAGGTGCTGGGGAACAGATACAGAAGAGATGTCGGGATAAGTTTTTCATTCGGAGGGTGGTCAGTGAGTGGAATCGGCTGCCGTCGGTGGTAGAGGCAAACTCGCTAGGGTCTTTTAAGAGACCTCTGGTTGAGTACGTGGGATTTAATGGGATTGGGAGTTATAGATAGGCCTTGTAGTATGGATATGATCGGTGAAATTTGTGGGCCGAAGGGCCTGTTTGTGCTGTAGTGTTCTATATTCTTCCAGTGTGTAAATTGGGGCTGTCCAAATTCCCAACATTAGTGATCTTAATTCAAACATTGATGCTTTGATGTGCACAGGTCAGGAAAGATGCTATATGTACACAAGTCTGTTGGTCTTCACAAGTGGTAAACACAGGGGAATGTAATAAGTGAATTGTGATGGAATTCCCACACACTAGCATTGTGCTTATCCCCTCTGCTGATCAAACACCAGTAATAATTGATCTTTGACTCATCAGAAGACAAGTTAGTTGAAAACATTTTACATTAATTGAGGCTGCATCTCTTTCTCAACATTTTACATTAAAATAGGAAAAACCCCAAGATATTCCATAGATATATCAATGGGAAGAGGATAGTCAGAGACAGTAAATGAAAGGGGGTAATCTGTGTGTGGAGCCAGATGACATTGGAGTGTTGAATGAATACTTTACATCCATCTTCACCCAGGAGAATGAGGACAAAGGTATAGAATTTGGGGAGAGGGACTGAGAGGTTCTTGAGCAAATTGACATGGGGAAGGATAAGGTATTGGAGATGTTGGCAGCCTAAAAGTGGATAAGTCTGCAGGACCAGATGAAATATACCCTAGGCTGCTGTGGGAGACAAGGGAGGAGCTTGCAAGAACACTGACTGAAGGGGAGGTGCCAGATGAGTGGAGAATAGCTAATGTAGTCTGGGTAATGTAATCTGCTTTAAAAAGGGTTGTAGTGATAAGCTAGGGAACGACAGACCAATGAGTATCACGTCAGTGGTAGGAACTATTGGAGAAACTTCTGAAAGAGCATCCATCTCCACTTGGGGAGGCAAGGCTTGATTAGGGAAAGTCAGCATAGCTTTGTCAGAGAGAAGTCATGCCTAACAAATTTGATTGAATTTTTTGAGGGTGGCCAGGTGTGTAGATGAGGATATTGCAGTTGATGTATTTTATATGGATTTCATCCAAGCCTTTGACAAGGTGTCACATTGGAGACTTGTAAAAAAAGTAAATTCAAATAGGATAATTTGATAAACTGGATTCAAAATTGGCTCAGTTGTAGGAGACAGAGGGCAATGACAACGTTTAGTGACTGGGAGCCGATGGCATACCACAGATCTGTACTGGGTCCCCTATTTGTCATTTATATGAATGAAATTGATGACAATGGGAGGTAGGATTAGTAAGTTTGCAGATGGCATACAAATTAGACGGGAGGTGGAGTGTCTTGGGCTATAAGAAGATAGAAACAATGGTCAAATGAGCAGATAAGTATCAGATAGCATTTAACCTTGAAAAGTGAAGTGATACACTTTGGAAGGAGTAATTTGACAAAGTATTCAATGAAGGATAGGACACTAGGAAGTTCTGTGGAACAAAGGGATCTTGCTGTGTTTGTCCTCTGATCTCTGAAAGCAGAAGGGCATGTTAGTAAGGTAATGAAAAAGGCATATGGAACACTTGACTTTATAAATTGAGGCATAGATTAGAAAGCAGGGAAGTCATGTTAGAGTTGTGTAGAACTTTGGGGCCACAGCTAGAGTAGTGTGTGCAGTTCTGGTTGCCACATTATTGAGAGGATGTGATTGTACTGGAGAAGATGCAGGGCAGATAGATCAAGATGATGCTTGGGATGGAGCATTTAGTTACGAAGAGAGGTTGGATAGGATTGGGTGGTTTTCATTGGAACAGAGAAAATCAAGGGATGGCCTGATTGAGATTGAGGGGCATGGACAGAATGGACAAGGAACAGGTATTCCCCTTAGTCAAAGGGTTAGTCACAAGGGGAGAAAGATTCAAGGTGAGGGGCAAGAGGTTTAGGGGAGATGTGAGGAAAAGCTTTTTTACCCGTAGGCTGGTGATAGACTGGAGTGCGCTGCCTGGAAGGGTGACAGAGGTGGGTTGCTTCCCATGCTTTAGTAAGTATCTGGATGAGCAGTTGATACATCAAAATATTCAGGGCTATGGACCAAGTACTGACAGGAGGGAGTTCAGGTGTTTCTAATGTGTCAGCGTGGACTAGATTGGTCAAAGGAGTCTCTTTTGCACAAGTTGATTCAATAGCTTGATAATTATGCTACTCTCCTGTCCTAATTTCTTTTAATTTCAACAGTTGTGCAATTTAAGTATGCTGTGTTTTTAAACATACCTGTGCTTGTGTTTTGAAAGCATAATGATTTGTTTCAATTTGTGGTGTTATATCTCATTTGCCAATCACTGGCTCATATCTGCTTAAAATTCTTTAAGGGTTCACTCCTTGCTACAATTTAACCACCATTTCCATTGCTCTAACTTTTGTTTATCTACTTATGTCTTTCCCTTTTTCTGCCATGTAGCCCAACCTATCTCTCAAACCAGCCTCCCATCCATTAACTCTGTCTACGCTTCCCGCTGCCTCGGCAAAGCAGTCAACATAATTAAGAACTGCATGTACCCCAGACATTCTTTTTGCCACCTTCTTCCGTTGTACCAACCAACTCAAGAACAGCTTCTTCCCTGCTGCTATCAGACTTTTGAATGGATTTACCTTGCATTAAGTTATCTTTTTCTACAACCTAGCTATGACTGTAACACTACATTCTGCATTCTCCTTCTCTACGAACGATATGTTTTATCTGTATTGCACGCAAGAAACAATACTTTTCACTGTATGTCAATACTGTCACTGTATGTGACAGTAATAAATCAGATCACATCAGCAGATAGATCTTTATCTGCCATGTCCAGTTGCTTTGGAATCCTTCCTCTAAGTTCCACCAATCTCCTCCACCTCAACGTCTCTCAAAACCTATCTTTAAGTAAGCACCTCTAAGTTCACCTTTTGACCCAGCCCAGTTTTTTCCCTTGGACCTCTGAAGTGCATTATAATTTTCTGTATTACTGATGCTATAAGACTGTCTTCTTATTTAATTTTGCATTTCAAATGAGATGATTGTAATTTGGAAATGTTAGCAATGAACTAAATGCTGTAAATGTTTAGAAGCCTTTTTTCTCTAGACAACAATCTTCAGGTTGACTGAACCCAACCTTGTATTTTCCAGTTTCACAAAGGTGCCTTTCCCTTAATAAAACCTAAATTACATATACAGGAACAGTGATATTCATATAACACTGTTCCCTTTACTAAAACAAGTCTGCATCTTTGTTTCTGCTGAAAGCATTTCTGCACTTGAAGCCTTCAGTACTGAAGACACTGACCTCACAAACCAAAATGTCATTTATATCATTTTTCATCCCACTGGAAACTTCATCTCATCATTCGTGGCCAAATGATCTGACAACTCCTACTGTGTTGCTTAGGGCGATTATTTTCATTTAAACATTAAAGTGCTATGTCTGAATGTGTTGTATTTTTGATTGATGGCTTGTCCTCCTCCATTTAGCTCTTTCTAAGTTCAAGTTTTCATTAATAGCAAGTAACTAACAACTGCTGACAAATTAAATGAAGAAATTGTTATGGAGAACATATACTATCATTAACATACTGCTGTATTGCTGAGTGATACAAAAATGTTAACTGGTGTTCATACCTCTTCGAGAGTCTGGAAAAAAGGCTTCTGTCCTCAGGGTGATGAATTAACATTGGAATAATATCTAATAATTAGTATAATACTCCTTCAAGAATGAATGTGTAACCACACCATTTGGAAGGGAGAAAGATGGCAAGCAAATTTTCTTAGGTTCATGATGGTTCTACAATTGCAGGCCTGGTGAATGGAATAAAGACCAAGCTTGTATTGTAGGCTCAGGATGGCAGCTGGACAGTTGAGAAATTTGGGCTGTTAAGAGGTGTTGCCTTCATCATCATTAAAAGTCACATTTTGGAATTACTGTGCTAAGCTTTGCCAAACAATGGTTAAATTTCTTGGGCATAAGTAAGGGGGAAAGTGGCAGTGATAGTGGTAATGTCACTTTGACCAGAAATCCAGACGCCCAGCTAATGCTGTGCCATACTGGTTCAATTTCATCGTGGGAGCTGAAATTGAATTCCATTAACAAATCTGGAATATAGTGTGTCCCAGTAAGGGTGACCACGAAACTCTTGTTAAAGAACAAAGGAAAGTACGCAGCACAGGAACAGGCCCTTCAGGCCTCCAAGCCTATGCTGATCATGATACTGCCTAAACTAAAACGGTATGCATTTATGGAGTTCGTATCTTTCCATTCCCATCTATTCATATATTTGTCTTGTTGCCCCTTAAATGCTGCTATCGTGCCTGCTCCCACCACCCCCTAGGCAGCGCATTCCACACATTCACCATTCTCTGTGTAAAAAAAAAACTTGACTCTCAGATCTCCTCTAAACTTTTCCCCATGCACTTTAAACCTATGTCCCCCAGTATTTGACATTTCTATTCTTCAAAAGAGCATCTGACTTTCCACTCTATTTATACCATTCATAATCTTGCAAACCTCTATCAGGTCATCCTTCAACCACCATCATTCCCATGAGAACAAACCAAATTTATCCAATCTCTCATAGCTAAACCTTCCAGACCAGACAACATCCTGGTAAACTTCAGTACTCTCTCAAAGTATCTACATCCTTCTGATTTGTTTTCCTTTGGTCCAGCCTATGTTAACTGCAGAATCTCAGCACCATGGTTGATCTTAACTGCCCTCTGAAATGGTCTTATCAGCCACACAGTTGAAGGGCAATTAGAGATGTCCGTGTTCAATTAATAAATAAAGGGAAAAAAATGGCATATCTCCTACAGGGAGAGTGTACTCCATATTCAGCAAATTCTCCTAAAGAAATTAGAATATGCTCAGAATACACAGCAATGCTTGGTATCACCAAAGAGGGGCAAAATATGTTGAGATTAACAGTAAAATTCTTCTTGTTAACACTTTCCTGTTGACATTCATTTTAAGAATCTATTGTCTGGATTTCTTAGTACTGTTTTCATTTTTTTTAACCTTGTGCTAAATTTTATCTGTTGCTATGGGCCTGTACTCTTCATAAGCATACAATTCCATGGGCGCCAGCAGCATTTTCATAAATGACACTAGTAGTCCTAACCTACCTTCACCATCAATTGATGTTCCTGGTCGAGGAACCCTACATCACTTTTTTTCCCTTCTAATCCAGAAGTGATGAGACTAATCCTAGGATTCTTTTGTGTATTGACTGAGACTTGGGATCCAAATTTGTATACCTGATTTGAATGGCTTTTACACACTAGTGTTGTGGTTCAGATCAAAAAGTCCAGAATGTTCTACAGAGCCCACCTGGATCATAAGTTTTGTATCTTGTTTTTGGCTGGGATAAACATATGTTTCACTTCAGATATGATTCAAATGATCCACTAGGGAGCTTTTATTGAACAAAGTTTATTTAAGAATATAACATGTATGGAAAATTAGCAATAACTTTCTACCAGTTGCAAACAAAAAAGAGAACAATCACGATAATGTATAACCCTTAAATAAGATGTTCCAATCAAACCATCTTCCATAGACAAAGCCCTTTAAACAAGTTCCACACAGCAAAGACTAGTGCTCACATGATACTAGAATTGAGTCCTTTGGTTGGAGAATTGAAAACTCATTCTTGTAAGTTCTAGACCTCTTGACACATTCTAAACAGTTTGACATCAGAATAGCTTCCCAGAATCCCAGGTAGACTCTGGTCAAGCCACCATCAGCAGGTTTTCTACTCCAGGAAGGCTTTCAGCTAACCTGCAGAATTTCCAAAACCAAGGAGAGAGGAAGATGCTACTTTTCAAGTTGCTGTCCCTTCTAAAACACTCAAAGCTGCAACTCAGAACTGAAAATAGCTCCTGTCAGCTGACAGTGCTTTTCCTAATAATGCAGGGACATAGATAAGCTGCAGAGCTGGGCTGAGAGGTGGCAAATGGAGTTTAATACGGAAAAATGTGAAGTGATTCACTTTGGAAAGAGTAACAGGAATATAGAGTACTGGCCTAATGGTAAGATACTTGATAGTGTGGATGAGCAGAGTGATCTAGGTGCATAGATCCCTGAAAGTTGGCATCCAAGTTGATAAGAAGGCATACGGTGTATTTGAGGAATTGATGTTGTGCCGATCTATGAAAACCAAAGGGCCTGTACTGCGCTGTAATCTTCTGTGTTCTGTAAAGCTAATCCCAGAGTAAACATAACCCCATTTAAGCCATTTAAGTAGCAATACAAGGACCCCTCGGAGTATCTTGGCAACAATGACATCAATTGAGGCTATGAGAAACATGATTTTAAAAAATACATCTCTTAAAGGTACACTAATGTCACACGATAAAACTCAACCCATGTAAGTTGCAAGATGCAAGTAACTATTCATGCATTTATGTATTAAAAATATAGTTAACATGTTTGGAAAGAAAATTAGCAATAACTTTTTATCAAAAAAATCATTATCCAGCTATCCTCGAGCCTGCTCCACCATTCAATAAGATCATGGCTGATCTTTTTGTGGACTCAGTTCACCATAAACATTGGATAGCTGCATAGCCACTAGGAACAAAAACCTTACTCTACATGTCCTGTAATGACATTGATGCATTTACCTGTATTTATCACTACATTTACTAAGTATGTGAAAATAGTCAATTTATATTAATTCATAATATTTTTTATAAACTGATTCACCCTCTGCCCTTCCCTCTTTTCTTGAAAATTTTTAACTGCTTCTGGGAAATGGTGCCATGGGGCACAGGTATTTCTCATTATCTCACCAAGGTGTCACTTCCCTCAAAGACCAGATTGTGGGATGTATTAATCATGTGGAACTCAATCCTGTCCAAATAGAAGAATGTTCCAGGAGTCCTCACTGGACATCAATAGAAAGCAAGAATCCTTGCTGATATCCTTCCCCAACACAGGAGCTGAAGCCAATGCCAGTGTCTTTACTTTAAGCCAAGTTAAGATTAGCAATTTCAGCATCGATCAGGAATCCGCTCTGTGGTTTTGTATGGGCTATATAAACTAGTTCTTCATATCTAAAAATCTTTTACTTATTCTCAGTACAGTAATCACAATAAATTTCCATACTTTAACTTGCCCTTAATGCACTTTGGTTCTTAATAAGAACATAAGAACTAGGAGCAGTAGCCCCTCGAGTGTGCTTCGCCATTCAATAAGATCATGGCTGATCTTTTCATGGACTTAGTTCACCATAAACGCCCGCTCACCATAACCCTTAATTCCCTTACTGTTCAAAAATGTATCTATCCTTGACTTAAAAACATTCAATGAGGGAGCTTCAACTGCTTCACTGGGCAGGGAACTCCACCGATTCACAAACCAATGGGTGAAGAAGTTCCTCCTCAACTCAATCCTAAATCTCCCCCTTATTTTGAGGCCATGTTCCCTAGTTCTAGCTTCACCTGCCAGTGGAAACAGTCTCCTTGCTTCTTTCTTCTCTATTCCCTTCTTATTTCTGTTTTAACAATCTCGTCAGTTTGGCAAGTACTGCATTAGTGCCAATTAATTAACCTTATGCTACAACTGCAAGATGCTCCTGTACAGGGTGGAACTTTTAAAACAAATAGCTATTAGGTACAGGGTAAATATGTTAGGATAACTTCACAGACTCTTTACAGTGTAGAAGGCAACATTGGCTCTTTGAAAGAGCATTCTACCTAATCCCACTCCCCTGCCTTATCCCCATAATCTTGCACATTCTTCATTTCCTGATAGAATTTCGCTCAAACAAGTGCCTTGCTTAAACCTACCTCCAACTTCAGAAAGTTCATCCCAGACTCTAACCACACTCTGGGTTAAAAAAAAAAATGTTCTTCACGTCGTTTCTACTCCTTTGCCATTATTTTGAATGTATGTCCTTTAGTTCTTGATGCTCGCTTAAGAAGGAACTGTTTTTTCACTATTCATCCTGTCCAGATTCCTCAGGAATATCTTTATCAAGTCTCCTCTCAGCCTTCTTCTCTCCAAGGAAAACAAACCCAATCTTTCCTCTTAACTACAGTTGTTTACCCCGGAATCATTCTTGTGAACATCCTCTATAGTCACCAATGCCATCACTTCCTTCTTCAGTATGGCACCCAGAATTGGATGCAATACTCCAAGATGAGGTCTAATTGATTTGATTTATTACATTTATTGTCAAATGTATTAGTAGACAGTGAAAAGTACTATTTCTCATGCGCTATGCTGACAGTGCTTACTGTTCATAGAGAAGGAAAGGAGAGAGTGCAGAATGTAGTATTACAGTCAGAGCTAGGGTGTAGAGAAAGATCTACAATGTGAGATGGGTTCATTCAAAAGTCTGATGGTAGCAAAGAAGAAGCTGTTCTTGAATCGGTTGATACATGACCTTAGGCTTTTGTATCTTTTTTTCTCATGGAAGAAGGTGGGAAAGTGGAGTGTCTTACCACAGTACAAGTTCAACATGATCTCCTTACTCCATGTACTCAATGCCCCTATTAATGAAACCATAAGTACATACTTTATTTTTAGCTGTTCTCAGCATTCCCTGCTGCTGTTAATAAATACATATGCATTGAGGTCCCTTTGTTCCTGCACTTTTAAAATTCCTACCTCTCCACATTCTTCCTGCCAAAATCAAATGCCTCACACTTTTGTGCATTAAACTTCACCTACCACTGAACTGCCCAATTCACCAATATGTCTGCATCCTTTCAAACTTCAACACTATCCTCATCACCACTGACGATACCTTATCTTGTTATGGCAAATCTAATTTCTCCTCCTGTCGTTGAACTGAAAATAGTGCTTCTAGCTGTTGAGGAGTGACAGTTTTCATCTTGGAAGGTATATGGTGGTTTTTGCAGGAAATTAGAGGCAGCAACATGCGGGGGGAGGGGCGGAGAGGGTGGTGTTCGCATTCGGAAATGGAGCCAGAATCATTCGTGGGACAAATCTCATATCTGACCCCAGTTGTTGTCAGGCGTAAATAAGCATTTGGAGGAGTTTTAAACAAACAACAGTGTGTCAAGAAGTATGAACTCTTGTATTCATTTTGATAAAGAGCATGAATCTAAGATGGTAACCTTTAAAATTGGCAGATGCTGCATTCTCGATATCAAATCTTGTAGTATTTTCAATTTACATTCTATTTCATAAATCCTGTACAGCTGACAACACCACCATAGTGGGTCAGATCTCAAACAATGATGAGGCAGAGTACAGGAATAAGGTAGAGAATCTGATGAATTGATGTGGCAACAATAATCTCTCAATGTCAACAAAACAAAGGAGATTGTCATTGACTTCAGGAAGTGTAAAGGAGAACATGTCCCTGTCTATATCAACAGGGATGAAGTGGAAATGGTTGAGAGAGCTTCAAGTTTTTAGGTGCCCAGATCACCAACAACCTGTGCTCCTCCATGCTGACACTATAGTTAAGAGAGTCCACATACCTCTACTTTTTCAGAAAATTAAGAAATTTGGCATGTCAGCTATGACTCTCACCAATGTTTACAGGTGCACCATAGAAAGCATTCTCTCTGCTTGTACCACAGCTTGGTATGACTCCTGCTGAATCCAAGACCGCAAAAAGCTACAAAAGGTGGTGAATCTAACTCAATCCATCACAGAAACCAGCCTCCCATCCATTGACTCTGTCCATGCTTCCCAATGCCTCAGAAAACAGCCTGCTTAATTAAAATCCCCGCACCCCGGACATTCTTTCTTTCGCCTTCTTCTGTCGCTAAAAAGATACAAAATTCTGAGGATGTGTGCCAAGCAATTCGAGAATAGCTTTTTCCCTGCTGCCATCAGAATTCTGAATGGTCTTACCTTGCATTAAGTTGATCTTTCTGTACACCCTCGCTGCGACTGTGACACTACATTCTGCACTCTCTCCTTTCCTTTTCTATGAATGGTTTGCTTTGTCTATAAAGCGCACAAGAAACAATATTTTTCGCTGCATACCGATACATGAAACAATAAATCACATCAAATCAAAGTAATCAATGCCGAATTTGTGTTTATATGTACAAAGCATAGAATCTTGTGTAAAGGTGGCAAAGTATTGTGGGTGTATGGACTTGACTACAGATGAAAGAACATGGAACCTGTAGTGTTTTTCAAAGCCTGGCTGTACACTTCACTCAGCTACCTTTTAGCACACCAATGGCTTGATCCCACATCTGACATTCAAGAACACACCATTTTATGCTCACTGGTTTATGTGGCCTTTTTCCGTACTGCCTACAGATCCGAGAGAAATGTTTTTGTGTGCAGCCTGCCAGCGAGAGCTATGCTGATTCATTGCTGCACTGTTGTATGTTTTCTGGAATATTGGGAATTACACTGGTAACTAGGAAGGCTGAGCGTTAATGGGAAGTAGTCTTCTACCAGCGATTTATTAATAACACTAACATCTGTTTGTTTCAAGCGCCTTTTGTCACAGTATAATTGCGAATGCTGCTCTTAGATAATGACAGCTGAAGTCCAGCAGTTCTTCGTGAGAGTACAATAATTATAAGCAGCACTGCTAAATAACAAGTTAATGGGTTGTTAGTGAATAACTGCAGGAACTCAATCACATGTCTTCATGTGGAGCTGCTATTAATAGATGCTATTTACAGACACTTTCTAGCTTATCGAATTTTTAACCCACTGAAGAGTGCAGCCAGGATATTGGTTGCTCCTTTTCCCTGAATGGCCTGAGTCATATCCCTATTTCCATTGCTCCATTAGTAACATTTTCCCTAATGCATCAACATGGTGTTTTTCACACCTTTGCAGTTCACTGCTCTCATTGCTACACTGCTTTTGTCTCTATGCAATTCAATTATTACTTCCAGTTCTCTAAATCTTCCAACATCTTGTCATTTAAGCGCAATATCTATTGTAAATTTTCAATCTCAAACCTGGCCCTCGAAAAACTCCTGTGCCTCTTCTGTCTCCATCAATGCCCATTTCTTGACCAAGTTTTTGGTCATTCTTTCTAATTTCACCACCTTTCGCTCCACTTTCCGTTTTTCTGTTTTGAGTTTGATTATTGTCACATTGTATTGGTATACAGTGAAAAGTATTGCTTCTTGCGTGCTGTACAATAAAAGCATACTGTTCATAGAGAAGGAAAGGAGAGAGTGCAGAATGTAGTGGGACAGCCATAGCTAGGGTGTAGAGAATCTATGGAGTGCATGGCACTGTTTGTAAAGGAAACTTGTTCCTGCAAAGATTCTGCCCTCATCCCAGCTTCTTTGTTCCCAACCATTTTCTTAACCCTCTCCTCTCCCCTCCACCCTCACTCCTAACAAGTGCAAGGATTATATGGACTTGGTGCCAATCTGATCAGCTGGATTGGCTGCTTCCACCCTTTTGTTCACCTCCTGTGACTGGGTGTCAGACTTTGTTTCATAATGCTCCTGTGAAGCCCCCTTGAGGATTCAGTACATCAAGGGTGCCATATAAAAAGGAGGAAATGTGCGCGGACATTGATACAGCAGCTCAAGATTCAACAAGTGTTGTACAGAAGGTGGCCATTCAGCACATCGAGCCTGCACCAACCCTCCTAGCAGATATCTCACTCATGCCCACCACCCTGCTAACCACCACCACCCCCCCTCCCCCCTACTTTTGAACCACGGAAAATCCACCTAACTGCACGTCCTGTGGGAGGTAACCGGAGGAAACTCACGCAGAAACGGGGGAGGGAATGTGCAAACTCCACACAGACAGTGACCCAAGGACAGAATCTAATCCAGGTCCCTGGCGCCGTGAGGCAGCAATGCCAATCATTGCACCATCCCAGACACGAAAGACGGTTATTACTATTGCATTGAGAGAGAAAGGGGCCAAAGCCAAATCAGTGTAATTGAAGAGAGTCACGCTTTAAAGATGTGTGCCAGGAATGATGACTCAGACAGGACTCTCCTGAAGTGCCACCTAGAGGTGATTCTGGACAGTACATCAGGCATTGCATCAGCCTCTGGATCATTTTGTTTACTCTGCAGAATGGAACAAAGTGATCAGACAGCTTTCCAAAACTGCTTCCATTCGACAAATGTTTCTGAGAGTGTGCAAATTAATAATTAATGTCGCTTTAATTATAAAGAATTCCTACATAATGAATGAGGCAAAATTATTTTTTAAACTGAGAATGTGAAGCTGCGAGAACGCTCGTTGATAAAAGGGGGACAAATATAAAGCTACTATAGATTTGGGGGAACACCGTGACTCTGCTTTGTTCACGCGGCCCTGTCTAGGTGGGGATTAGGGGGAGAGTGGGAATTGGGTGAAGGGATTGGATCAATATCCAAGAACAGCCCCTTCTCAATAGCATTCGCCTCCAGTCTGTAACTGGAGAGCAGAATTGATGCATCCTCTGATGAACTTCATTGACTGTATTCAGCAGCTGTGAACCGCTCCCCCCCCACCCCCCACAGACTCCCAAACTGAATGAATTTGTGGCAGCAAATCAAAAAGGGTGGTGTTTTCAAGGGAGGGATAGAAAATAATCGCACAAAAAAAGGAACACAACTGTTATTCCAAACTTATTTTCATTCAGTGTTATAATTAAAATGTATTTTTTTTGTGAAAACAAAAATAAGGTCTTTGAGTATAAATCAAATCCACACTGATTCCCATGCAGCTTGGGTACAGTCCAATAACCCCAGTTAATGTAGCAAAGCAGTAGGACAGTATGTTGCATTCTCCAATCCACCAAGTCGTTTACTGTTATCAAACCCATGTCGCGGCCGATCCTGAATAATTTCCAACTTCTACCTGCCAAGTGACTGATAATGATTGGGCTATTGGTCACGGAAAGCTGGGTCACTCTTCTCGCAGGCTTCAAACTACCCCACCCTCAAACTACCCCCTACCCCCACCATCCTATCTCCCTCCAACATCCAACCACCCCCAACCCCCACCATCCAACTGCCTCCTGATCCCCACCCTTTAATCACCCCCCAACCCCCACCACCCAACAGCCCCCTACCCCACCATTCATCAACTCCCTCCCGCATCATCAACCACCCCTTTCCCCTACCATCTAATCACCCCCAACCCCCACCAACCAACTTCCTCCTGACCACCATTATCCAACGCCCCCTACCCCCACCATCCAATCTCCATTCCCCACCATCCAACTGCTCTCAACCCCCACCATCCACCACCCACTCCCTCACCATTCAATCACCCCTTACCCCCACCATCCAAACCACTTCCTGACCCCACCATCCAACTGCCCCCTACCCCCACCATCCAACCTCCCATTTCCCCCACCATCACTGCCCCAACCCCCTCCATCCAACTACTCCTGACCCCCCACCATCCCCCCCCCCCTCCCTCACCATTCAATCAACCTCTTCCCCCACCATCCAACCACCTCCAGCTACTCCCACCATCCAATCACCCCCAACTCCCACCACCCTACCAATCCCTACCATCCACCCACCCTCTATCCCCCATCATCCAATTGTCCCCCTACCCCCACCATCCAATTGCCCCTTACCCCACCATCTAGCCCCTAAACTCCCACCATCCAGCTGCCCTCTACCCTCATCATCCAACCACCCCTGACCACCCCCTTTCCCCCACCACCAAATCATCAGCTAACCGACCATGAAATGGCACCACCATCAGCATTTTGGGAGTTGCCATCGATCGGAAGCTGAATTGGGTCTCCCAGATTGATCATGTGATTAAATGGCCAAGGTAGAGGCTGGGACCCGGTGACGCAGAGCTCATGTGACCCCCTGATTAGGTGGTCTGGTAGGTGCATTGACCCAGACAGGCACCAGAATGTGGCGATTAGAGGAATTTCACAGTAACTTCATTGCAGTATTAATGTAAGCCTTACTTCTGACCAATAAATAAAACGTTAGAAAACAGCTCCCGTATCTGAAAGGCTGGAGTGAGGAGTGGGGTGTAGTGTTTACCTCTTCCTTGGCTGAGTTTAGCTCTAACAACACGTGAGGATCCTGACTGCATTCAGAGTCTAGTAGTTTCTGGGTCGTTGGGCATATTGTTATCACTAGCACATTGAGGTTGTAATATATACAGTCCACATGATGCAGTGCAGTAACTTGATCCCAGAGTGACACCTACCTCCAGGAAGGATAAAGATGATCATTTCAAAGAATGTCATTGCCTACAGGCTGTGTGCCACTCTGTTCCATAAGGACAATATCCGAGAATTCCCTACTTCTCAGCACAGAAGATAGTCACTGCAGCAGACAGTACACATCACCTTTTTAGACAACAGGAGGTTGGTAATATTTAGAATCATAACATCACACAAAGAAGCCATTCAGCCCATTATATCCATGCTGGTTCCCTGCAGCCCCTTCCAGATCATTACCGCTAAAGTTAATTTATTAGTGTCACAAGTAGGCTCACATTAACACTGCAATGAAGTTACTGTGAAAATCCCCTAGTCGTCACACTTGGGCACCTGTTTGGGTACACTGAGGGAGAATTTAGCATAGCCAATGCACCCTAACCAGCACATCTTTTGGACTGTGACAGGAAACCGGAGCACCTGGAGGAAACCCATGCAGACATGGGGAGATTGTGCAGGCTCTGCATAGACAGTGACCCAAGCTGGGATTTGAACCTGGGGCCCTAGCACTGTGAGGTAGTAGTGCTAACTACTGTATCACCGTACTACCCCTGTGTAACTGTGTAAATTAACACATTACATTAATTGTGTAAAAAAGAGCATTTTGCAACTCCCTCATATCTGTTCCCCAGAATCTGAACTCTGAGTCCCCTGTAACATCAGTGAATGAAAACAGCTTTCTTCACCAATCTATACAGATCACAGGGCTCACACATCTCTCTGCTTTTAAATTAATATTTCAATTTGTTTTCAATTTTGTGGTTATCTTGGCAAACATTCTTCAACCTGCCCAAACCTTGCCCGCCACTGCAATCTTCCTAACTTGTATGTTCATAAATGAATTGCTCAATGCAATAGAAATGAATGGTTAAAACGCAATGAAATGAAGTTATAGCAAAGGAAATCACCAGCAGAGACAGAAAATCTGCAACAGGCCGCAGGGATCCAAGTCATCAGCCAGTGTTTTTAATGACTATCCATCAACCCTGATAAATTTGGAGAAAGAGATGATTCCCACAGTAAAATATTTTGACAACACTGACTGTAGAATCCCATGTGATGATTGAACAAGTTGAAGGAGGAAATCTGCTTCCTGTAGCTCTATCACTAAACATCAACCTTCAATAATGGGTAATAATTTAAAAAGGAAAGAAATGCTGAGTAGTTTCGAAGATGAGGTTATGTTGCAGTTGTATAAGGTGCTGGTGAAGCCACACCTGGAGTACCATATACAGTTTTGGTCTCCTTATTTGAGAGAGGATAGACTGGCACTGGAGGGAGTGCAGAGGAGATTCATTAGGTTAATTGCAGAGTTGAGAGAGTTGACTTATGAGCAGAGACTGAGTAGGCTGGGGCTATGCTTATTGGAATTCAGAAGAATGAGGGGCGATCTTATAGAAACATATAAAATTATGAAGGGAATAGATAAGATAGAAGCAGAGAAGTTGATTTCACTGGCGGGTGAAACTAGAACTAGGGGGCATGGCCCCAAAATAAGGGAAAGTAAATTTAACACTGAGTTGAGGAAGAACTTCTTCACACAAAGATTTATGAATCTTTGGAATTCCCTGCCCAATGAAGCAGTTGAGGCAAGAATAGATACATTTTTGAATAGTAAAGGAATTAAGAGTTAACAAACCCTTATAGTGTTGGGGGGATAACTCTTAGGGTTGTGGTGAGTGGGCGGATAAGTGGCATTGAGTCCAAGAAAAGATCAGTCATGATCTTATTGAATGGTGGAGCAGACTCGAGGGGCTGGATGGCCGACTCCTGCTCCTAGTTCTTATGTTCTTATGCTTTTATAATGTAACCCACTTCAATGTTCAGACAAGCACAAGCAAACCAATTAGGAACAGGAGTGGATCCCCAGCCTGTTCTGCCATTCAATAGGATCATGGGTCAACCCCCCAATAACCTTTCACCCTCATTGTTAATCCAGAATCGATCCAGCTCTGCCTTAAAAATACTCAAAGTCTCTGCTTACCCTGCCTTTTGAGGAAGAGAGTCCCAGAGACTCACAACCCTCCCCCCAACCCCACGAGAAAACAATTTTCCTCGCCTCCGTCTTAAATAGGATGGCCCCTTATTATTAAACAGTAGCCTCTAATTCTAGATTCTTCCACAAGAGGAAACATTCTCTCCCCGTCCACCATCCCTCTCAGGATCTTAACAGTTTCCATCATGCCACCTCTTACTCTTCCAAATTCTAATCAATAGAAACCTAACTTCTTCTCCTAAGATAACTCACCCATTCCAACATTTAATTATTTTTTAATTTATTTTATTAGTGTCACAAATTGGCTTGCATTAACACTGCAATGAAGTTACTGTGAAAAATCCCCTAGTCACCACACTGCTGTTTGGGTACACTGAGAGAGAATTTAGCATGGCCAATGCACCTAACCAGCACATCTTTCAGATTATGGGAGGAAACCAGAGCAAATTCACACAGACAAGGGGAGAACATGCAGACTCCGCACAGGCAATGACCCAAGCTGGGAATCAAACCCAAGTCCTTGGCACTGCGAAACAGCAGTGCTAACCACTGTGCTATTGAGTTTGCCTGGCACTTGTATGACACGAATGTTACTTACCACTTGTCAGTCCAAACCTCAGTCTTGTCTGGATTTTGTTGCACTTGGAATGGACTGCTTCATGACTTAGAGGCAGGTAGTTGAAGGCACGGCCATGTTGGATCATTTAACATCGAGGATGATCAAATTGGTGAATTAGAGAAACATGGATAACTTAGAGGCTTGTAGAACTGAAGGAGGCAATGTGAGCCAGTGAGAACAGGAGTGAATGGTGAACAGGAATTGATGCAATGAAGTTGATAGAACAAGCCAAGGGTTTTGAATGATCTCAGAGTTATGGAGGGTAGAACGTTGAAGAACAGCCAGAAGATTGAGATATTTTTAGACAGACTATTGATTAAACCCGAATGCCCAATCTAAAATCAGACAGGTAATCAAAAGTCATTTTGCATTTGTTGATGCCAGTTACTTTTGGTTGTGTTGTCATAGTCCTATACGAGTAATAAAGTTGCACTTCTGTAAATGTTTTGAAAGGAGAGGCAGCAGTGCAAAATACCCAAATGTCAAGGAGTGGCATGGTGGCACAGTGGTTAGCACTGATAACTCACAGCATCAGAGACCAAATTCCACCCTTGGAGTTTGCACATTTCCTCATGCCTGTGTGGGTTTGCTCCAGTTTCCTCCCAGTCTTTCAAGATGTGCAAGTTAGGTGAATTGACCATGCTAAATTGTCCCTTAATGTCAAAAGGTGTGCAGGTTAGGAGGATTAGCAGAGTAAAGACATGGCATTACAGGGGTAGGGCCTGGGTGAGATGTTTTGTCAGAGAGTTGATGCAGACTCGATGGGCTGAATGGCCTCCTTCTGCACTTTAGGGACTTTATGATTTGATGATAAGCATTTGGGGGACTCCCTACACTGTACAGCCTACTCCTTATCTTCCACCAAGTTTATTCCTGAAACTGTTTTCTTTAAAAGATTTTTTTTAAAGTTTATTTATTAGTGTCGCAAGTCACTGCAATGAAGGGGAAGTTACTGTGAAAATCCCCTAGTCACCACACTCTGGCACCTGTTCAGGTACACAAGTGTATTAATATAAAATGTAAGGTGGAGAGGAAAAAGAATTCAAACCTTAGAACCCAGAAAATATTACATATTTGGATCTCAGGGCTTCCTATAGTTTTATAATTGTAGAATCCGTACTGTACGAAAGCAGGCCATTTGACCCATAGAGTCTGTACTGATTCTCCAATGGACCAGCATTCCACACAGACCCTATCCCTATGATCCTTCATATTTACCCCATTAATCTATATATCTTGGGATACCAAGGAGCAAATTTATCACAGCCAATCAAACCTAACCAGCACACCTTTGGATTATGGGAGGGAGCCAGAGCATCCCAAAGAAATCCACGCAGGCACAGGGAAAATGTGCAGGTTCCACCCAAGCCAGGAATCGAACCCAGGTCCCTTGCGCTGTGAGGCAGCAGTGCTAACCACTGTGCCGCCCTAATGACAGCTGAGGAGCTCTACTCTTTTGAAAAGAAAATGCTGGAGCTTGGAATATTTTGACTGATTTTCTTTCTACTTTAATATCTTTTCTTCCAGAATAAGCAGAGTAGGCTTCTGAAAAGCTTCTGTGCACCTCGGAAATGTTGAATAATTTTCAGCAACTAATTTAGCCTCGTTGTGAATAATACCTGTGATTAAAGGGTGTACGTATCCTGATTCCTGTCGCTTTCTGGTTCCACACTGTTGATTATCATTTGATGATGAACATACAGTGATTATCTCACTATCATTAATTCTTCAGTATTATTGTGTTTTAATGATATGCATTGCACAGGCTGTTTACACTTATAATGACAGCTGTTAGCAGACAGAAAGGACTAAAACAAGTTCTTGTGGTCCGTCCAGCATCAGAAAGAACAATTCACTGCGACAATTTCATGGCTGGAATCCCATGCCAGAGTTTAAAAAGTCTGCAGAAAACTTCCACACCTTTTGGAGTTGATCACATCGCCAGTTCTTTGCCAATACATTCACAATTCTGCTTTCCCTCGACCCTCTCCTTTCAAGTCTCGTTTTCTCTGTCTAATGTCATCGCAGCTCGACTCATAGCTGTCAGCATTTATTTAATTGAGCTGAACCACAGGGCAAAATTAACCAAATATAGAGCAAGCAATTAGGCTGTAATTTTGGAGTTCAGAGAATGTTCATGATGCATGAAGGGGGGCATCAGCTGACTGAGTGACAACCTTATTCACTCTGGAGCATCACTGGTCTATTATTTAATAAATATAACAGATGTTATATAAGCCCGTGGGCTTTCAGTGTAACACTGATCAGAAATATGAATTGCACACTTGTGAGTTGTGCCCATTTGTCTACTCCCCATATCTTCATGAACAAAAAAACATTGCTGTCAAATATTTATGGCACTGAAGGATTTTTGGCATTGCTAATAAACAGAGTAAAAGACATAAGTTCCTTCTTAAGTTTTTTTTATCTACTAGTCACAAGTAAGCCTTACATTAACGCTGCACTGAAGTTATTGTGAAATTCTCCTAGTTGCCACACTCTGGCACCTGTTCGGGTCAATGCATCTAACCAGCCTCTGGGTCCTCCACAAGAGGTAAAAGAAAAGAAGTGACATTTATATGGACTGAAGGAACTGTGAGATACACAGCCAGACCGAGAATCAAAGACATAAACTGTACGAGGGACACAGGAAGCACAGGAGACTTAAAGACAGAAGGCAGAGACAAGTCTGAGATCATGTAGCAGCTGACTCAAGAACAGCTTCTTCCCTGCTGCCATCAGACTTCTGAATGGATCTACCTCGCATTAAGTTGATCTTTTAGCATATCTTTCACACTGTGGGAGGAAACGTACACAGATAAGAGAGAATGTGCAAACTCCACACAATGACCCAAGCCAGGAATTGAGCCCAGGTCTCTAGTACCATGAAGCATCAATGATAACTACTGTGTCACTTCTTGTATCTATATCTTGGTTGTTTCATGCAAGAACTACGTACTATTTTAGCTTTCCACAGCTATCAAATCCATCTACATTTCCTTCTCAAGTTCTCTCTTTCTGTCTAAGCCTGTACTTTGATTGATTTGATTTGATTTAATTTGTTGTTGTATACAGTGAAAAATATTCACTGTATACAACATCACTGTTGTATACATCACTGTTGTTCTCTGTTTCCTGCATGCTGTACAGACAGAGCATACCGTTCATAGAGAAGGAAAGGAAAGAGTGCAGAATGTAGTATTACAATCAAAGCTAGGGTGTAGAGAAAGATCAACTTAATGCGAGGTAGATTCATTCAAAAGTCTGATGGCAGCAGGGAAGAAGCTGTTCTTGAGTCAGCTGCTACATGATCTCAGACTTGTCTCTGCCTTCTGTCTTTAAGTCTCCTGTGCTCCCTGTGTCCCTCATACAGTTTATGTCTTTGATTCTCGGTTTGGCTGTGTATCTCACAGTTCCTTCAGTCCATATAAATGTCACTTTTCTTTTACCTGTTGTGGAGGACCCAGAGGCTGGCACGAGACTGAAAATCTGTTTCATTGATGCTAATTGGCACAAATATCGGCTGCTAAACTGGAGAGAACTCTCTAACTCTTTGAGAAGTGCCATGGGATCGTTCACATCCACTGGAGAGGCAGATGGGGTCTTACTTTGATGCTTCGTTTGAAAGACAGCACCTCCAGCAGTGCAGCTTCCCCTCAATAAAGTGGGCAAGCGGGAAACTGTTTTGAGAGAAATACCCTGGCGCAGATGGTCGCACACAGCAATATTAGCAGCTGGAGTTACCTGCCCCCCTCCCAGGATGGCAAAAGAAAAATTAATTGTAAAGGCTGATCAGCCTCCTCCTCCATTCCCTGGCAAGTCCAATTCATAGTGACACCATCTCTCATAGGAGGGGCACAAGGAGATAAGTCCCACATCCATCCAAGCAGGATTTGGGATTGAACTCTGTTCTGTTGACATCAATCTGATTAACTCACAGCTACCCAGCCAACTGAGCCAATTGGCTCCTTCAAGGAGTCCTGGTTGCTATGGCAACATATATACCCCGATCAGCTCGAAGGGCCGAATGGCTTAGTCCTGCAACTATTTTCTACATTTCTGTTCTGACAAAGGAAGGGGTTCTCGTGGAGGCGACTCCGACATGGATAATAAGGGCTCATCAACACTGGGAGTGTTGAGGCTCCAGCACCAACCACACAGATGGAGTGGGAGAGCTGGGGAAGCTACTTCCAGGTTTTTTCACACTTAACTGGATATCCTGGAGGCGTGTGTGAGGGGCTGCAGTGAGATGAACTTTCCCCAAGGATGAGAGGGTGAAATTGAGCCTTTCCATCAAGCAGGTGTGGATGGAAAGAAGGCAACAGCAACCTGTGGTCCCACCAACCTGGGGACAAGAGGATCCAGAACATTGGGAGGATATGGCAGGCAAGGGGTACAAACCAATGCACCCTGACTCGCTCAATATCCTGGTGTGTTCAATGCACCCCGACTCGCTCAATATCCTGGTGTATTCAATGCACCCCAACTCGCTCAATATCCTGGTGTATTCAATGCACCCTGACTCACTCAATATCCTGGTGTATTCAATGCACCCTGACTCGCTCAATATCCTGGTGTATTCGATGCACCCTGACTCGTTCAATATCCTGGTGTATTCGATGCACCCCGACTCGCTCAATATCCTGGTGTATTCGATGCACCCCGACTCGCTCAATATCCTGGTGTATTCGATGCACCCTGACTCGTTCAATATCCTGGTGTATTCGATGCACCCCGACTCGCTCAATATCCTGGTGTATTCGATGCACCCTGACTCGTTCAATATCCTGGTGTATTCAATGCACCCCGACTCGCTCAATATCCTGGTGTATTCGATGCACCCTGACTTGCTCAATATCCTGGTGTATTCGATGCACCCTGACTCGTTCAATATCCTGGTGTATTCGATGCACCCTGACTCGTTCAATATCCTGGTGTATCCAATGCACCCCGACTCACTCAATATCCTGGTGTATTCAATGCACCCTGACTCGCTCAATATCCTGATGTATCCAATGCACCCCGACTCGCTCAATATCCTGGTGTATTCAATGCACCCTGACTCGCTCAATATCCTGGTGTAAGCAACCCTCTGGATAACCCATTTTGCTGCTCCACTCATTCCTCTCTCCAGGCACCTTAGCAACCAACACTCACAATCCGTATTTCTGTCTTGCACTCATCCCTCCCATCTATCCTCCAGAATGTCCTTCCCTCCTCGCCACACAAGTGACTGTGAACACTCTCACATCTCCCTCTTCAGCTTCTTGCAGAAGTGACCGCCCATCTTGGTGAGAAGTAGAGACTCGGGGTGGCCCTCCACTTATAGGCCAGTGGCCATATGTATGTACCTGTTCCATTGGGAAGGCAGCCACTCTCCAACAGACATCTGCAGTAGCCTCTCCTGAGAGCCTGAGCACCCTGGGGTATTGGTGTTTAGACATAAGATCATAAGATCACATGTTCCCAATGGTGGGGGAGACCAGGACTAGGGGAGACCAGGAATAGGGGGTCATAGTTTGAGAATAAGAGGTCAATCTTTTAGAATTGAGATGAGGAGAAATTTCTTCACCCAGGAAGTGGTGAATGTGTGGAATTCACTATCACAGAAAATAGTTGAGGCCAAAACGTTGTATGATTTCAAGAAGAAATTAGATGTAGCTCTTGGGGCTTAAGGGATATGGGGAGAAGGGGGAAGGCAGGATCAGGATGTTGAATTTGATGATCTACCATGGTCAAAATGAGTGGCGGAGCAGGCTTGAAGGGTCGAATGGCCTTCTCCTGCTTCTAGTTTCTATGTTTCTGTAATTTGGCCCCTTGAGCCTCTCCACTATCATGGCTGATCTGACATTTCTCACGTTTACTTCCCTGCCATTTGGTTGAAAATGAGAGGGAGAAAGTTTAGAAGCAATTTAAGGGGCAAGTTTTTCACACAGAGGGTGGTGAATGCCTGAAACATGCTGCTGGAGGAGGTGATGGAAGCAGATTCTACAACAACATTCAAGAGGCATCTGGATAGATACATGAACAGGTAGGAATAGAGGGATATGGACCATGTAGAGGTAAGAAAATATGAGATTCGAAAGGCATCTGTGTCAGCACAGAGTTGATGGGCCAAAAGATCTGTTCCTGGGCTTCACTGTTCTTTATTCTTTCCCCATACGTCTCTTACTGATCAAAAATCTACCTATCTCGGAATAAAATATACACAATGGGTGGGATTTTCCGGCCATATGCCCCAAGATTGAATGTTCTCGCCCAACGTCAATGGACCTTTACCCAGTCCGCCAAATGTTCTATCCCTCCGGCTATGATTCCCGTGGTGAGTGGGATGGGAAAATTCCACCCTCTATGTTGGGTGAGCTGGGGGGAGGTGACAGCCTCTTACAGCTGAACCTTGGTGCCCATCCTTCCCTGGAGAGGTATGTGTCTCAGGGGAAAGTAGCAGTTAGTGCTGGTTCTGGAGCCGGTGGCAGTGTTTGAGAGCTGGCAGCAGGGAAATGCAGCTGATGGTGAGGTAGGTGCCAGGTGGGTGAACTTGGCACTCTCACCAGTCCAGCACTGACGGCACTTTCTGAGAACAGCTTCTTCTCAGTTTACCATGGCTGGAGAGATTCGGCATAACTGACCAAAACCCTCCCGGCCTGTCACTTTCACTTCAAGTTTAAAGTTTATTTATTAGTATCATGTGTGATGCTTCCGCCTGCTCCGATTTCCTCCCACAGTGGAAAGATGTGGTGGTTATGTTAATTGGCCATGCTAAATTGACCCAAGTGTCAGGGGATTAGCAGAGTAAATATGTGGGGTTACGGGGATAGGGGCTGGGTGGGATTGTGCTCGGTGCAGACTCGATGAGCCAAACGGACTGTAGGGATTCTATGAAGTAGGCTTCCATTCACAATGCAATGAAGTTACTGTCAAAACCCCTAGTCACCACACTCCGGCACTGTTCAGGTACACTGAGGGAGAATTTGGCATGGCCAATGTGCCCACCCCACACATCTTTGGGCCACAGGAGGAAACCGGAGCACCTGGAGGAAACCCACGCAGACTTGGGGAGAACATGCAGACTCCAGACAGACAGTGTGGAGGCATGGTGGCACAGTGGTTAGCACTGCTACTTCACAACTCCAGGGACCTGGGTTCAATTCCTGGCTCGGTTCACTGTCTGTGTGGAGTTTGCACATTCTCCTCAGATCTGCATGGGTTTCCTCCGGGTGCTCCAGTTTCCTCCCTCATCCAAAGAGGGGTGGGTTAGGTTGATTGGCCATGCTAAAATTGTCCCTTAGTGTCCTGAGATGTGTAGGTTAGAGGGATGAGTGGGTAAAGTATGTAGGGATATGGGGATAGGGCCCAGGGTGGGATTGTGATTGGTACAGACTCAATGGGCTGAATGGCCTCTTTCTGTACTGTAGGGTTTTTATGATTCTATAAAGATAGTGACCCAGGCTGGGAATTGAACCTGGATCCCTGGTGCTATGAGGCAGCAGTGCTAACCACTGTGCCACCCACTCTACATTTTACTCAAAGACCCCAACCGGTCAGGACACGGTTGCTCTGGCTGTGAATGCAGTTTGGTTCCTGAAACATTACAGAATTGACTGTTTTAAATGTCTCAACTGCTTTCCCAACAGATCCAAGAGGCCACCATAATATAGCACCATAAAATCCCAGTGTTATGGGGATCCTTGTGTCTCTGAGAGACTCCTTGCACAACAGCAGACATTCCAACAAAGGAGATCACAAGTGACTAGATCAGCTGTTTTTTAAAAATACATATTTTGCTTGGGAATGTGGTCAGATCGCCAGGAGAACTTCTTCAATATACTGATTGTTTCACGTGTAGCCGAGGATAGAGAGCAGCCTCCAGTTAAATCTGCACTAATAAACACCAGCTCCAACGTTAGAATCCTCCCTTCACTCCTGCACAGGAGTGTCAGCCTAGACTATCTGTTTCAATCTCTAGAATAGAATTTGAACTCGCGATGTTCTGACTAAAGAAGTACTTTCACCAATCCAAGGCAACACTTGAGAACAAAGACAATATAACACAGGGAACAGGCCCTTCGGCCCAACAAGCCCACGCCGCCATTTTAACATTCAGTGAATGCCTCATTCCAATCCTTCTTCTATCTACGACTTTTGCTTTTGCTTTTTGGATTCCACAACAAAGGTGTGCAAATTTAGAGAATTATTACACTTGTAGTGTAAGCTTACATGACTGCAAGGACCTGAGATTGCTAGGGTGGCGCAGTGGCAGAATGGTTAGTGCTGCTACCTCACAGCACCAGGGACCCAGGTTCAATTCCAGCCTCGGGTGACTGTCTGTGTGGAATTTGCACATTCTCCTTGTGTCTGCTTGAGTTTCCTCTGCATGATCTGATATCCTCCCATACACCAAAGGTTTAGGTTGATTGGTTTTGCTAAATTAACATTAGTGTCAGAAGCTTAGCAGGATAAATGAGGGTTACATGGATACAATAGCTGGTGGTATAGATTCCATGGGCTGAATGGACTGTAAGGATTCTATGATTTGATCTTCATGAACATTTGAGTGGGAAAGGCGTGGTTGGTCACAGTGTGGAGTTTGCACATCCTCCCTGTTTCTGCTTCAGTTGCCTCTCATATCCAAAGATGTGTGGGTTTGGTTGATTTGCCATGCTAAATTGAACCTAGTGTCAGGGTTAATGTGTGGAGTTACAAGAATAAGATCTGGATGGGATTGTGGTTGGTACAGCCTTGATGGGCCAAATGGCCTCCTTCTGCCCTGTAGGGATTCTATGATTTCCATTTTCCAGCAATTCATTAAACGAAATAACAGATCTAAGAAATAGGAGCAACCATCAACTATATAATCCCTCAAGCCTATGCTGTCCTTTTATTTGTATATAGAGTTTTGGCATCACTGGCTAGGCCAACACCTATTGCTCGTCTCCAAGTCACTCAAGATAGTGGTGAGTTGCCATCCGTGTGGTGACCTACACCCAGTCTCTGTGGTGTAGGTATACCCATAGTGCTGCCAGGGATAAGCCCGCAACAGTGAAGGATCGGCAATATATTTATGTCAGGCTGGTGAGTGACTCGGAGGGAAACTTCCAGAGGGTGGTATTCCCATGTGTCTACTGCTCTTGTCCTTCTAAATGGTAGTGGTATTGTGTTTGGAAGGTGCTGCCTAAGGAGCCTTGGTGAGTTCCTGCAGTGCATTTTATAGATGGTATACATGCTTGTCATTGTGTGTCAGACATGCAGGGAGTGAATGTTGAAAGTGGTGGATGAAGTGACAGCAAGCGGATTATTTCATTCCGGATAGTGTCAAGCTTTTGGATTGTTGTTGGAGCTGCACAGCACTGATAGACACTAGCTCCATCATCATCCAGCCTTCAGCACTGCACAGGAGTATCAACCTAGACTGTCTGCTTCGATGTCTAGAATAGGACTTGGACTTACCAATGAAAAATGTGCCATCAGACTCATGATTTGTCAATGGTGTGGCGATGATATTACTAAGATCATGGTTGAAATACATCAAATTGCATTTCCCATCTGATGTCTACATCCCTCAGTTTCCTAAAAAAATCTATTAACCTCAGACTTTAATACGTCAACAGTTGAGAATTCACTGTCTTCGATATAGATTCAGAACCCTCCGAGCGAAGAAGTTTCTGATCTCAGTCCAGCTGATCTTTGTACTCTGAAAGGATGACACCCTGTTTGAGGATTTCCACTCAGTGGAAACAGCCTTTCAGCATTTGCCAAACATGCTGATATAGTTTAGAAAGTCGCCTTACGAAAAGTTACTCTCAGTATCCCAGGGGATGGACACAAAGCAGTCACTCCCAATTACTGGTTGACCTTGTGGTAAATTGCATATTCCTGAGTGCCCTGACCAAGCTGATTCTCAGGGCTTCAACAGTAAAGTTACTCTACAACAGTAGAGTTACTATCGTCCCATATAGTTCCGATAGGATGCCTCCTCTTTGGGGGAATAAAAATGGACTTTTTTATTCACTCATAGGACATGGCATCACTAATTGTTTGGCCAGCGTTTATTGCCCAAGTTAAGAGGCAGTTGAGAGTCAACCACATTGTTGTGGCTCTGGAGTCGCATGTAGGCCAGACCGGGTAAGGACATTAGAAACATAGGAAAACTACAGTACAAACAGGCCCTTCGGCCCACAAGTTGTGCCAAACATATCTCTATCTACTAGGCTTACCTATAACCCTCTGTCTTACTAAGTTCCATCTACTCATCCAGAAGTCTCTTAAAAGACCCTATCTAGTCCGCCTCCATCATCATCGCCAGCAGCCGATTCCACACTCCCACCACTCTCTGAGTGAAAAACTTATCCCTGACATTTCCTCTGTACCTACTCCCCAGCACCCTAAACCTGTGTTCTCTTGTGATAGCCATTTCAGCCCTGGGAAGAAGGCTCTGAAAATCCAATCGATCAATATCTTATACACTTTTATCAGGTCACTGCTCATCCTTCATCTCTCTAAGGAGAAAAGACTGAGCTCTCTCAACCTATCCACATAAGGCATGCCACCCAATCCAGGCAGCATCCTTATAAATCTCCTCTGCACCCATTCAATAGCTTACACGTCCTTCCTGTAATGAGGTGACCAGAACTGAGCACAGTACTCCAAGTGGGGTCTGACCAGAGTCCTGTACAGTTGCAGCATTATCTCCCAACTCCTAAACTCAATTCCTCATTAGTAGGCCTGATGTGTTTTTCTGACAATGGTTTTGTGGACATCAATAGATTCTTAATTCCAGATTTTTTTTATTGAATTCAAATGGCCGGATTTCTGGATCAATAGTCTAGTGATAATGCCACTGAGCCATTACTTCGCCAGTGGTAATGGTTTAACCTGAGTGTCACTGCACCTCAGGTGACAGGGAAGGTTGAGAAGGCAGGGTTTTCATGAATAACCTCAGCCAGTATAGGAATTGAACCTGCATTGTTGGCATCGTTCTGCACCATTAACTAGCCAACAGAGCTAGCCGATTATACAATAGGCAAGCATAATATGCAATTATAATCAATTGCATATAACCAATTGATTTCACATTTGAGAGGACTAGTGTTCAAGTGATGGGGGAATAATGGGGAATTATTTGTTTTGAATGATCGTGAGAGAATTTTCTGTTTCAAACTCTATTTTCCTTCGCTGTGGTGAAATCCCAACATCTTTAAGATGCCACCTAATCTGACGCAATAGGATGGGCTAGTTACTGTTTAACTGGTTACAAGAATTAGTAGTGAAGTGTTGTTGAGATCACTGCCAAGTTTCTAAGCCACTTGGTTTTGTGGTTATGGAAGCTTCACCACACCTTGAAAAGCTTGTCCACAAACACTGGCTGATGTACAAAGTTAGAAATGTCACATTGGTGCAGCATGAGGTAATCCATCACAACTGCTATCTTATTAAAGAGTAGCAGGGTCTTTATGTAACCATAGAAATTGGTCATTCATTTTGTGTCACACAAATAGGGGTTTAATAATGGAGGATGTAATTTATCCTGTAAAAAGGCTAGGTCAGAAAGACTCCTTGTGTATAATCCAGCAGAGTTAATTAGTTGATAATAGATTTTTGAGATCAGGGTGAAGGGAATGCAGGAGGGAGTAGGAGCACAGAAATGGCAGATGTAGTTCTTGTCAAAGTTGTTATTTCTGTTGGGTGTTGGTTCTGGAACAGCACATCTCAAACCTTTGTAATCTTCAGTAGGTTTATTCTAGTCTTTACTAACTACTAGAACTATTTACACCTGCCCCAAGGACTTGGATTCAATTCCTGGCTTGGGTCACTGTCTGTGTGGAGGCTGCACATTCTCCCCGTGTCTGCGTGGGTTTCCTCCAGTTTCCTTCCACAGTCCAAAAGACGTGCTGGTTAGTGCATTGGCTATGCCTCTATGTACCCTCTGTGGTGGCTGGGGGAATTTCACCGTAACTTCATTGCAGTGTTAATGTAAGCCTACTTGTGACACTAATGAATTTTAAACTTTAATAAATACATGGTCCTAATTAATTGATTGGATGAGTGAATTTTAAATTAAGTCATCCAGAATTAAAAGCTAGTCTCAGTAATAGTGACCATGAAGCTATTGTCTATTATCATAAAAAACACATCTTTCTTGTTCACTAATGTCCTTTAGGAAGGAAATCTGCTGTTCTCACTCAGTCTGTTGCATGTGACTCCAGAGTCACAGCAATCTGGTTGACTTTTTACTGCCCCTCTGAAATGGCCTATCAAGCCACTCAGTTCAAGGGCAGCTAAGGATAAGCGACAACTGCTGATTCTGCCACAAGCCATCAAAAAACAAAAAATCTAGATGGATCCAATCTGTGTGGAGTTTGCATGTTCTCTCGTGTCTGTGCATGTTTCCTCCAGATGTTCCAGCTTCCTCCCACACTCCAAGGGTATGTAGGTTAGGTGGATTGGCTATGCTAAATTGTTCGTTAGTGTCCAAGATGTGTAGGTTAGTTGGATTAGCCATGCTAAATGTGTAGGATTACAGAGATAGAGTGGGAGAGAACTTAGCTAAGATGATCTTAGATTTGGTGCAGACTCAATGGGTCAAATGGCTTCTTCTGCACGGTCAGAATTTTACGATATTCTACTGGTGAGGCTCAGGCTGGTATTGAACTTTTCAAAGTTATAATTTGGATGGTTGAATGGTTAGTGCTTGCTTTGTCTCATCTCCAGGCACAACATACAATCATCTCTCCCCTTCATCTACATAGAGCAGGCTGGAACACTCAACAGTCTAGATGCATGAGAAGATTGTTAAAACTGTACACTTGTCCTCAACACTGCAACCAGATCATAAGATGGAACAAGTACATTCCCAAATAATATTTTCAATTATGCATCCAGCTTCTCGTAATTATTTTAATATTCAAAAATAGTTCAAAATAGCAAGCGAGGTCAATGCAGATTGGGGCTGCTATTCTTCAGTCCCAGTTAGGCAAATGTAAAGTATGTTCCTGGTGACAAAGATTGGAGTTCAGCTGTGGGGGTGTCGGGGAGATAAATACCCAGGAGTGATTTATTGAGAACCCAGCACATATCATCCACGGCAGCACAGTGATTAGCACTGCTTCCTCTGTGTCAGGGACTTGGATTTGATTCTTGGCTTGGGACACCATCTGTGTGGAGTTTGCATTCTTCCCGTGCCTGCATAGGTTTCGTCCAGGTGCTCCAGTTTCCTCCACAGTCCAAAGATGTGTGGGTTAGATAGATAGGGACAATTTAGCATGGCCATAGTGTCAGGGGGACTAGCTAGGGTAAATGCATGGGGATAGAGCTGGGTGGGATTGTGGTCGGTGCAAACTCAATGTGCATAATGGCCACCTTGGAGAGATTTTATTAGGCTGGTCCCTCCTCCCTCCATCCCTTTTTAAACACTGAGTCCTTGTTACACTTGTGCATGAATACTCATCATGAATACCTCAGTTAAGCAGCCATTAATTGTGTACAAATCTCTCAACAGGCTATATGACTGAGGCAATGGCAAATGGTGGGAAAGGGTGGGGGTGGGAAGGGGAGAAGGCAAAACATATTACACATGATATATACCAAAGATTTTGGCCTTGGGTTAGGCAGTGGCCGAGTGATATTGGTGCTGCATTAATAATCCAGAGACCCAGTGTAATGTTCTGGGAACCTGGGTTCAAATCCCACTATGGCAGATGGTGAAACTTGAATTCAATAGAAGATACCTGGAATTAAGAATCTACTGATAATCATGAAACTATTGTCAATTAAACCTATCTGGTTCACTAATGTCCTTTAAGGAAAGGAATCTGCCATCCTTACCTGATCTGGCCTACATGTGACTTCCAGAGCCACAGCAATGTGATTGACTCTTAAGTGTCCTCAGGGATGGGGCAATAAATGCTGGCTCAGCAATTAATTAAAAAAATTCTTGGAATGTAGGAGAATGAGGGGTGCTGATACTGAGGTGTACAAAAGCATGAGGAGCTTACAGATAGGATGAACACACAATCTTTTTCCCAGAGAAGGGGAATTGAAAACTAGAGGACATCGGATTAAACTGAAAAGGGGGCCAATTTCTTCATGCAGAGGGTGGTACGTGTATGGAATGAGCTGCCATAGAAAGTGGTTGAGGCAGGTATAATGACAACATTTAAAAAGTATTTGGATAAGTACATGGGTGGGAAAGGATTAGAGGGATACAGATCCAATATGGGACCAGTTGGGAGGGCACCATGGTCGACATGGACCAGTTGTGCCGAAGGGCCTGTTTCTGTGCTGTATTGCTCTATGACTCTCAGTGCTAGAATAAAATAAAGAAAGGAGCTTAAAGATCAGTTAAAGAGGTCAGTGTTTCGGATTTATTCATATTTGCAGATATTTGGTTTCCTAATATGAAACAGATTGAATCTAAAATTTTAAAAATAGAGGAATCACGAGGCATTTAAATTGAGGCCAGGTTCCATGTCATTGTCAACAAAATGAATACAATATGTTTTTTAAAAACATTACTTTAAAAATCCATCAGCATTACTAACAATGTTGAACTTCCCCACCTTCACTGGAATCAAAGTAAATGTGGAATAAAAAAAATCTTGGAGATACAAAAACAAGTTATGTTCCTTGTTCATCTTTTTATTGAATTCTTGGTGGTAAATTCAAATAATTTAAGAACAAGTCACTTTGCAACGAAGACACTGCCCTCACCTTTTCTTGCTCCGTTCCCCCCCCCTCCCTACGACACAGCTGCCACACACTCGCACAACCACCTCAACCCTCTGGGCAACATGGCTGCGCAAGAACAATTTTAAAGCTGTTAGCATAATGTTAACATCCAAAAGGGCCAGTGCAGCAATTAAGATGATTTTTGCATTAATCAGATACACCCACGCTGTAGCTCAGGAAGCAACTTATGGACAATCACCGTGAATACCCAGGTAAAAAGAAAATCAACTTACTCCAACATTTATTACACATTCTTAATGGGAGGAATTTACTGTGTAATGATTTCATTGTCACGTCACATGAAATACGATTATAGGATTCGAGAATATACTATATATCACTCATTACTTTTCATAAATGTATTTTTTTTTGTCTCATCAGTACCACAACGTACATACACAGCTTACAGGGTTATTCATTTTTAAAAATGGCTTTCATTATCTCTCTTGGTCACAGTCATTCACTGGAACAATAAAAGGTCTCCCCGTGAGTACACACTGTGCAATGCCAGCACTCTGCGAATCAAGTGGCTTCATCGCATATACTTTAAATGCACTAAATAGAAATCCCACCGCCCATCAGACTTACAGCTCGGAACCGTGTCACAGCACGATACAAAGAGGAAAAAAAATAAGAAAACCAAAGTACACATTTCCTCCACTTATTCCACGTCAGTTTTCAGACATTTTCCAATTCTAAATTTTTGAAAAGGGAGCACTCCCAAAGCTGGGGGGAAAAAAAAAGGGGGCAATTTTTAAAAATTTTCCTTTTTGTTTTGGGGAGAGGAAATGATCCAGTTACCAATGGCAAGTGCACAAATTCCAAACAATTTTGACAATCCTCGCAATTTAAAAGTCGTCAGTTTTTAAAATGGACATGGAAACTCAAACTGGAGTGGTAGCTGTAATTTTTTGCGACTTGTGTACAAGTTTCACCACTCAAACAGTGACCGACTTGTAAGTGCGTTTGTCAGGGCATATAGCTAATTATCAGAGTTAGTTTCAGAATTGGAAAAAAAATTGCCTTGGAATACTAAAGTCTTAAATGTTTTTTTCCCCCAGTTGGTGCCCCTTACACACCATATAATGACCTGAGTATTTTAAGTATTTCAAGATTCATTCTTTTGGAATTTGTCATCTGTACAGTTTCTTTTAGACTATTACACAGGTACTTTACAAACAATTGATTTCTTTTCATTGACTGTACAAGTTGAGTTGAATAACTTTACAAGTAACTGCTTTTAAACACCTAGTTTTTTTTTAAATAGTTTTTTTTTTAAGAAAACATTGTGCAGTCAATGCCACTGCTAAGGCTTTGATATTATCCAGATCCGCTATGGCAGGATTTTCCTTCTTTTCTTTCAAAAAAGAAATGTTAAATGCAACACATTTGCGTGTACCAGTGCATTTCTTGTCTGTGCGCAAGAGATAAAAGTTTATTGCAACAAGTCTCCTACAGCCTGCAAAACGTGCCGAAGTTTAAGCAGGCGTCAGTTCCTGGAAGGTTTGGAAAAATAAACAGGTTTTTTTTACGCTGAAGCCTGTTCCGTGGACGGTTCGACAGTTGGTTGACTCTTCTCTTTGGTGTGACAGGGTTCTGTTACCTTTTCCTCTGTACTTTCCTCCTGTTCCGTACTCTTTACAGCTCCCTGCAGTTGCTGCCTTCGCTCCACCTCTGCTTTCAAATTTTCCAGATCTTTTTGGCTGTTAAAAATATTTTTGTTTTTTCAAAAAAGCAATAAAAATCTGCAAGCAGCATCATCTGAGGGGCGGGTGCAAAGGCAGGGTGGGGGCTCCTCAGTAACATCTAAAGATGTCTGGGAACAGTTTGGTTCCATCCCAATCTCCAGCTTCCTTCCGCACTGCTGTAATGCTTTTGTTTCCTTTTAAATTAGGAGCATCAGCCATACAATTTTTGGAAAGTAAGAAAATTTATACATACCAATCTCTGGCATTTTGGGGCAGCACGGTAACACAGTGGTTAGCATTGCTGCCTCAAAGCCCCAGAAACTTGGGTTCAATTTTGGCCTTGGGTGACTGTCTGCATGGAGTCTGCATATTCTCTCTGTGTCTGTGAGGGTTTCCTCTGGGTGCTCTAGTTTCTTCCCACAGTCTGAAAGACCTGCTGGTTAGTTGGATTGGCCGTGCTAAATTGCCCCTTAGTATTGGGGGATTAGCTGAGTAAATACACGGGGTTAATGGGGATAGGCATGGGTGGGATATGGTTGGTGATGGGCCAAATGGCCTCCTTCTGCACTGTAGGGATTCAATGATTTTATTCTCGAGTCACCCCAGATCTTGTTAATTGATGCCAGCAGTTAAACTGCCAGAACTTAATCCACGTGAGTGGCAGGAAGCATGATCAGAATTTTCCATCCAAGTAGTTTTGGGCTGTTAGCTATTTGAGGCCAACACATGTGATACTTGGGCAGGGCGGAGCCCAGCAGTAATGTTGCACCTGCCTAAATAGCTCACGGTCAGGTGGCGACAAGAAAGTTGGTTTGAAAAGGAAAACAAAGTCCTTAGCCTTCTCTCTGGTATCTCCTGAGATGCCAGGATTGCCTAGAAGGAGTAACCTGATTAAAAATTTCAAGATATTAAAGGAGCAGATAGTTTCTCTCTCTAAACATTTGAGCTGGACCTTTCAGGAGTAAAATTAGTCAACATCTTTACACATTGAGTGATTGCAGTTTGGAATTCTCTTCTGCCAGTGGCCACTAATAGAAGATCAATCATGAAAACTGGAGATTGATGATACTTACTGGTTAAGGGACAGCAGGTTTATGCAGTCAGGTTACAGATTGGCCACGAGCAAGGGCCTAAAATGACCCACTGAGGAAATGTAAAATAATGGTGAGATTTTCCAACAGAGGTTGGAATTCTGTAGTGACAGCAGCAAGAACGGAGAATTCGGCACTCAGCCAAGTCTCCATTCACAGTGGTGGGGGCCGGAGAATCCCAGCCATGGGGTGGGGGGAGGGGGGTGGGGGCGGGAAATCCCAGACGCGAGGGGGCCGTAGAATCCCAGACATGAGGGGGGAGGGGCGGTGCGGCCGGAGAATTCCGGCCATGCTTAAATGAATCGCTGATGTGAAACACTGAACCTGCATGACATCTGCATGGGTGAGGTAGTGAAAGCAGATACAGTAATGACTTCTAAGGGGCATCTTGATAAATACACGAATAAGATGGGAATAGAGGGATACGGTCCCTGAAAAGGTAGGGGGTTTTAATTCAGGCAGGCAGCATGGTCAGTGCAGGCTTGGAGGGCCAAAGGGCCTGTTTCTGAGCTGTAATTTTCTTTTGTTACAATGATAGCTTTGGTGAGTCCCAACACAACATGTACTACCTCATCTGTTATTAGCAGTCGAAATGCTTGCCAAACCATCAGTGGATGGTGCATGCTGAGTGCACGACAGGAAGAAGATCCTAGAGTAGTTTACACGTTCGTTTATTACCAACTTAAAAATGGGCTGAAAGGAAATGTGAAGGAAACAAAAAATGCTGGAAAATCTCGGCAGCTCTGCCAGCGAGTGTGGAGAGAGAACAGAGCTAATGTTTTGAGTTGAAATGTTGGCTCTATTCTCTCTCCAGAGACCGTCAGACCTACTGAGATTTTCCAGCATTTTTTGTTTCAGATTCCAGCATCTGCAGTAATTTATCGTTGTATTGGAAGGAAATACATCAGTTTTTTTGTTCAGTGTGATATGCATCCAGAGGGATAAATACAAAGATTAGTTTCTTACCTGAGGGGTATGAAGAGGATTCCATTTATAACGTTGAGTTGTTCTAACACACTAGCCATGGTGGGAGCTGTGAACTAAAAACATGGCAAGGTCACCAATTCTGTACAACATTCAATCTCCCCTTGTACAATTTTTGTCAATTGAATTAGACTGCGTGAGAGTTTGAGCAAATTCACAATCTCTTCCGATTCCAGACGTTGTACCACCCCCCACTGCTGACAAACAAGGTTTCCAATGATACAGCACGCCACAGCAAGGCAACGTGGCAAGGAGCCAAAGTTCTGACAGTCACACCTGGGTTTTCCCAGGTGAGAATGGTTAATCATTGGCTTCTGGTAACCATAGAGAGAACAAAAAGAAACTCTGGCACTGCCATGGTTACGCACGGCAGCCAAACCACACAGTCAGAGAGATGTGACTGTGTGTGATCTAAAGAAGGAAAATTAACCAGCTGAAGCTGAAATCACATCCTGCTCAGTATGCCTTTGAACTGTTCCTCCTCGAGTGCCAGACCTTTACGTTGGGTTAATTGTATCTGTGATCTTTCAAGGCTTTGAAATGACACGAATACAGATTCAAAATGAGGCAGCACATTTGGCAGTGTTTCTCTCGCCTGCTAGGGTTAGTCAGGGCAGCAGGAGAGAGACCTGCTTTCAATCTGCATCAGGAAACAGGCTCAGTTTGTGAAATCACAAGCAGAAAATAAAAAGACACTAAACACTGGGTGGCACCTTCCAAGGCTACACCCGTTACCATTAGGAAGGACCAGGGCAGCAGATACACAGGACCTGGAAGTTCCCCTTCAAGTCACTGACCATCCTGACTTGTTCCATCCTATCGCTGTTCCATTAGCATCACTGGGTCAGAATCCTGGAACACCCTCCCCACCACGCTGTGGGTATACTTACATCACACCGACTGCAGCAGAGGCAACTCACTACCGCCTTCTCAAGGAAAATTCAGGATGGGCCAAGCCAGAGGTTTTCATTCACCAGATTCCAGGGACTCGGGTTTGATTCCTAGCTTGAATCACTGTCTATGAGGAGTCTGCACGTTCTCTTAATGCCTGTGTGTGTTTCCTCTGGCTGCTTCCACAGTCCAAAGATGTGCGGGTTAGATGGATTGGCCATGGTTAAAAAAAGACTGCCCCTAGTGTCTAAAAACACGTGGGTTATGGGATTAGTGGGATAAATGCATGGGGTTGCAGGGATAGACAGGGGCTGGGCTTTTGATGTTCTTTTGGAGGATCGAGTACGTAGATAAGACATAGGAACTGAATTAAGCCTTTCGCCCCATTGAATCTGCTCTGCCATTCAATCATGGGTGATATTTTTCTCATCCCCATTCTTCTGTCTTTTCCCCACAACCCCTGATCCCCTTATTAATCAAGAACTGATCTATCTCTGTCTTAAAGACACTCAACGATTTGGCCTCCACAGCTTTTTGCAGCAATGAGTTCCACAGATTCACCACTGTCTGGCTGAACAAATTCCTCCTCATCTCTGTTTTAAAGGATCGTCCCTTTAGCCTGAGGTTGTGCCCTCTGGGTCTAGTTTTTCCTACTAGTGGAAATATCCTCTTTACATCCACTCTATCCAGGCCTCGCGGTGTCCTGTAAGATGCTTTATCGGTGCACATGTGATGGGCTAAATGGCCTCCTTCTGCACTGTTGGGATTCTAAAACACAAATAATTCCCCAGAAATGGATTTCATTGTGCCGCTGTACAAAGATAAAGAGGGAATTGTGACACTTCACACGAGCACAGGTGACTGGCGATTGTCTAAGTCAAAACGGAAATAAATCCACAGGATATCAGTTTGCAGAGAAGGACCTAAATGGGTTCAACAACTCCATAATGGTGAGCACCAGACAAGGGACTCAATTTGGAAGAAAACTGGGAAAACGTGCGTTATTCAGTCTGGAAATGAGGTAATTAAGACTAGGGCTGCGTAAATAGATACATTTTTAAGACAGTGAACCACCTGGAGCTTTTTAGGCAGGGCAGATGGTTGAGGGGAAGGGAGAACTTGAAGTAGGTGAAGATAAATTTAAAATTGATGCAGGAATTTCTTTCAATGAACAAAGTGAACTTTTGGAAAGATTGGTAGAGATAAGAATTCTACCATAATGTTAAAGGTTATTTGGATGCTGCAATAAGGATGCATTATAGATTTTCCCTGGGTGGATGAATTAGAATGGACTGAGTTGTCCTCTTTGCCCTCAGTTATCCTGAGAAAATGAAACTGGATTCTCATCAGTGTCTTGTGCCACTCCTCATCTTTCACAGGGTGGTCCGGTGTTTAGCACCGTTGCCTCACAGGGCCGTGGAACCTGGCATCGCTTCCAGCCTCAGGAAGGAGTGGAGTCTGCACGTTCTCCCGTGTCTTCACAACATGGGTTTCCTCTGGATGCTCCTATTACTAAAGATGTGCAGTTTAGGTGGATTGGCCATGATGAATGTGTGAAGTGCTGGGGAGAGAGCCTGGGTAAGATACTCTGTCAGAGTATCGACTCGATGGGCTGAACAGCCCCCTTCTGCACTGCAGGGATTCTACGATTTTCCTTCCCTCCATCATTGAAGATTGGAAATTCTTCAACAAGGTAATAGAAATATAATTCAAGACAGGACAAATCCTTTTTTTACTTCATTCATGGGACATGGACCTCACAGGTTGGTCTAGTTGTCCGAGGACAGTTGAGAGTCAACCACTTTGCAACAAACCAAATTTGCTGATGCAGCTCCAAAGAGGAATGTACTTACTGGAGTCAACAACAGCCACAAGTTCCCACGTCAGAGAGAAGATACAAAATACAACATGTTACTAATTCCAATTAATATCAAACATATGGTGAGGGTAAGCAGGTGCTTTTCTTCTTTAGCATAAAGAATCACAAATAGATCAGACTGTGCCAATAAATCCCTTTGGTAAGCCACTTTTACCCTCCCCCCCCCGTGCGCGAGTGTGACCTGTACTGTGTACAGTTTTGGTCACCTTGTTATAGGAAAGACACTGATAAACTGGAAAGAATGCAATGAAGATTTACGAGGATGTTGCCAGGACGACTGGGCCTGAATTACAGGCAGAGGTTGGCCTTGGAATGTAGGAGAATGAAGGGTGACTTTATTGAGGTGTATAAAATCATGAGGGGCTTAGATAGGATGAACACACATTGTCCTGTTCCCAGAAATGGGAATTGAAAACTAGAGGGCAAGAGGGCATAAATTAAGATGAGAGAGGGGAGGCTAAAAGGGGAACTTCCTCACACAGAGGGTGGTGCAGATATGGAATGAGCTGTTACAGAAGGTAGTTGAGGCAGGTACATTTAAAAAGCATTTTGGATAAGTGCACGGATGGGAAAGGATTAGAGGGATTTGGGCCAAACACAGGCAATTGGGACTAGCTAGAAGGACACTATGGTTGGCATGGACTGGCTGGGCCGAAGGGCCTGTTTTCGTGCTGGATTGCTCTATGACCTACCTTGAGTGGGAGAATGCTGGCATTGGATCCATTCTTGTAAATCTCATTCATAGTGCGCTGGAGAGCCACAGCTTGTTGTGTGAGATATTTCAAATACTCAGAGCTTTCTTTGGTCTTCTCGTGATTATCGCCGAGCTGTGCAGGGAGATGGAAAGGGGGATCAGCAAGTAAATTCGCAGAGTTACAAACGACTAGATTACAGTAACATAATCCACCTTGCTTAGCACAGAGAATTAAAGACACCACACAGCAGACAGACATACCGTCTGGGATCAAGCCAGCAGCCTGTCAGCTTGGCTATTGGTGTCTGGCTTTGGGGGGGCTGATAGGATAGGGAATAAAGGCAATTTATAGTTAGATTTAAAACACACATTCACACGTGACTGATGCAAGGTATTTTGTGAGTGAAACCCAATACTGCTGTAGAACAGTGACAGTTTTTTAAAAAAATACGATTCAACACAAATTTCCAATGTGTGAGACAGAGTAAATTAGCATTCTCCCAGGTATTATCTCAATTTAAATTGAAGAATTAACTGAGGTGATGAATTGCTGATGTAAATGATTGCAACTCTCCGTTTCCACATCACCCTGGTCATATATTTGATAATTACAGTGAACCCTTAAGCATCAGGCAAGAGAAAAGAAAAAAAAATCCTATTTGTTTCAAGAGACTCCCTGTGTGCCAAATCACTTCAACTGTTCAAACTGACTTGCGCAAATGTCTCAACAGCACAATAGACAAGTACCATAGAATCCCTTCACTGCACAAAGAGGCCATTTGGCCCATCGAGTTTGCACCAACAATAACACTATTCAAATTTTATCCCTGTAACTCCATATATTTAACCTGCTAGTCCCCCTGACACTTGGGGGGAATTTAGCATGACCAATTAACCTAACTTGCACAGTGAGGGCAGCACAGTGGCGCAGTCGTTAGCGCTGCCACCTCACAGGGCCAGAGACCCGGGTTCCATTCCTGGCTTGGGCCATTGTCTGTGTGGAGTCTGCACATTCTTCCCGTGTCTGCGTGTGTTTCCTGTGGGTGCTTCAGCTTCCTCCCACGCTCCAAAGATGTGCAACTTAAGGGGATTGGTTATATTAAATTGCCCCTTAGTGCCAGGGGAGGACTAGCAGGGTAAATGCGTACTGTTATGGAAATAAGGCCTGGATGGGATTATGATCAGTGCAGACTCAATGGACCACACGGCCTCCTTCTGCACTGTAGAGATTCTATGAACCTGCACATCTTTGCAGTGTGGAAGGAAACTGGAACACCCGGAAGAAACCCATGCAGACACAGGGAGAATGTGCAAACTCCACACAGACATCCAAGGCTGGAATTGTATCTGGGTCCCTGGCGCTGTGAGGCAGCAGTGCTAACCACTGTGCCACCGTGCTACCCCACGTTTTTTTCAATTTTAAGATGCTGATCTGAGCCCATGTGGTGCAGGCAGGGGAGGCAGTGGTGCAGCAGTACTGTCACTGGACGAGTAATCCAGAGACCATGAGCAAGAATGGTGTTCAAATCAACTAAATTCAACTAAAATCTGGAATTAAAAGTGTAGTGATGACAATTGTCGATTGTCGGAAAAACCCATCTGGTTCATTAATGTCCTTTAGGGAAGACCATCCTTACTGGTCTGACCACATGCGACTCCAGAGCCACAGCAATGTGGTTGATTCTCAAATCCGGAGGGTCGGCGCTGAGGGCGCGCCACGCTGTCCGGAGGGTCGGCGCTGAGGGCACACCGCGCTGTCCGGAGGGTCGGCGCTGAGGGCGCGCCGCGCTGTCCGGAGGGTCGGCGCTGAGGGCGCGCCACGCTAAGGGGAGGGTCAGTGCTGAGGAAGTGCCACGCTGTCCAGAAGGTCAGCGATGAGGGAGCGCCGCGCTGTCCGGAGGGTCGGTGCTGAGGGAGCGCCGCGCTAAGGGGAGGGTCAGTGCTGAGGGAGCGCCGCACTGTCCAGAAGGTCGGTGCTGAGGGAGTGTTGCACTGTGGGGTATTGCGCAGCTTTCTGATGGAGATGGGCACCCTCAGTGCCCCCTCATTGTCGAGTTCAGCACAGACGCACAGACAGAACACTCGCAAGTCAGTGCCAGCATCATTCACCCTCTTTATTCCTCCCCCTCGTCCATTCCCATCAATTTCAAACTCTCATTGGCTCTCCAGCTGAGAGGACGGGAAAAGCCAGAAAGGTTCATTCCTCCTCAAGTCGGAGCTGCTAACCTCCCCCACCACCGTAAGTAACTAAGCAGGAGGTGACAGTACTTATTATGATGCAGGTCTGAAGATGCATGCATTTTTAAAAAAAGTAAATCAAGGCTGCATTCACAAACTCACTGTTACAAAGGGAACACTCTGCCATAAAGGTTGCTGATATTACAATTACGGCTCATTCTGCAGAGTCTGGAGTAAAAGGTTTGTGCTTGCAGTGGTGGGAGGGCAGGGGGAAGTGTGTGGGAGGATTGGCAGCTTTCTTCACACCGTTCCTGACACGCAAGTGTTACCATCCCAGCCCCACCACTTCGACTGCAGATTAGGCATCTTTGTGTTTAGCAGCAGAAATAAAAAGCCACGCGCAAAGCAGCGGATGGAGTCATTAGGAGCAATTAATCTTTCTGCGAGGATTTTTTTCACCTTTTTCCAAATCCTCGCCCTTTCTTTCTCGCAACGGGCGAGGAACACTCTGTTAGCACATTTTCCAGACTGCTTTCTCCAAAACCCATGAAGGTGGGGTTGGTTAAAATCAGGTTAGATTTAACCTGTTTATCACCTTTATACTTTAAATTGCTTCTGCGCAATTCCACACCTTTGCGAACATCTCTCAGTATTGCATCCCATTGCTGGTCCAATTACTGCACCTCAACTAACCTGCATTACATATGCAAATACAACCAAACCTTTTCACATCCAATTAGTGCCCTGAATACATTAAATGTGAACAGACAGTGAGTTAATCCTTTTTATTCCCCGCACACTGATTTCGAAACATTTCTATTAACCACTTCCTCACTTGCTTGTATCCAATTTTATTCCATTTATAACCGTGTCAATTTTTTCGACACATAAGCTTCATACGGGGAGTTTAATTGACAGGAGTGTAGCTTGGTTTATGAAATGATGCAGAAAGCATCAACACCCAGAACATTAGTGAAATGATGAGACACTCGACACTGACGAAATGAATGGTGACGGGACAGGTGGGCTGCCAGTGTGTGTCAGAGCGGGATCAAAACTCAGGAAATCACCTGAGGCTCCACATACTCCGAGGCAAAGCCTGGTCTCAAAATTGCAGGGTGGAGGGGAGGGTGGAATCCAAAGAGGAAACTCCTCCAATGCAGGAGGTGGCCATTCGGCCCATCAAGTCTGCATCCTCTTCCCCTTCAATAAAACATCTTGTCCAGGATCTATCCCCATAACCAACTGGAGCGGCATGGTGGCAGAGTGGTTAGCACTGCTGCCTCAGTAAGCCAGGGACCCGGGCTCAGTGCCCGGCTTGGGTCACTGTCTGTGTGGAGCCTGCACATTCTCCCTTTGTCTGTGTGAGTTTCCTCTGGGTGCTCTGGTTTCCTCCCACAATCGGATGGATATGCTGGTAAGTTGCATTGATCTGAACAGGCTGTGGCAACTAGGGGAATTTCACATTAAGCCTTACTTGTGACTAATAAATAAACTTTAATTTTATTTTACTATTCCCAGTTTGGATCACTGTCTGTGCTGAGTTTGCATGCTCTCCTAGTGTCTGTGTGGGGTTTTTTTTGGGTGCTCCGGTTACCTCCTACAGACCGAAAGATGTGCTGGTTAGGTACACTGACCATGCTAAATTCTCCCTCACTGTATCCAAACAGGTGCTGGAGTTTGGCAACTAGGATTTTCACAGTTACCGTAGAAAGCATTATTTCCGGTTGTATCACAGCTCGGTATGCTCAAAACTGCAAGAAACTAAAACTGGGCCGTGAAGATAACGCAGTCCGTCACGCAAACCAATGACTCCCATCCAGTGACTCTGTCTATGCTTCCCACTGCCTTGGCAAAGCAGCCAGCAGAATCAAGGACCCCACGCATCCCGGACATTCTCTCTTCCACCTTCTTTCGTCGGGAAAAAAAACATAAAAGTCTGAGGTCACGTACCAACTGACTCAACAACAACTTCTTCCCTGCTGCCATGAATGGACCTACCTCGCATTAAGTTGATCTTTCTCTACACTCTAGCTATGACTGTAACACTACATTCTGCACTCTTTCGTTTCCTTCTCTCTGAATGGCATGCTTTGTATACTGCGCAAGAAATAATACTTTTCACTATATATTAATACATGTGACAATAATAAATCAAAAGTCTGGTACATGTACCAACCGACTCAAGAGCAGCTTCTTCCCTGCTGCCCTCAGACTTTTGAATGACCCACCTTGCATTAATCTGATCTTTCTCTACACCTCAGCTATGACTGTAACTCTACATTCTGCACTCTTTCCTTTCCTTCTCCCCTATGTACTCTTTGAACAGTAAGCTTTGTCTGTATAGTGCAAGAAACAATATTGTATCCCAATACATTGACAATAACAAACCAAATCAAATCAGTAGTTGTTCTTTTCTGCACTAAAGGATGCTGGCACAGTGACTCAACAAAACAACGGTACTCAAAATGGCATCGGCAAATCCAGAAGCGACATCCTACATTCTGGCTGCTCTCAGGCAGAATTTAAACCAAAAATGCTTCCGATCCTGGAGTGGGTGTGCATTTCACTGATAAAATCAACCCAATCAGAAACAGACAGGGGCAGGCACAAGTTGAATGAGCTTCTTGCTTTGCAATTGGATTAGCTGCTCCCTCTGGCCTGTTGACAACACCGAAGCAGTTGAGTGCATTGTGAAACAAACACACAGATACACCAGTTCAATGCCCTCTGGGCTTGCTCCGCATCCTCTCGTTATCTAAAGAGCAATCTCCAAGAAAAACCTACAGGAGTTGGGCAACAACGTGCGATTACAGAGAGCACCACATAGGCCAAAGGCACAGAATCAATTCCGTAATGGTAAAAAAAAACCAGGCGTGACACAGCCGGTTACACTGAGCCACGCTCGGCCAGCTTCCAGGGACGGCGATGAGGTCGGGGAAGTGGGGAGGGGTGGCGTGGGCAACAGCAGGGGTGGGGAGACCGCGGAGGGAATCTGGAAGTGAGCCGCACACGTCAAGAGGGAATCCCAAATAGCTGGGAGAAATTAATTCACCAACTCGAGACATAAATCTGACACAATTTAAAATAAAAGCAAGGCTCTGGAATACCCCAACAGTTTGAAACACGCTGAACCGAGACTGCAGATGGCATCATTAACACCGAGGCAGGCAGTGACAAGGTGCAAATGAGATGTGCAGCTCCCGCTGAACGTGTGAGACTGACCTGGTTCTTGTAGACGGTGTAACCGTCTTTCTCGTGCTGCAGGGCTGATCGAAACTCTGCTTTGCTCTCGTAGACACGTGCAACCAGATGGTGGCTGGTGAGTGAGGTGGGGGGAGGAGGAGGAAAAATACAGATTGTCATCCTTTAAATCATTTTATTTTTTAAAATCCTAGAGCGATATTTAAAAAAAATCAACTAAAAAAACATACACCCACACGACGTGGCGACTAATTACCTGAGGGCAACTTTGAGAGATTTTGCTCCGTGATATTTTCCATTGATTGCCAGAGCGTTCTCCAGGAATCTCAGCGCGAGATCGTACTCCATCACGCCATGCAACACAAGACCTATATTACTCTGTAACAGTAAGCATAAAGCACCATTGGACTCATCACTACTTCACTTGCACAGTGGTAGGTTAGAATAAATTGCAAAAGCAAATGGATTAATTTATTCCAAGGGTGTCTCAAATAACATCGCTGGGTCAAAAATCCAGGAGTTCCCTTTTCTAACAGCGCTGTGGATGTGCCTACACCACTGGGACTGCAATCATTCAGGTGGCTTGTCACCACCTTCCCAGCACAGTTAGGCATTGGGCAACAAGTGGGGAAGGCGATGGCCGAGTGGTATTATCGCCAAACCATTAATCCAAAAATGCAGCTCATATTCTGACGACACAGGTTCAAATCCCACCACAGCAGACGGAATTTGAATTCAATAAAATATCTTGAACTAAGAATTTACTGATGACCTGGAAACCATTGTTGATTGTGAGAAAAACCCAACAGGTTCACTAATGTCCTTTAGGAAAGGAAATCTGTTGTCCTTAGCTGGTCTGGCCAACACGAGGGTCCTGAGCCACAACAATGTAGTTAATTCTCAACTGCCCTAGAGTGATAGAGGTTTACAGTACGGAAACAGGCCATTCGGCCCATCTTGTCCATGCTGCCCCTTTTTATAAGCTCTAAGTAAGTCCTCTGAAATGGCCATTCAATTAAAAGGCAACTTGGGATGGACAATAAGTGCTGACCCAGCCAGTGTAGCCCACATCACGTGCACAGAAAATTGTCAGGGTTGGATGCCAGAAAGAAAATTAAGGTATCCTTTGCATGGCTCAATTATCATTGAATGACAATGTGCTTTCTTGCTGAGCAGGAGAGCCTCAGGGGGTTACTAATATTCTTATGATAAAGGGATTTGACGTAGTAATGTTTACCACAGTGGATTAGTAACCTAGGAATTAAATCCCAAAATGTTACGATATGACACAATAAACTTGCTGACTTGTGAACGTACAGAACTATGAGGAACATAGACAAGGTAGAAACCTCTCTCCTTAGAAGAGAGATCAATAACCAAGGGCCACAGATTTAAGCTAAGATGACAGGAGATATGGAGGGAATTTCAGCAAAAATCTTTTCACCCAGAGGATGGTGGGAATCTGGAACTCTCTGCGTGAAAAAATGATAGAGACCAGAACCCAATTTCACAGTAACTTCATTGCACTGTTAATGCAAGCCTTACTTGTGACTAATAAACAAACTTTTTTTTGATCCTGACAACATTTAAGAAGTTGAGATGAGCACTTGAAATGCCAAAACATACAAGGCTACGGACCAAGTGCTAGAAAACGTGATTACAATAGATAGGGATTTGATGGCTGGTGCAGACATAATGGGCCGAAAGGCCTCTTCTTGTAAAACTGTGACTCTGTGGCATTCCCAGTCTTACAGAGATACTCACATCCAACAATGCCATTTCTGGATGATCCTCACCATATACCAAGAGCAAGAGGTAGCGAGAACGATACAATAATTTTAAGGCTGTTGATAGTTGGCCATTTGCAAAGCAGTAGAGTGCAAGGTGCATCTGGAAAGAAGAGAAGAAATGGCACTTTATAATTTGCAATACTTAACAATAATCAGCAATTGTCTGGCCAAATAGTTGAACATGCAAATGAACATATAAATTAAGAGCAGGCCGCTCTGTCCCTCGAGCTTGCTCTGTCATCCAATAAGATCATTGGCCGATCCAATTGTAACTTCAACCCCAACATGCAGCCTCCCTGTAACCTTTCATCACCCCCAACCCCGCTAATTATCAAGAACCTAGCTACTTCTGCCTTAGAAAGATCCAAAAACTTTCAACCTTCAGAGAAAAACATTTTTCTTATCTCAGTCTTCAATGGGTAGCCCCTTATTTTGAGCAGTTGTTCTGGTTCTGATTTCTCCCACAACAGGAAACACCCTATAAGGCCATAAGACACAGGAGCAGAATTAGGCCACTCAGTCCATCAAATCTGCTCTGCCATTCAATCATGGCTGATATTTTTCTCATCCTTATTCTCCTGCCTTTTCCCCATAATCCCCTTATTAATCAAGAACCTACCTCAGTTTTAAAGATACTCAATGATCTGGCCTCCAAGCCTTCTGTGGCAAAGAATTCCACAAATTCACCACTCTCTGGCTGAAGAAATTCCTCCTGATCTCTGTTTTGAAGGATCGTCCCTTTAGCCTGAGGTTGTGCCCTCTGGTTCTAGTTTTTCTTACTAGTGGAAACATCCTCTTTACATCCACCCTGTCAATACTTCTCAGGAATGTATACATACTGATCAAGTCGCCTCTTACTCTTGTAAACTCCAGTGGATACAAGCCTAGCCTGTTCAATCTTTCTTCACAAGACAGCAGTGCTAACCACTGCTGCCTATTGAAAAGTTAAAACAGCCTTTATATTCATGAGATGCGCAGTTAGGAATACAAGTCATTGTGAGAGAATCTATACCAAAAGAGTTCAAAGTAAAATGGGTTTTAAAAAGGCTGTACCACAAGTAAAGTTACTGTGAAATTCTCCTAGCCGTCACATTCCGGTGCTTGTTCTGGTCAATGCACACTAACCCCACATCCTTTGGACTGTGGGTGGAAATCAGAGCACCCGGAAGAAACCCACACAAACACAGGGAGATTGTGCAAACTCCACACAGACAGTGACCCAAACCAGGAATCAAACCCAGGTCCCTGGCACTCTGAGGCAGCAATGCTAACCAGTGCGCCGCCCTGAAGACTTAACATGAAAAGCAAATCCATTCATTCCTCAAATCACTGAAATCCCATCACATTCCTTATGCTAGCCCAGTTTGTTTTACACTGGATTTGAATTACAAGAACAGGAGCCTATTTTCTTGCTGTGGTTCCATCAGAAAATACTGTCACCCGAATAAAAAAATGACAGATTCGTAGGTGGAGCAATTCCCTGGCAAATCATCAGTAACCAACATAAATCCCATCATAGCAGCATCGAATAGGCAGCCAGTGAATAATGAGCCCCACATGAGGTCCCCTTCAATGGAAAATTGCCCAACAATATTGCCACTCTGACACGTCGATCAACTTCACACTCCCGACAAGAAGCAGCAACTCCAGAGAAAATGAACAATGAGAAAACAGAGAAAGATGCTTTTCGTTTAAAAAAGAAACAAAACTTAATGACTAACAGTTTATAAAAAAAAATTACATTGCTTTAATAAAAAAGGAAATGTATTGAGAATTTGGGGAACGTTTCGTTTTTAGATGTCGTGTTTTTATGTCTGTCTTCTTTTCTACACCGTTTTAAATTCTTCTTTTGTACCTCCGCTCTCTCTCCACACCCCCAATCCCGGGGCAACATTGAAGGGAATCGGTATTGTGGTCATTCCAAAACCATATTTATATCTGAGGTGACGCATTCAATATTTCTCATGGTATGCCAGCTGAGATCGAAAGCATTATATAATCTAAAGCGTTACTTCACGAGGCTGAGGTCTAAGATGTCACTCACCATGATCTCTCGGTTTTTATGTTCCACACGGCTTGTGATAAAAATCTATAATTCAGTGATTTTTTTTGGGTGTTACAATTGGCTCGGTAAGGAAATGACAGCAACTTTCAGAACACAAGCGGCACGGAGGCACAGCGGTTAACACTGCTGCCTCTCAGTGCCAAGGACGTGGGTTCGATTCTCAGCTTGGGTCACTGTGTTGAGTTTGCACATTCTCCCCGTGTCTGCGTGAGTTTCCTCCGAGTGCTCCGGTTTCCTCCCACAGTCCAAAGATGGATGAGTTAGGTTGATTGGCCTTGATAAATTGATCTTAGTGTCACGGGTTAAATGGGTAGGATTACAGGAATAGGACGTGGGCGGAACTTTGGTCAGTGCAGACTCGATGGGCTGAATGGCCTCCTTGTGTACTATAAGGATTCTACGATATGACTCAGGTTACTGTGTTATCTGTAATCACCCATATCAGCTAATCAAACATGCAGAAGTGATTGATTCAGATAAAACAGTCACAAGAATTATAGTTTTTTAAAAAATGCCGATATACGGCTGGAGTAAAAGGTGACAAATGATAATCCCTGCTGGATATCATCCTGGTTAGAAACAGTATGCAAGCATTCCAACAGTGAGGGTACTGCAAAAGCTCTCAGTATAATGGAATGAAATTCCTGAAATCTCCATTAAATCTGCAGCTGTAACATAACCACATTGACTTCCTGTGAATGGAGTTTATAATCTAATTAAGCCTATAGATGGCACAGATTGAACAGATTGTCCACTCTCCTGGCTGATGAGAAACCAATACTGAAACCAGCTCCCAAGAGAGTGAAAAAAGTCATTAATAAACCGATACAAAGGGCAGGAAGAAGCGGCAAAGGTCGAGGAAGGAGAGTTACTCCATCTAAAAGCGATGAGGCAAGATTCATCCTGACATCAACATTTCCTCCAAGACCATGAGCATCACAAGGTTACTTGTAGATGGCATTTCCGAACACAGTGAAGGCAAGGATTCCTGTCTGACCATTATAACAAGTGGCAGCGCCATCAGCTCCCGGACAATCCAAACCACAGTGCACCCCAGGAACTGACCAAGCACGCCATGTCAGAGGGGATAAAGGTGGTCACCACATACACCAGCTCCAAGTAAAACTCCACTGCATCAGTAAGAGTGAGTACAGGTGGCTGAAAACAATGCTGCCGTATTTGCACATCCCATTCCCCTGTTTGAGAAACGTTATTACTCACGTATTCCTGGATTGTGTTGGGGTGATCTACACCAAGTGCTCTCTCGCTCATCAGCACTGCCTTCTGCTGGTTGCTCAGGGCCTACATAAGAAACAATAAAGAACCATAAATTCAATCCATTAAAATAAAAATCATACATGGCAAATTATGCCATGGCCTGTCTACTTTCAAGGTAGACCCTCAATGGAGGATAAGATGGAGATTGGAACCCTTGACTCTCCAACTCTGCTACTCCAGGACATTGGGACCTCAACTCTCCAATCCCCTAACTCCAGGACATTTGCTGCAGCTGGTGAATAGGTTGGAATTATATCTAAACCTGTCACAGTGTCACAAAGCCAGCAGCTTTTGAGAATTTGATTACCTTCTTCCTAACCAAACCCAATAAAAACGCATCTTCTATTTAGAGACTTCAGTTATTTACTAACACCGTTTTTTTTAAAGACTGTGCAAGTCCTTGAAGATTTATCTGGTGCCAGGTATCAAAATTCCACATCCACAGTATCACAAAAGTGGCCAACTTCTACCTTAAGCATTACCACCTCCACCAGCCTATTTGCCTCCTCAGCCTATTTGCTGCTGAAATCCTCCTCTGTATGACTGTCACACTCAACTATTCCAATCTTTTCCTGGCCTCATACCTGCCATGCTCCATAAATTTCAAAACTGTTGCCCGCAGCTCATTCTGCATGCCATCCTATCTTATCCATTCCCCGTGCCACCCCGCCTCACCATCCCACCTCACCCGTTCCGCAACTTACCTATTGTAAATCTTTGATGCCTGACATTGATGCCCGTCCCCGAGTGCCTTCAATTTAAAATTCTCACCCTCGTATCTCAATCCCTTCATTGTCTTATTATCTCTGTGTCTAACCTGATTAGCCCTGTTATTCTCACCCTTAAACCCCTCCATCTCATCACCACCCTCTTCTTCTTTAAAGCGCAGATTAAACTGCACCTCTTGGATCAAGTTGTTGGTGACCTTTCCAAATTATGCCATGACCTGTCTACTTTCAAGATCTGATATTCACTTTGTACCAGCATTCACTTTTGCCTTATTTCATCTCTGAGCTTGGATCTGATCTGTAATGTTATCACTCTCAAACCTGTCATCACACTGACCAGGTAAGTAAAAGATAGGATGTAGAAAGATTGGATCTACTCAATCTTGTACTAATGGCACAGAGGGTAAGACTACCACAGTTAATTGTGCTAACCTAGATTTCCAGGTTAAGTCACCATCATACACAACTATTGTGGAAATGTGGCTACATATTCCCCTAGAATCTCATTATTTTGAGCTGCCTCTGGGATTAGTACGTGGTGAGATACAGTGGCTTTCTACTGGTCAAGGGCACATACTGTAAGTGGGCCTGAGGCATTAGTGAGGAGTGAAAATTATTCATCAATATGTTGAAAGGTAGCATGCATAGAATGTGAAGATCCAAGGTAGATTCAGCAAGTGAGTTATGAGTGAAAAACTGTATGTGGTACTTGGGTGATACAATGATTAGCACTGCTGCCTCACAGTGCCAGGGACCCGGGTTCAATTCCAACCTTGGGTGACTGTATGTGTGGAGTTTGCACATTCTCCCCATGTCTGCTTGGGTTTCATCCAGCAGTCCAAAGATTGCGGGTTAGGTAGATTAGCCGTGCTAAATTGGCCTTTAGTGTCGGGGAGATGTTAGCGGAGTATAAATGTGGTGTTATGGGAATAAGGTCTGGGTAGGATTGTGGTCAGTGCAGACTTGATGGGCTGGATGGCCTCCTTCTGCACAGTAGGGATTCTATGATACTTGTCCTGGATTGTGGTGAACACTAGGGCCATGCAATGTGATATCACATTATAGAACTGATGCTTGTACACTTAAAGTGCACAAAGCAATGAGTCAAAAGAGAAGTAAACAGTCTCAACAGCTCTAGTACAAAACATCCACGAAAGGCAGTGGAGACCTTACCTCATTATAATCACCCATGATGTAATTCAGACGAGCCAGCAGCCTCAGGCAAGCACAGATTTCCACATGCATTGCTCCATATACGTTATTGAAAAGGTTTAAGGCCTCATTAATGAGCTCACATCCCTCTTTTAAGAATCCTGTAAAACAAATGATTCACTCAATTACACGAGGACGGACACACGAGGAAGGGCATGCAGAAGAATACTTCAAATAAAACTAGGCCATTCAGCCCCTCAAGCCAATTCTGCCAGATCATGGTTGATCGACTCCGCCCTTTTCCTGCACGCTTCCCCACATCCGTTGATGTCCTTAACATCCCAGAAATCCATCAATTGCTGCGTTGAAAGGCTGAGTCTCCACAGCCCTTAGAGTAAGAGAACTCCAAAGATTTGCCACCCTCCAAGCGAAAAAAATTCCTCCTCATCTTAACCCCAAATTTCTTACCTCTAACTCTGAGGCAGCATCCTCTGTTTCTAGAGTCACATAATTTAACTGTAAGATCGTGAGGTAAGACCGTAAAATCCTGGAGCAGATTGAGGCCATTTGGCCCATCGAGTCTGCTCCACCATTCAATCATGATTGGTAAGGTTCTCAGTCACATCCTCCACTTTTTCACTTCGACAAATCCGCTGATATTACAATGTCCCTAATGAACGAATTCAGTCTTCTCCTCCACCCCACCTGCTAATCACCCTGAAGAAATTCCTGAAGCCAGCCTCAGATTTGCCTCTTGCCCATTATGTTGTCAGGCTTCTAGCTGGATTAGTGTTTTGCAGTTACTTTTGCTGTACTCCCAAACTTCGATAATTTGAAGGTCATCTTCTATTAAGGATAACATTTATCCATCCATGACTCATGCCTCTGACTTCAAGAAACCAAGGGCAGATGGAGGAGGTTGCTATCGACTGATGGTGGGATCTTCCAGTCCCGCTGACTGCTACAACGTTTTATGTGGCTTGCCCATGCTGCTGGTTGTGGGGGGACCTTCAGCAGAAGTAGAAGAACCTGTCTACAGAAGGTTTGGAAAATCCTACTCCAAGTCTTTTACAGAGCAAGTTAAATATGTCACTTTCCTCTCTGTGCCTACCAAAATCTACACCCTCAGCTTTGGGTTGTAACTCACTGAACCTATTCGGAACAATTCCTAGCTTAGATACATAGAATCCCTACAGTACAGAAGGCGCCCATTCAGTCCATTGAGTTTGCGCCAACAACAATCCCTCCCAGACCCTATCCTCGTAACCACACATATTTATCTTGCTAACCCCTCTGACACTAAAGGGTAATTTAGCATGTCCAATCCATCAAACACATCTTTGGACCGGGGGAGGAAACTGTAGCACCTGGAGGAAATCTACACAGACATAGGGGGAACATGCAAACTCCACACAGACAGTGACCCAAGCCAGGAATCGAACCTGGGTCCCTGGCGCTGTGAGGCAGCAGTGCTAACCACTGTGCTGCCCTAAGTTTTGCAAGTGAACCATTTTTGAACAGTGTTGCAAGCAATAAATACGCAGGAAGAAAATAAACCATGTACAATGATTTTAATCATTTATAATAAATTAAAGATTACGATAAAGGGAAGACTGGTGTTAATACTTTTCACCTCCAGGTGGTGGGTTGAAGTAGGCAGATAACTCTTGGTTATTAATATTTGTGGACCAATTTATTTGCTGTTAAACACCACTAATTTCAGCGTGTGACCTTGAAAGGCCCGCTTCAGTGTAAGCAACCTTTGAACTGCATTTGACAATGATTACACAAAGGCTTTCCGATTGACTGGAATTCCTGAATGGAAAAGCTCCCAATTTGTTGTCACATTTCACACATTGCAATGAAATGCTTTTCTCATGGCTTTATTTCTGGGATTAGTCGACTTTTTTCTCATTATCTAAAAAGGTAACTCGGCGATGGGGTGCGAGTAGTGATAGAGGTAATGTCGAGTCGCTCCCGGAGTGAAAAAACACACACTCAGGCAACCACTCACTGAGAAGCCAGGAGGGCAATTGGACCGCTGCTCAGAGTGGAATCCACAAGGTTAACGTCCTCGGTATGGTGACATAGTGGTTAGTAATGCTGCTTCACAGCGCTGGCACCCGGGTTCGATTCCCGGCTCCGGTCACTGTCTTGTGTGGAGTGTGCACATTCTCCTCGTGTCTGCGAGGGTTTTCTCTGCGTGCTCTGAAAGATGTGCTGGTTAGATGGATTGCCATGCTAAATTAACCCTTTGTGTCAGAAGGGCTAGCTAGACTAAACACAAGGTTATGGGGATAGGGCCTGGGTGGAATTGTGCTTGGTGCAGAGTCGATGAGCCAAATGGCCTCCTTCTGCACTGTAGGGATTTTATGAAGATACCGTGAAGAGTGGGGCCTCTGGCATTTTCTGAATGACAACAAGGGCAAAGAGTTTGCTGAATAATTAAAAAACCCTGACCACTCTGACATGACAACTGGGATAGATCAGTGCACAAAAAATCTTCCTCAACTCACAGATCGAGTCTAACTTTTTGGGACCCAGGAAGAATATTATTGTTCAAGCTTATTGTTGTTGAGAAATCTAACACAAGAATCATTCATTTACTTGTAATCATTGTACTATCCCTGCGTTACTGTACTGGATCTTTGCTCATTACTTCGGTTTTGATTAACAAGCTCCCAGTACAAAGCCTTTCCTACATGAATCCTGGATATTTCCTGTCACGCCCAATAAAAGGTGTATCCTATTTATAACTTTACCCACAAATTGAACTCATATAGAAATTTTTGGAACTCATTTCTATTTATTAAAATTGATACTGATGAAGTTAAGATGGCTGCCTGGGGAGTGTCAGGTGACTGTTGTTTATTCAGCACTGACAGCCAAGCTTCTGGAAAATTCTAACTGAATCACCCTAAGTGGGCGACACTCTGACTCTCCCCTGGAATGGACATTTCCAGACAGCATCTCTCTGTGGAAGTCACTATTCAAACCTTGTCCAAAACACACAGTCAGAGGATTCACATTCTATGTCTCCAAATTTGCAACTTAATAAAAGAAAGTTGGCAAGACCAGTTATCCACAGATTAAGTGCAGAAGAGCACCATCTACTTCCTGTTGTGTACAATAGTTTTAAGGCTTCCAAACACCAATATCTTGAGAGGTTTAGATAGAGTAGACGTGATGAGGATGTTTCCACTAGTGGGAGAGATTAGAACCCGAGGGCACAACCTCAGAGTGAAAAGATGCTCCTTTAAAACTCAGATGAGGTGGAATTTCTACAGCCAAAGGGTGATGAATCTGGAACTCATTGCCATGTGGAAGCCAGGTCATTGAGTACCTTTAAGACAGACATAGATAGGTTCTTGATCAATAAGGGGATCAGGGGTCATAGGGAGAAGGCGGGAGAATGAGGTTGAGAATCCTATCAACTGTGATTGCATGACAGAGGAGATCAATGGGCCGTATGGCCTAATTCTGCTTCTATATCTTATGGTCTAAGCCAATTGGCTTTAGACAGTGTCAGTATTGGTCATGTGATTGAAACTGGCTTCAGGTAACAAGTTTTCTCTCAGGACTGAGACACCGAGCAGTCTGCAGAAAAATGTCCAAGAGGCGGCAACTACAGAAAATGCAGTGTCATCATTCCCATTTAAGAACTATCAGTCATCAGTCTCAGACCCTGAAACTAGCTGCAAGTCATTAAGCAGCCCAAAGTATTCGACCAGCACCAGTTTCAAAGTTTACCCGAGAACTAACCTTCTAGATACTCAACTGCAAGAAACTTCACAACCTGCTGCGAACTCGCCACTTTACAAGACCCTCATTTCAACTTTAATTAGCAATTTCATTCAAGCACCAGAAGATCTGCCACATAGGAGACTGCAAATCATAAGCCAGATGCGGAGTTAATGGTAATTTGTAAAAATGCACTGCCTTTATCTGTACTAATCCGTGTGCATGTGCACATCTGTACAGTGTGCACTTACGCATGGTGTGTGGTGTGTGTGTGTGTGCGCAATGTGCATGTGCATGCATGTGGGGTGTGTGTGTGTATCTGTTTGGGGCGTGTGTGCACACAGTGCGCGTGATGTGTGTGTGCAGGAAGAGCCAGTGCACGCAAAGGTGAGGCCCAGTCTAAGACAGCACACACTTTCTATTCATGATAATATACTATGGATACTGTACCTTGTTGAACTTTAGCTTGTCCACTTTGAAAGAAATGGAAGGCATCAGATGCTTTGGGATTCACGTGTTTTACAACTGGGAAGATGTTGAGGATATCCTCCTCTGTAAAGGTTGGTCGGTGACGACTGTCGAAGTTGTACTCTTTCAGCAGAATCTGCAAAGTCAAGAGCTTTGAAATCAGCAGTTGGAGAAGTGCTAGAGAAGAGTTAATGTTACATCATTACTTATTCATTCATTAACAATGTAACGCAAGCAATGCCAGGGAAAAGGCCAAAAGCTCACACTTCCTTGCATATTAACAGTCCCATTTCAATTGCTAACACAACAACCCTAACCTGTCCAAATACTTTTTCACGTGGAGTAAACTGCTTCATTTTAAAATCAGATTTAAATTCACTTTGCACTAGTTATCAGTGCTGCTGCTTTCCTGACGTAATAATTAGAATCATAGCATTGGTAATTGATCACGATCTATTAATAGATATCTATTAAAAATCCTATTTCTACATATCGTTTCTGCCAACTTCTTACATTATCATTTACTCATTCTGCATTTATAATGGAAACAGTCAATGTAAAACCTTGTCAGGTAATAATTATACCTCTCCCCACTTTACCGAGGAGACTGAATTACATTCGCAAGCCTAAGTCCAATTACCTTGCAGCTTCTATCCTTGTTTCACCTCTCACTTAGTGAGAGTGTCACAAGTAGGTTTACATTAACACTGCAATGAGGTTATTGTGAAAGTCCCCTAATCGCCACACTCCGGCTCCTGTTCAGGCATACTGAGGGAGAATTTAGCATGGTCAATGCATTTAACCAGCATGGCTTTCAGACTGTGGGAGGAAACTGGAGCACCCAGAGGAAACTCATACAGCCACAGGGAGCACTCCACAAAGACAGTGACCAGAGCCGGAAATCGAACTCCAGTCTCTGGCGCCGTGAGGCAGCAGTGCTAACAAGGTCAGGATATATCAGTCCTGGCTTATTGAATTCCAGTATGTTAACCTTCCTTTCATGGTGATGTTTGCTAATTAAGGACTTGAGAAACCCAGACATATACCAGGCAATAGCTGTAAGTGGCATTTACTCCTCAACAATACTCGATAAGCATAGGACACAGATTTAATGTGATTGGCGAAAGAACCACAGGTGATGAGAATTTATTACGATAGAAGTGGCACAATGGCACAGTGGTTAGCAGTGCTGTCTCACATCGCCAGGAATCCATGTTTGATTCCCAGCTTGGGTCACTGTCTCTGTGGAGTCTGCACATTCTCCCCATGTCTGCGAGGGTTTCCTCCGGATGCTCCATTTTCCTACCCACAGCCTAAAGATATGCGAGTTAGATGGACTGGCTATGTTAAATTGCCCGTTAGTGTCAGGGGGACTAGCAGGGTAAATGCATGGGGTTACAGGGATAACGCCTGGGTGGGATTGTGGTCAGTGCAGATTTGATGGGCTGAATGGTCTCCTTCTGCACTATAGGAATGCATGACCTGGTAGGATGGTGGAAGCAGATTCAATAATGACTTTCAAAAAGGAACGAGCTATATACTTAATGTGAAAAGTATTTGTGGGAGCAAGGGCAGGGAAGCGGACAATTCTTTTAAAATGCGATGGACTGAGTTGCCTCCTTACATGCTGTATGATTCTACGTTCTTACCTGTATACCAGACTTAACACAGATTTCTCTCAACAGGCTGATTTTCTGTAGGCCGTACTTCTCTATAGCCTGATCCACACTCTCACTGTATAAAACAGAAGCACAAGTATTACACACTAAGAAAAAAAGCATCTACCAGCAGTTTAAGTGTTCATATAGTGCAAAAAACCAGGAGCTTTGCAGATCTTTTTACACAGAGAGCAAAATCTGAATATAACAGATCAGATAGCTCACAAAACTTTGTGAGATATCCAACTTACAGACTCCTGCTAACAAAATATTGCCCCCTTCCCCAAATACCTACATAGAGTCATACAGTGCAGACAAGGCCCTTTGGCCCATCGAGTCTGCACCAACAATATCTATATCACTACAGATATGCCAATCCCATTTTCCTGCACTTGTCCCATATCCTTGAACATTACAATATTTCAAGTGCTCATCCAAATATTTAGTACAATGTTACAAGGCTTCCACTCTCCACTAGTTTCCCAGTCACCGCATTCCACATTCCCATCTCCCTCTGAACGAAAAGGTTTTTTTGTCAAATCCTCTCCGAATCTCTTGCCCCTTAACCTAAAGGTGTGCCCCCTCATGATTGACCCCTGAACCAATGGAAACAGCTGTTTTCTACTCATCCTGTACATACTCCTCATAATCTTATTCATCTCAATCATGACTCCCCCTCAGCTTTCTCTGCTCTGGGGAAAATAATCCAAGCCTATCCAGCATCTCCTTATAGCTCAATTGCTCCATCCCAGGCAACATGCTGTTGAATCCCTCTACACTTTCCCCAGTGCAATCATATCCTTCCTATAGTGAGGTGACCAGAACTACACACACTACTCCAGCTGTGCTCCAACCAATACCCTGTACAACACCGACATTACTTGCTTGCTCTTATACTCTGATGAAAGCAAGTGTCCCATATGCCGCCTTAACTATCCTATTCACCTTTTCTGTTGACTTCAGGGATCTGTGAATAATTACCCTAAGATCCATCTGTTCCTCTGAGCTTCCCAGTGTCCTGCCATTCATTAAATATTCCCTCATCTTGTTACTTCTTCCACAGTGTGTCACCTCGCACTTATCAGGGTTAAATACCATCTGCTACTGCTCTGCCCATCTGATAAACCCATCTATATCTTCCTATAACCTGCAAACATCATCTTCACTATTAACCACCTTACCAATCTTGGTATCATTTATGTATATAACAGACAATTAAAGTCCCAGTACTGATCCTAATGTACTAATGTGCAAACTGATTTGCTTATTAACTCTTCAAAATCCCATTAAAAGGCAGAAAGATATACACCTAAATACTAACACATGCCTGAATACTAAGTCCACTCAGACTTGCATAAAAGTTATTGATCTGAATTGTGACATGAAGTTGGAACACAAGGGTATAAGGAATCCCGGGATTCTCTCCCAAATCACTGCTGGTGGCGGAGGGCAGTGAGTGTGCAGCTCTGATTTCTGCAAAGAAAAACAACATTCTGAAAAGAAAAATGTTTTTCACGTTGCAAAGAGTTCCTCTGGTTAGGTACAGAGTTAAGTGATCCTGCATATGGGCGTTGCATTCCTGAGCACAGGGTGGGGAAATAAAGGCCCCTACTCTCTGCTGCTGATCCAATTAGCCCGGTGTTCAAATTCAGCTTTGTGCAGGTCAGAACAAGGGCCACATCAGGCTTGGCTGCAACACTGACATGAACAAACAGATACCCATCAGTGCAGCCTCACAAACATAGGTATGGTCATAGAAGGGTTGGCAGCAAACATCCAACTGTAACCTGGACATCCAGACAGACAGATAGACATCCCGGGATCCAGGCAGCCTGCAATCAATATCCAACTGGAAAAGTAAGTCTTTGGGATTAGGCAGACTAGTACACCACAATCTGGGGTGACGGGGAGGAGGTTGATGGGGTGGGGAATGATATGGAGATGCCAGCATTGGACTGGGGTAAACACAGTAAGAAATCTGACAACACCAGGTTAAAGTCCAACTAGCTTACTTAATAGTTATGGGTTTACTATCAAATAACTGGTCAGACTTTAACCTGGTGTTGTGAGGCTTCTCACTGTGATTGGGGCCGCAGTCTAGTGAGACTGTAGGCTCTCTAGCAGACACCACCCGCGGTTCCATTATCTGTACCATTCAATACTGAAGCTGAAATAGTTCCTGGTCTCATTGCTGATATTTTTCCAGAGCTCCACGGGTGTGGTGCTGGCCCAGGCTGTGTTGTCAGCGTTGCCCAAGTGCCGAGGCTTCCTCTTGTTCCTTTTCTTCTTCGAGACCAGCTCATCTGTCGGGAGGTGAGCGATGGGGTTTAGGAAGGAACTGAGGAAGCAGTTGAGGAAGTGGCTTATGGCAACGGACAGACCAGAGAGCTCCACTCCCTAAAGCAGGCAGGAAGACAAAAAAGTTAGGAAAATTAATTTTGGAACACCCAACATATCCATGTACAATACTGATGGGCAGAAAAATGTCAGCTGGTTTACACATGACGACTAAACATTACCCCCCACCCCCCCAAATGGGAGCTGCTGGCAGATACATCCACAGTATTGTTAGGGTTGGAGTTCCAGGATTTTGACCCAGCCCCAGTGAAGGAACAGTGGGCAATATATTTCCAAGTCAAGATGACGAGTGGCTTGGAGGGGAACCTCCAGGTGGTGACGTTCTATTGTATCTGCAGCTTTTGTCCTTCTCGGTGGTAAAGGTCACAATGTTTGGGAGATGCTGTCGAAGGAGCCTTGGTGAGTTGCTGCAGAATTTTGTAAGTGGTACACACAGCTCCCAGTGTGCTGATGGGGTGGAGGGAGTGAACGTTGGAGGAGACGGGAAGAGATAGGCAGCACATTGGCACAGTGGTTAGCACTGCTGCCTCACAGGAGGCCAGGAACTTGGGTTCAATCCCAGCTTTGGGCCACTGCCTGATTGGAGTTTGCACATTTTCCCTGTGTCTACGGGGGTTTCCTCCAGGAGCTCCGGTTTCCTTCCATAGACCAAAGATGTGCGGATTAGGTTGATTAGCTATAATAAATTGATCCTTGTGTCAGGGGGATTAGCAGGGTGAATACATGGGGTTACGGGAATAAGGCCTGGGTGGGATTGTGGTCAGCGCAGACTCAATGGGCCAAATGGCCTCCTTCTGCACTGTAGGGATTCTATGCAGATGGCTAGGGTGCCAATCAAGTGGGCTGCCTTATCCTGGATGGTATAGAGCTTCCTAAGTGCTTTTGGAGTTGCACTCATCCAGATAAGTAGAGAATATTCCATCACACTCCTGACTTGTGCCTTGTAGATGATGGATAAGTTTCCCAGCCTCTGACTTGCTCTTGTAGCTTCACTATTTATGAGTAGTTCAGTTTCTGGGCAACCCCCAGGATGTTGATAGTGAAGAATTCAACAATGATAATATCACTGAATGTCAAAAGACAATAGTTAGAATCGGTCTTGTTGGAGATGGTCATTGCCTGTCACTGGTGTGGCATGAATATTACTTGCCAGTTATATGCCCAAGCCCAAATATTGTCTAATTTTTGCTGCATATGGGCACGGACTGCTTCAGTACTTAAGATGTCACAAATGATACTAAACATTGTGCAGTCATTGGCAAACACCCCCACTTCTGACCCTTTGAGACAAGGAAGGTCATTGATGAAGCAATTGAAAACGATTCGGCCTAGGACATTACCTTGGAGAACTCCTGCAGTGATGCCCTGATGTCCTATATGATGCCACAGAACTGTTTAAGTCTCAAAAACATTGGTTATTAAACAATAACCAACACCCACAGTGCTAAAGTTAGCTCATGGGCAATGGACCAAATAGCCTTCCTTGTGCTGGCTCTTCCCACATGCCATACATCCATTTCTTAGCTCTAGCCCCATTTTCAGACACTGTGGGACTAAGGACAGAAATTTACCAGCAGGTCCGCCCGAACCCGCCCAAGGCTGACCGACAATGCCATCCTTTGAGCCTTGCCCACCCGTGGAATTGGAGCGGGCGTGCGGGTAAAATTCAGGCCAAAGTGTCTATGCCACTTATGTTAGTCCACATGCTAACTCCATGCCACATTGAGAAACACAGGAACAGAAGGAAGTCATTTAGCTCCACCCGCACTGCTTAGCAAAATCCTGCTTGTCTACACCCCCACTCCAACCCCAGTTTAAAACTCATGTTTACATTTACACTTGTAAACGTGCTCTTACCTGTAGGTATATTTTGAAGATATGTTTAGCAGATCGGGTGATTATCTCAGTCACTCCAAGTTTCTGTAGTATTTAACAAAGAATTTGAAAGCAAATATGTTAATAGAAATGCTGACCCACATAATACTTTGAATGACTAGAGATTACCTCATTGGAAGCTTTTGTTTGGTATTAACAAAAGTACATACATAAATATGATCCAACTGCTGCTGGGCAGGACTCTTTGACACCAACTCTACTATCTTGGCCAAGTAACGGATGTTAATGCCTCGCTGATGCATAGCTTCTGCCAACGTTGCACCATCCATTGGGAGCACTGTGTGATCGACACAGTCTTTTATCTAAACAAAGAACATACAACATTCTTCCTGATCACATACACACAGGCAATGTTTGAATAAAGCCAAACCCAAAACTCATATGAAGAGGTATCCTTGCAAACTGGATGGCACAGTGGCTTCACTGGGCCCATGTTCAATTCTGTGACAAACTGTCTGTGCTGTTATATGTACCGGCTGAGGCAGAACTCTCCATCCACCTCATGAAGAGGGGAACCTCGAAAGCTTGTGAGTTTACTATCAAATAAATTGGTTGGACTTAAACCTGGTGTTGTCAGACTTCTTACTGTGTTTACCCCAGTCCAACACCAGCATCTCCACACCATGACTATTCTTTCCCACCCACTTCCCTCAACTAAAGATGACAGAAAGATTGCTCATGGGTTTCCAGGTCACACATGGGTCTCCACGACATTCTTCTCCATGGACTAGATCGAGAATGGCATTGGGCAACAGACCTCATTGTATTTCATTGGCTGGAAATGGGACTTAAGGTGGGAAATAAGTTTAAATTAGGTGAGAAGGGAACACATGCATTAAGATGGGGAGAATTAATTTCTCCAATGATTTCCAATACAAATAGTTAAAGTTTATTCATTAGTGTCACAAGTACGCTTACATTAACATTGCAATGAAGTTACTGTTGAAATTTCCTAGTCGCCACACTATGTACACCTGTTTGGGGACACTGGGGGAAAATTTAGCAAGGCCAATGCATCTAAACAGCAGGTCTTTCAGGCTGTGGGAGGAAATCAGAGCACCACGCAGACCCAGGGAGAATGTGCGGCCTCCACACAGACAATGACCCAAACTAGGAACCGAACCTGGGTCCCTGGCACTGTGAGGCAACAGTGCTAACCACTATGCCACCACGCTGCCCCAACAATAACAAGAACCGAATGGGATTGACTTAATCACATGAGGCTGAAGAAGAGGCAATTAAGTTGTTTCTAGTCTGCAGAAGGTTAAAACAGAGTTCCCTTCTTACCAATGATGGAATCTGGCAGGAAACCAGGAACGCAGCTGCATCTTTCAACAACTGCTTCTGTTTGTGGAGTTCTTCACTGTTGGAATCGTGGAAACGGACACCTGGAATAAGCAGATGTTACTGTGAACAAACACACTCTGTATTGTACGTGAAACAGTTATGCCTTCAGGAACACAAGTCATAATAACTAATACTTCCAAAGCACTTGTCAGATTACAGAATCCCTTACATATGATGGGCAGCAGGTGGACACCAAGCAGAGTGGAGAAAAGCAACCAACAAAAGCACAGTTCAAAACACTAATTTGCTTTTCTAACACTCTTAATGTAGAAAACTGTGTTTTGTACAAGAGATAAGAAGCAGGCACCAAGCCTTCGTAAGCGACAATGGGAGTTATTTAGAAGTTTGGTCTGAGATGTTTCAAGACGACTTTTCCCACAGACAGTAAGAAGTTACACAAGACCAGGTCCAACAGGTTTATTTGGAATCATGAGCTTTCGGAGTACTGCTCCATCATAAACAGGTGTCTCAAAATCCCATAACTCCCAAATCAATCGTTTAACATACATATTGGTCAGGATTCTCCCATCAGGCAGTAAAACGAGAGAATTTCCTGCCTGTTTTTTGGGCAAATCTCCGGCACTCTGTGCATTACAGAATGCCTCAGGGGGATTCATGTCGGAAAGTGGAGGATGGCGCCTCATCCCGCTGGAAAGCCCAGAATCAACACTAATCAACACAAATCGAGTTGGCCACTGCACATGTACCAATCTGTCAGCGAGGAGATCAGCATACGCGCATTGGCCCCTATCCCTCCCACTACCATCCTCCCTATGTGAGCCTTGACCCCATCCCCCTGCCTTGATCACTAGTCTCCCTGACCCCACACCCTCCCCATCACAACCGATTGCTGGCCCACCTAACCCCCACCCTCCACCCCCAATCACAATTGTCCGGGGTTCTCTAGTCATATGGAAATGGCGATTACGCAGAAGAACATTGCCTGGGAGACTCACACGCAGCATCATCCCCAGCAGGCCAGCGAGCTAGGAGAACGTTGGCCATTATGTTTCAGTGCTGTGCAATAACAATCTTTAAAACAGTGCAACGCTTTTTAAATTAAAAAGTCGCATTCAGCATTTTTTAAACGAATGTAGGTATTTTACTTCGGAAATGGACAATGCAGACCAATTAAAACAAACTCAAGTCAATATACTCGAGCTAAAACTTCAGAGACATTTCCATGAACATGAATAGTTTGTGCAAACTGTTGACTCCATTCACTTTTACAAATGCACCACAGAAAGCATTCTTTCTGGTTGTCTCACAGCCTGGTATGGCTCCTGCTCTGCCCAAGACCTGTAAGGAACTACAAAAGGTTGTGAATGTAGTCCAATCCATCATGCAAACTAGCCTCCTATCTGTTGACTCTGTCTACACTTCCCACTGCCTTGTCAAAGCAGCCAGCATAATTAAGGACCCCACACACCCCGGACATTCCCTCTTCCACCTTCGTCCGTCAGGAAAATGATACAGAAGTCTGAGATTACTTATGAACCAACTCAAGAATGGCTTCTTCCCTGCTGCTGTCAGACTTTTGAATGGAGCTGTCATGCATTAAGTTATCTTTCTCTACACCCTAGCTATGACTGTAACATTACATTCTGCACTCTCTCCTTTCCTTCTCTGCGAACAGTATGCTTAGTCTGTATACTGTACAAGAAACAATACAGAACTGTACAGCCCAACTGTAGAAGAAACTGTACAAGAAACAATACTGTATGTTAATACATGTGACAATCATAACTCAAACAAATTAAATCTTTCAGATCAATAAAATGAATGGATACATTTAAAACTCTCAACTAAACTTGTTTTGTTCCTATTCCTATTTTCAATCCTTCTGTGATTGGGAAATGCAATATATTAAAATATTTCAGGCACAACACCAAAAATTAATTCTTATAGGAAATCTCACCACACTCACATTAGAAATAATTAGAATTTTCTTTGTTCTTTCTGGAAGGCTAGGGGTTTTAGTTTAGACAGGCAGCACGCAGTAGGGGCAGGCTTGGAGGGCCAAAGGGCCTGTTCAGTGCTGTAATTGTCTTTGTTCTTAAATACTGGCTCATCATCTGCTGCAGTCAAAAGTCTTGGTATTTCTAATTATAATCAATTTTTGCCCTTAATGAATACAGACATGGTAGAATTTTGATTGATTCTTCAAGTTCAATAGCCTCCTAATGAATATTTGCCAACTTTAATGATTCAAATCAAAGCAACTCCTAGGCTATTTAATTTCTGAAGTTGTTGTTTATGCAATTGACAAAAAAATATATTTTTCACAAGAGCACTTGTTAAAGCAACACCAGCAATGTTAGTCCTTTAGAAACTAGAACCAGGAGCGGACCATTCAGTCCTTCGAGCTTGCTCTGCCATTCATCTTGATCATCAAATTCAACATTTTGATCCCACCTTCACCCCAGATCCCTTTAGTCCCAAGAGCTATATCTAATTACTTCTTGAAATTACACAATGGCCTCAACTACTTTCTGTGGTAGTGAATTCCACACATTCACCATCCTCTGAGTGAAGAAATTTCTCCTCACCTCAGTCCTAAAAGATTTACCCCTTATCTTCAAACTATGACTCCTGGTTCTGGGTTCCCCCACGATCGGGAACATTCTTTCTGAATCTACCCTACCTAACCCGGTTAGAATTTTATAAGTTTAATGAGATTCCCTCTCATTCTTCTAAACTCCAATGAGTACAATCCCAACTGGCTTAGTCTCTTCTCATATGGCAGACCTGCCATCACAGGAATCAGCCTGATAAACCTTCGCTACACTCCCTTTACTGTAGTGTGATGAATCTGTGCCTTTAAGAAATGCATTTGTATTGTTTCTTCTGAAGGCACAATCTTATACCTCAGCTGATTACAATGCTGACTGTCTGCAGCCAGCAGCTCAGATGCTGATTCTGTAGAAAGGTGAATTGCTCCTAATTATAGGAGTGTTTGCTTTAACCTGGGCTAAAGCATTATTGTGACTCTTAGCTCTGTTCCCTGGTATGTCAGAGTAGAGTTTGATGAGGTTGATTGACAAGAATATCGTGCAACTAGCCAGGGCTAGGTTTTCAGAGAGGAAATAAAGCAGCTTGAACTTGGAAACAAGTAGCAGCTTTTTTTCCTCTCTGTTTCTGGGACCTGCTAAAAAAAATAGGTAATGCTCTCCAGAGGTCTGCAAAGGGCAAGAGGTGTTTTCTCCCCCTCTTGGTCACTGGAGTTCTGCTGTGTGAAGACAGACCTTCCTCTGGAGGCTGCTATCTGAAAGTCAGAAGACAGTGTCTCTCTGCATCTTTGTCCAGAGGGGTTAAAAGGCTAGAGGACTGGGAATTCCTGTATGCCTATATGTCTTGCCGATAGATTCTGAAGAGGAGCTTATGTCTGTGGGGATATTGCTTAAATTGGAACTAATAGAAATAGCTAGCAGCAAAAATTAAAGCTTGTCATGATTAAAAGTTAAGCTGATTCTTTTTGTTATATTTTAACTCTAGTTTGTTTTAATAAAAGCTTCCTAGTGTGCCAATAGAATCACATCTGGGGCAGAACAAGTTATGCTCACACTAATGTCAAAAACAGCTGGTTAGGCTAACTTCATAATACATCTTAAGAGTTTCTGACCTGGTTCCTAGAAGCAGTCACGTGCGATTTCTCTGAAATCTATAGTCGCACAAAGTCACAGTTAGAGATAGGTGTTATAACTCTTTACATACCTGGTGAAAATATATCTGGGTTGAAGCGAATGTCAAAAGATGTATTGCTGACAGACCCAACTGCTTTGTAAGCATTCAGAATAACTTCCTTGCTCTTTGGGTCAACTGTAAATATCAAAGACAAAATAAAGGTAATTTTAAGAACAATTCACATTAAAAAATAAATCGCAGCAACTGTTCCACTGAAAGGCAATAAAGCAATCCAGTTTAAAATCCAACATGCATCTCAGAAATGTTATTAGTAGGGGGAAGAGAGAGTGGAAAATTGGGTGTTAATTGTCCCAAAGGTCAATAACCAGCTTCATCCAAGAGATCTAAAGATTTACATAAATTAGCCCAGGAACATAGTTTTTAGACAGAAATCATGTTGAATTAAAGAGTGGAGGAAGCAATCTAGAAATTAATACATTTCACCCATAGAATTAGTTTTGAAAGCAATCAATGCCACCCTGATTAAAAATTCACCACCACAACCATTAGGAGACCGCAGCCGTTCGAGAGAACAGCTTCCATTTCAGTACCTGCTCTGTCTTCTGATGCAATGGACTCTGCAAGATCTCTAGCTTGATCTAATCCAGAAACGTTTTCCTCAGCCTTACCATCTTCCGACACAGTTTTGTTGTTCTCCATGGCCTCGGTTACACAAGAGCTACCATTCTCCGTCACGGTGGCACAATCCTTCTCTTGCTTGTTCGCCTTCTGCTGCATCAGCTGCAAGGCAGCCAGCTTCATAAAAACAAGATACCTGTGAGGGAGGCGGAAGGGAGTTACAAACTGGAAAAGACTCCAAAGCAATAATTAACAAAACTGCCAATCCCTTTACCCATGGGAAGGAAACTTTCTGTTGAGGATTAGAAGTTTACAAGCAAGTCTAGAACTCAAGGACACAACCTCAGAATAGAGAGATGCACCTTTAAAATTGAGACGAAAAGGAATACCTTCACTGGTGGGTGGTGAACCTGTGGAACTCACTGTCACAGAGACCAGGTAATTGAGTGTCTTTAAGACAGAGATAGATAGGTTCTAGATCAATAAGGAGATCAATGGTTATGGGGAGAAGGCAGGAGAATGGGGATGAGAATCATATCAGCGATGACTGAATGGCAGAACAGGCTCCACGGGCCGAGTGGCCTAATTCTGCTCCTATATCTTATGGTCTTATGATCTAAGATGGATTTGAGAGAGATACTTTAGAAGCTGACTCCACAAAGCTGCCAAAGTGTCTGGAGCCCAGAGCTACACTGTGACAGTTGACATAGCAAAACTGAATGGGAGATGTTGACAATGATTTATAATGTTAAATGTTGAGATAAGAGAGTGGTACTTTCTGTCACGTGGACTGATTGAAGCTATGAGCAGTTTGACAGTGAGCCATGTTTATTATGGAATGAACAAAAACTTGATCAAAAATGTTAAGGAGTGGTTTAAAGGAGGAATGGCAGAGGCAGAGGAATTCAGGGAGGGAATTCCAGAGCTTTAGGAGAAGGGATCTTGGCAGCGGGAGTCACGGCCACTAATGGTGGACTACATATATCAGGGATGCTTAAAAGACCAGAATTAAAGGAGGGCAGATATCTCAAAGGAATGTTGGGCTGGAGCAGATTCCAGAGATAGACAGGGGGCCACATTCCCTCAGATCATGCAATCACTGTGTGAGGTTTGAAGCTCACTAAAAATGCAGAAACTAAGATTTATTTTGGAGGTCAACAAAGGCTAATATAGACCAGTTAAAAAGTTAGCCTGACTTGGTGATCACATGATTCTAGATAATGAAGAACTACATCTTATCCAAAGGAGGTAACTTTTAATGAATCATGCAGAAAATAGAGTTTTTGAGTGTGACAGATCAAGCCATTTAACTGTGCACTGCGATGTGAGATCATTCTACTGAGAACAGTTGCTGATTCATCCAACCTATCACCCCAGAGGGAACTAATTTCCGAGTGCAGACCTGAAGCTGTGAGCAGCCACTAGCAGACACCAGGGTGCCCAAGGATTCCAGAGTGCGTACATACCGACGGTCATTTTCAGTGGGGTTGTGGGGAAGGTGTATGTGTTGGGGGGAGAGAAGCGTTGGAAGGTGCAAAGGGAGTAGTGGGGACACAAAAGGGGCTGGTGGGGAAGGTGTGTGGGGTTGGACGGGGTGTGTAGGGGGGATGCTGAAGGGCTGGGAACAAGAAACAGTGAGCCTGACTTGGTGATCATATGGCATCACATGGTGAGCAATGAGGTGGATGCTAAGCAGGGAGGGCTGGGGGTCAGCAAGAGGACAACGGGGTCAGCAAGGGGCCAACAGACATGGCATTTATCCAAACTGAAGAGATGGAGATACGACCAGCCACTCTGCAGTTAAGAAACAAATGCCTCTATGATGTACAGCACCTCAACCGAGGTCCAACGTACCCCATGCTCGGAAATGCTTGTGCAATTCTGCACTGACCTGTGCTCAACGAAGGCCTCAATAAGCTCCTGCCTCAGACAACACAGCCTATGCCTGTGTTCCTTGGGGAAGCCCATTTTGCTGCATTCCTCTGGAAGCTCCTCGCCTTCCACAGGCAGGAAGTTCAAGTCCGGCGGGAAGGTGCGCAGCAAGTCCAAGATGTAATGGCGACTGTCATTCCCAATAATGCCCTTGCACTCGACTGAGGAGCAGAGTTCCACTTCCTCGTTCTTGTCATTAAGGACGTTGTGTTTCTGAATTTTGAGGGGTCTCGCTGTCTTCTCCAACAGCTCCAGGTATTTGGGGTGAGAGACAACTGTTTTACCAAAGTCTATGGACCCATATATCACACTCTGTTCCTGCTCCCGCTCCAGAATGCCAGGAATGATCGACTGTGCAGTCACCCTGTAACCCCTGTAGTCCACAACCACAGTCCCCAGAGTGTAAAGTCCTTCCACGTCCACTGCATTGTAGGCCCGGACTCCATTCAGGTCATTTGTGGGAGCCACGTAGGCAGCGTTGTCGCCACCAAAGTCCTTGTAATGGTCACGGACGTCAAAGCCCAAGCTGAAGAAGATGTTGTTCCAAATGAACATTTGCATTTTGGTTTCTTCCCCGGGATTGATGGCCATGACATTTCCATCAATCACGGCCATTGCACCACGGGTAGCAGCTGCTGCAAAGTCACTGTGCACCTTTAGAAAGGAAAAGCAAAAGAAAATACAGCAAATGTGAGTGTCGTCACTGCTGGTGACACCTTCTAGCGACCAAATTATAGAGTTAATGCTCTTAGGACAGTACAGTAGCGCAATGGTTAGTACTGTTTCCTCACTGTATCACTTTCAGTGACCTGTGCACCTGTACACCCAGATCCCTTGAGTGTACAGAGGCACCCGGGATTCCAGGTACTGCAGGGGAGAGTTCTCCCCCTCTGAGTATTCAATCTGGTTTTGCTGGGGAGACATCTGATCTCTGGAGTTGGAAGAATTTCAAGTTTGGACCCTCACCCAGATATTAGACATTGACACACTGCAAAATGGAACCCTAGGTTATTATTATTTTTATTCACAAATGACTATTCACATTACTTTGAACAGCAGGTGCACAGACAGGCAGCACGGCGACACAGTGGTGAGCACTGCTGCCTCATGTCGTTAGGATTCAATTCCGACCTCAGGCACTGTTTGTGTACATTCTCCCCAGGTCTGCGTGGGTTTCCTCCAGATGCCCTAGTTTTCTCTCACAGTCCAAAGATGTGCACGTTAGGTGGATTGACCATGCTAAATTGCCCCTTAGTGTTAGGGGATTAGCAGGGCAAATTTGTGGGGTTAAGGGAATAGGGCCTGGGTGGGATTGTGGTCGGTGCAGATTCAATGGGCTGAATGGCCTCCTTCTGCACTGCAGGGATTTTATATTCTATGGAGGGAGAATTTAACCAAAGCTGTGATATTTGTCAAAGTAACCCAGAGATGGATGGCAGAGCAATACACACCAATTCGCGTATGAATTGTGAACACAAACCGTTTTACCTTGAAAATAGCGCGCTCGCGGAGAAGCCTTTCTGGAAGGTTCTTGCGTGGGAGCTCTCTGGTTGTTTGCAATTCTTCATTCCAGTCCCTTGTCTGGAGACATCCAGAACAGATTGTGAGAAAACGTACATGAAAAAGATAGCATTCACTTACAGTTTTTTTCAAATTGGAATTTGATTGGAATCCAGCAGAGTGAAGCAAAATCACATTCTGATCAGAAAGACATTCAGGGAGGCTTGGAAGTGAACAAGATAAAAGAGTATGAGGTAGCTAGAGGATTGAAAGCTCTGTTTATGAAACAGATTATGTAATGTAATGGATTGCATTACATCCTCCAGACATCCCTAAGCATTAAAGTCAAAGAGTTATATATGTTTGAAGTGTAATGCTGTGATGTAGGCAACTGTTAGCAGCCAATTAACACAAGAATGTTGTGTCACACATGGTTAGGGAGTGACTGTTGGTCAGGACACCAGGAGAACTCCATTCTTTTCTGAATCGGATCATTTCAATCTTGGCCTCAGTTACTACTTTATCTATAACACGGCAGTACTTTTCGGAAGGGTTGGCCTAGTTTTATATACTCCAGAGCTCGCAGTAGGACTTCAGTCCATATCCTTGTGATTTCTAAATGAGAGTGCTACTAACAGAGCCAAGCTAAAAGATGGCATTCTTTTTTCTTTATGGCAGATGGCAATGGCCCTCCACTTCTCTCCACAGTGGTGCTGAGGTCAACTGTAGCAGTCTAACCCTTGCTGTAAACACAAACTCAGCAAAAGGGATTGAACACAAGGATCTCTGCAACATCTCCAGTTTTCCCATATGTATATAGAGTGGCATGGTGGCATAATGGTTAGCACAAGCTGCCTCACAGTGCCAGGAATCCGGGTTCAATACCCAGCTTGGGTCACTGTCTGTACAGAGTTTGCACATTCTCCCCACGTTTGTGTGGGTTTCCTCCGGTTTTCCCTCTCACTCCAAAGATGTACAACTCAGGTGGGTTGGCCTTGGTAAATACACAGGGATAGGACAGAGGAGTGGGCCTGGATAAGATGCTCTTTCAGAAAGACAGTGCAGACTCAATGGGTTAAATGGCCTTCTACATTGTAGGGATTTTATGAGTACATAAAGAACTGCATGATTCTTTTACTCAGAAAGCTCTGTCAACATAATACCGTCAGATGCTGAAAATGTGCAAATTTATGTTCAATATTAAAAATTAACCTATAACATGTTACAGTTATATAAAACCTTGGTTAGGCCGCATTTGGAAAATTACATGCAGTTCTGGTCACCACACTACCGGAAGGACGTGGAAACTTTAGAGAGTGCAAAGAAGGTTCACCAGGGTGCTGTCTTGAGAGTGTTGGCTATGAGGAGAGGTTGAATAAACTAGGATTGTTTTCATTGGAAATATGGAAGCTGAGGGGAGATCTGGTAAGAGGTCTACAAAATGATGAGGGACATAGACAGGGTGGATAGTCAGAGGATTTTTCCAAGGGTGGAAGTGTCAATTACAAGGAGGCACAGGTTCAAGGTGAGGGAGGGAAATTTAAGGGAGAGGAACAGGAGAGGTTTTTCCACATAGAATGTAGTGGGTGCCTGGAACATGCTGCCAGAGGATGTTGTGGAAGCAGGAACATTAACAACATTTAAGAGGCATCGGGATGGGTACTGAATAGGGCGAGAATAGAGGGATATGGACCAAAATAAGGACACAAGGTTTCTTTATTTAAATTTAGTTGGAGAATCCTGACCAGCACAAGGTTGGAAGGCCAAAGGGCCTGTTCCTCTGTTGTGCTTCTCTTCGTTCTTTGGATATTTATTTTCTGAGTTGTAAGCAGATCATTGGAACACAGCTTCATGTTGAAACAGTGCTCTTCAGAAAGTAACCGTCACGTTTATGGTGAAATAAAAACCAGGAATGGCACCACAATGAATATTTGATAATGAAATGAACACCCGTCACAAGGTGACTTTTAAATGCCAGGCAACATGAGTGAGCTATTAAACAGAAAGACGCTCAGTACAGGGTCAAGGTTCACTGAGCTGCTGATCTAAGCATTAGTGCGAACAGAGGCCAAGGACCTTCCCCCTGAAGGATGGGAGTAGATAAGAGAACCAATACTAGTGTGATTGCAATCCAGGCGCAGGCTGTCTCTCTACACAGGATGACTGGGACACACAACAGCACAGAAACAATCTGAATAAATAATTAAAAGACAGTAGCTACAGGAGACAGAGTTTGGCTTCTTTTTTATTCAGTCATGGGACATATTATGGCTGGCCATAATTTATTGCCCATCCCTAGTTGCCCTTGTTCAGGGAGCAGTTGAGAATCAACCACAGTGGTTAGCATTGCTGCTTCACAGCTCCAGGGACCTGGTTTCGATTCCTGGCTTGGGTCACAGTCTGTGTGGAGTTTGCACATTCTGCTCGTGTCTGCATGGGTTTCCTCAGGGTGCTCCAGCTTCCTTCTACAGTCTACAGCTTAGGTTGATTGGCCGTGCTAAAATTGCCCCTTAGTGTCCTGAAATGTTTAGAGAGATTAGTGGGTAAATATGGGGGTAGGACCTGGATTGTGGTCAGTACAATGAGCCAAATGTCCTCTTTCTGCACTGTAGGGTTTCTGTGATTCTATCCACATTGCTGTGTAGGCCAGACAGGGTAAGGATGGCAGATTTCTTTCCCTAAAGGGCTGAACATTAGTGAACCAGATGGGTTTTTCACAGTCATCAGTAGATTCATAATTCCAGACTTTTATTTTATGTGATTCAAATTCCACTACCTGCCATGGTGGGATTAGAACCCGATGCCATTCTGTCAGTGCCTTGTTACAGTGCACAAATCAGTCTACAATACCTGGCCTGGTATATGTTCCTCATAGCCCAAGCGTGAAGTGTATGCATCTTCTGCGCGGACACAATCCATGGCGTGCTCCACTGTGGGTGCAGTCCAACTGTACACTTGGAAAGGAGTGGCGATCCTTTCAAAAGGGTGCCGCTGAACCCTGCGTATTAAAAGGTCACACAGGTCAGTAAAGCAGGGTTTAATTATTTTAATTGTACCACCACAACACACATCCACAAACAGCAAGTAAGCTCATCTCAAAGGCATCATGGAACTCTCAGAATCTCTCCAGTGAAGGAGGCAGCCATTCAGCCCAATAAGCCTGGACTAACAACAATCCCACCCAGGCCCTATCCCTGTAACCCCAAGTATTTACCCTGCTAATTCCTGAGTGATGACCTGACACTAAGGGGCAATTTAGTACGGCCAGTTCACCTAAGCCACGCTTCTTTGGAGGAAACTGGAGGAATCCCAGGCTGACACGGGAGAATGTGCAAACACCGCACAGATTTGAGTGACCTGAGGCTGGAATTGAACTCAGATCCCTGCAGTCGTGAGGCAACGTGTTAACCACCATGCCACTGCCTGCACTTTCCAGATCATGGTTTAGCCAATTCCATTGGGCACAGCAGTCCTGCAGCCCTTACTGTCCAGTACAATTTATTATGCTGCTCCAGGTCTGTAGAGACTATACTCTCTATCCTTTCAGTGAGATGCTGGAGAACGCTGCCAGGTTCAGTGTGAGGGAATAATGCAGTGCTGAACTGCACCGAGTAAGAAGTATGTTGCAGCTTTGCATTTCTCCAACATTAAGACCTGGTCCCTGTAACACCAGCCTGGAATTCACTAACATTCAACACAATTGAGACAGTAATGTAAGTTACATAAGTGCTGGAATTAATTCATTAATCATCAATCTCGACTGTATAATTTGTTCATGAAGTGCAGGTGTCACTGGCTAGGCTAGTATTTATTGGCCATCCCAAATTGCCCTTGAGAAGGTGCTGGTGAATTGCCACTACAGTCCATGTGGTGTAGGTACACCCACAGTGCTGTTAGGAAGGGAGTGCCAGGATTTTGACCCAGCGACAATTCCAAATTAAGTTCTCACTTAAGGTACATCAAATTAAAGACCAAAAGAAGCTTCAGCGTAACTTCAGAATTCAATGCATAACTTCCAATTCTGTATTTGGAGTGGATGGAAATAACAGCGTTACTGTGTAAAATATAATTTCAAAATGACTGCTTCAGAAAAGTTATTGTGCAACAGATGGCTAAGGAGGGCTTTAGGTCACTTATTACTTGCCAAGGTGATTGGCTGATTGACCACTGGCTTCTGGAGTGTGTGAATAGCACCTCTCACTTCTCTTTGCCCAATATCGCCAGTGATGCACAATAAGTGTAAGTGCGTGCACACTTTCTGTTTGCCATTTTGAGGCCTCACAGTGCCTGAAAAGCAGGTGCTACATGGTCCAATTTAATAATAACCGACATTTATATTGTACCTTTAACATAATAAAACATTCCAACTCACTCCACAGAAACGTAGAAGAAAATATGATACTGAACATAGGAGCAAGAAGCAGGCCATTTAGCCCATCAAGCCTGCTGCACCATTCAATACAATAACGGCTGATCATCCACCGAAGCCATCTGTCCATGTTATTCCCATATTCCTTTGCTTCATTGACAGCTATCTAAATATCAATCTCTGCTTTGAACATACATAATGCCTGAGGTTCCATAGGCCTCCAGGGTAGAGAACTCCAAAGACTCACAACGCACTTCGTAAAAAAAATCTCGGTCTAAGTGGTTTTCCCCCTTATTTTGAACTTGTGCCCCTTATCTACATCCACCCTGCCTCGTCCTTTAAAGATTTCATAGGTTTTAATAAAGTTGTCTCTCATTCGTCAAAACTCTAGAGAATATAGGCCCAGTTTGCCCAATCTCTCTTCATAAGACAATCGCACCATCCCCGGAACAAGTCTGGTGAACATTCTTTGCATTCCCTCAAGTAGAATAATATTCTTCCTAAGGGAAAGGGGACTATATCTGCACACACTACTCCAGGTGTGCTCTAACCAAGATTCTACAAAATTGAAGCAAGATTTCAATACCCCTGTACACAAACCTTCTTGTGTTAAAGGCCAACATCTCATTAGCCTCTCTAATAGCTTGCTGCACCTGCATGGTGGCTTTCAGTGACTTATGGACGAGGAAACCAGGTCATTTGTCACATCTACACTTTCTAATCTCTTTCCATTTGTTCTTTCCACCAAAGTGGACATACTCACATGTTTCCACATCTGGACGGAAATATTCGGTCAGGTAACCAACCAGCTGAATCAGAGGTGAGTTTTAATGAGCGTTTTAAGGAAGGAGAGTAAAAGTTCAGGAAGGGCGTTCCAGGGCTTAGGGCTGCAGTGGAACCATTCAATCAGAAATGCTCAAGAGGCCAAAATTGGAGCATCACAGATGTCCAAGGGTTATGGGGTTGGAGCAAATAACACAGATAGGAAGGAGCAAAGCCATGAGAGATGTGAAAACAAGGATGTGGAGCTTTCATAGAATTACAGAAGTCCTCCGGTGCAAAGGAGGCCATTCAGCCCATCACATCTGCACTGACCACAGTCCCACCACAGCCCTATTCCTGTAACCTCATATTTACCCTGCTAATCCCCCTGACACTTGGGTCAATTTAGCACAGCCGATCAACCTAACCAGCACATCTTTAGTCTATGGGTGGAAACTAGAGGACCTGCAGGAAACCCACATAGGCAGTGACCCGAGGCTGTGACCTGAGGCTGGAATTGGACCTGGGTCCCTGGTGCTATGAGGCAGCAGCGTTAATCACTGTGCCATCCACGTAAAGTCAAAGCGTTGCTTGACTGGGAGCCAACGTAGGTCAGTGATCCCAGAAGCGAAAAGTAAACAGGATTTGGTGTGAGACAGCAGAGTTAATCCCTTACGAAACCCTTACGTTATTCCATTACATGAATCCCATGATCTAAATATAATGGAATTCACAAAACTCCACATTGTACTCTAACTGTGGCTTAACCAATGTCTTGTACAGATTTACCAGCTTCTTATTTTTGTATTTGCCCTGCTGCACACAAAAGCCAGGATCCCATTATCTTCCCCCATGTTAGCTCTGCTGTAATGTGCTTCACTTGGTCAACTCCACAATAATAAACTGGACGTCATGCTGTAATTGTAGTCTTTACTGGAATTATGGAGGAAATGAATCACTCAACGTGGCAACAAGAAACTGAATGAGTATTTCCACATTTATACTTTTTTCCCCCCACAGAGACAGGATGGATGTTTTAAAGTTCATTTATTGTGTCACAAGTAGGCTTACATTAACACTGCAATGAAGTTACAGTGAAAATCCCTGAGTCGTCTCACTCCAGCAATTGTTCGGGTAACACAGAGAGAACTTAGCACCTAACCAGCACATCTTTTGGACTGTGGGAGGAAACTGAAGCACCTGGAGGAAACCCATGCAGACATGGGGAGAATGTGCAAATTCCAGATTGACGGTGAGCCAAGCCAGGAGTCAAACTCAGATCCCTGGCGCTGTGAGGCAGCAGTGCTAACCAATGTGCCACCCCAGATGCTTCCATACCCAAAGAAGCTTTATTTCCCTAATACAGATACAAAGTACAATGAATGCAAAACTCTGAAATAAAAATAAAACACTGAAAGAACTCAGCAGTATCTCAGCAGGGAAACAGTTAGACTTTCAGGTTGAGATGACTTATCATCAGAACAATACAAACTCCCCCACCGCCCAACACAGTTAGTTGACGGGAAGTGGAAACATATTTCTCGAGTTAATTCTATCTCAGGAAAAACAAACAGAAGAAGACAACTCACAGTCGCAGCACAACTCTCACCTCTTTTTTTGTAAGGCAGCAAAGTTCTTTTTGAAAATAGGACTGATTTGGCTCAGTAATTCCACCAGGGAATGGCTGAGGAAGCTGGGGTTTGCAGGTTTGGGGTTGAAGCTGTAGGCTGTCGACCTGTCCCGAGTACAAAAACCAGCATTGTAACAAGGGCAAAAGTACATTGCATTTATAAAGTTACGCATTTTGCATTACCGTGTGAATTTAACTCAAGCAAAATTATATCCAACACATCCATCTGCATATTTTGTTTTATTCACAGAATCCCTACAATGCAGAAGGAGGCCATTTGTCCCATTGAGTCTGCAACAACTTCAATCCCTCTCAGGTTCTATCCCCATAACCCCACATATTCACCCTGCTAATCCCCCCCTTGACACTAGCTCAATTTAGCATAGCCAATCCACCTAACCCGCACATTTTTGGACTGTGGGAGAAAACGGAACACCCGGAGGAAACCCACACAGATACAGGGAGAACGTGCGACTCCATACAGACAGCGACCCAAGGCTGGTTCCTGGCACTGTCAGGCAGCAGTGCCAGCCACCGTGCCCTAGGACATGGGCATCGCTGGCTGGCCAGCATTTATTGTCCATCCCTATTTGCCCGAGAGCAGTTGAGAGTCAACCACACTGCCGTGGCTCTGGAATTACAGGCCAGACCGGGTAAGGACAGCAGATTTCCTTCCTTAAAAGGACATTAATGAACTAGATGCGTTTTTCTGACATAATACAATGGTTTCATTGTCATCACTAGATTCTTAATTTCAGACATTTTTGCTGAATTCAAACTCCATCATCTGCTGTGACGGGATTTGAACCTGGGTTCCTAGAACATTGGCTAAGTTTCTAAGATTAACAGTCTAGTGATAGTACCACTCGGCTATCGCTTTCCTTTGAACACATTTCTTGGACCCGAGCTATCCAGCCTCAGTTTCCTTCAGAAGACTCAGCACATTGTTTTGCTTGTATTAAGTGATCATTTTACCAGATATCCTTTGTCAACCTCACATCCAGTGCTCATTTCCATGATAATAATGTGCAACAACCAACATTAACCCAACTGCCAAAAGATAGAAGATCATTTAAATTTGCTCCTCTTGCAGAGACCTTGTAGTCAAATTGTACAATGGTTTCACAAATTCTAATTTGTATTTTCAGAAGCTTACAAAAGAAACTAAAGTAGTAATCATAAACTGCCTTGTAGTGGTAGTGAGGGTCAGTGAATCATTTCTTACAGGGAAGGAGAGGGGAAATGGGGAAGCTTGGAGAGGAGGGAGACGATGAGAAAGGAGGGAAGGAAATGGTTAGCGCCAGGGACCCAGGTTCAATTCCAGCCTCAGGTGACTGTCTGTGTGGAGTTTGCATGTTCTCTCGTGTCTGTGTGGGTTTCCTCCCACAGTCCAAAGATATGCGAATTAGGTCGATTGGCCATGCTAAATTGCCCCCTAACGTCAGGGGGACTAGCTGAGTAAATCATTGTAGATTATTGTAAAAATTATAGTTTACAAATTTGGGAGCATCCAAAGGAAACCCACGCAGACATGGGAAGGATATGCAAACTCCACACAGGCAATTACCCAAGGCCGTCACTGAGCCTGGGTCCCTGGCGCTGAAAGGCAGCAGTGTGAACGACTGTGCCGCTTTTCTCGCCAGCTAGAACGAACAGAGGATGAGATAAATAAATCCATAATGAAGCCAGCATGGTAATGCACGCATACAAACACACAACTTACTGATTCACGTAGAAACCTCGGGTGGAAGCAGTGATGCTAACATGCCGATCCTCCATGGTAACTACGTACAGGTACATCAGATCACCGTGCATCTTACGGTTCCCAGGCGGAGGGTTCCAGCCACTCATAGTTAACACTTTCAGGCACTGCAAAGGCTGCGGAAAGAGAGAGAAATGAATTAAAAAACAAAATTCCTGTTCTTAACATGTATTTACATATTGCCTTGCATCAAGCCTTTGCAACAAGGTTGGGGAGGGGACTATCAACTATGCAATTATGCAGACAACGTCAGAATGATTTCAGCGAATCACAGAACTCCTACAGTGCAGAGGGAGGCCATTCAGTCCATTGAGCCCGCACCAACAATATTCACACCCAGGCTCTATCCCAGTAACCTCATGCATTTACCCTAGCTAATCCCCTTAGACTAAAGGGCAATTTAGCATGGTCAATCCATCTAACCCGCACATCTTTAGCATATCACAGTTTCAGTTTGTAATCCACCACACGGAGTGTAATCTGCTGTCAGAGGGCAGCACTTCTGCATCAAATATTCCCACTGCATCAAAACAGCTCCAAACAAAAACTTGAGAGAAGATTTGGTCCTCTATTAACATAGTACATTCATCTTCTCTGCACCATCTGATAGTCGAACATGCTATCCTGGTACTCATTGCCCAGATTGGCGGAAGTGCTCTTAGTTGGATCAGCTCTGACCACTGTGCAGCAAGGTCTTAGTTTCCCATCCCTGGATTTATCTCTGGGGTTCCTCCTCTTCCTCATCGACAACTTGCCTGACAGCCAGCCACGTATAAGTCACAACCTCCGCCAGATTGTCCATTGTCTTGCACCTCTGCCGAAAGCTGGCCACTAATTCCACCCCTTCCTCACCTACCACCCCAGATGTTTTCCAGACTCTCGGGTGGGATTTTCCAGCCGTGCTCGCCCCAAAACCGGAAAATCTCGCCCGAGATCAATGGACCTTTGCGTGGTCTCACCCGCTATGATTCCCGTGATGGGTGGGACAGAAAAACTCCCCCCTCAGTTCCATCTGGACCCCAGGCTTAGCTTTCGATTCCATATCCTCTTCAAAGATCATCATTCTCAATCAGCACAATATTCAGCACCTACATCCCTGGTGCAGAGTCCCTTCTCCTGAAGCTCTCAATGTCTTTGGCACCTTCAGACTTGAATGCTTCACTGCAGTCCTGGCCAACTTGCCTTCCTCCCCAAACTTCAGCTTCTCCAAAGCCCCACTGCCCTTATCCCATGTACCTCTATCCTCACAAATGCACAATTGGCTCACAAGCAATAGTATCCCTACCATGCAGAAGGCAGCCATTCGGCCCATCAAGTCTTCATCATCACAGGGACATGGGAAGAATGTGCAGAATCCCAAGGCTGGATTTGAACCTGTGTCCCTGGCACTATGAGGCAACAGTGCTAACCTCTGTGCCATTGTGCCTCCAGCCTCCTCTCAAACTTTGTTGCAGCCTCTAACTATCCTATGGGTGAAATTTATTCTACTTCCCTTGTCTATTATTTTGAATTTGTGCTCTAGTTCTTGATGGTCTCCTGGGAGGGAGCAGTTTCTCACTATGTACCCTGTCCATAACCCTCAGGATCGCAAATATGTCCATCCTAGAGCCATAATAGAGCTAACATTAGGGCAGCATGGTGGTTAGCACCGCTATCTCACAGCACCAGGGACTTGAGTTTGATTCCTGGCTTGGGTCAATGTCCGTGTGGAGTTTGCACGTTCTCTCCATGTCTGCGTGGGTTTCCTCCAGATGCTCTGGTTTCCTTCCACAATCCAAAGAATGCGCTGGTTAGGTGGATTGGCCATACTAAATTGCTCCTGTCAAGGGGATTAACAGGGTAAAGGTATGGGGTTATGAGGAAAGGGCCTAGGTGGAATTGTGGTCGGTGCAGACCTGATGGATGAATGACCTTCTCCTTTCTGCACTGTAAGGATTCTATAATTCTATGAAATGTTCACACTATGTCTCTCTCTGACAGTGCCTGACCTGCTGAGAATTTCAGGCATTTTTCCATTCCAATTTCCACATTTCTGGCTACATTTTGCTTTTACCTTTACGTCCTTGGTCTGTGGCTGGAGGAAGAGCAGAGGACGATCCTTACTTCCGGGAAGGATGTGCTCTGGGGGTGTGCAGTCAATTTGCTCCAACTCTGAGCCTTTCCTTTTACGCTTCCCGGTATCTGAAAAGCAGTGTTTAGAAAATTGCAGTCAGAAATCAGTGGCACTAGGCCTCTCCATCGGAAACCTCAACATCCACTTTACCCGGGGGCTGTCTTTACTCAGTGACCTGGTCACTGCAGAACATAAGTGATGGATTAGCTAATAAATGGACCAGGATTATTTTATATCGGAGGAAAAAAATCGTCTAAAGAACTCCCAAACAGGCAATTCAACCCACAATTCATTTGCAGATATGAAATCTTTGTTTCCCTCCCCATTCTTCTAGCTCCCAATCTGCCCAACCATACTGTTTTTTGAGACTCGGCTTTCTGTCACAGTTATCAAACTCCAGCCGCAGAAGCCAAACATCTGTGTACTTGGTTGTACAATGCAGGTCAGGGCTGACTTTCCTCCCCCTCAATGTAATCACAAATCATGGTCAACAGTTCAGGAGAAATTGTTAAAAATACACCAGCGGTCACTTCATATTTCAGCATGAATTTTTGTCACGAGAATTTAATTTCTTTTAAAAAAAAAGCTTTGTCAATTTTCTCCTGCCCTGAACGTGTTTCTTGACTGCACCTCCACCAGCATCATTCTCCATGACCTCACCAAAGCAGCCATTATTCACCAACAGCTCCTGACCAACAACGGCACCAGATTATTCAACAGCATTGCATACTCCAATGATATTAATTATTTCCTGTAAACTGAGTAGGTGATGGGAATGAGGGGGAGTGGTTGGGTGGTGACGCAGTGGGGTGGGGGAGGTTAAGGATTGAAGTTTTCACAGAAAATGGAATCTCAAAACCCAAAATTCCCAGGTTTGTGGTTGTGATTTGTTCACCATCCAGCTTGCTACCTAGCGGGGAGAGGGAGGGATGCACACATACACACACACACACACACACACACATTTTCTTCACCATTTTATCACTGTCCCGTTCTCTTCTTACCTCCCAAATCGCCCTCTGTGAACATGCTGAGGAATGACAAGGAATTGCAGTCTACACCATTGTAGGAATCAGAGGGATCCAAACTCTTCAGAAGGTCTCGGATATGTCGCACGTGGATTCGAGCTTCTCGGACGGTGTAAGGTTCTTTGGGAATGCACCAAAGAAAACCCAAAATGATTAATCCCCTTCAACTCAACTTGAATTCAATACAGTTGGTGACAAGATAGTGATGAACACGAGAAGGCACTTCAGCCCATCACCCATCATCAATCCAGAGATATCCTAACACACTCTTGCCTTATTTCATTATAGCACCCAACTGTTGGTTCCAAGACATTTCCCTCCACTGCTCGAAGAGGAAGATCATTTTGCACGTTCACTATGATTCGAAAAGAAGAATTGAACTCAGTCTAAAAACGTAGTTCAGCCACCTCCCTGCCGAGCTGAAATGTCCATGTTTCACATGGGCTTTCTCAACACACCTCATACTCGGGAACAACATGATGACACAATGTTAGTACTGCTGCCTCACAGTGCCAGAGACCCGGTTCAATTCCCGGTTTGGGTCACTCTCTGAGCACAGTCTGCACATTCTCTCTGCAGATGCACCAGTTTCCTTTCAGAGTTTGAAAAACGAGCTAATTAGGTGCATTGGCCATGCTAAATTCTGCCCTAATGTACCCAAACAGGCGCCCGAGTGTGGCAACTAGGGGGATTTTCACACTAACTTCATTGAATGTAAGCCTACTTGTGACACTGACAAACAAACTTTTTAAAAAATGGATCTTGGGACTGTCTGCAAGACTTACTCACTAACAACGCCATGAAAAGAATGGGTCTTTCCAAACCTCCACACCTGCAAATTTCAATAAGAGCAAACCAGGAAATGATGACTAGAAAACCAAATTCAATTGATTCAGTCAGGGCTCACTGGGCAAGTGTAGCCTACAGCCTGTATTCCAGACAACCTCTGAGTAGGTAAGAAGCTATGTGGAGTTAGAGCAGTGTTGCTAAGATCCTTGGAACTACAGACAACTGGTCCAGTGAGATGTTTAGCAGGCTTGGAGCTGTTAAGATAGGCAACAGGATTGGTCGAGACAGGAAGAGAAAAAGTCAACCCATGGATTTTTTTCTCTGTCAACATGATTGATCTCTGAATTGATCAGAAACAACTGGCTCAAAGGACAATGAGCACAACACATCTGATTAGGCTTGATTCTGGAATTGGTCTTTAGGGAGGCAATGGTCTAATGATATTATCGCTAGACTATTAATCCAGAAATTCAGCCAAAATTCTGGGGTCGCAGGTTCAAATCCTGCTAAAGCAAATGGTAGAATTTGAATTCAATAATGAAAACAACTGTAATTAAGAATCTACTGGTGACCATGAAACCATTGTCAATTGCTGGAAAAACCCAACTGGTTCACTAATGTCCTTACCTGGACATTACCTGCTCTGCCCTACGTATGACTCCAAAACCACAGCAATGTGATTGACTCAACTGCTGTCCAAGGGCAACTAGGGGTGGGCAATAAATGTTTGACAACCAGCAACACCCATGTCACATGAATGAATAAAAAAAATTGGATCAATTCACAACATAGGAATTAGGAGCAGAGGCAGGCAAATTCAGCCATTCAATCAGAACATGGCTGATATATCCCTGGTCTCAAATCTACCTCCCTACCTGTTTCCCACATCCTCTTTTTATTAGAAATATATCTATCTCCTTCTTGAAGCCAATCAATGATTCAGACTCCATCGCGCTATGTGGCAGCGAGTTCCACAAATTCACCATCCTCTCTGAGAAGTAACTCCTCCTCACCTCAGTTTTAAAACTCCTGCCTCTCACCCTATATCTGTGACTTCTTGTTCTAAATTGCCTCAAGATGAAAACATTTAAAGATGAAAATCGAAGGCCCTTTGAACAGGAGACCAAGGTTGAACATATTAAGGTAAATCAGAAAGTAACGATTAAGATGATATAAAGTTTCGATTTCAAAAAAATCTAAAGATGACAGGACAGAGAAGTGAGGAAGGTGACAAACTGCACATTCTGTCTCTGGAAAAGGACAAGGAGTGGGAGAGTCCAACAATACCTTCTACTACTTTCAGATTGGAGCCTTCCTGTAGGCCTTCAATGGATTTGAGTTCAGAGAAGTTGTCCAGAACATTCCCATCCAGCTGTAGAGAGAAGCATGTCCGATGGCATGTGTCCTCCCTGTCCATAAGTACCTGATGGATTTCCTGCACCATCTCCTGGGGAGAAACCTGGAACCAAAAAAGGAACAGAAATTAGGAAAAATAAAACCACTTTCAGTATCATGAAATATTCCCACACATGTCACAGAACCATTGTCTCACAATAGTTTCAAGTTTCTAGATGTCCAGATTACCAGCAACCTGCCTGTTCCCTCCACGTTGATGTCATAGTTAAGAAAATCCACCAACACCTCTGCTTTCTTAAGAGACTAAGGAAATTTGGCATGTCAGCTACAACTCTCACTAGGTGCGTCACAGAAAGCAATCTTTCCAATGTATCACAGCTTGGTATGACTCCTGCTCTGCCCAAGATCACAACAACTACAAAAGGTCATGAATGTAGCACAATCCATCATGCAAACCAGCCTCCCATCCACTGACTTGACAAAGCAACCAGCATAATCAAGGACCCTACGCATCTAGCCATTCTCTCTTCCGCCTTCTTTTGTCAGAAAAAAGATACAAAAGTCTGAAGTCATGGACCAACCAACTCAAGAATAGCTTCTTTCCTGCTGCCATCAGACTTTTGAATGGATCTATCTCACAGTAAGTTGATCTTTCTCTACACCCTAGCTATGACTGTAACACTACGTTCTGCACTTTCTCCTTTCCTTCTCTATGTACAGTATGCTTTGTCTGTGTAGTGCTCAAGAAACAATACTTTGCACTGTATCTTAATACATGTGACAATAATAAATCAAATCAATTGGAGGCCTGGCTTCCGCACCATTTGTAATCATTTTGCTAACTGGAATAAAGTCAGTTGCCTTTTCCTGGCATGCTGGGGGCAAGAAGGAGCCAGAGAATAGATTGCACCAATTTAGCCCAATTTCCCGTCAAGTCCCTTTGGAGTTAGGCTCCATATGTGTTAATTTTCAAGATCACCGAAACTGAATTCATTCCCGATATTTGTTGGAGACTTTGTCCTTCATGTGCAGGGACAGGGATGCTTATTGAGCCATCCCTGATCTCCGCACTTGCCTGTTCAAAGCAGAAAATATCAAGGTGGATCTAGTCCTGTCCAGCTCCAACCTCATGAGGGTGTAGCTGTCTCACTTTAAACATTCCCTTATGTGTATACAAATAATGTGGAAGTTTAACCCACACGATGTTGAGAAGAGAGCAGGAAGGAGGAGCGAAGAAAGCAAGGAGTGGGAGTATCCGACTTGCATCAGCAGAAATTCTCACTTTTTTTTAAAGTTACGTTTATTTATTAGTGTCACAACTAGGCTTAAATTAAGATGAAGGCAAATTACTGCAGATATTGGAATCTGAAACAAAAACAGAAAACGTTGGAAAATCTCAGCAGGTCTGACAGCCTCTGTGGAGAGAGAATACAGCCAATGTTTCAAATCTAGCTGACTCTTCATCAGAACTGACAGCAAAGAGAATCAGTACGTATTTATACTATGAGGGTGGTGGGCGGATTAACCCATGAACAGCAAGTTCCCACAAATAGCACTGTGATAATGACCAGATATTTTGCTGACATTGACCGGGATACCGGGGAAAACTTCCTTGTCCTTTTTTTGAAGCAGGATTTTTCCAAATTCTTTTTAGAAGAAGCTTTTTCCCTAATAATCAGGGCATGCACTTAAGGTGAGAGAGGTGTGAGGGGCAAGTTTTTTTTGTAGAGTGGTAGGTGCCTGGTATGCGCTGCTAGGGGTGGTGGTAGAGACAGATACAATATGAGCATTTAAAGAGCTTTTAGATAAGCACACATGAATATGCAAGGAATAGAGGGATATGGACCAAGAGCAGGCAGAAGAGTTTGGTCTAATTTGGCATCATATTCAGCAGAAAATTGTGGGCTGAAAAGCCTTCTCTTGTGCTGTATGTTATTATGGGATGTATATTCTATATTCTATGTTCTATTATGTCCACGTGATAAGGCAGATTGGTCTCACATCACATCTGAAAGATGGTGTAGCTAGTAATCCCGAGGCCCAGACAAAAGTTCTGTGGCATCGGCCCAAATCCCATCAGAACAGGTGGTGGAATTTAAATTCATGCTAATAAAAAACTGCAATCAGAAGCTAGTCTCAGTAATCTGGCCACAAAACTATCACTGAGTGTTGCAAAAACCCATCTGGTTCGCTAATGCCCTTTAGGGAAGGAAATCTGCTGTCCTTCTCTGGTCTAGTCTACAAGTGGTTCCAGAACCACAGCAATATGGTTTACTCTCAACTACCCACTGAAATAGCACAGCAAACTATTCAGTTCAAGGGCAGTTAGGGATGGGTTATAAATGCTGGCCTTGCCAGTAATGTCCACATCCCATGAAATAATAAAGAAATGTCTCGTCACTGGGATTTGAACCCAGGAGTTTTGCGATCCAGAATAAAGATTTCTAACCACTCTGCTATGACTAGCACCAAAGTTATCTGATCTCAGCCACACATGCAGTATGGGTGCTGCAATTAGCCTTCATGGGCCTGTACTGTAAAGGAAGAATAAGTTTATAATTAAGAAAAATAAAAGAGTTCTTGCTCTGAATATGCAGCGATGCCCTTTGTAGTCAATAATCTAGCGAAATCCTCAACACCAAACTTTGCAGAAACTACCACTTGAGCTGAGCCCAGGGAGCTGCACGTCAAAAAGGAATAGTGCACGATGGGTAAAATTTAAAATGGGGTAGCATGGTGGTTAGTACTGCTGCCTCACTGCACCAGGGACCCAGGTTCAATTCCCGGGCCATTCTCTATGCAGAGTCTGCATGTTATCTCACTGTCTGCGTGGGTTTCTTCCCACAATCTGAATGATGTGCTGGTTAGGTGCATTGACCCGAACAAGCACTGGAGTGTGGTGACTTCATTGCAGTGTTAACGTAAACCAATAGTGACACTAATAAATTTTTTAGTAAGAATAAAAAGGCACAATTCTAATTGATGGCAGCTTCACTCGCTAAGGGATTTTACACTTCCGTTTCTTATGCCATCACAGTGCAGAAGGAGACCATTCAGCCCACTGAGTCCAGGATAGCATGGGTACAACATAATAACCGAGGCACTGCCTTTTTTCTTTTCTCCCTTTGTTTTAGGAGATTCTTTCCATCATGATCTTTTTGTGCCGTTGCATTCTCCACAAAGCTTTTGCCAACGTCACTGAGTCGTTTCAAGAGCTCTATCAGCAGCATCTGCTGTGTTGCTCCTTCACATGTTCTCCAGAGAATGCCAAGCGGAAGCAGAGGAAACACCCTGCAAAAGGTGTGAGCTTGGGTCTGCGAATCCCAACACAATCAGGTGTCGCCGTCTGAAGACCCAGTCCCACAAACAACACACTTGGAACTCCCCCCATTTAGCTTTCCCTGATGTTTTCGCAACGTAAGTGGGATTACTTGGCCTGGTAAGGAAAGGCTGAGACACACGCTTACACACACAGCTTTTAAAATTCTCTGGATGCCCTAAATCACTTCATTATTAATCATTTTTGAAAATACAGGCACTTGTTTTGCAGGCAAACATGCCAGTCACTTTTCCAGAACCTACTGTGTTGACTGATGGATAATCAGTTAACCATTTACATCCTCTTTGTCTTTTTGTCTATACCAGTCCTATCAATTACAGCACCCCCACACTATAAAACCTGTCCTATTTTCCTCTTCTTCAGCTATGTCGAAGAGTCATCCAGACTCGAAATATTGGCTCTATTCTCTCTCCACAGAGGCTGCCAGACCTGCTGAGATTTCCAGCATTTTTGATTTGTGTTTCAGATTCCAGCATCCGCAGTATTTTGCTTTTATACTGAACTCGTCAGATGTTGGTCTGGCTAACATCAGTGTTAATGTAAGCCTATATGTGACAATAATAAATAAGGCTGTGATATTCTTCTTAGAGTATGGAGCCTGGAAGTTAATAACGGAGCTATCTTCTGAATTAGTGTAAACAGGGAAAGGAAGACAAAAACCGGACGCTGGTGAGACCACATTTGGAATAGTGTTCAGTTCTGGTCACCTCATTATAAGAAGGATGTGGGAGCGTTGGAGAGAGTGCAGAGGAGATTTACCAGGATGCTGCCTGGTTTAGAGGGTAAGTCTTATGAGGAAAGGTTGAGGGAGCTGGGGCTTTACTCTTTGGAGCAGAGGAGGATGAGAGGTCACTTAATAGATGATGATGAGGGGGATCGGTAGAATGGATGTGCAGAGACTATTTCCTTGGATGGATGTAGCTGTTACTAGGGGGCATTACTATAAGGTTCACGTGAGAGATATAGGAGGGATGTCTGAGGTAGATTCTTTACTCAGAGAGCGGTTGGGGTGTGGAATGGACTGCCTGCTGTGATAGTGGAGTCAGACATTTTAGGAACTTTCAAGCAGTTATTGGATAGGCACACGGAGCACTCCAGAATTATAGGGAGGGGAGAGTTTGATCTTGGGATTGGACATAGATCGGCACAACATTGAGGGCCACAGGACCTGTACTGTACTGTTTCTTGTTTCTATGTTTCTATTAAAAACAGAGCAGCAAATCACCTAGGAATGAGATTTCTTTGATTGTTTACTGTGTAACTTGGACAGCCAGGCCTTCCAAAATGGTCTTTTTTCCAAAATGCAAAGATTTCTCATGGTCCAAAATAAATAAATATTGTATTTTCATAGCTTTCTGTGCTGCACCCAGATACATTTCATATAGAATTATTTTGAAGTGCCAGCTTTGTGGGAAATTATAGCAGCAATTACAGCAGGTCCCACAAGCACCGTTGAAATGATTGACTGGAAAACATTCTGTGCATCAGTGAAAATTCTCAGGCTCCTGTTCAATTCTATCCATCATAACTCCGAGATCCACGATAACAATGAGTGCCTCCACTGGGTAGGAGGGTGCAACTGCAGCGTGACAAATTTACATGGGTGGTTTCCACTGCAAATATGATTTTATTTTTATTCATTGGACATGGGTGTCGTGGGTTGGCCAGAATTTATTGTTACCCGAGGGCAGTTGAGAGTCAACCACATTGCTATGACTCTGGAGTCACGTGTAGGCCAGAGCAGGCAGATTTCCTTCCCTAAAGGGGATTAGTGAACCAGATGGGTTTTTCCAACAATCAAAAATGGCTTCACGGGCATCAGGAGAATCTTAATTCCAGATTTTTTTTTAATTGAATTCAAATTCCACCATCTGCTGTGGTGAGATTCAAACCCGGGTCCCCAGAAAATGAATGAAGGAATTTATGTTGGAATATAAAAAAAAGGTAGAACGCATGACTTAATTATGGGAGTTCAACTACACCTCTGCTCCTTTGTTCAAATTAACTCCCCTCCATTTCCTCTAAACTCACTTTCCCTGAAGATTACATCGCGGTCCCAAATCCGTGTCCTCACCAACAAGAAGATCAAGACAAAGACCCACAAACACTTCAACTTTCTCAAAATACTAAAGAAATTTGGCACGTCAACTACGACTCTCACCAACTTTTACAGATGTTCCATAGAAAGCACTCTTTCTGGTTGTGTCACAGATTGGTATGGCTCCTGCTCTGATCAAGACTGCAAGAAACTATAACAGGCCGTGAATGTTGCCCTATTACGCAAACCACCTCCCATCCATTGACTCTGTCTACATTTCCTGCTGGCTTGGCAAAGCAGCCAGTATAATCAAAGGACTTCACACACCCCAGACATTGTCTCTTCCACCTTCTTCCGTTGGGAAAAAGATACAAAAGTCTGAGGTCACATACCAACTGACTCAAGAATAGCTCCTTCCTTGCTGCTGTCAGACTACCTCGTATTAAGTTGATCTTTCTCTACACTCTAGCTATGACTGTAACACTATTCTGCACTCTCTCCTTTCCTTCTCTATGAATGGTATGCTTTATCTGTATAACACGCAAGAAACAATACTTTGTGTTGTATACCAATAGATGTGACAATAATAAATCAAATCAATGAGTGTGAAACATGGAAAGACTGGAGTCCAAAATGTACTTCCTTTCTGAATCGCATCCTCTGACTCACCTTGAATAATGCCATAGAGGTTACGCTAATACTGTTATATTTAAAAATATTTTTTTCTCTAGGAAGAGACAGTAAACCAGAGCACAAAGCAAATCATTGATGGATGGATTACAAGATTAGAAGAAAAATTGTTGGGTGGCACGCTGGCAGTGGTCAGCACTGCTGCTTCAAAGCAGCAGGGATCCAGTTCAATTCCTGGCTTGGGTCACTGTTGGTGTAAAGTTTGCACATTCTCCCCACGTCTGCATGGATTTCCACCAGTGCTTCTTTTCCCTCCATAATCCAAAGGTGTGTGGGTTAGTGGATTGACCATAAATTGCCCTTTAGGGGGATTAACTAGGATAAATGCATGGTGTTATGCGGATAGGACCTGGGTGGGATTGTGGTGCTGCAGACTCGATGGGCCGAATGGTCTCTTTCTACACTGCAGGATTTTATGATTCTATAATATGGAGAATAAACATTGCATTTAAAGATCAGTTGCTGAACAGAGTAAATGCAATTTCCCAGAATCAGACTGTCCACTTGAAGCACAGACACTCTTTGTCAAAAACAGGAGATGGTGAGTGTAGGATAGTGATTTCATCCATCTCACATTAAACCCCTAGTTCCTAGCGTTGCTCCAACACTTCAAAGCTGGGTGGTTTGAACAGGAACCTGCAGCTGTTGTAAATAATGGCTGTGGTCTCTCGCTCAGAAGCTGCAGTCAACAGGAGGCCTTTTGAACAACTGTTTAAGTCAAAGGCGACAGGTGTTGATGCACCTTCCCCAGTATCCGAGACTTGGAACAAAGGCAAATAGTCTATCCAGTCAGATCACCTTTCTTCAAATATACAGATCTATCACAAGACACAAGCAAAACAAAAACCCCATGGAATTCCTACAGTACAGATGGAGGCCATTCAGCCCATTGTGTCTGCACTGATTCTCTGAAAGAGCACATCATAGAATCTAGTGCAGAAGGAACCCATTTGACCTATCAAGTCTGCACTGACAACAATTCCATCCAGGCCCCATCCCCATAACCCCATGTATTTACCCTCCTAATCCTCCTGACAGTAGGCGCAATGTAGCATGACCAATCAACCTAACCAGCACCTCTTTGAACTGCAGGAGAAAACCAGAGCACTTGGAGGAAACTCACACAAACATGGGGAGAATGTGCAAACTCCATACAGAAAGTGACCCAAGGCTGGAATTGAGCCTGGGTCCCTGGCTTTGTGATGCAGCTGTGCTAAACACTGTGCCACTGTGCTGCCCATCTTACCTCACTGACCAACACTTACCCATATCCCTATGCCCATAACCCCTGCATTTACCATATTTATTATCCCTAATCTAGAGATCTTAGGACACTCATGGACAACTGAGCACAGCTAATCCACCTAACCTGCACAGCTTTGAGCTGTGGGAGAAAACCGGACCACCCGGAGGAAACCCACGCAGACACAGGGAGAACGTGCAGACTCCGCACAGACAGTGACCCAAGCTGGAATCGAATTCTGGTCCTTGGCGCTGTGAGCAGCTGCCCATGGTACAGTGGTGCCCTGTGATCATGTTGCAGGGATGGATGGAGGGCACTCAGTTATCCTCCAATGTCAAATGACTTAGTGATAGGGACTTCACCAGTTCGGTCTATTCATGATGGTTCCTCCCCCAGCCCTCATCCTCTGTTGACAGATTGTCATTCAGTCAGACTTTGGGACGTCCCGCGGTGCAGCTTCCTCCATGCTCGGCACAATTGCACGAATCCACCACATGACTGAGCCAGTGAAGCTGAGCATGGATACTCTCCACACCATGTAGGCAAGAACCTTGGTGTTGAAAATTGTGTTGTGCTGAGGCTGTAAATGGATCTCAGGCAATGAAGGTGGAATATTTGTGACTTTGTGTCATGCTCGGAGAATGTCCAAGTCTCTCACCCCCACAAAGAAGTGTTAGAGCCACTGCCTAATAGACATTTATCTTTGCTTGGAGACAAACTGGGTGCTCTCTCCAAAGTCTGACAAATGTGAAGCTTGCTTTTGCCAGAGGATTGCCGATTTTGAGATTCGACATAAAGTCACTGCAGTTTATCTTCCCAAGATAGCAAAACGTGCGTACTAAACGGAGGGAGAGGTGTGTTGCTGGTAGTGGCTGTTGGGTCTTGGAATTTAGGGCCAAGAGTGACTGATTTGAGCTCTGTCTTCTTCGGGCTCACCATCAGATTAAGGGTAAGCAGCAACAAGAATGGTGTCAGAGTGGTCAGCACTGCTGTCTCACAGCACCAGGGACCTGGGTTCAATTCCAGCTTCAGGTGACTGTGTGGAGTGTGCGCACATTGTCCCCGAATCTGCGTGGGTTTCCTCCAGATGTTCCGGTTTCTTCCCAAACTCCAAAGATGTGCAGGCTAGGTGGATTGGCCATAGTAAATTGTGGGATTATGGAGATATGGTAGGGGAAAGGGCCCTCTGGATAAGATACTCTGATGTGGAGATGCCGGCGTTGGACTGTGGTGGACACAGTAAGTAATCTCATGACACCAGGTTAAAGTCCAACAGGCTTATCTGGTAGCACAAGCTTTTGGAGCAAATCCACAGACAAGAATTCAAATAGTAGCATCTATCTAGCTTCCTGATGTTTAGTAACCAGTATCATTCCAGCTCTGGCTTGTTATAAAGACAGCTAATAACAAAACCATCTTATGATCCAAACAAAACTGGAAACCAGCCTCAAATTAAAAACAGCAGGTCCTCATGGTTGGGACACAAAAAAGGATTTTTTAGTTTCAGTTTCTGATAGGCTTGCTGCATGTCTGCAAAAGTTTTTATTCCAAATTTCGTCATTGTGTAGTTTTTTTTTTGAACTATTCTAAAGCTCCAAGAACTCGGGTGAGGCTGCCAAAAGTCACTGAATTGTGCCTTTGCTACTGGGGCAGCACAGTGGTTAGCACTGCTGCCTCACAGCACCAGAGAACCAGGTTTGATTCTGGCTTGGGTCACTGTCTGTGCAGAGTTTGCACTTTCTCCCCCTGTCTGCGAGGGTTTCCTTCGGGTGTTCTGGTTTCCTCCCACAATCTGAAAGATGTGCAGGTTAGGTGCATTGGCTGTGTTAAATTCACCCTCAGTGCACCTGAACAAGTGCCGGACAGTGGTGACTTGGGGATTTTCACAGTAACTTCATTGCTGTGTTAATGTAAGCCTAATCGTGACTAATAAATAAACATTGATTGTGGATTAACAGATCTGTATTTGAAACCCAATTGCACTTTCCCAAAAATCAACTAACTTGGAGCCTGAACTGTTCCCACACTAACCTGGAGGTCGAATGGCTCTATCCCAGGGATGTGCATTTTGACAGTGAATCCAGTGTCCTGGATGACTATCACTTCTTGCTCATTCCCATCGTCCACCCGAGTCTCGCCGTCATCCTTCGCTTTGTGGTTTTCCACCTCGGAATGGTCGTGTCCGCCATCTCCGTGCCCGCCATCTCCGTTGACTAGCGGCATGCCCGATGAATGGGCTGGAAATAAAACATAACAGATAGTGAATTTCCTCAGCATTCCCAGTGACCAAGAACTGACTCAAGGCAATCAACCAACAGAATCATCATCACAAACAAAGAGCCCTATGATGGCACAGGGCAGAGTCCTATGGCCCACCCACCCAGCCCCAGCAGGATCTTCCAGTCCCACCCAAGTCAACTGGCTTTTGAAAGCTCTCGCACCATTTTCCAGATTCGCCTCTGCTGCGAAAGGGCTGCAAAATTCTGCCCAATGAGCCTTAGGTCACCACCAGTGCTTCAATACAGCAAATCCCCCCAGTCTTTAAAACGGTGATGAATAACCTCGGCAAGTAAGCGAGCCACCTGTAAAGGCCCTCCCGTCATTGAAATGGGCTGATTAACCATGAATAAGATTAAATACATTTAATACAAGCTGAACAGTTCACAGTGAGTTATAGAAAATGCTTAATCATTCGTCTATCAATAGAGGCAGCATGGTGGTGCAGTGGTTAGCACTGCTGCCTCACAGCGCCAGGGACCCAGGTTCAATTCCAGGCTTGGATCACTGTCTGTGTGGAGTTTGCATGCTCTCCTCGTGTCTGCATGTGTTTCCTCCGGGTGCTCCGGTTTCCTCCCACAGTCAAAGAAGTGCGGATTTGGTTGATTGGCCAGGCTAAATTGACCTCCAGTGTCAGGGGGATTACTAGGGTAAATATGTGGTTATGGGAGTGGGACCTGGGTGGGATTGTTGTCAGTGCAGACTCAATGGGCTGTAGTTTCTATGAGAACTGTCATAAACTTCAAATGGTAAAAACAGAAGAAATATTTACACTTTGGACACAGAGGGAGCACACTGCTCTCACACTGAAAGTTATGAGCAATCAGCACGTACCTTGCCCTTACTTTACGTGTGAATCATTTCAGTCAGACTGGCAGGAAAAAAGACACAGACGGAAACTGATAGAATGTGGCAACCCTATGTATCGGCAATGGTGAACGAAACGTCTAACGCGCCACATTCAGAATCTTGCTGCTCTGCATGTGGGTTGCCCACCAGTGCTTTAGGAGAAAGAGCTGCCTTTGGCTATTTTTAAATTGTGGTTAAATCCAACATGTTCACAAGTGCAGGATGACGTACTTTGGATGCCAAGCACCTCTTCAAAGAGGTGAGGGAACAAAAAGCTGTACGCGGAACAGTAGAAAGTGTGGTTCTCGACGGTCAAACCTTCCAATGGGCAAATCAAAAACAATAGATATTAGATGATAGACAAGTTTTGGGGAGGTGAATTCCTCCTGACTTCTTCCTCTGCAGAATTCCCAACTTCTGACCTGTTACTGATACTGGCAAACTGCATTTAGCACAAGGCTAAAAAAGGAAATCAATGTGCAAAATTCCTATTTTAACTGCCTGGCTAACATGCAGCTGAATGAGCACAAATTACATGCCCTGTGCTAAATTAACTAATCTCAAACCGCTGGGTTGCTGCCAGAATTTGGCGAGAGGAATGGATGGCTGTAAAGTGAGGCAGTGGCCAGGCCGCCTGCTCCCCATTACAATCCAGTAGTTAGCTCCCCTGACACCCAGGGAATTGCAGAGACCAGACACTGGGCAAGGGCAGGGTTAGGTGTACTTCAGCTCTTCCCACGCCAAGATGACATTAGGACCTCATAGAATCCCTATAGGGCAGAAGGAGGCCATTTGGCCCATCCAGTCTGCATTGACCATAATCGCACCCAGGTCCCATCTCTGTAATCCCACATATTTACCCCTGACTCTAGGGGCAATTTAGGATGGTCAATCAACCTAATTCGCATATCTTTGGACCATGGGAGGAAACCGGAGCATCCAGAGGAAACCCATGCAGACATGGAGAGAATATACAGACTCCACATAGGCAGTGACCCAAACCAGGAATCAAACCTGGGTCCCTGGCGCTGTGAGTCAGCAGTATTAATCACTGTGCCACCGTGCTGACCTAAATTTCAGTACAAGTCAGCACGTTCAAGGGGTAAAGAAAACCCTCCTTGGCAATAGGCCACGATTATGTGACTTCCATCAATTAATTTTGACATCAAAGCATTCTAAAATTGGCACTGCATGAGACAGTCTTTTTAAATTACCATTTTTTTTCCTTTGCAAAAGGAAGACTCCAATTTGCTGAGAACTTTGACAAACTAGTTTGAGATATACTATGCAGCAAAATGGCCAGGGAAAGGACATGGAACAGTGAGGAGAAACCAGAGATATGCAGCATGGAAAAAGGCCCTTCAGCTCAACTTGCCCAGATTTCCTAAACTAAACTAGTCCCATTTGCCTGCATTTGACCCATATCTCTTCCCATCCACATACCTGTCCAAATGTCTTTTAAATGTTATAATTGTACCAAAACTCAACAAAAAAAAGCCATAACTGAAAGAGGAATTTCATGTCTCCCAAGTGAGAAATTACACAGGTAACTTTCCAAAAATTACTGCACCCCAAGGAAGCAGATTTAAAAAAAAGTATTCATGGGAATGTGGATTTCTCTGGCCACGCCAGCATTTATTTCCCATCCTCAACTGCCCTTGCGAAGGTGGTGGTGAGCTGGCTACTTGAACCGCTGTAGTCCATGTGATGTAGATACATCCACAGTGCTGTTAGGGAGGAAGCTCCCTAGCGACAGCAAAGGAACGGCAATATATTTCCAAGTCAGGATGGTGTGTGGCTTGGAAGGGATCTTCCATGTGGGGGTGTTCCCATAAACTTGTTACCATTATCCTTCGGGATGATAGCAACCATGGGTTTGGAAGATGATATTGAAGGAGTCTAGGCAAGTTCCTTGTAGATGATACACACTGCTGCTACTATGTGTCGCTGGTGGAGGGGGTGAATATTTACATATGGGGTGTTGATCAACCAGGCTGCTTTGTCTTGGATGGTATCAAGCTTCTTGAATATTGTTGGAACTGCACCCATCCAGGCAAGAGTATTCTATCACACTCCTGACTTTTGTGCCTTGTAGATGGCGAATAGGTTCTGGCAGTCAGGTGGTGAATTACTCTCTACAGAATTCCCAGGTTCTGACACTATTTACATCATCAGTCCAGTTTAGTTTTTGATTGTAACCCACAGATACAGATGTTAGCAACAACTGGTTACCATAAAATTTCATCAGGAAGCAGCCAATATAAGGCATGTGCCCACCTACAGTGATTAATGGTCTCACAAAAGGCAGCATTCATCATGGGTTCTGCTGGTGAGTTATCCAGTTGGCCCATAAAATACAGAAACAAAATTAGGCTCTGCTATTTAATCATGGCTGATAAGTTTCTCAACCCCATTCTCCCACCTTAATCGTAACCTTTGACCCCTTTACCGATCAAGAACTTCTCTTTGTCTCAAATATATCCAAGGACCTGGCCTCCACAGCCTTCTGTGGCAATGAATTCCACAGATTCACCATCCTTTGGCTGAAGAAATTCCTCTTCATCTCAGTTCTAGAGAGTTATTCCTTTACTCTGAGGCTGCACCTTTGGATTCTAGTCTCTCCAACTAATGGAATCATCTTCTCCACGCTCACTCTATCCAGGCCTTTCAGTAGTCTGCAGGTTTCAATGAGATCCCCCTCTTTCTTCTAAACTCCATCGAGTAAGATCTAGAATCCTCAGACGCTCTTCATACATCAAACATTTCATTCCCGGGATCATTCTCATGAACCTCCTCTGGACTTTCTCCTAGGCCGGCACATCCTTCCTCAGGTACTGGGCCCCGAATTCTCATAACATCACTTCAAAAGAAACGATGCTAAAATGCTTTAAAAACATCTGTGAAACTAAAGCTAAACATAAAGAAGCAAAGATGCACCAGCAAAAGGCAGGATTTGCTAAAAAGATTAAAAAGCTAATGAATTTGTACTTTTGCTTCCAGGATTTGATAGCTTCCAGTTATCTACATATTTGTGTTAAACAACATACGGTTTAACTGAGTGCCACACTTTGGCAAGATACTTCAAAGACCATTGTAACATACTTTAAAAAGACAAAGCCCTGGAAAAACCATCAGGCACATGGCAGGTACAAGTTAGAATCACTGAGTCCTTGCAGTGCAGGAGGTTGCCATTCGGCCCATTGAGCCTGCACCGTCAACAATCTCACCCAGTCCCTCCCCCATAACCTCACACATGCTTACCCTGCTAATCCCCCCTGACACTAAGGGGCAATTTAGCATGGCCAATCAGCCTAACCCCCACATTTTGGGCTAAAGGAGGAAACTGGAGCACCCAGAGGAAACCCATATAGGCATGCGGAGAATGTGCAAACTCTCACAGATATTGACCCAAGATCGGAATTGAATCTGGGTCCCCGGCACCGTGAGGTAGCAGTGCTAACGACCGTGGCGCCATTAACACAGACACCTCCACAGTCTGATCAGAACTTGTGGACTATGTGTAGGGATGATGTGACCTAGTTGTTGGAGGCGTGAGAAGCGTTTCTTGGCATTACCTTAGGAGGGACCAAAGCACAAATAGTCTCGGGGATCAGCCAGGAGATTTTGCTGCCCGGTTGAAATTTTGCCCCAAAGTATCACGGACGTACATTTACTGTTGGATGCAACAGCCATGAGAGCTGGGATAACCAAGCCAGTCCACTTCCACACCCCCCCGCCTCACTTTGCAGAGGAACTCCTGCTAAGGGTGGGGTGCAAATGCACAGTCCCCAGAGCTCCATTTTCTTAAATATTACCACTTTGCTTCACATTCTTCATACATCATTTCCTAGTATACGGAGGAAGGATTTAGGCAGCATGGGGGCACAATGATTAGCACTGCTGCCTTACAGCTCCAGGGACATGGGTTCAATTCCGGCCTCGAGTCATTGTCTGTGTGGAGACTGCACATGTCCGGTGTTTGCATAGGTTTCCTGTAATGCTCCAGGCCTCTCTCTCTTTCGAGCGATGTGCAAAATAGATGGATGGGCTATGCTAACTTACCCCTTAATATCAGGGAGATTAGCAAGGTAAATGCACGGGATTGCAAGAGATTTGTTCGGTGGAAACCCGATGGGCCAAATGGCTTCTTTCTCTACTGTAGGGATTCTACAATTCTAGGAATCAGCAGGGATTGAAATATCAGTGCGAGGTTTGAAGACAGGCTGGGTTTTTTTGGGGGCGCGGGGAACTGTGAGGTAGAGGGAATTTAACCCTCGAAGGGTTAAAATGTGCTCTGCTAGTGCAAGAACATAATTAAAAGCTGTCAAACTTCACACTGAATAATTGGTCACAGTTAATGCCAACCAGCTTCACCCTGGCGCAGCTGCACAATTAGCATCATTAGAGGACCTGTCTCAACAATAAAAGCACGCTGCCTTTGATTTTCATCTCTCCCTCCCACCTTCTTCACATCCAACCGAATGCGGAAGCTTCTTTCTCTTCCTCCTCTTCCGGAGGCTTTCACATTGGCCGATCCCGCTCAAGGCCCCGTCGCCCTTGGGGGCAGCAGGCTGACCCGGGGAACATGGCGACGGTGCTGGCAGTGGGCTGGCGGGCGGCGTTCCAGCCGTATTTCCCTCTGCCGGCTCCCCTTGCCCTTTGTGGTGACTGGCATTCCTCCCCGGAGCCGAGTCCGCCCGCTTTCCCTCGGCCCGCACACGTTCAGGGCACGGATCTGCAGGAATCGATAACTCGAGGGGTCTTCGAGGCCACGGGCCGGTGGCGTCGCCTCTGATCAGATGGCTGCGGGGGTGACCTTTGGTCACAGACCCGGCGTCGGGCTGGCTCTCCGGTGCTCCCGGCTTAAAGTTGAAACCTCCGCCGCCTCTCTGAGCTAGCTGCACAAAATCACCTTCCTGGCCTCGGCTCACTAATTCACTCGGTGATTCCCAGCCAATGCTTTTCCCTCTCACATCTGTTATGTCAGCTATTTTCAGAGAAGTCTCTCCGCCGTCTGTGCAGCAATCAGACTTTCCACAGGCGTGCCAAACTAGAGGCTGGCAGCCATGATCTTTCACCCGTTTCGCAATCACCTCAAGGGCGGAGGGAAGGTCATCAGATGTGGAAGACGCACACTTCAGAGCTGCTGGGCACATCCCACTGTTAAAACAGGCGTCCTCCAGGCCTGATAAAGAACATTCTCTATCAATGTTATCAGGAGCTCCCTTTGAGGCAGCGCTGTCTAAAGTCGGAGACTTCCCGCTCTGCGGCCCAGAGTCGCTGCTTATTGTGCTGCTCAAGATGATGTCGGGGTAACCTTGCGCAGGGCACTCCTCCGACGCAGCGGGCTCAGTCTTAACCGGGAAGGCAAAACCAGAAGGTGCGGCGCGACACTCCCTCCGAGAGTCGGACAGCAGCGGCCAACCCTCGTCGCTCCACCCTTCCGGCTGCCCCCTCAGGATCAGGCCCACCAGAAATCTGCAGCAAGCTGAAACCGTGCTCCCCATGGCCAGGTTTACCAGTGATGAAGTCAGGGGAAACTGGCATGAGCAAAACCAAGACAGGAGGGGGAGTGGGGTTAATCCACAGGGTGCCTAAGCCCCCAGCAGCAGCCTGCACTGAAAGCTAGGACAGAGGGCAATAAAAGACAGTGATAGGAAAACGTCACAAAGCCCATCCGAATATTTTCAGGGACCGAGAGAGAGAAAATAAACTTTCCAACAGCTGCCAAACTGCCCACGTGCCTGGGAAAGGACTTCTCCTGTGTCAACACTCTAACCCATCTTTTCAAAAAGAGGTGGCGTTAAGAGCAACAGAGGCCCCTTGCAGAATATTCTACATGGCTCTCTGTACCTGGGGGTTGCAGGGGTGGGAGGGAGGGTGGAATCAGTTGCAAAACTTTGTGCAACTGCAGGCAGCTGGTAGCATTAGTTGAAAAACAACATAATGCCTCAGCCCAGGAAAGGTGGCAGTGGTGGAATCTTAGGCAGTCTCAGTCCCAAGAAGGACATTCAGGACAGCAATGTGACACCCATACCAAGTGGCCCAATTCAATGCCTCTCCCCTGGCAGTGGCTCTGAGAAAATGTCAAAAGCAGCACTTTCCTCCGGTGTCCTGTTACGCGAGGCTTGCTCGCACACACCATTGTCCATTTGGATCCATGCTAAGTCAGACCACAAGCCTTTTGTACCGAGCCACGATATATCACAAGAGAAGAATCAAGGCAAAGGTAGATTGACTTACACAGCGTAGCGAGAATAGAAATATAAAACTAGCAGACAGCTTGAAAAGGAAAGAAACTGGAAATTACCCCAAATCCTCCCGCCTTTATAGATTTCCTTTAGCTTTTTTGAAAATAATCCTCCCTTTCATTACAGCAGGAAAAAAAGGCCAATTCTCAGCAAATAGCATATTTAAAACAAGACAATCTGTCAACGAAGAGGTCAGTCAGCAGTAATGAAGAAAACTGACTGCTTTGCAAGAATAAAGAAGCTAAACAGGATAAAAATCGCAGAAAAATCCACCTCCAACATGTTTAGCAAATGTTTAAAGTTTACGAAGCATCAGTTCCAATTAGGGTGGCAAGGTGGCACAGTGGTTAGCCCTGCTGCCTCTCAGTGCCATACCCGGGTTCAATTCCAGCCTTGGGTCACTGTCTGTGTGGAGTTTGCACATTCTCCCCGTGTCTATGTGGGTTTCCTCCGTGTGCTCCAGTTTCCTCCCACAGTCCAAAAGTGTATGGGTTACGTTGATTGGCCACGCTAAATTGCCCTGCTGCGTCATGAGGATTAGAAGGATAAATACATGAGGTTACGGGGATAGGAACTGGGTAGGACTGTGGTCGGTGCAATCTCGATGGGCCGAACGGCTTTCTTCTGCACTGCAAGGATTCTACAGTTAGCAGGATAACAGAGAGACAGTTGGGGAGGTCCTAGTTTAGCCAATAACACCTCCCAGTACCAGTTTCAATATGTTAGGGGTGAGAGACAGAGAGATTACAATGTCAATATCATAGGCTAAGAAACACAAAAACAAAACACTCGCTGCACCAAATTTGAGATTTCAGGGCTGACTGCACAAAAAAAACAATAAAACTACAACATGAAGTTACAAACATTAAATAGTGTAAAACTGCTCAAGATATGAACTCTTTGCTTCATTTCTGACACACACATGGACACAGGCACACCCCCCTCCCCCCCCAACCCCTGCCCCCTTCCCCAAATCCCTTACCCCCCCCGTATTCAAACACAGTACACGTCTGCACATATTTGAATCAAAGCAACTTCTTTGTTTCATCTAACTCAACCCAGAATTAGAGTACTGCAGATACAGACACTGAACTTCCTAGTCTGAGCCAGCCGGCTTTCCTACACGCACCACAGCCGAGAACAGCAGGCCTCGCCCTCTAGGGGATGCTCAAACACAAGCACCCAGTGCCAACGAACGCTGCAAATCAAACTCAAAAATACTCTCCCGGCTGAGTGGCTCATGGTGTCCCCAGCACACTGCCACCCTGCGCCCACTGAAAGGTGTGCAGCCATTCTCCCAGCTGGAAGACACAAACCAACTCATTGTCCTGATAACAGCCAGATTTTTCTGCAGCCCTGGGAACCATTAGTCATGGAATTAATACATGCAGCGGCATTCAGAGTAAATCTTTGAAACCCAACACATCCATGGCAAATAAAAAGAACAGTGCTCTCTCTCAGTAGCACTTAAGCAGGGAAATGTACTGGTCCTGAAGAAAGCTCGATATATTTCAACCAATATCAATGACAATGGACCACATTACAACAGACTGGCTCTTACATCTGGACGTTTCAGACTCGGAGAATTTGAGATAAAATTGGATAAGAGTAAATGAAAATCTTTTGAAAAAGTTGATAAGTTTTTGTGGAATAGCTGAGGAATATGACAATTCTCTTCACATTCTCGGGGCCGGCACGGTGACACAGTGGTTAGCACTGCTGCCTCACAGCGCCAGGTACCCGGATTCAATTCCCAAATTGGGTCACTGTCTGTGTAGAGTTTACATGTTCTCCCCATATCTGCATGGGTTTCCTCCGTGTGCTCTGGTTTCTTCACACAGTCCAGCAATGTGCTGGTTAGGTTGATTGGTCACGATAGATTGCCCCTTGGTGTTAGGGGGATTAGTTAAGATGAATGAATAGGGTTATGGGGATAAGGTCTGGGTGGGATTGTGATCGGTGCAGACTAGATGGGCCAAATGGTCTCTTTCTGCACGGTAGGGATTCTATGGTCAATTCCAATCCATTATAGGCCACTGGATCAAATGACTAGTCACTGTGCTGTGTACCAAGCTCTCCAGTCTCTCAGTGAACTAGCCTTTCCTTTCGTGTGCAGCTTGTAACTAGGTGTCAGCAAGCTGGAGGCCTCCACGGTGAAATGGTTCCCTAGTTTCTCACTCCCTCTGCTCAAACCCAGGCAGCTGGATTGCAAATTGGAGGGCCCAGGGGGTCCGCTGAACTCAAATAACATGTCTCCCGCATCCAGGCAGCACTGAAACCCTTCCTGGCATGGCGCCATCACTCAGGTTAATATTCACTCATTCAGCACGAAGCAGAGATGAACCTTAAACCTTCCTGTTTTATATTGGGCTTGGTCCCACACATGGTGCAGTTACCTGCCAAATTACTCTGGATTCAAATGCAGTTATCTAGATGGCACAATGGGTTAGCACTGCTGCCTCACAGCGCCAAGGATCTGGGTTTGATTTCCAGCTTGGGTTGCTGGCTGTGTGGAGTCTGCACGTTCTCCCCATATTTGTGTGGGTTTCCTCCGGTTTCCACCCACAGTCCAAAGGTGTGCTGGTCAGGTGCATTGCGCATGCTAAATTCTCCCTCAGTGTACCCAAACAGGCACCAGAGTGTGGTGACTAGAGGATTTTCACAATACCTTCATCACAGTGTTAATGTAAAACTATTTGTGACAAATAAATAAACCTTAGAACGTAGAAAAACTACAGCACAAACAGGTCCTTTGGCTCACAAGTTGCATAAACATTTCTACCTAGTAGGCTTACCTATAACCCTCTATCTTACTAAGTCCCATGTACTCATCCAGAAGTCTCTTAAAAGATTCTTTAACTAGGGTTAGGTGCATTGGCTATGTTAATTTGCCCCAGGATGTGTGGTTTAGTGGATTAGCAGGGTAAATATGTGGTGTTACAAGGATAGGGCCTGGGTAGAAGAGTCAGTTGGAAAGTCAGTGCAGACTTGATGGACTGAATTGGTCTCCTCTGCACTGTAGGGATTCTATAGTCCTCTATGATTCTATGGGGATGACTGCGTACGTAAGCATTCCATTGAAGACCAAGTTTGATGCTTACACAAGTCACCTCAATATATCACCACCCAAGGTTAGATTTTAATTACACGCGCAACAATATTGATGAGTCTTGCTGTAGTCAGTATAGGGAGTCCAAATACTGAGAGAGTGAGAGAGAGAAAGAGCTGTGCATATTTAGAATACCAGGATCATTGAAGTAATGGCATTTAATTACATTTAAAAATGTTAAGGCTTTCATGATACTGAACAGCAAATGAAATGAAAGCACATCAATTGAATGAGTTTGTGCCTTATTTTCATCAAAAATAATTGTTCGCCATTTATGGATTAAACCAGAATAAACATTCCTGTCACTGCAGCACATTTCACAGAGCATTTCAATACAGCTTGTTGAGACAGTACTGTGTGGCATATAATCTACTTTAATATGAATAAAATGATGGATATCTTGCAGAGATGACTGATATCTGGTGATCACTAGTATATTTTTGTTGGCTGCAATTAAGATACTTGATACCAATACATCCCCAGCAGTCTGACTGATAATGCACCAATTGGCCTTCGGGGCTAGTGATGGTGAGCACGCTGGCTCAGTGGTTAGCACTGCTGCCTCACAGAGCAAGGGATCTGGCCTCGGGTTACTGTCCATGTGGAGCTTGCACATTCTGTCCATGTCTGTGTGGGTTCCTGTGGTTGCTCCAGTTTCATCCCACAGTCCAAAGGTGTGTGGGTTAGGTTGATTGGCCGTACTAAATTGCCTCTTAGTGTCAGGGGGATTAGTGGGGGAAATACGGGTGGGATTGTTGGCTCTGCTGGCTCAGTGGGCTGAATTGCCTCCTTCTGCACTGTAGGGATTCTATAAAAAGCACTTCAAAAAGGTGTGTCTTTTTCTAAGGTAAGACTGCAGATTCTCATTTCCCAGCTCCCTCCCACACCCCCCATTTTTCCACTGAAGTTTTCCACTTCAAATATTTTGCTAATTCCCTTTTGAAAGATCCAGTTGAATCTGCTTCAAATGGCCGAGATGGATTCCACAAAAGACTGACCCGGGCAAATTGCTAATTGCGTAGTAAACCAGGGAACACAGTTTAAAAATTAGTTAGAAATGTGAAAGAAGATTGGGCAGAGCACTTATCATCGAAAGGCAGTAAAAATGTGGAATAGTTTACCACGGCAGGTCAATGGGCCAAAGCAGAAATGGGTTCTGCTAATTAGCTAGGGCTGAGGAAACAAATGACAATTCATGGATTGATTTCTGCAAATTGGATGGGTTTCTGGGCCATGATGGCAACTTCTTGTCAACCGCATTCTTCCTTTCCCTCTCAGAGGTGTACATACCATCTCAATGCATGGATAACCACCTGATGGGTCGGTCATCTCATCCATGCAGCTTCATTCAATAAGATACAAGTAGTAAACATTTAGATTCAAGTCAGTGTCAATTTCTTCATAAATCATTGAGGACAATTTATTCCATCGACCCATCCATCATTTCTTTACATTGTGCTTTCCTCCCTGGTTTAGAATATGCCCAATCTAAACTATACTTCAATAAAAGTCAAACTATAATTCATAGTATGCCACTGTCAGAAATGGCCCAAGGTGCGTTGTGTAAAGTTTAATTACAACAATATAGTACTCATTGACCTGCTGTCATTGTCAACCTCATTCGAAACACATTAGGCACCACATGATTTGAGTACAGGGATAGGGATATTTTGCTGCAATTGTTTAAGGTATTGGTGAGGCCACAACTGGAGTATTGTGTGCAGTTTTGGTATCCTTATCTGAGGAAGAATGTCCTTGCTATAGAGAAAGTGCAGCGAAGGTTTACCAGGCTGATTCCTGAGATGGGCAGGTCTGTCATACGGGGAGAGATTAAGTCAGTTAGGATTACATTCACTGGAGTTTAGAAGAGTGAGAGGGAATCTCATAGAAACTTATAAAATTCTAACAGGGTTAGACAGAGTAGATTCAGAAAGAATGTTCCCGCGGGTGGAGGAAGTCCAGAACTTGGAGTCATAATTTCAGGATAAAGGGTAAATGTTTTAGAACTGAAGTGAAGCAACAATGTTGATGAGTCTTGCTGTAGTCAGAATAGGGAGTCCAAATACTGAGACAGCAAGAGAGAGAGAAAGAGCTATGCATATTTAGAATAACATATTTCTTCACCGAGAGGTTGGTGAATGTGTGGAATTCATGACCACAGAATGTAGCCAAGCCAAAACGTTGTCTTGATTTCAAGAAGAAATTAGATATACTTCATGGGGCTAAAGGAATACAGGACGATGGAGGGATCAGGATATTGAATTCGATGATCAGCCATGATCAAGATGAATAGTAGATCAGACTCAAAGAGTCGAATGGCCTACTCCTGCTTCTAGTTTCTATTCATTGGCCAAGATCCCTGGTTCATCTGAAACGAAGCCAGGCCATTTGCAACCTCGGTGTACATCCTAACCCTAAGACCAGCTGTCAACCACATAGCCAATCCATTGCCAAGACTATAAATTTCACTTTTATAACATTACCAACTCCAATCATGTTTCTGTTCAATGTATCTTGATACCCATACCTGCACCTTTGTCATCTCTTCAGATCAATCTCCTGTCTTTCACCCTTACATAAATGTAAACTGAACTGAAATTGCCAAACAAATATTGTGGCTATAAGAACAAGTCAGAAGCTGTGGCGAATAAGTCACCTCCCAACTCCCCAAAACCTGTCCGCCATCAACATGGTACAAGTCAGGAGTATGAAGGAATACTCCCCAATTGCCTGGATGAGTGCAGCTCCAAACTAAGGAAGCTCAACACCATCCAGGACAAAACAGCCGACTTGATTGGCATTCCATCCAATACTTGTTATTAGTTCCACCACCAATACAGACCTGCAGCTGAGAGTACAGTCTACAAGATGCACTGCAGCAACTCACTAAGGCTCCTTTGACAGCACCTTCCAAACCTGTGACCACTACTCTTTAGAAGGACAGCAGACACATGGGGACAACACCTGGAAGTTTCCCTCCAAGCAGCCATATGGAAACATATCGCTGCCGTTTCTTCACTGTCGCTGGACAAAATCCTGAAACTTCCTCCCTAATAGCATAGTGCTATGTGGATTGTAGCAGTTCAAGTAGGCAGCTCAGCACCACCTTCTCAAGAGCAATTAGAGATGGCTAGCAATGCCCCCATGAAAGAATAATTTTAAAAATGCTCCTTAAAATCTTAATATTTGACTAAGCTTTAGGTTTCTAAGTCGGAGGCTCTCAGAAGTATTTAGATATTCACTTGCGTTGCCATAACCTCCTGGGCTATGGTTGAAGTGCTGGAAAATGGGAATAGTGTAGTTAAATCAGTGTTTACTGGCATGGACAGGATGGGCCAAATGGTCTCCTGGTGCTGCAGGCATCTATGAATCTATACACTCTGATATCTTCTTCCATGCTGAATGTTTTTAACAGGTATCACGGATTAATTACTTTGGAACATTACACTACCTTCAGTGCTCTATATAAATGTAAATTACTGCTGTTAAAAACTATCAGTTATGAAGTAAACACAACAGCTATTTTGCAAAATGGCAAGTTTCTAAAAACAGCAACGAGATAAATAGCCAGGTGACATATTTTCTTGGAGCTGTTGGTCAAGGGAGGAACATTGACCAGTTCCAAAACAAAAGGCAGTTTGCTTCCAATTTGAATTTTTATTAAGATTTTCCTCACTAATCAAATTCTAGGTCCTGTGACATAACCTAAAGCCAATATTCATCACCTTACTTGGAATGAACTACTGCACTGCCTGCCCTCACCATTGTCAAAATTGTCGGAAAAAAAACCCATCTGGTTCACCTGGTCTGGCCTACATGTGACTCCAGAGCCACAGCAATGCCCTCCAAGGGCAGCTAGGGATAGGCAATAAATCTTGATCACATGAATGAATTAAATAAATCCCCACCAAATACTGCAGCAAACGGATTAATTATAAATGAGATCGGGGCTAATTTTTGATGGCTCCTAGAAACCAAGGACATTTTATGTTAAAAGATTAACATCCCAACCACCATTTAGTTGGGTTGTCTTCTCCACCTCAAAAATTTTCCTCTTTGCCTGTAGACTATAAATCTCCTGCCTCCATCGTATTCAAGTGCGAAGTAAACATGGGTGATAAGATTGATGCTCCACTGTGGTGAGCATCAAAGCCAACCTAATTACGTTCTTACCCATATACATTCTTCAGCCAAGAGCACTGGGCAGCAATCAGGAATACAAATCGTCACAATTGACTGGTTTCATAGTTTATATTAAAATTCTAGAGTAGCTTTTGGCGTTGGGAAGAATAAATTTGATAGGATAAGATAATTAAAAGCTAGACTTTAGAAACTGTCATGGCAATTCAAAGGGTTCCATGTGTACTTATGACATCAGAGTTAGAAGTTTAACACTGAACAATAGGTGACCCACCTCTAGGTCTCTTGTTGGAGCCAAGGCATCTATTATTATCTCAATACTAGCTAAAAACTAGGCATTAAGACTTGTAATACTCCATTTGCGATATTTCATATTGATTACAGAACCAAAGAGTTGTGTTGAAGGTAAGAATTAAGTTATATTTCTATCAGAGGCCTCCAAAAAGCTTGCCATGTTATTATGGGCTGTGGAGGTTAGAGGTTCTTTTCAAAGAATCCCTACAGTGCAGGAGGCCACCATTTGGCCCATTGAGACCCCACCCACTCGTCAACAGAATATCTTGTCTGGGTCCCATCCCTGTAACTCAACATACTTATCCCCCTAACTCCCCCCAACCAACAAAACTTTGGACAATAAGGGGCAACTTATTATGGCCAATCCACCTAACTGGCACATCTTTGGACTGTGGGAGGAAACTGGACCACCCGGAGGAAATTCACGCAGGCATGGGGAGAACGTGCAAACTCCACAGAGACTCTCACCCGAGGCTGGAATTAAACCTGGGTCCCTGGCGCTGTGAAGCAGCAGTGCTGACCACTGCGCCACCATGCTGCCCTAACTTAGTTTATCTGAGTTTTTCCACAGAAGGCAGTTGCTGCTTTGGTCTAGAGTACCCTGCGGCCCACTGAGATGAGGAAGCAAAGTGGTGTGAATTGTAAGCAAGCCTACATGTTAGGTAGAGGAAACAGTAACTTTATTGTCCCCCATAAGAATACAGGTTGGGGTTTGAGGTCATCTTGGAATCTTAGGGTTCACATGAAGAGAAACACAGCTGGAAGATTTGCCTAGCTTGACCTCAGAGAACGAAACTTACAGTGCTCTTCAGAGGGAAAGGCTATTAGCCTTTTGGCAATTTGGAACAGCCAGAGAGAGAACATCTGCCAGGAATCAAACATAGAGCCTGCAGCTGTACAGAAACTGTGAGAGCATAGAAGATCATGAGGAACCAGCGTGCCTGGCGTTTAAATCCCCAAACAAAAAGGTGGTTTCACATTTGGAGCTGAAAAATCTACAGTCGTAAGGCCCCCAAGGAAAATTGAAGAATTACTTAACCAAAAGCTACAGGAAGGATCTGCATGAAATCTCACTCTTTGGTGAATAGCTGAAACACAGAGTATGAAAGTGACTTCCAAAGGACTGCAGCTTACCCTGGGGTCGGTGCCAGGAAAATTGAATTAACTCTAGGATTTCATAAGATGTTGGAATTGTATCAGGGTGGGAGGGATAACAAGGGAGAGTAAAAGTAAAACTTGATATATAGCGTTCATAAGTATAAACTAGTGTTAAGTGTTTGCATTTATTTAATTTCATATATAAAAAGTGTTTTTATTTAAAATCATGAAGTCTTGGGGCATAATATCTCTCCATTAATTACCAAGTGTTTGAGTTTCTTTAAATGTTAACTGCAGGTATTGTAACAGGGTGGTAATGTCTCTTCCTTTCCTCCAATGAGGAGAAGTTGACTTTAACCCAATCTGCCTGGTGAAAGCAGGGGTGGGGTTTGGGTCAGGGGTCAAATTTACACCCCATTCCTTGTGGCTTTTGAGGTCAACTGTGTAGCACTGATGCTCCAACTACGGCCACTGATCCATGGAATGTGAACTTGAAACCTTCCTGGTTTAACGAGACGCCTTACCTATTGGGGCAGGGGTGACATGCTTACAGGCTCCTTATGTTAACATTCAGGAACATAGATGCTATTATGTGCTGTGACTCAGATACAACAGTTTTACTGCAAAATGAGCTTGATTAGGGCTATTTTGTTTGAATTAATTTTTCAGCATGAGTTACATAACTGAGGTCGTATTTCTTGTGACTTTGTGATTTACTCTCCAAGAGAAAATAATGTCAGAATGCAGGGATTGAAATTGCTACCTTGGAAGGCAATCAGAATGCAACATGAGGAATCTAGGCCACACAAAGCAGGCCAATCTGATACAAAGTTGAATAAGGAAAAAAAAAATTCCACCATTGGGTTACGTGATCTCGGTGCGGGGCAGGATGGAATTAATTGCAGCAAGTGTTATAAGACTACACGGGAAGAAATTTATAATGGGTTGTAGGGAAGTTATTGTCTGTATGGCTCAATCAACAGCACTCTCTCCTCTGTATCAGAGGTTAAGGGTTAGAGATGCACTCCAGGACTTGAGCACAATCGAGGCCAACATTCCAGCGTGGTCCTCAGGGCATGCTGCTCTGTGCTCTGATTCATCCTTTCAGGTGGATGGGAAATACCCCATAGTCCTGCTGTGACCAATAGTGGGAGAGACCAGACTGTCCTAGCCAATATTTTGGGTGGCACAGTGGTTAACACTGCTGCCTCACAGCGAGGACCTGGGTTCGATTCCAGCCTCGGGTGACTGTGTTGAGTTTGCACATTCTCCCTGTGTCTGCGTGGATGCTCTAGTTTCCTCCTATATTCCAAAGATGTGTAGGTTAGGTGGATTGCTCATGCTAAATTGCCGCTCAGTGTTACGGGGATTACCAGGGTAAATAAATGAGATTACAGAGATAGAGCCTGGATGAGATTGTGGTCCTTGTAGGCTCGATGGGCTGAATGGCCTCTGTCTGCATGTAGGGATTGTATGGTTCTAATACTTATTCTTCATCAACATCACAGAAAGAGATTATCTGATGTGGGAGTTTGCTGTGTGCAAATTGAATGCGACCTTTTCTACATGACAACAGCTCATGTGTTTCAAATGCAATTAATTGGCTGTAAAGCACATGGGGGCAACTTGGCATTTATGAGAGATGCAATACACCAATACAAGTCTTTTTTTCTTGATCCACATTTAACCAGCCTCAACTCTGATGGAACAGAACAATGTGACATTCAGGAATGTTCACAGCTGGTATTTTTTCTAAATGCTGGAAACACTCAGCAGGTCAGGCAGCAAGTGTGGAGAGATAGAGCAACTGTTTCAGGGTTAACATTTTTCGCAATGGCCTTTCTTCAGAACAGGCAGTCCAAAAGGTCATTAACCTGAAACATTAACTTGATGTTTTCCTGTCCACAAATGCAGTGCCTGACCTTGAGTGTTTCCAATATTTTTGTTTTAATTTCAAGCTACCAGCAATGGTGGAATTTTCACCTCCCACCACAACTCTCCTTCTACCTTCCTCCACCATCCCCAAACCTGCTGCCACAACACCCTGTGGCTTCAATATAACAGGAAACTCCTGCTGAAGAAACAACTGGAATTGAATTGAGGATGATCCCACTGATATCTATCTATGCACCATGGAATAGCCTGCTTAGTCTGTGTGCAGAGAGAATCACAAGTCAAGTTCTTTCACAATACTGCAAATCACTGGGCATTCACTGTCAGGGGAAAAAAAATTAAGTTTCAAAATATAAAATAACTGACGTTAACTCTCTTTATCTCCTATTTCCATAGGTGCTGCCTGACCTGAGTGTTATGGGGATGGCACGGTGACACACTAATTCATAACTTCAGAAGATACAGGAGCGAATTAGGCCTTTCAGCTCATTGAATAGCGGAGCGGATTCAATCATGGCTGATAGGCTCCTCATCCACATTTCCCTCCCTTCTCCCTACAACTCTTTAACTCATTACCAATTAAAAATCTGTCTAACTCCTCCTTCAATTTACTCACTGTCCCAGCACGCACCACACTTTGGGATAGTGAATTCCATAGATTAACACTGCTGCCTCATTGCACCTGGAACCCGGATTAGATTCCCAACTTGGATCAGGCTGCAGAGTTTCCACATCTTCCCCATGTCTGCGTGGGTTTTCTCCCACAGTCTGAAAGATGTGCTGGTTAGGTGCATTGGCCGAGCTAAATTCTCTCTCAGTGTACCCAAACAGGCACCGGAGTGTGATGACTAGGGGATTTTCACGGTAACCTAACTGCAGTGTTAATGTAAGCCTTTTGACACTAATAAATAAACATTAAACTAAAACTTATTTTGGTTTTATTTCCGATTTCTTATTTGTGCTATCTTTATGGACTATTCCATAACAAGAGAAGTTACAGATAGTTATATTCAGCTGATCATTCTCTTCACCCTATCTATAACTGCAACACTATATTCTGCACCATCTCCTTTTCTTTTCCCCATTTACACTATGAACGGTATGCTTTGTCTGTATAGCATGCAAGAAACAATGCAATTCACCGTATCCCAATACATGTGACAATAATAAATCAAAGCAGTTGTATGCTGCTGATTTGTGTTAACTAAATCCAGTCCAACCATATCAAGACTTAGGATCCAAGTAGACAGCATCACAATATAGACTTTGTTCACCTATCAAAATTAAAATTAAAACCCAATTTTACAGCAACATAAAAGCAAGATAGCTTCATATATATCTTACGAAGAAAGGCTGAACAGTTGGGCCTGTAAAGCTCAATGTCTCCATGGTTTAAACCTAGGAGTGACACAGTGGGTTAGCACTGCTGCCTCAAGTTCCATTCCAGCTTTCAGTGACTGTCTGAGTGAAATCCACATGCTCTCCCTGCATCTGTATGGGTTTCATCCGGTTGCTCTGGTTTCCTACTACAGTTCAAAGATGTGCAGGTTCATAGAATCCCGACAGTGCAGGAGGAGGCCGTTCATAGAATCCTCCAGTGCAGGAGCCATTTGGCCCATCAAACCTGCACCAACCACAATCCCACCCAGGTCCTATCTCCATAACCCCATATATTTACCCTAGCTAGTCTCCTGACACTAAGGGGCAAGTTAGCATGGCCAATCCACCTAATGCACATCTTTGAACTTTGGGAGGAAATCCAAGCAGACACAGGGAGAAAATGCAAACTCCACACAAGTGCCAAGCTGGGAATCAAACTAGGATCTCTGGTATTGTGAGGCAAAAGTACTAACCACTGTGCCATCATCCTGCCCCGGTTAATTGGATTAACTATGCTAAAATTGCCCTTTAGTGTCTAAGGATGTGTAGATTTGGGGATTAGCAAGTTAGATACATGGGGTCATTCTGGTGGAACAGCTTTAGTAAATGAGAGAAATGCCAGAGGCACAAGGGCAACAATTGGTGCTTTCAGACCAACAGTTAAACTTAATAAAAAGCGGACATTTTTAACTATTCGCTTGATACAGAACAATCTCATACATGACTTGCAGTTCTATTACACAGAGTTCAGTATTGCAATGGCCATTTCAATGCTGCAAGGTGATGATTCCAAGGTTTAACGACCCAATGCTTTCCAGACAGGCCTGGAAGCTACATGCCATCTTTGTAAAACCAACTACAGCCTACAATACACATTTTGTAAATGGCACAGTGGTAATGGTTAGCACTACTGCCTCACAGTGCCAGGGACTTGGGCTCGATTGCTGCCTTAGATCACTGTCTAAGTGGACTCTGCACATTCTCCTTGTGTTGACATGGGTTTCCTCCAGATGCTCTGGTTTCCTTCCACACTCCAAAAATGTGCGGATTAAATGGATTGGCCATGTTATCAAGCATCAAGGGATTAGCAAGGTAAATACATGGGGTTACAGGGATAGGACTTGTGTGGAATTGTTGTCAGGGTAGATGGCTTCTTTCTGCATTGTAAGGATTCTACACTGTTGAGCAGATCCACAGCCACAGAAACAGAACTTCCCACTAATTTGCTCATTGGTAAGGGTAGGGGTGTCTCATAATTCATGAGCTGGGAACATGATGAATTCACATGCTGCAGGAGGAGACCATTCGGCCCATTTAGTCTGCACTAACTCTCTGACAGAGCTTCTTATCCAGACCCACACCCTATCCACACAACCCAACATATTTACCCAGCTACACGTCTCGGGACACCAAGGGGCAATTTGACATGGTCAATGATCTGCACATCTTTGGAATGTGGGAGGAAAGCAGAGCACCCAGAGGAAACCCATGCAGACACGAGGTGAACATGCAAACTCCACACAGACAACCATCCAAGGCCAGGATTGAACCCGAGTCCCTGGCACAGTGCTAACCACTGTGCTGTTCTGATCAAATCACATTCAGGATCTTCTGCTGGAAAAACAGGAAAGATGGAATTAAAACCAAAAGAGAAAATACTGGAAAATCTCAGCAGGTCTGGCAGCATCTTTAAAGAGAGAAAAGAGCTGATGTTTCAAGTCAAAGCTTTGAAAAAGGGTCTTCTGGACTTGAAACGTCAGCTGTTTTCTCTCCTTACAGATGCTGCCAGACCTGCTGAGATTTTCCAGCGTTTTCTCTTTTGGTTTCAGATTCCAGCATCCAGAGTAATTTGCTTTTATAAAGATGGAATTGAGTCTGAATAGTGATGCCCTGCAGCCATCCCCACCTCAGTCAATGCTCAAGCTTAGGTTTTATGATCAGTTTACCGCTGGTGATAAGTTTATTTTAATGGGCTACTAGCAGAGGCACAACTTTGAATTCGAGTGCTAACATTTAGCGCATACAATTCATACAACTGTGCAACACCCAGATTTTGTGAAGGGTGCCTCAAATCCGTTAAATCACCTACATTATACATAGAATATACATCCATACATTATTTCATAGAATCCCACAGTGCTGAAGGAGGCCATTCAGCCCATCAAGCCTGCACCGACAACAACCGCACCCAGGCCCTATCCCTGTGACCCTACTACTCTCCCTGACACAGAGGCAATTTAGCATGACCAACCGACCTAACCTGCACATCTTTGGATCATGGGAGAAGCATGCAGACTCCAAACACTCAATCTGATGTCAGAATTGAACCTGGATCCCTGGCGCTATCAGGCAGCAGTGCTAACCGCTGGGCCACCGTGCTTAAATATTGCAAGTGTGCCCTCTCTCATGATTAAAGATGTGCAGATTTGACAACAAATGACCGTGTGGAGTCTACATATTCTCTGTGTGAGTTTCCTCGGGGTGCTCCGGTTTCCCCCAAAGATGTGCTGGTTAGGTGTTAAATTCTTCCTCAGTGTACCCAAACAGAATGTGGCAATTTTCACAGTAACTTCACTGCAGGGTTAATGCCAGCCTAATTGTGACACAAAAAGCAAACTTACACTTTTAAATTAACTTATTTAGCTTGCATTCAGCCTCAGTGAGTACAAACCTTCAGTTAGAGGTTTTCCCTATCAGACAAGGTGCACACAGCTCACTGTCCTCTAACATGCCTGAAGGACAAGTGCCAGAGGACAGGGTCAGCCTTGTGGAGAGGGGCTAAGGACGGGGGGCGGAGGGCACAGCAGCCATGGTAACTGGTTCATTCAAATCGAACTTTAACCTTTACCCCCCCCAGCGTTTGTCAAAGATCTGTATTCACTTCCGGGGTCAGTAATGTCGCGAGTGAAGCCCCTGGAAATGGAGCACCCCCCTCCCCCCACCGGGAAAACATGTTCCCCACCCCCCCCTGACAGCGAGCCCCCGCAACGGGCGGACAGGGAGCGGGGAGCCGCTCACCCGCAGCAGGCCCTGCCCGGGAGGGTTAGGCCGCTTTCGCAGCCAGCAGCGGCACTGAAGGTCACCTTCAACCGCCCGGGAGGAGGAAGAGGAGGAGGAGGAGGAGGCCGGCTCAGCCCCTGCTTCCCGGGGCGGGGGGCGGGAGAGAGAGAGAGAGTGTGACCCTGATCCCACTGCATTTAAATATCCCCCTCCCCTTCCTCAGCTACTTCCCACCCTGGAGAAGTTCCCCTCTTCCCTGACCCCCCACCCAGTCCACTCTTCCCCTCCCCACTCACTGTGCCCTCTTCCCCTTCCCTGTGCCACCTCTCCCCCTCCCCCTCACTGTGCTCCCCCTCCCCCCTCCCTCACTGTGCCCCCTCTCCCCCCCCCTCACTGTGTTCCCCTCACTATGCCCCCTCTCCCCCCTCCCTCACTGTGCCCCCCATCCCCCTCACTGTGCCCCCCATCCCCCTCACTGTGCCCCTCTCCCTTTCCCCCTCACTCCCCCTCTCCCCCCCTCCCTCACTGTGCCCCCCCTTCCCCTCACTGTGCCCCCTCTCCCTCCCCCACTGTGCCCCCCCTCTCCACCCCCACACTGTGCCCCCCCTCTCCACCCCCGCACACTGTGCCCCCCCTCTCCACCCCCGCACACTGTGCCCCCCCTCTCCACCCCCGCACACTGTGCCCCCCCTCTCTCCACCCCCGCACACTGTGCCCCCCCCTCCCACCCCCGCACACTGTGCCCCCCTCTCCCCCCCTCTCCACCCCCGCACACTGTGCCCCCCCTCTCTGCTGTGCCCCCCTCTCCACCCCCGCACACTCTTCCCCCCCCCCCCTCCACCCCCGCACACTGTGCCCCCCCTCTCCACCCCCGCACACCCCCCCTCTCCACCCCGCACACTGTCCCCCCGCCACCCCCCTCTCCACCCCCGCTCACTGTGCCCCCCTCTCCCCCCGCGCTCACTGTGCCCCCCCTCTCCCCCCGCTCACCCCCTCTCCCCCCACCGCTCACTGTGCCCCCCCTCTCCCCCCGCTCACTGCCCCCCCTCTCCCCCGCTCACTGTGCCCCCCCTCTCCCCCCTGCTCACTGTGCCCCCCCTCTCCCCCCGCTCACTGTGCCCCCCCTCTCCACCCCCGCACACTGTGCCCCCCCTCTCCCCCCGCGCTCACTGTGCCCCCCCTCTCCCCCCCCCGCTCACTGTGCCCCCCTCTCCACCCCCGCTCACTGTGCCCCCGCTCACTGTGCCCCCCTCTCCCCCCGCTCACTGTGCCCCCCCTCCCCCCCACCCCCCCCTCCCCCCCTCCTCTGTGCCCCCCCTCTCCCCCCCGCTCACTGTGCCCCCCTCTCTCCCCCCCCGCTCACTGTGCCCCCCCTCCCCCCCCCCCGCTCACTGTGCCCCCCTCTCCCCCCCGCTCACTGTGCCCCCCTCGCCCCCCGCACCCCCCGCGCTCACTGTGCCCCCCCTCGCCACCCCCGCTCACTGCCCCCCCTCGCCACCCCCGCTCACTGTGCCCCCTCTCCCCCCGCTCACTGTGCCCCCCCTCTCATCTGTCTCCCCCCCGCCACACAGTGTCCCCTCTCTCCCCGCCACACAGTGTCCCCTCTCTCCCCCGCCACAGTGTCCCTCTCCCCACACAGTGTCCCCTCTCTCCCCCGCCACACAGTGTCCCCTCTCCCCCGCCACACAGTGTCCCCCTCCCCCCTCTCTCCCCCGCCACACAAGTGTCCCCTCTCTCCCCCGCCACACAGTGTCCCCTCTCTCCCCCGCCACACAGTGTCCCCTCTCTCCACCGCCACACAGTGTCCCCTCTCTCCCCCGCCACACAGTGTCCCTCTCTCCCCCGCCACAGTGTCCCCTCTCTCCCCCGCCACACACCGCCACACAGTGTCCCCTCTCTCCCCGCCCACACAGTGTCCCCTCTCTCCCCCGCCACACAGTGTCCCCTCTCCCCCCCCGCGCCACACAGTGTCCCCTCTCTCACCCGCCACACAGTGTCCCCTCTCTCCCCCGCCACACAGTGTCCCCTCTTCCCCGCCACACAGTGTCCCCTCTGTCCCCTCTCTCCCCCGCCACACAGTGTCCCCTCTCTCCCCCGCCACACAGTGTCCCCTCTCTCCCCGCCACACAGTGTCCCCCGCCACACAGTGTCCCCTCTCCCCCGCCACACAGTGTCCCCTCTCTCCCCCGCCACACAGTGTCCCCTCTCTCCCCCCTCTCCCCCGCCACACAGTGTCCCCTCTCTGTGTCTCCCCTCTCTCCCCGCCACACAGTGTCCCCTCTCTCCCCCGCCACACAGTGTCTCTCTCCCTCCTCCCCGCCACACAGTGTCCCCTCTCCCCCGCCACACAGTGTCTCTGTCAGTGTCCCTCTCTCCCCGCCACACACACAGTGTCCCCTCTCTTGTCCTCCCCCGCCACACTCCCTCTCCCTCTCTCCCCACTCACCCTGTCCCCTCTCTCCCCCACTCACCCTCTGCCCCCTCCCCCCTCTGCCCCCCACTCTGTCCCGTCCCCCCCCCCCACCCCCACTCTCCCCCGTCCCCTCTGTCCCCCTCCCCCTCCCCACTCCCTCCCCCCCTCCCCCTCCCCACTCTGTCCCCCTCCCCACTCTGTCCCCCCCCCACTCTGTCCCCCCAACTCTGCCCCTCCCCCTCCCTTTCTCCCTCCTCTCCCCAACTCTGCCCCCTCCCCCCCCCCCTCCCCCTCCCCCCTCCCTCCCCCTCCCCACTCTCCCCCTCCCCCTCTGCCCCTCCCCTGCCACCCCCCCTCTCCTCTGCCACCACCCCCCCCCCCTCACTCTGTCCTGTCTCTCTGACAGGAGTCGCCACTTTGTTACACAATCGGATACATTTGGCATCAATCAAAGGCTGGGCCGCCAGCCGCCTGGATACAATGTGGGGCCGGATGGCAACATTGTAGCCCGGAGCAGCCATCAGCAAAAAGACACCGATTGCGGGGGAAGCGGAGCTGACTTTCTCTACAAACGAATCTGCAAGAACCAAATAAAACTCTCCAAACACTGTATTCCAGCTACTGACAACTCCCCCTTCCCAAATCCCAAAACCCCCTCCTTTCAAATCTTCTCCTTTCCAAATCCTCCAGCAAACCCTCTCAAATACCAACCTGCTCTCTCTCCATTTATTAATAAAAATTAAAATCTGGTGCAAACATGAATTGCGAACCTGTAAGTGGGGGTTTAATTTAATCTCTCCTCCTCCTCTCTCTACCCCCCCCCCCCCAAATAACCCTCCTGGGCTATTCTGACCTTTACTCACCACAGTCACACGCCTCCTTCCCAATGTCATTTTCTAACTCTTTCCCTTCTCTGGTGTCGCCAGCCACCGGCGAGGTCTCGTCCGTTTTGCTCACCATCGTTGCTGCTCCCAGCTTGTGTCTCCCCCCTCCCCAGCCCCCCCAACGTCAATTCCCCCCACTGCCCCCAACCTTGCGCCGAAACTGCAAAGCAGTTAAAAACTCCCGGTGCTGACACAGGCTAGAGCAGCGGGGACAGAGAGAAGGAAGGACGGTGCCGGCTCTGCTACTAACACACGTGGTGTAATTTTTTTTCTCTCTCTCCTCTCAACTCAACCTCCGACCCTTTCCTTTCGGCTTACTGGGACTGCCTGCAATACGGCTGGCGAGACGCGCCCAAAACATAATTTTGTTTTTTTTTCAAAACAGCAGCTCTCTCTCATACATGCGAACCTTCAATTTCCCACTTTTCTGGCGTAATATATCGCATTCTCCCACCCACCCAACAGCGCAGGTTTTGTTTTAAAAAGTGAATTAATTCAAACCTCTCTCAGTTGCCAGTAGCCGTTTTCCCTGACTTTTTAAGCAATATTTTGACTTAGAATCGCTGCAGTAGAGGAAGAGGCCATTCGATCCATCGAGTCTGCACCGACCGCAATCCCACCCTCGCCCTACCCCCTATAACTCTACATATTTACCCATTAATCAATCCCTAGAACCTATGCATCTCAAGACATGAAGGGCAATTTTAGCATAGCCAATCAACCTAACCTGCACATCTTTGGATTGTGGGTGGAAACCAGAGCAGCTGGAGGAAACCCAATCAGACACCAGGAGAATGTGCAAACTCCACACAGACAATGACCCAGGACAGGAATCGAACTCAGGTTCCTGGAGCTATGGAGCAGCAATGCTAACCACTGCGCTACATTTTGGGAGTGCTTTTACCCTCCCCAACAAACCACAAAAGTTTAAGGCAGAACCATCTTGCGTATAACGTCCGACTGCAGAGTCAAGTAACTGTGGAATATCTTTTATCTCCAGCTGTTCTGAGCTGGAAAGATTTCATTACACATTCAAAAGCTGAAAAACGGAAGCTTTTCCACCCCTGTAGCTTATTTGCACAACAGTTCACCCCCTCGGGTTTCACTGTTGTAACCTAAGATGATGTGTAGGTTAGGTAGATTAGCCATGGGAAATGTATGGGGTTGGCGGGGGGAGAGGGCCTGGGTAAGATGCTCTGTCAGAGAGCTGGTACAGGCTCAAATGGGCCGAATGGCCTGTAGTGATTCTATGATTCTATTCTTTGTGAAGTTTAAATAATATAATTCATCAAAAGTCTTGCCGAACATAATCGGATATATACTTGGGAAAGAGCATTTCGGGGGCAAGTATTGGGAAAGATCATGAGATTGGAACTAATTGAAAAGATCTTTCAAAGGGCCTGTTGGAGCAAGATGAACGATTGGCCTCCTTGTTTGCTGCCTGATTCTAGACACGTGCAGCCTTTAAGAGGACTGAACACTCAGAAAGAAATTCAAAATACGGGGGAATAACTTGTTGGCCAAATGCAATATAAGATTTTTGAACCAAAATGCAGATGGACTTTTCACCATAAAGATGGAGGCATTGTGAACTCTGATAACTGCGTGTGATTGGAGATAACCATTCAGGGATTGACTTTTCTTCTGGGATTTTTATGCAAATTTTCTGTTTGGTAAATCTAGGCATTTATGGAAAGGTTAAAGCCCAGCGACAGAGTGCTTTGCTATTCCTTTGATCGACAACAACATGCATATGGTATCATAGTCAACGGTTGTATCACAGCTTGGTATGGCTTCTACTCTGCCCGAGACTGCAAGAAATTACAAAAGGTCATGAATGTAGCCCAATCTGTCATGCAAGCCTCCCATCCACTGACACTGTCTACACTTCTTGCTGCCTCAGAAAAGCAGCCAGCATAATTAAGGACTCGGCGCACCCCGGACATTCTCTCTTCCACTTCCTTCCATCAGGGAAAAAGATACGAAAGTGTGAGGTCACGTACCAACTAACTCAAGAACAGCTTATTTCCTTTTGATTTTTGCAATATGTGCAATATTTCCTTTTGATTTTTATTTTTCTACTAGTGTCATCTGGTTTGGAACCGAACTTTTGAATGGGTTTTTGCAGGATTGCCTTCACACACCTAAGGTGTGTCTTCTATATATTAAAGTCTACTGTGAACCGTAGAATGGCTACGTGTTATGTAATTAATGTGTTTGCCTTACTCAATTAAGTGATATGATTATTGGTTGAATTTTTCGCGCAGGCTTCTGAAGGGGACACCTTAGAACGTAGGGCCTTCTCTCCAACATTTTATATTTAAAAATCTAAGTCTCAATTTTAATTTTAAATTTAAAAATATGGCTTTTTGGCCAAGGCACCACAGTGTGGGGTGTTGTGTGGGGGATTCCTGCTACAAAGGTGGCTTGTGGCTACTGCAGAACCCTAGGAAGTCCGTGTTCATATGCAGCATGACCTGGACAATGTAACAGCATAGAAGGTAGGAGCAGGAAGAGGCCATTTGATCCTTCGAGCCTGCTGTACCATTCAGCATGATCATGGCTGATCGTCCACTTCAGAAGCCTAATCTGCTTTCTCCCCATAATTTTTGATCCCATTCCACCCAAAGTGCTATATGCAGCCATCTCTTGAATACATTCAATGTTTTGGCATCAACTACTTCCTGTAGTAATGAATTCCACAGGCTCAGTACTCATTGGGTGAAGAAATGTCTCCTCATCTCGGTCCTAAATGGTCTACCCCAAATCCTCAGACTGTGACCCCTGGTTCTGGACTCACTTACCATCGGGAAGGCTAAGAAGTGGCAAGTAATATTTGTGCCACACAAGTGTCAGGCAATGATCATCGCCAACAGGACAGCATGTAACCATTTCCTCTTGAAATTTAATGGCATGACCATTGAATCCCCCACTATCAATATAATCTCCTCTGGGTTATCAGAAACTGAACCAGCTAGGTAAATAATATGGCCATAAGGGCAGGTCAGAGGCTGGAAATCCTATATTAACTCTGGTCACCCTATTATGGAAAGGATATTGCTAAACTAGAAAGAGGGCTGGAAAGATTTACTAGGGTGCTACAAGTACTTGATGATTTGAGTTATAAGGAGAGGCTGGATAAACTGGGATATTTTTCCCTGGAGCATAGGAGGCTTAGGGATGATCTTATAGAGGTCTTTAAAATAATGAGTGCATGGATACAGTTGATAGTCAACATCTTTTCCAAAAAGTAGGGGAGTCTAAAACTAGAGGGGAAAAATACGAAAGGGTCCAGAGGGGAATTTTTTTTCACTCAAAGGGTGGTGAGTGTCTGGAACAAGCCGCCAGAGACACTAGTAGAGGTAGATACAATTTTGTCTTTTAAAAAGCATTTAGATAGTTACATGGATAAGATGGGTATAATGGGATATGGGCCAAATGCGGGCAATTGGGACTAGTTTAGTTATAAAAACTGGGTGCATGGATAAGTTTGGCTGAAGGACCTGTTTCCATGCTGTAAACTTCTATGACTCTATGACTCCTGACTCCCCAGAGCCTGTCCATCAGTTACAAGGCACAACTCAGGAGTGTGATGGAACACTCCCCATTTATCTGGATGGACACAGCTCCAACGTCACTCAAAAAGCTCAGTACTATCCATGGCAAATCAGCCCACTTAATTTACGCCCCATCTACTCCTTTTAACATCCATATTTACTACCACCCAACACACAGTGGCAGCAGTATATGCCATCGAAAAGATACGCAGCAACAACTCACCAAGGTGCCTTCAACAGCATCTTCCAAACCCCTTGACCGCTACCACCTAGAAGGGCAAGGGCAGCTGACACATGAGAGCACAACTCAAGTATCCCTCCAAGTTACTTGCCATCACAATTTGGAATTCTACTGACGTTCTTTCACTGTTGTTGGGTCAAATTCCTGGAACTAGCTTCCTAATAGCACAGTGGATGTACCCACATGTAGACTTTAGTGGCTCAAAGGCTGCTCACCAACACCTTCACATGGGCAATTAGGCATAGGCAATAAAAGTGCTGGCTTAGCCAATGGCATCCACATCCCACCCACAAATGCTGGGTTCTTGAGGCTGGTTAAGAGGGTGGTGTCCTGTGTGGGCCACCAAGAATCCACCTCCAGCTTTAGCGTCCCCCCCATCTGGAAACTCACAGGCTAACTGAAAACTCTCAGTCTGTGTACCCTAGAATTATAGAATGCCTACAGTATCCATCAGTCTGCACCAACCACAATCCCACCCAGGCCCTTCCCCCGTATTTACCCTGCTTAGTTTTCTTCACATTAAGGGGCAATTTAGCATGGCCAATCAATCTAACCTGTACTTCTTCGGAGTGTGGGAGGAAACCAGAGTACGCAGATGAAACCCATGCAGGCACGTGGAGAATGTGCAAACTTCACACAGACAGCGATGCAAGTCGAGAATCGAAGCCGGATATCTGGCGCTGTGCTAACCACTCTGCTGCTTATCATTGTGCCACCTTGTGTGCCACTGTAAAAAAAGGGAAAAAAAATCTAAATATTTAAATGTCAACCAATTCCATCTTTCACTTGAGGATCTGACATCCAAAACAGCATTGTCCATGGATATAACAATGAATTCCCTTCAATATAAAAGACAGGTACTAAAATCTGAACACTTTTCTTCATATGTGCTTCTTTAAACAATGTGAATGCGAACCAAGAGACACTTGGTAAGACAAGGCAGAATACAAACCATTATGCTGTTTTATTTTATAGTGAGTAACCACGTGGAGAAACAGGTTAGGAGGAAACACAATCAATGGGAGTTTTCACGTAAAGATATGAATCAGCAATAAGCCACATAAACCTACATATATGGGTCGTTTTACCTCACTTAAGATAATTTCTACCCGTTCACTTTATATTAACATTCTCACAGCTATAATGGAGGAATTTGTAGGCATTGCACCAATCTTTCAAGCTCAAAACCGGTAAGAAATATATCAGTCCAGCAGTGGGGTAGCCTGTGGCCAGCCTACAAGTGTTTGATTCCACCGTCAAGTCATCAGGTCCATATTCAAGGCATTCCCAAAGGCTCAATGTCTGTTTGAGAAACCAGTAACCGATGAGCAGAGGTGACATCTGACCCATCCCTTTCATGCACAACCGATAATAAAATTCATTAGTAGCCCCGTGGCCACAGCAAGGCAGAGGGGCAAAAGTACGCCGCTGATTTCATTGATGGCACAATTACCTTTCTCCACCCCCTCCCAAAGACCACTCCAACCCCCAACGGGAGTGTCATAAGCACCCTGAACCACTCTCCATTTATTCAAATGCAGCTCCAGATAAATATCTATCAGGTTCTGGAATCTTGCTTTGGGCACTTGTAAAGATCATTTCCCTGTCACTTTGATTGTAGCTGGTGACTGGTTTGGTCCTTCACGGACCTGACCAACAGACTTCATCTCAATCAAGCACTTACCAACACTTGTCGGCACGGTGGCACAGTGTTTAGCCTCACAGCGCCAGGGACCTGTGTTCAATTCTCGGCCTAGGGTCACTGTCTATGTGGAGTTTGCACATTTTCCCTGTGTCTGCGTGGGCTTCCTCCCATAGGATTGACCTGGGTTGGATTCCTGGCTTGGGTCACTCTCTGTGTGGAGTCTGCACATTCTCCCTATATCTGTGTGTGTGTTTCCTCTGGGTGCTCCAGTTTCCTCCCACAGTCTGAAAGATTAGGTGCATCGGCCATGCTAAATTCATCCTCACTGAAGCTGAACAGGGATGACTAAAGAATTTTCACAGAATTTCATTACGGTGTTAATGTAAACTTACTTGTGACACTAATAAATAAATTTTAAATTGCCCCTAAGTGTCCCAAGTGTAGGTTAGATGGGATTAGCCGTGGTAAATGTATGGGGTTATGGGGATAGGACTGGGGAAAGGGCCTAGGTTAAATACTTTGTCAGAGAGTCAATGGGCTGAATGGCCTCTTCTGCACTGTAGGGACTCTATGTTCTTATGTAGGTCAATCAACCAAGGCACAGAGATCCTATTAACGTAAGCAAATCTTTCCATGTAAATCTTCATTTTAAATGAAAAATTGACATTGAAACCTGGTCATAAGGCAATGTGCATCTGTGAACACAGTCAGGGATGATCTGCATTTTGACAATCATCACCAGGCTGAGGAAAGAAGTTGCATTTTTACCAGTTCACATCATTTCACACCTTCAGGCAATGCTCAGCTTTTTCACAACTGATAATTTATTTTTGAAGTATAGCCAGTATTAAAGCAGCAGTAAATGTGAGCACCACTGACTCTCTTAACCAGCCATTGAGATAGTTAGACATTTCATGCATTTTGTGATGTCGTTTGAAAGAGCAATATTGTTTAAGACATAAGCGCATTGCCAGTTGCTCATCCTGGGGTTTTTGGACATATACTCACGCAAGCAAATGTCTAACATCTCATTGGAGAGATAGCATCTCCAATCATGCAGCTCTCTGTCAGCATTGCATTGCCTACATTAGGCCCTCTCTCTTCTGAAATGGGCTTGAACCCACAACCTCTTGAATAAGTGTTGAGTGTTACCAAAGTATCTTCTCCCAGCCCTCTCCCCTGCCCTATATCCATAACCCCATACATTTACCACGGCTAATCCTATCTAACCTACATACCTTGGGACACTTAAGGATGATTTAAAGTTTTAAAGTTTATTTATTGGTGTCACAAGTAAGGCTTACATTAACACTGCAATGAAATTACTGCGAAAATCCCCTAGTCACCGCACTCTAGGCCTGTTTGTGTACACTGAGAGAGAATTTAGCATAGTCAATGCATCTAACCAGCATGTCTTTCAGACTGTGAGAGGAAACTGGAGCACCCAGAGGAAATCCACGCAGACGCGGGGAGAATGTGCAGACTCCACACAGGGAGTGTCCCAAGCTAGAAATCCAACCCAGGTCAATGTTGTGAGGGGGAACAGAGCCAGACTGGCACTGCTACATCTCTTTCCATAGGCATTCTAGGCGCTATGAATTGGGTAATGCTTTCACACTTGCACTGTGGCAGAATTTGCATTTTGTGCTCTGTAGGATGTGGGAGTGAAATAAATCTTGTGTCACATGTCAGTGGCACATTTCAAACCCCACCTGGCTCTATCTCATTATAGAATATAAAAGAAGATGCAGATTCATGATGGCTCACCTTGTGCTACTGCCTAAAATTCATTTCTCCCCCTCTATTTCCAAGTGGATGAAGTTGATACACAAAGACTCATAGAATACCTGCAGCACAGAAGGAGGCCATTGTCCCATTGAGTCTGCACCAACCCTCCAACAGAGCATCTTACTCAGACCCTGTACCTGTAACTCCACACATTTATCCACTAATCCCTCTAAACTACACATGGCAGCACGGTGACACAATGGTTAGCCCTGCTGCCTCATAACAGCAGAAACTCCAGTTCAGTTTTGGTCTCGAGTGCACTACCATGTCGAGGTTTGCATGTTCTCCCAGTGTCTGCATGGATTTCCTCCAGGTGCTCCAATTTTTCCCTGCAGTCCAAAAGATGTGTTGGTTAGGTGCATTGACCATTCTAAATTCTCCCTCAGTGTACCCACAGTAAGGGCATAGACAAGGTAGATAGTCAATATCTTTTCCCCAAGGCAGGGGAGTCTAAAACGAGGGGACATAGGTTTAAGGTGAGAGGGGAGAGGTACAAAAGTGTCCAGAGGGGCAATTTCTTCACACAGAGGTGGTGAGTGTCTGGAATAAGCTGCCAGAGGCAGTAATAGAGGTGGGTACAATTTCATCTTTTAAAAAGCATTTAGATAGTTACATGGGTAAGATGGGCATAGAGGGATGTGGGCCCAATTCGCGCAATTGGGATTAGCTTAGGAGTTTTAAAAAAAATAAGGGTGGCATGGACAAGTTAAATTGAAGGGCCAGTTTCCATGCTGTAAACTTCAATGACTATGACTCTACCTGAACAGGCGCTGGAGTGTGGCCACTAGAGGATTTTCACAGTAACTTCATTGCAATGTTAACGTGACATTAATAAATAAATATAATGTTTATTTATAATGTTTGTATATGTTTATAAATATATTTATGTTTATAAACACATATAAATATTATGTGTTCCAATCCCAACACCTCAGAATGTTATTTCCTACTCCAGCATTGTGACTTTCTCTATTTTCCACACAAAACTTCCTAATGATCTCTTTGGTTTTGCTGGGTAGTGTCACTTTTGAGCTATATGGACTCCTGTGGTAAGGAACTTGATTGACACTGTCTACCCTCATTGTATATAGAATGTATATAGATAGAGGAGCCTTTTATCCTTTAGGGCAGCAATTATCTTAGGGGGGGTCCTGAGCAAAGGGTTTTGTTTCGGACCTCTAAGCGTGTTATCATAAGAGTGGTTCAAACTTAATGCTGCCCCTGACTTTGTGAATGATAAGGAAGGTCCATACAGAGCAGCCAAGCTAATTTAAAAGAAAAATTTAAATTCATTTTTATGGGATGTGGGTGTCATTGGCTGGAGTCAATACTTATTGCCCATTCCTAATTGCCCTCCATTTTAGAGGTCATTCAATAGTCAACCACATTGCAGTTAGTCTGGAGTTACATATGGGCCAGACAGAGTAAGGATGGTAGATTTTCTTCCTTAATGAACATTTGTGAATCAGATGAGTTTTTGAAGTTAAAGTTTATTTATTAGTCACAAGTAAGGCTTACAATAACACTACAATCAAGTTACTGTGAAGAATCGACAATGGTATTCTTGTCATCATTAAACTTTTAATTCCATAATAAGAAGAAATATGCCCCAAAGAATGGAGCACAGGAAGAAAATCGCACCTACTTTTTCTTGAACAGCTAGCCCTCCAAGCAAATAAACTAATACTAGATTTTTTTTTCTTTCATGGGATATGCCTGGCCAGCATTTATTGATGTAGAGATGCCGGCGTTGGACTGGGGTACACACAGTAAGAAGTCTGACAACACCAGGTTTAAATCCAACCGATTCATTTGATAGTAAACTCACAAGCTTTCAACCTATGGTCTTCGTCAGGTGAATGAGGTGTTCTGGTCTGCAATAGCACACATACCAGCACAGACTGTTTACAGATTATGATTAGAATGCGAATCTTTACACCTAACCTGCTATTCAAGTCTTAAAGTGGCTAACAATGTGAGTGGAAGGATCACTGAGTACAGGTTAAAGAGATGTGTTTTGTCTCCAGACAGCACAGTAAGTGAGGTATTTTGCTAACCCAGGCAAGTCATGGGGGTTACAGATAGTGTGACATGAAGCCAAGATCCCTGTTAAGACCGTCCTCATGTGTACGGAACTTAGCTAACAGTCTCTGCTTAGCGGCTCTGTGCTGTCGTTTGTCGTGAAGGCCCTCTTGAAGAACATTTACCCGAAGGTCGGAGGCCGAATGCTCGTAATCGCTGAAGTGTTCGCCAACAGGAAGGGAACAGTTTTGCCTGGTGATTGTCGAGTGATGTTCATTCATTCGCTGTCGTAGTGTCTGCATGGTCTCCCCAATGCACCATGCTTCGGGACATCCTTTCTTGCAAAGTATTAGGTAGATAACATTGGCCGAGTTGCAAGAGTATGTACCGTGTACCTGGTGAATGGTATTCTCACGTTTGATGATGTCATCCATGTCGATGATCTGGCATGTCTTGCAGAGGTTGCTGTGGCAGGGTTGTGTGGTATTGTGGTCACTGTTCTCCTGAAGGTTGGGTAGTTTGCTGCGAACAATGATCTGTTTGAGGTTGTGCGGTTGTCTGAAAGCAAGAAGTGGGGGGGTGGGGATGGCCCTAGCGAGATGTTCATCGTCATCAATGATATGTTGAAGACTCCAGAGAAGATGTCGTAGCTTCTCCGCTCCGGGGAAGTACTGGACAACAAAGGGTACTCTGTCCACCGTGTCCTGTGTTCGTCTTCTGAGGAGGTCAGTGCGGTTTACCGCTGTGGCACATCAGAACTGTCGATTGATAAGTCGAGCACCGTATCCTGTTCTCACAAGGGCACCTTTCAGCATCTGGAGGTGTCTGTCACGATCCTCCTCATCTGAGCAAATCTGTGTATACGGAGGGCTTGTCCATTGGGGATGGCCTCTTTAATGTGTTTAGGGTAGAAGCTGGAGAAGTGGAGAATTGTGACGTTGTCTGTCGGCTTGCAGTACAGTGAGGTGCTGAGGTGACCGTGCTTGATGGAGATGCATGTGTCCAAGAATGCAACTGATTCCAGAATCGATCAGCGACTCATCGATCGACAGTTCCAATGTGCCACAGCGATAAACCGCACTGATCTCCTCAGAAGACGAACACGGGACATGGTGGACAGAGTACCCTTTGTTGTCCAGTACTTCCCCGGAGTGGAGAAGCTACAACATCTTCTCCGGAGTCTTCAACATATCATTGATGATGATAAACATCTTGCTAGGGCCATCCCCACCACCCCCCCCCCACCCCACTTCTTGCCTTCAGACAACTGCGCAACCTCAAACAGACCATTGTTCGCAGCAAACTACTCAACCTTCAGGAGAACAGTGACCACAATACCACACAACCCTGCCACGGCAACCTCTGCAAGACATGCCGGATCATCGACATGGATGACATCATCACACGTGAGAACACCATTCACCAGGTACACGGTGCATACTCTTGTAACTCAGCCTATGTTGTCTACCTAATACGTTGTAAGAAAGGATGTCCAGAAGCATGGTACATTGGGGAGACCATATAGATGCTACAATAACGGATGAATGAACATCACTCGACAATCACCAGGCAAAACTGTTCCCTTCCTGTTGGCGAACGCTTCAGCAGTCATGGGCATTCGGCCTCTGACTTTCAGGTAAACGGTCTTCAAGGGGGCCTTGGTGACACACGACAGCACAGAGCCTCTGAGCAGAAACTGATAGCCAAGTTCCGCACACATGAGGATGGTCTTAACAGGGATCTTGGCTTCATGTCACACTAACTGTAACCACCATGACTTGCCTGAGTTAGCAAAAAAACTCATTTACTGTGCTGTCTGGAGACAAAACACATCTCTTTAACCTGTACTCAGTGCTCCTTCCACTCACATTGTTAGCATCTTTAAGACTTGAATAGCAGGTTAGGTGTAAAGATTCACATTCTTATCAGTAATCTGTAAACAGTCTGTGTGGGGGTGTGTGCTGTTGGAGACCAGAAGACCTCATTCACCTGACGAAGACCATAGGTTGAAAGCTTGTGAGTTTACTATCATATAAATCAGTTGGATTTAAACCTGGTGTTGTCAGACTTCTTACAGCATTTATTGTACATCCCTCATTGCCCAAGAGCAGTTGCTGTAGCTTCTGTAGGTCAGGCCAGGCAAGGACAGTGAATTTCCTTCCCTAAACGACATTAGTGAACCAGATAGGTTTTTCTGACAATCGACAATGCTTTCATGATCATCAGTAGATTCTTAATTTCAGAATTTTTTAATTGAATTCAAATGCCACCATCTGCTGCAGTAGGATTCAAATCCTGGTCCCCAGAATATTAGTTGAGTTTCTAGATTAATAGCCTAGCGATAATACCACTGGGCCATCACCTTGGCCAGTGATTGGGAAGCTGGCAATGCGGGGCTACAACACATGCACAGATCTCCATTATGACAGAACAGTACATGCGTAGTGACCCACTCAGTGCTATGATGCCAGCCTGCCAACGGGAATACACCTTGCCTTCTGGTTTTTGTGCAAATTCAGCACTTCAAATTTTTGGGGAGAAAATTCAGACCATAATGTTATAGTTACTGATAGGGTGTAGGGAAAGATCAGTTTAATGTATGCTAGGTTCATTCAAAAGTCTGATTGTAGCAAAGAAGAAGGTATTCTTTGGTTGGAATGTATTCTCTGACTTATGTATCTTTTTCCAGATGTAAGAAGATGGAAGAGAGTATGTCTGTAGGTTGTGTAGGGTTCTTGATGATGCTGGCTGCTTTCCTGAAGCAGCAGGAAGTGTGGACAGAGTCAATGGATGGGAAGTTGGTTTGCATGATGGACTGGGCTTCATTCATGACCGTTTGCAGTGTGACGATGTCACAATCCTTATATTTCCAAAACCAAAGGTCAAATTATTCATGCAAACACAAAGCAACATTTTGCAAAGTAAATTGATTTAGGCTGCAGGGAAGCAATCATTGAATGAGTCAGTCTGCTATCAGATAATAAGTAAATACTTTTTTGACAAGAGGACTGCAGGAACTGATTGAAATGTAATAAATTTAGATCATTAAATATAGTGTGCAATCTTCTGTTCTCTATAATCTGTCTTGAAATAGTAATTGAATGATTCAACCTGATAATATATTTGTATTTGTTTAAAATATTATTTTAATTTTAACTAAGTCACCATGCCTCACAACTTCTCACCTCCTGTGCCAAACACACTGACTGATTCTGGGAACTCTGTAAGCCGTGCTGCAGTAACCTCTGCAAGATATGCTGGATCATTGATATGGATGCCATCATCACACATGAGAATGCAATCCACCAGGTACACAGCACATACAACTTGGCCAAAGAATGTCCTGAGGCAAGTTCATTGGTTAGACCAAGCGGAAGCTATGACAACGGGTGAATGGATCCTCCCAATCTCTTCCTGTCAGGAAACTCTTCAGCAGTCACAGGCATTCAACATCTGATCTTCGGATAAACGTTCTCCAAGGTGGCCTTCACGACACACGAATTGCCAAGCAGAAACTGATAGCCAAGTTCCGCGCACACTAGGATGGCCTCAACCGAGATCTTGAGTTCATATCACAATATCTGTAACCCCCACAACTTGCCTGGGCTTGCAATATCTAACTGCCTGGCTGGAGACAATTCACACCTCTTTAACTTGTGATTATCCCTCCCTCCACTCGCATTGTCTGCACCTGTAAAGACTTAGTTACTTATTAAGACTGCATTCCAACCATTATCTTGCAATTGAGTTGTGTCTATGCATGCCTTGTTTGTGAAACAAATCCTGCACCCGCCTGGTGAAACAGCAGTTCTCTGAAAGCTTGTGCTACCAAATAAAACTGTTGGACTTTAACCTGATGTTGGGAGACTACTTTCTGCAGGCACCAGGTCCTTTCAGATACTTGATCCACCTAGGAAGTCGATCGAGCTCCGAAGGGATGGGCACCTTGTCTGTGTTCATTCCATGCTGGTACTGCAGTTCCTTAATTAGGAGGAATCAACTCCTAATTGCCTTTACCAACTGGGCAGCATGGTGACACAGTGATTAGCACTGCTCTTTCACAGTGCCACGGACCCCGGTTCGATTCTCGGCTTGGGTGACTGCACATCCTCCCCATGTCTGTGTGGGTTTCCTCCGGGTGCTGCAAACAGTATGTAAGATGTGCTGGTTAGGTGCATTGACCATGCTAAGTTCTTCGTCAGTGTACCCGAACAGACGCTGGAGTGTGGCAACTAGAGGATTTTCACAGTAACTTCATTGCAGTGTTAATGTAAGCCTACATGTGACACTAATAAGTAAACTTTAAAAACACTGGAAGAGCAGTGGTAGGTAACCCCTGGCAATGACATCATCGTAGGCCACAGGGTGAGTCAAGATCCGAGGCAGGGGGATTACTTTCGGTTGGGCCTTCCTGATCAGTAGCTGATACTGATTGGGTCCTTCTATCAGGGAGTGAATGGCTTTGCACAAGGGCCAGTAAGTAAGCAAGCTCAAGGTACCAGAGGCAACTGGCAGAGGCCCTTAAAGGGGCAGCGGCAGGAAGGCAGCAGGGTCCTCAACAGGTACTCTCCTACCAAATTAAATACTTCCCCCACCTCTTCACCCACCTAGATGTGCTGGCATTAAATTCATCCTATACTTCAAACTTGACTGTAAAGCATTTCTGAACATGTTCTTAATATATTCATTTGTGGGACATGGGCAATGTTGGGTGACCAGCATTTATTACCCATCCATGGTTGCCCTTGAATGGGCCATTTCAGAGTCAACAATATCATTTTGGCTCTGGAGTAGGCCAGGTCAGGTAAGGACCTTCCCTAAAAGACAATTGTGAACCAAATGGGTTTTCTAACAATTGACAATGGTTTCATGGTTATCAGTAGATTCTTAATTCTCGATTTTTTTTTATTGAATTCAAATTTCACCTGGGATTCGAACCCAGGTCGCCAGGACATTAGTTGAGTTTCTGGATTAATAGTCTAGCGATAATACTCATTAGGCCATCGAATCCCCTTGAAAGGTGCTGTGTGAATGCAAGTTTTCCTTTTATTTTGTCTGCTTGCTCAGGTCAGTGTAAAAGATCCAATGGCACTGTTTGTAGAGTAGGGAAATTGTCCTGTTGGTCAAAGAAACCGTCACCATTCGATACAATTTAGCTGGTTTCAGTTCTATGCCAATTGGGCTGCTGTGTTTGACGGCTGCACATCAGTGGCAATGAGACTGTGAAATCCTGTGGCGAAAGTTGAATGCTGCTGTGTAACAGATGCACTGTTTACTGCTCAGCACACTCTGTTCCACGCGCACCGTATCTACGGTTAAGCTTGTGCAGTTGGAGGCCCTGACATCCGTTGCTCCATATGGGTCTCCACACTGCGTAAATACAGTCTGAACTGATGGCATGTTGCAACAGAAGATCAACAAGTAAACAATCATTACCAAATGTCTCCAACCACAGCCATTTGTTTTGCTGTACAGACAAGGCTCTTTGCCTTCTTCCTGTTGCCTTGAGATTGGACTGAAGGTTATTGATTAGAATGTATAATCACAATAGCTGCACTGGAGCTGATCTGCTCTCTGTAACGTCTGATCACAGAACTGTAGTGACGATGGAATCAGGTTTTTTTTCTGGTAACACTGTCGAGATACAAGTGTGGGGGAAGGCGCCAGTCTTCCTTACTGTTTATTTACTTGGATTGTTGCTCAATCCCTGATCAATTGAGATTAAACTTGGGAAGCGCCCCACCCCCTCCAGCTCTGAACCAGAGGTCCAAGGAGGAAATGAGGAAGCAGGTTCCACTCCCCAGTGCCCCTAAATAAATATCGACACGCCAGGGCGTTTCAAGCTCCAAGTGGACTTTTCTGGAGATTTGGGAGCAGGAGGGTAAATAAAGGCCCACATTGGGAAGTTCTTGGTCATTTCATAGCTAAAAGTGTTCGTCACTAAGTTGTTACTAGTAAATAGTGGAAGGATGGAAGGCTGGGTCTGTCGTTCCACTTAGGGAGCTGTCCTTCAGGGCGGCGCAGTGACACAGTGGTTAGTACTGCTGCCTCACCCTGCCAGGGATCCAGGTTCGATTCCCAGCTTGGGTCACGGTCTGTGTGGAGTCTGCACATTCTCTCTATGTCTGCATGGGTTTCCTCTGAGTGCTCCAGTTTCCTCCCACAGTCCAAAAGTATTCACATTAGGTACATTGGCCATGCTAAATTGCCCCTTAGCGTCCCGAAAAGTGTAGGTTAGGAGGAATAAATGTGTGGAATTATGGGGATATGACCTATGTGGAATCATTGTCGGTGCGGCCTTGACGGGCTGAATGGCCTCCTTCTGCACTGTCAGGATTCTATGATTCACATAGGAACTAGGAAACATGTTTGTCAAGATTAGCTGGTTAATGTACCACGACTTGGGACATCAAGGGGCAAGTAACTTGGTCAATGTTCATAACCAGTATGTCTTTCCAGTGAGAGGAAACCAGACTATCCAGAGGAAACCCACACAGGCACGGGGAGAATGTGCAAACTCCACACTGACAGTGACCCGAGGCTGGGATTAAACTTAGGTTCCTGGCGTTATGAGGCAGCAGTGCCAACCCCTGTGCCACCGCACCAACTTGGATAAGCAACATCTGGAACAGGTAGAGAAGACAAGGAAGCACCGTCACCTTGATGCTCTTAGCTCTCTTGAAAATGAATGTGTTTTCCATTCATTTTGGCTTAAATGCTGGAGTGGGGGATGCTTTGTAAAGGGCTGGTAATTTAGATATCCTAGGCATGTCTGAATATTCAACTCCTATTCCGTATAAATGAAGAGATAAGCCATTGTATTGGTGGAGGGAGATTTGCTGCGGTTCCTATCTTTCTGGAAGAAAACATTAACTCATGAATAAAGCACACGAGATAATGAGGAATGTTTTAACATTACTGTCCTGTCATGCTGGTGCATTGTGCATAAAATCTTCCTTTGTTGCTTGTGATATTTAGGATGTGAGATGCCGGCGTTGGACTGGGGTAAACACAGTAAGAAGTCTCACAACACCAGGTTAAAGTCCAACAGGTTTGCTTGGTAGTAAATGCCGCTAGTTTTCGGAACGCTGTTTCTTCGTAAGGTGAGTGGGGAGTTCTGATCACAAACAGGGCATATAAAGATGTAGAGATGCCAGCCTTGGACTGGGCTAAACGCAGTAAGAAGTCTCACAACACCAGGTTTAAGTCCAACTGATTTATTTGGTAGTAAACTCATAAGCTTTTGAGGTTGTGTTCTTCGTCAGGTGAATGAGAGTCGTTCACAGTCATTCATCAAAGTCATTCACCTGACAAAGAGGAGACCCTTGAAAGCTTGTGAATTTACTATCAAATAAATCAGTTGGACTTAAACCTGGTGTTGTCAGATTTTTTACTATATAAAGGCACACACAGTTTACAGAATACTGATTAGAATGCGAGTTTTTAAGCTGTTTTTTTTAGCTGCAAAAACTCGCATTCTAATCAGTATTCTGTAAACTGTGTGTGCCTTTATATGCCCTGCTTTTGATCAGAATTCTCCTCTCACCTGACGAAGGGACAGCGTTCCGAAGGATAATGGTGTTTATTATCAAATAAGCCTGTTGGGCTTTAACCTGATGTTGTGAGACTTCTTACTGTGATACGTAGTACAGCTATAATATGTTCTGCATCATTGTATGGTGGACTCAGTGAACAACACCAAGGAAATTCTTGCATCTGACACACCCAACTTGATAGGTCTCTACAGGCAGCAGACTAATTGCAGAATAACAAGAGCGTCTGTTTCCATAGCATTGTTTTTTATTCATTTGTGGGCCATGGGCATTGCTGGCTGGCCAGCATTTATTGCCCATCCCTAGTAATCCTTCAGAGAGCAGATGAGAATCAAGTACATTGCTGTGGCTCTAAGGCCAGACCAGGTAAGGATGACAGTATTCCTTCCCTAAGGGGTGTTAGTGAACTAAATGGGTTTTTCTAACAATGGTTTCATGGTCATCAGTAGATTCTTAATTCCAGATTTTTTTAAATTGAATTCAAATTCGCCATCTGCTGTGGTCCCCAGGACATTAGCTGAGTTTCTGGATTAATAGTCTAGTGATAATACCATTAGGCCATCACCTTCCCCAGACAGGAGATGCAAAAGCCTATTTAAGTGAACATTTATATATTCGCAGAACACAAACCTCCCTTCAGTTGCTTTTGAATTTACTGCTTTCAGGTAATTTGTGGGAGCCTTTGATGTGCACAATTGTTTACTTGTGTCGTGCTTGCACTCACTTCAGGTAAGTTACTGGTGGCATGTTACAAAAATTGACGAGATGACATTCTCAGGATTTTTTTATTGAATTCAAATTTCACCCTCTGCTGTGATGGGATTCGAACCTCGATCCTAGAACATTAGCTGGATTAATAGTCTAGTGAAAATAGCACTAGGCCATCATCTCTCCTTCAGCGCAGTGAATTACCCAGAATCTCCAACACTTAAAATTTCAGTCCTGGTTCTGCTGTTATTTGTCACTTGACATGTAGAGAGCAAACTGTTCACTTGTAGCTATGTGTACAGATAATGGAAAGTACAAACTCATAGCTGTTTTATCTTCATGCACGAGTTGGATAAATTTTAAAATCTTGGGATAATGAGTGCCGTTCATGTTTTACTGTGACTGCATTCCAAATAATTAGTATCATTCCCAGCACACAAACTGAATGACAAGAGAATCATAGAATCCCTACAGTGCAGAAAGAGGCCACTTGGCCCATCAACAACAATCCCACCCAAGCCCTATCCCTGTAATCCCATGCATTTATCCTGCTAATCCCCCTAACACTAAGGGGTCAATTTAGCAAGGCCAATCCACTTAATCTGCACATCTTTGGACAATGAATGCATGTTCCCCATATATTACTTCCTTCCCTCTCCATTTCCAGAGTTATCCCTATTTTTACTGGATGGGTATTGCCTCCACAAGATTTAAAGACAAGTTTCTGAGCAGCATTAGATAGGGTAGATTCAGAAAGAATGTTCCCAGTGGTGGGGGAGTCCAGAACTAGGGGTCACAGTTTGAGGATAAGGAGTAAACCTTTTAGAACTTTAGTGAAAAGAAATTTCTTCACCCACAGGGTGGTGAATGTGTAGAATTCACTACCACAGAATATAGCTGAGGCCAAAACATTGTCTGATTTCAAGAACAAATTAGGTATAGTTCTTGGGGCTAAAGAGCTCAAGGGATATAGAGGAAGGAAGGGGAGATCAGGATATTGAATTCAATGATAATAACGAATGGCAGGACAGGCTCAAAGGGCTGAATGGCCTGCTCCTGCTTCTGTTTCTATGTTTCTACCATGGGCATATTTGGACAGTCTTCTATGACTCCAGGATAAACCTTTGTCATTATCATTATTATCAATGTGGTAAAGAATTGTTCCCAGAAGAGAACACGGAGTATTCTACATGGAAGAGTGATTGTGCTAATAAGCTTGGAAAATATGTTTAGAAACAACAATATAGGTCGGAATCTTATCTCTGCTAATGGGATATTACTGACCTGCTGTGATGACCAGAGATTTGACTGGCTGCTAAATTCTCCGACTTCACTGTAGCAGGAGCGGTGCTGTGAATGGCAGGTAAGGTGGCTGGAATCTTTCAGAAAGGTGGTGGCTCCACCAACCAGCTGAAATATCAGGGGTGAGCCTGTCCAAGAAGCCATGATTGGGTTTTACCACCAACTTCTGCCCCCAAGCGAGAGGATGCCCGCCTCCGAGAGCTGCTGGCCAGTCAGAGGGCCAGCCTTCGCAGCGTGCCCAGGAGCAGTTGTCAATGCTGGAATTGCAGCCAGTCCCTGATGAGGAAAAGCCATGGCAGGGCAGAGGGCAGCTGACCAGCTAAGTGAGGCAGCTTTGCCAGTGCGAGTCAGGAGTGCCCTGGAAAGGAGGCAGGTGATCGTTCAGGGGAAATGTACAGACAGCCCTTATTGCTGGGAGAGGGCTGTTCGTTAGGCACAGGGTGCCTGAAGATAAGGGCTCCCTCCAAACCTACACCTCCCTCCAGGCTTTATTGGTGACCTTACCATATGATGCAGGCATCTCTTGCTGCTGATAAAATACCAACGGTGCAGCAAGATGCTGGTAAGCGGCCATTAATCTAGAGGTGGTTTAACTGCCCAATGCCTCATACAATCATGAAGTCATAGAGATTTACAGCATGGAAACAGGCCCTTCAGCCCAATGAGTCAATGCCGTCCCCTTTTTTTTAACTCTCAAAGCTAATCCCAATTGCCCACATTTGGCCCATATTCTTCTATATGCATCTTATCCATCTAACGGTCTAAACTCTTTTTAAAGGACATTGTATTTGTCTCTACTACTGCCTCTGGCAGCTTGTTCCAGACACTCATCACCCTCTGTGCGAAAAAACTGCCCCTCTGAATCCTTTTGTATCTCTCCCCCTCACCTTAAACCTATACCCTCTAGTTTTAGACTCCCCTGTCTTTGGGAAAAGATATTGACTATCTAGCTGACCTATGCCCCTCATTATTTTATAGGCCTCTATAAGATCACACCTCAGCCCCCTACACTAGAGAAAAATGTCCCAGTTTATCCAGTCTCTCCTTATAACCTGCCCCACCATTTGTAAAATCAGCAGAAGCTGGTAGGCAGTGATCATCGTACCTCCTGCGTTGCCATCCCTTGTATGGCTCCCCCAACTGGTCCACTCTCTTCCAGGAATGGAGGTGGTACGGGTAGGGGCAGGGGGAATGGTTGGTGGGGCGGGGGGGGGGGGGGGGTGATGTTGGCAAAAAATTCAGGTCACATCTGTAGCATTTACAGCACAGAAGCAGACAATTCAGCCTGATAGATCTGTACAGGATTTATGCCCTACGCAAACCTCTTCTAACCTTAACAAAAACAGAAACGTGCTGGAAAATCTCAGCAGGTCTGATAGCATCTGTGGAGAGAGAACAGAGCCAACATTTCAGGCCTGGATAATCCTACGCCATCGTGTTTCAGATTCCAGCATCTGTGGTATTTTGCTTTTATTTTCTCTAACCCTACTCAATCTAACTCCATGAATATATCCTTTTATTCCTTTCTGCCTCGTGTGTTCCTCTAGCTTCTCCTCTATGCTAGCTGCCTCAACTACTTTTATGTTGTAGTGAGTTCCACATTCTAACCACTCACTGAGTAAAGACATTTGAATTCGCTATCAGAATTATTTAAGAACCCCCACTTCTGGTCTTCTCCCCAAAAAAATGGGGAAAAAAAAATCTTCTCTACATCCACTCCATTGAATCTTTGCTTAATCCTGGAGACCTCTATCAGAAACCCCCCTCAGCTTCTTCTGCAGAGACTCAGCATGTTCTTTGTTGCAATCTCTCGGGAACACAAGTTTCAATATTTATTCTCTTGCAGCTGGACATCAAGGCCACCCACCGTCGGTGAGAAACTTGAGCGAGATGAGCAGTGGCTACACTTCATCCAAAACGCAGTTGTCCCCTGCCGGGGAATGTGTGGGTCCATGAACCTCCAGTGACACATTGCAGCCTTGATCACAAGGCTGGCTTGAGCGAGGAATCTGTTGCTGTTGAAGTATTAGTGAAACGTGAGATCCTCTCCAGCTTTGTGCAGAGTGCAAAAGAAAAATATGGTTATCTGTCTGGGTCGGCAGCCGTTCTGAGTTATGAGGGGAGATGAATTCCATTATGAGCTCAACCGCTCAATTCAGTAACTGTGGATTATGTGAAGAGTTTGATTAAAGTTCCCCGTGAGAAGGTTGCAGTTTGATTTCTACCCCAATGTGTGTAGTGGAGGGAACACCCTCTGCAGGTCAGGCGATATTACTACACACTTGTTTTTGCATCTGCCTAATACTAATTAGTAACGGTGTAAAGCTGCACGGTAAAGAAAGATTAATATAACCCATACTCAATAACAATTACCCTTCAATCCGAATTGTTTTTATCTTACATCATGGAAATCGGTGCCCCCATCGACAACTTTTTCTTTTGTAAATTCTTAAGGCACCATCTTCTAATCTCGCATGGAGATTTTGAGTTTCTTATGGTTCTTATGGACATTTTTTGTTCAAACTTCTCAGGAGAAAGAACTCGTGCTTCCCTGTAGAGTCCACGGGGAAAATTTCCCCGGAGGAACACAGGCCAAGGAGGCACACCATGGATGGTGCAGTCTGTGAGATTCAACCATTCTGATGGAGAAAAAAATACAATACCTGGGAGACAGTACTGTGTATGTATACAGGGTTGGGGTTGGGACAAATGCCATATAAAGTTGAAGAAAATTCCTCGTGTGTCACTAGGATGAAAATGATTTACTATTCTTTACCTTTCTCTTCACCTGGATCTTAAAACTGTGGGTTTTATTCTTTGTTCATTCGTGGGACATAGTGTAAAGCTGTACAGTAAAGAAAGATTAACATAACCCACACTCAATAACAATTATCCTTCAATCCGAATTGACTGGCCAGCATTTACTGTAAGAAGTCTGACAACACCAGGTTTTGGCAGACTTCTTACTGTGTTTATCCCAGTCCAATGACGGCATCTCCACAGCAGCATTTATTGCCCATCCCTGGTTGCCTGAATTGAGAGTCAACCACACTGCTGTAATCTGGAATCACACATAGGCCAGACCAGGTGAGAATGGCAGATTTCTTTCCCTAAAGGACATTAGTGAACCAGACAGGTTTTTCTGACAATCAACAATGGTTTCATGGTCATCAGTAGATTCTTAATTTCAGACTTTTTTAAAATTGAATTCAAATGCCACCAACCGCCATGGCAGGATTTGAACCTGGATCCCCAGAACATTAGCTGAGTTTCTGGATTAATAGTCTAGCAATAAACCATTAGACTATTAAACCCCTCTGGGAGTAAGAAATTTTCCGCATTTCTGTCTTTACCATAACCTCTGTCCCTTATTGCTAGTCTCCCCCACAGAAGGAAACATCTTCTAGTATCAAGTCCTTTCAGGGCTCAATAGTTTGGAGATAAAACCACTAGGCCATCACCTCCCTTGGATTAGATTCAAATACTTGATTTGATTTATTGTTGTCACATGTATTGGAATACATTGCTTCTTGCGCACTATATAGGCAAAGCATACCATTTGTAGTTAGGTCAGAGAGAAGAAGAGGGCACAGAATGCAGTATTATAGTCACAGCTAAGATGTAGAGAAAGGTCAACTTAATGCAAGGTTGGTCCGTTCAAAAGTCTAATGGCAGCACTTTAATGGAAGGAATTATTGCTGAGTCTATTTAGTTCAGCTGGTAACACATTCAGCATTGAGTCTTAAAGTTCCTGATTCAAACTGCAATCCAAGAATTGAGCAGAAGAACATATCACTCACTTCCTTTATTCATTTTATAGGATGTGTGTGTCACTGGCTGGATCAACATTTATTACCCGTCCCTAACTGTTAGAGGGTATTTGCTATGGCTCTGGAGTCACATGTAGGCCAGACCAGGTAAGCTCGGCAGATTTCTTTCCCTAAAGGACATCAGTGAATCAGATCGGTTTTTATGACAATCAACAATGGTTTCATGGTCATCAGTAGACTTCTAATTCCAGATATTTATTGAATTAAAATTTCACCATCTGTCATGGCAGGATTTGATTACTTGCATTATGTTGCTGTGTACAGGTTAATTGGTTCAGAGTGTCAGTGTAATAACAGTACAATCGGGTAAGTGTTATAAAGTGGAGGGTGATCCACACCCCCTCTGAGAATTAACACCGAAACCCACAAAGAGGAGTGCCTCGCTCTATAAACTGTATAAAGTTTGTGCACAGTGGTATGGTCTGTTCTTTAGCAATTTCTAGTGGTTAAATAAAAAATAAATCTCTGATATTTGCTAAAATCAACACATAACAATTTTATTTATCTAACTAACAATGAACAAATTGACTAAACTATTAACAAACCAAATAAATCCCTTCTATAAACTATTTCCAAATAAAACAAGATTCTAATGATATGTTGTTCAAATAAATACAATTCCCATTTACACACAAATTGAATTTAGTCACTCTCTAAATTACAACAGGCTTTGTCTTCCGGATTATTCTGGGCTTTCTCTATTGATTCTTCTGTCTGGAACTTCTTTCTCCTTTGGTGTCTTTGCTATCTAGATGGTGCTTTTTCAAAGACATAGATGAAGTTATGAGAGCCAGTGATACTCTTTCCCTTGAGAGAGTTGAGAGCTGTAAGCACTGGCAGGTAGCAGTTGCTTTTTTCTTTTTGGCCCAACGGCCCCACCTTTTATACTCATGATGACATATCAATATTTCCCACAATAGGATTGTTCCTAGGTTATCAAAACCATCAGACTTAAATTTAGTAGATGTTTGGTATCTAAATGCCGGATTCAAATTGATTGGCTACATTCAAAAGCCTGTTGTCTTGGTAACACTGCTGCTTGGTCATTCGATACTAATGTTTCAGTTTGGGCTCTCCGTGTACTTGCATTTTAAATCTCTAAGTACAGAAAAAGCACCATCTTTTAATTTCCTACCTCCCAATCTGCAATTACTCTACCCAACTTTGCAACACAGAATATACACGTGTGTGTGTGTATGTGGGTGTGGGGGTAGAGAATGGTGGGGGGTACAGAGGTCAGAGTGCTGCAAACTGTTCTGGGTGCTCCCCCAGAGTGAAACAGTTACTCAACGTGATTTTCAAGGTTTGCTCTGGGGATTCGGGTTGACCAAACAATTGAGCACTTCTTGATTCTGGAGGGCCAGTCAGAAGCCTCCTTGCTCTGCAGCCATGGGGGCCAACCAAGAAAGAGAAAAAAAAGTGCTTCAAGGTGAAGCTGCTGTTCACTCCAACCAGAATCAAATTTGAAGCATGGGATTTGTCGCCAGATCACTCCTGTCAGGAGTAGGGTGGTAAAGGCAGGAACCCCTCGACAGGTTGGCTGGTGACTGCTCTTGCACAGATGGTGCCTAGGCCTGTCACTGGGAGCCTGAGCTGCCATCCTTACTAAAAGTGGATTTGGGATGAAGCTGCGGAACTGCTGTTCTGGTCAGTCGGGCTGATTTTAGCTCTCACTCGCCTCCCCATGCTGTAGTGATGGAAACTGAAAGTCCAGCCCATTTTCTCTGGGGCTGGGTCTTCTCATGGTACCACACCATCTCCTAGCTGGGAAACATACAATGCCAATGTTTGAGAAGTTTAGTAATACCAGTTTCAATGGGCTGTCCATGCATCATGTTTTCCATTGTAACCATTTGCTAATTTTTCTTTGTGTGACTTTACAGGCTTGGCACAGTTTGTTTGGTGACTTGAGTGTGTTGGAATAAAATTGGCAGATATCATCACATTTCAGTTCTAGTTGAGGCAGGCATCATGATTGGCGCAGCCTTGAAGGGCCGAATGGCCTATTCCTGTGCTTTTCTTTGTCTTTCACATTGGCAGCAGGAACAGAAGGCACATGTACTCCATGGCTATGAAAGAACTTAGAAGCATAGAATCCCCAAAAAAGCAGAAATAGGCCATTCGGTCCAATAATCCCATGCTATCCTTTTAATTCCATGTATTTACCCTGCTAGCCCCCTGACTTTAAGGGGCAATTTAGCATAACCAATCAACATCTTTGGAGTGTGGGAGGAAACTGGCGCGGTATTTTGCTTTTATTTTCTCTAATCCTACTCAATCTAACTCCATGAATATGTCCCTTCATTATTTTCTCCCTCGCATGTTCCTCTAGCTTCTCCCTAAATACCTCTATGCTAGCTGCCTCAACTACTCATATATTGTAGTGAGTTCCACATTCTAACCACTCACTGAGTAAAGACATTTGAATTCCCTATCAGATTTATTTAAGAACCCCCACTTCTGGTCTTCTCCCCAAAAAACCAGGGGAGAATATGTGAACTCCACACAGTCACCTAAGGTCGGAATTGAACCCAGGTCCCTGGTGCTGAGACAGCAGTGCTAACCACTGTGTTCCCGCATGTGAAAACAGTTGAATTCATACTGGAATTTCTGATGAACTCAAATTCAGTGATTGACATTAAATCAATTATTTTGCAATGCTAGGCTCAGGAGATGCTTTAACTAGTTCTGATAATGTCATTAGCGCTCAATACATTTAAACTAAAATATTTCATGGGCTAAAATAAAACAGAAAGCAAGATAAATAACATGATTAATGATTTTTCTTTTATTCACACTTCATTTTTTAAAGTTTTATTAAATATATTTCAGTATCATTAAAATTAACTCCAAAAACATTCAAAGTAAAAGTAAAAGACAAAATTCTAGTCTACACAATCCATGAGGTGCTAGTTAATGTCCTGCATGAGACTGGCAAACCATTTTTAAAAATGGTTGCTATGTTTATCTAGGAAGTTTCCCTGATTGGCCAGGATTTGCATAGTTAGTCATGAGTATTCCGATAACAACTGTTGATCTTCTAAGAATATGTAATTAAAGAGTACATTCAAAATGTAAATATATTAGATTCATAGACATTTGTGGAGCCTGAAAGAGTCAAATTGGCATCATGTTTAGAAACAAGTTCTTGCTGGGATTATGAGTCCTTTTAAAGATACTGCCCAAAGTCATGTGAGACCTCTCAGTTAATAAAGTGTCCAATGTTAATCTTTGGTGTGAGATTAGTTGAAACAAAAACTTTAGCTATTCATAAAGAAAATATCCATTTACTCTGGGATTTTCTGCTATTATCACTTTTGAAAAATTTGTTCAATCTATCAGTTTTGAAATAAATCCTTGGTTTTATAGACACAGGGCAGAATTTTACCGGCACATCCACCTGAGGGTTGTACGATCCCACCGGAGGCCAATGGAGAATGATGTTCTCAGAGCTTTGCCCATGCCTGGAATGGAGTGGGCATGTTGGTAAAATTCCAGCCACAAGGTGGAAAGAAAACATATCATGCCTTCAAAAGGTAACTTTTAAAAAAAACTGCATTTCAGTCGCATAAAGGAAAATATTCAGGTGAATTTCACAATTGCAATTTGGAGTTTGGGAATAAATTGTCGAACGGCTGCAGTAATTGGGAACCTCCTTCTCTGGCTGCATTTTGAACCCGAGTATTGCTTTGAACTTCAACACTCATTTCCAACCCACTGCCCAAATCCTAATAGCTTTCAGCTTAGCTAAATGCAGCTCATTACAGTGACACTGTATCCCAAAGGATGAAAGGCCAAACCAACCTTCAAACAAGGCTGAGCATGGACACCAGACCTTGCTTGTTCATAGCTTCAGCCTGTTTCTGCCTCCTTATTAAATAGAAGGTGTAGCGGTGGGAATCTAAAAAAGAGTAAAGAATTGTTTTGCAAATATTATTTAAACCATCAATTTGACTACACTCAGTGGATGGAGGTTAGGTAATCCAGTTGCTTGCTGATTATGACATGGTTACCTGCAATTCCTCAAATTAAGTTCAAAAAGAGACTGTAGAATCATTGGATCCCTAAAGTGCAGAAGGAGGCCATTCTGTCCATCGAGCCTGCACCAACAACAATCCCACCTTGGCCCCAACTCTGTAAGCCCACTTATTTACCTTGCTAGTCCCCCTGACACCACAGTCAATGTAGCATGGCCAATCAACCTAACCCACTGGGCTACAGGAGGAAACCGGAGCACCTGGAAGAAACCCATGCAGTCACAGGGAGAATGTGCAGTGACTCGAGGCCAGAATTGAACCCGGGTCCCTGGCATTGTGAGGCAGCAGTGCTGAACACTGTGCCACTATGCTGTCCCAAATTCTGACATCAAAAACCATATGGTTGCTGCCAATTCATGCTCCATCAAGGGCAAGATTCACAGCGGTGAATTCAAATGCATCTTTTAGAACAAAGGGTTGAAACAATCTCCAAAGATTTTTCTGTGGATATACACAGTATAATGTGGCATGTGAGAGAGATATAGCCCAACTCTCCCAAAGATCAAAAGCATGCGCTATTAATTTCCTTTCGCTAAGTGAAAGGCAAGTGATCCTTTTATGTTTTACAAAGATCTTTGGCCTTTGCACTCTCTAAGATATTTGAAAGTATTTATCCATTTATTTCTGGTTACTAGATGCTGTTCCCACCTCAATAGAGGTCTGGAAGAGAACTAGAAGTAGCATTTCCATTTTCAGTTTGGCCTTGTACTCCCTTTCAATAGGTTTTTTTGTGTTCAGAAAAATCAGTTTAAACTGAGTTACACTGCACGCAAAATTCCCATGTTTGATGCCGAATACAGACATCCAACTCTACATAGTGAGAGTCAATAAACAGTTCCTTATTTGTCCTAGTCAGGCCATACCTTGAGTATTGCATGTAGTTTTGGTCTCCTTTTCCAAGGAAGGATGCTCTTGATCTTCAGGGAGTGCAGCAAAGGTTTACCAGACTGATTCCGGGGATAGCGGGACTGATATACGAGGAGAGATTGACTAAGTTAGGATTGTTTTCACTGGAGTTAAGATGAATGAGGGGGAATCTCAGAGAAAATTCTAACAAGGCTAAACAGGATGGATGCAGGGAGGATGTTCCTGACAATGGGGGAGTCCAGACCAGGAGTCACAGTCTGAGGATTCAAAGCGGACTGTTTAGGACGGAGATGAGGAGACATTTTTCACCCAAAAAGAGTTGATACCAAAACATTAAATATATTCAAGAGGCAGCTGGATATAGCTTTTGGGGTGAATGGGATCAAAAATTATGGGAATGAAGCAGGATTAGGCTATTGAGTTGGATGCTCAGCCATGATTATGACGTGTGGAGGGACAGGCTCAAAGGGCCAAATGACCTCCCCATGCTGTGTTTTTATATAGCTTTGCCTGAGGTGTCCGTGGGGCAGTGAAACATTACATTCATTTCCACCTCTGCTTTCGGAACGCTGGTGCATGGAATGGGTGATTAAAAAGTTTTATCCTTTTGTTACTTGTCCAAGATTTGAAGGTAATATAAATTTCATCAGGTGACTAAATTTAAAGGTGACTTAATTTCATCTGTGTGCACTAAATGAAAAGGAATGGAACCAGAACATATCCCTGAGGCTTATTATTAGTTTTACCACTTAATATCACACGGGACAATATCTGAATAGCATCATGAAGTTGTGCATTCGTTAGTGTGCCATTATGCATGTTTTAGACTTTAAAGGCATCAACCTCTTGGTGAGTCACAGCAAAATGACCAAACTGTAATATCAAAGATTTGTAACCATTAATTAAAGTGGTGTTACTTTCTTTTTAAAAAAAGTATCTTGCATATATGTAACTGCTTAACTCATCGCATTGGAAATCAAGTCAACCCTCGACTGTTGTAAACTTAAGTTTAAGGTCACTTTATGGTTATTCATTGTAAATTAATCTGCACTTCACATTTTCATAGTGCTCAGGGAAACTTAATTCCAATCTGATCCAAAATAATACTTTGATTGGGTGCGATGTTTCAGCCAGCACCTCATTCACACATCGATTACCTTGAGTTTTTTTTGTCTGTGCCCAGGACAGGCAAGGGAAACTGCTGAAAGATCAAGCCCCTTTTCACATTCGCAGCCGAGTGGATAGATAGAACTTCTCACTGCAGCTGGGAGCTCTCTTTTCACAGGGTTTGGGGAAAGAAAGACATGTCTTGCCCACCAGTCCGTGCCTCCTGTCAGCAGACAGCACTTCGAATGGGACAGCACCTGTTCAAAATAGACTGGGTTCACAAGTAAACGTTTACCTTTCTTTTTCAAAAAAAAAGAGAAAAATCATTAAAAAGCAGCAACACTTATTCTCTCATAATGCATAGTGTTGGTGGAATTAGTCTTTGGTCTGATAAACGGCAGTTAAGATATCCTGGGAAAATCCTCTACACTTAGGTTTTGGAAACCTTCATGCTGTTTGCCTTCAGAGTTTCTTTCTGAGTTAACAGAAAGGCCGACTTCTTCTCATAATAGGCTGCTTCATTCACAAAAACTGGATACGCAGCAATGTTTCCATTGTAAGGGATGGTCTTCCCATCCAAGGTTAGGAATGAGGGATCGCCTGGCTTCAGTTGTTTCCAATCATTATCCTGCAAGACAAAAGGGCAATGGAATACTTCAAGATTTGGGAAAATCTTGATTACACCTTGCCTGACAATCTGATTTGTGGGAAAATGTTGCAGGTGCTGGAATCTGAAACACAAACAGGAAATGCTGGAGAAACTCAGCGGGTCTGACAGCTTCTGTGGAGACCGAATAGAACCAGTGTTTCACGTCTGGATGACCCTTTGTCGGAGCTCTGACAACACTTTGTCAAGCTCTTACAAAGAGTAATCCTGACTTAAAACATTGGCTCTATTTCCTCTCTACAGATGCTATCAGACCTCGACGGTAGATCATAAAATCCTACAGTACAGAATGAGGCCATTTGGTCCATCTAGTCTGCATTAACCACAATCTCACAACGGCCCTATCCCCATAACCCAATGCGTCTACCCTAGCTAGTCCCCCAAACACAAAAGGAGCAATTTTAGCATGGTGAATCCACCTAACTCGCACATCTTTGAACTGTGGGAGGAAACTGGCACATCCAGAGGAAACCCGGGGAGGTAAGGGGAAAATGTGAAAACTCCACACAGACAATGACCCAAGTCAGGAATTGAACCCAGGTCACTGGCGCTGTGAGAAAGCAGTGCTAACCGCTGTGCCACAGTGCCGCCCTGCTGAGATTTTCTAGCATTTTCTGTTTTAGTTCTGATTTGTGAATTTTGTGTCTGTCAAATCAGCAGTAGACGATCCCAAGTGAGGCGCAGCAAATTTAGTTGTGGAGTTTAAGTCCGTTTGTTTTTCCCCAGTAATGTCCTTCAGTCTTGATTATGGAATAGCGATCCTTCTCCACCACTGAGACATTTCTGCACTTCTCGAATGATTGCCAAACGAACAGCACCTCCAAGCACTCCACCTCACAATAGTATAACTCCTTTTAAAGTGGAGAGAATTGATACCGCAAATAACTGAATCATAGGGATTAGGAAACACCTCTTTAAGTCTCTGCTCTGTGCTGAGTTTGCTAATCACAGCCGCAATGTCAATGGGGCTAACATGGTGTAAGAAATACTGGATTCGGTTCCTGCTCTGTATTATTTTGTGGGCAATTTCCATTGGATGTGCTTGCTTGTGGGATGTTGGGTCAGGACAGGATTTTATAAAATAGTGATAGCCCCAAGAATAAAAATAACTTTCTAACATCTGACTCTGAGCTCTGCAAATGAACAATGGTCATTTAAGCAAAGAATCAATGGGGTATCTGGAAAGCCATAGAACCAAACACCAGCCTTCAGCCGTGGAAGGCGAGAAGTAGGATGCCGACAAACAACAGTTGCTATATCCAAAAGACAGCACTTACCTGCAGCTGAGGATGAATGACAGCAATAATCTGTCCTTCTGAATCCCTGGGGTAGTCAACTTTCTCAAAGGCTCTGTAAACATCGAGGGTACATGGAGGAAATTCCTTGCCTAGATATAAATAAATATCTGAGTGAGTTGCTGAATCTCCCAAGTTGTTAAGTGCTCCAACGGTGATGTCTGTGGTTCTGTAAGGATGACCAAGGTCGGTCTGTGTTCTCACCAGCAGTCACCAATAAAATTTCCATTAAAATGGAACTAGACAAATGTCTGGTTAGAAATAGAATCACATTGCAAATAGAGACTTGGATTGTCAAATTTACCATGGGGTGATGTGAGCTCAACTTCATCTGGAGGTTATGCAAAAGGGGTGATAGTAAATTTTACACTTTGTCCAATTCTCATTTCCATTGACATCAGTGGGAAAAAGATGTGGTGCAGGACAGGATGCCACAACAGGTTCAGGTTCACTATCATCTATATTGCCCCACCATAAGAATGTAAATTCCATTCCTTGTTGTTCCAGGCTAATGCCAAATGAGTTTAAAAAAATATATAAAGTTTATTTATTAGTGTCACAAATAGGCTTACATCGACGTTGCAATGAAGTTACTGTGAAAATCCCTGAGTCACCACACACTGGCGCCTGTTTGGGTACACTGAGGGAGAACTGAGACTGTGGGAGGAAACTGGAACACCGGGAAGAAACCCAAACAGATACAGAAAGAACATGCAAACTCCACACAGATGGTGACCCAAGCCACAAATCAAACCTGGGGTCCCTGGCGCTGTGTGAGGCAGCAATGCTAACCACTTGCCAGTGAAATCTACCACTTCTGGATCTCAAGCCTGACCAGCGTTCCTACAGACTATGGGAGTGGACTCAAGATCGCTCCCTATCTGGAGCATCCTGATCTTAGTACTGCCAGGTTTTGCTTGTTTGTCGAGTCCTGCTCCTTATACGACACCCCTTTTTTTTACGGCAGTGTGTTGTAAGATCTGGAGGGAAAACCAGCGTATTTCTCTTTTTTGCCTGAAACAACACTCTGCCATTTTTTTGGTAAGATTTCACCCATAGTCTTTTATCCTGTAATCTTCCTTTTAATTTATCTTTCCTCACTTGTTTTATTTCCTGTGTGAGAATGCTGAGAGAACCTGCCGCCAGGGCCCATGTATAAACTGACTGCTTAATGGAAGAAGTACTTGTACTGTGCCTTTTACACCCTCAGGACATCCCAAAACACTTCATTACCTCCGAATGAAGACATTTCCCCCATTCCCAGTCCCAAATGGCTGACCCCATACCCTGTGATTAATTCTATACTCTCTAGCCAAGGGAAACAGCCTCTCGGTGTCTACATTTTTAACCCCATCAGAGATCGATACATTTGAATGAAGGGGTGGCACAATGGCACAGTGGTTAGCACTGCTGCTTCACAGCACCAGGGACCCGTGTTCAATTCCAGGCTTGGGTCATCATCTGTATGGACTCCGCACATTTTCTCCGTGTCTGCGTGCGTTTCCTCCAGGTGATCTGGTTTCCTACTGCAGTTTGAAAGCTGGTTAGGGGCAGTGACCCATACAGGTGCTGGAGTGTGGTGACTAGGGCAATTTTACAGTAACTTCATTGCAGCATTAATGTAAGTCCTACTGTGACTAGTGAATATACTTGACTTCATTCTTCCACTCAAGAGTGTAGATCTGTTCTACTTAATCTCCCCTCATTGATTCTGAGAAAGATTCTTTCAAGAGCATCTTCATTGCAGCCTCTGTAAAGGAAGTACATACCACCTTTGATTTGGAGATCAAAGGCGGAATTCTCCGGCTGCACTGGTCTAAAAGCAGGAAATTCCCACTCGACCGTCAATGGCATTTCACATTCTCCGCAATCCGCCAGCTAAAATTTCAGTGGCTGGCGGGATGGGAGAATTCTGGCCTGATTGTGTATACAATCTTGTACAAATGCAGCAAAACTTCCTTACTCTTGTACTTTAACCCTCATAAAATCAAACTCAACATACATATTTCCCTGCTTCCAAACCCATATGTTAATTTTCTGTGTACAAGGTCACCCAGGTTCCCTGAACACTGCTATTTAATAGTTTTTCACGATTTATAAAAAAAATTCTTAAAACAGAAATATTTTGTTTTTCAATTTTTCCAATGGAATTATTAAACTCACATCTTCCCACATTGTACTCAATTCCTATCTTCAATTTGGTGATCTATATCCCTTTACAGACTCTTTCCATCCTTCTCGCAGTTTATTTTTCTACCCAGCATTTTTTCATCAGTAAACCTGGACATCGTGATCAGGCGGCATCATAGCACAGTGGTTAGCACTGCTGTCTCACAGCACCAAGGAGCTGGGTCTGATTCCCAGCTTGGGTCACTGCTTGTGCAGAGTTGCACATTCTCCTCATGTCTGCATGGGTTTTTCTCCAGGTGCTCCAGTTTTCTCCTACAATCCGAAAGATGTGCTGGTTAGGTGCATTAGCCATGATAAGTTCTCCTTCAGCATACGTGAACAGGTGCCGAAGTGTGACGACTAGGAGATTTTTACAGTAACTCCATTGTAGTGTTAATTAAGTCTCTTTGTGACTCTAATAAGTAAACGTTAAAAACTCATCCGCTTCATTTAAGACATTGATATAGATTGTAAAAAGCACAGATCTAATGAAAAAAGCACTAATAACAATCTGCCAAACCTGAAAATGATGTGGTTATTCTCTGTGTCCTTTAACCAGTCCTCTATCCATACAAATAGATCACTCCCAATCCCATGAACCTTGGTGTCCTTGTGTTCTTTTCAAACAAATATTTGCAGCACAGTAATGATCAGGCTGCACCTCTTTTGAAGGACAAAGACAGTGCTACTTCTGGAGCAAGCAAAGAGCCAACTTTTATCAAAGCCAGCTGTTCCAGGCTTAAGTAACAGAACACACTGAATCCTGACAGTGCAAAAGGAAGTCATTGGGTCCAAGGAGACTGCACAGTCCACAAACCCACCCAGATTCTATCCCCATAATTCCATGCATTTACCCTGCTAATTTGGTTGGTTTGCAAGTGCAGCAGGTAATTAAGAAGGCAAATGGAATTTTGTCCTTCATTGCTAGAGAGATGGAGTTTAAAAACAGCGAGGTTCTGTTGCAGCTGGTTTAGGTGCTGGTGAAGCCACACCTGGAATAATGTGTACAGTTTTGCTCTCCTTACTTGAGAACAATATAATGACACTGGAGGGGATACAGAGGAGAGTAACTACGTTAATTCCGGAGTTGAGAGGGTTAGCTTATGAGGAGAGACTGAGTAGAATGGGCTATACTCATTGGAATTCAGAAGAACAAGGGGAGATCTTACAGAAACATATAAGATTATGAAGGAAATAGATAAAGTAGAAGCAGGAAAGTTGTTTCTGCTGATGGTTGAAATTAGAACTGGGAGCAAGACCTCAAAATAGATTTAGGACTGAGTTGAGGAGGAAGTTCTTCACAGAGAGAGTTGTGAATCTGTGGAATTCCCTGCCCAGTGAAGCACTTGAGGCTACCTCATTGAATGTTTTTAAGGCAAGGATAGATAGATTTTTGAACAGTAAAGGAATTAAGAGTTATAATGGAGTGGGTGAGTAAGGGGAGCTGAATCAACGAAAAGACCAGCTATGACTTTATTGAATGACGGAGCAGGCTTGAGGGGCCAGATGCCCTACGCCTGCTCCAGTTCTTATGTTCTAAGACCCCGACACAAATTTAGCATGGCCAATCAACTTAACCTGCACATCTTTGGACTGTGCGAGGAAACTGGAGCACCTGGAGGAAACCCATGCAGACATGGGGAGACCCCACACAGACAGCACTCCAAGGCCGGAATTGAACCCAGGACTCTGGCACTGTGAGGCAGCAGTGTTAACCACTATGATCACTAGAGCAAAGAGTGAGAGATTTATGTTACTGAGTAATTAGATTTTAAAAGAAGGCAACAAACAAACAACAAAAATGTGAGAGGTGCTCGAGCTACACACATGTTCAGCAAGTCCTACCTTCATTGTAGAAATGTGCAAAATCCAGGGCACTGTTAACGAGCTTCCGCATGCTTTCTAAAATATTCGCTCTTGCCACCCCTTGAGGTTGAGGACCAATTTCAAGACCTGTGGGAGTAACAAAATAAAATAGATTAAGCGATGGTGATTAGATGCCAGACGCATTTTGAAATATGTAACATTATCAAAGGCAGGAATTAAAGGCAGGGCTTTGCAATGGCTTCTGGGAAAATGGAAGTGAGAAATGTAACACGTAGCCCAATCCCTGCTCACACTGCCAGGATTTTCTGTGGGAAGCCACTCCAGGCATTAAGGGGGGAATTTTCCCATCTTGTCTGCCATGGGAATCTTAGGGACGGAACACAGGCCACGTATTGACATCGAGCGGGATTTTTGGACAGAGTGTAGCCAGAAAATCCAACACTAAATGTTCCTGTCCATATTTGGAGGTCAAAAGCAAATGGTAGGTTAAATGGTGGACAAACGTTGTCTTCCATCATTTGTGCATTAGCAGTTTTGGCATTAGGCCACATTGTCCAGTGCTATATCAATCAGCACCATCGGCCAATGCTACACTACATCCCATGACTATCCCAGCTGCAGAGCAAAACCACTGGAGTTTGTGAGCTTATCACACAAGCTAAATGACCCTGACCCCAGAGGATTAACTGAGATTAGAATCCTCCGGCCGTACATGCCAGTAGGGATTCTCTGGTCCCATTGGCAGTGCACCCTCTGCCATGGGTTTCCTGATGGTGTGGGGTGACTTCAGTGGAAATTCCCATTGACAATGGATCCCAACGCTAGTGAACAACACTCAGCCTCCCGCTGTGAAAAATGCTAGGGGAGTCCAGAGAATCTTGGCCCAGTTTGTAGGAAGAAGTGCAAAGTTTTTCCTTTGAAGTGCTCCAATTCCTTTCTCCCTGGGTGAGCACAACAGTGTCAAGACCCCAACATAATCCTGCAATAGAGGACATAGCAGCTCCACAGTAGGCCTTTCAGCCCTTTATGAGCCTGCTCTGCCATTCGATTAGATCACGGCCATTCTGGTTGTGGTCTCAGTCGCACTTTCATGTTTGCTCCACATATAATACTTAAATTCCTTGACTATTAAAAAACTTTCAAATGCATGCTCGAGTATATGCAAGGACACAGCCTCCACTGCTTTCAGGAAAGAGAGTTCCACTAGTTTTATTCTTTTATTTATTCTTGGGAAACAAATGAGTTAGGCTGCACTGAAAAGATCTGGTGTAATGACTGGTGCTTTCAATAATATGTAATTACTGTCAGCTATGTGTTCACCCAGGTTTCTCTGCCTACACATGGTGAAAGTTGCTGAAGAAATTTGTTATGCGAGAGAGTTTTTGTGTTCTTTTCACTTATTCCTAGTGCGTCAATCAATAGCGTGTAGTATCCAAAGCTGATAATTTGTTCTCTCACCTCTCGTGAAGGAGAAATACAGTGGATTGGAAATGTTTCTGATACAATACTATTGTTTAAGGTGGCACAGTGGTTAGTCAGCATTTATTGCCCAGCCCTAGTTGCCCTTGGAAGGTAGGTTGAGAGTCAATCACATTGCTGTGGGTCTGGACTCGCATGTAGGCCAGGCCTAGGACAGACGGCAGATTTCTTTCCCTAAAGGACATTTGTGAATCAGATGAGTTTTTACATAAATTGACAATGGTTTCATGGTCATCAGTAGATTCTTAACTCCAGATATTTTTTAAAAATTGAATTCAAGTTCCACCATCTGCTGTGGCAGGATTTGAACCTAGGTCCCCAGGACATTAGTTGAGTTTCTGGATTAGTACTGTAGCAATAATACCACTAGGGCATTGCCTCCCCCTGAGGTTGTGACTACTGCCATATAAATGCAAGCTTTTCCTTGTTCTTTTGGATTCCTTCTACTTTTTTTGAGTTGCACTCTCTTTTTTGGCACTTGAAATTTTATGAAAAATGGGTGAATTATGCAGGACACATGTTACATATTACATTTGTTGTGAAAACGCAACTTCATTAAAGAAACTTTCACTCTGTCACTTGACAAAATGTGAAATTGCTACCAAAAGTAGCAATTATAATTTGGGGATTATAATTACTCCTGAGAAAGGGTCAAAGTATTAAAAATTTGCAGAATCCGCCATGGTAGATGATGGAATTTGAATTTAATAAAAAATAGCTGAGACTATGAAACCATTGTTGGAAAAATCCATCCAGTTCACTAATCTCCTTTAGGGAAAGAAATCTGCCATTCTTAGCTGGTCTGGCCTACATGTGACTCCAGATCCACAGCAATGTGGTTGACTCTCAACTGCCCTCCAAAGGTAACTAGGGGAGGACAATAAATGCTGGCCAGCCAGCCACGGCTATGTCCCAAGAATGAATAAAGAAAAATTCTGCCGTAATTTCCACGTAAAATGTAACAGTGGAGAGTTTTAGCAAAGATCAATGTAGTGGGCGGGATTTTCCAGCTGCACTTACCCCAAGGCTGGAAAGTCCCACCCAAGGTCAATGGACCTTTCTTTACGTGGTCCACTGAATTTTCTAGGGTAACATATTAGCAACTCATTGGATAGAAAATTCATTTAGACTGGCACGAATGGAGGGAATAATCAGTCTCCAAGTCCAACAGTCCATTTGACAGCATATTCAGAGTTAAAGTTTATTTATTAGTATCACAAGTAGGCTTACATTAACACTGCAATAAGTTACTGTGGAAGTCCCCTAATTGCCGCACTCTGGTGCCTGTTCGGGTACATTGAGGGGGAATTTAGCATAGCCTTCCAGACTGTGGGAAGAAACACGAGCACCCAGAAGAAACCAATGCAGATACAGGGAGAACGTTCAGACTCGCACAGACAGTTACCCGAGTTAGGAATTGAACCCGGGTCCCTGATGCTGTGAGACAGCAGTGCTAACCACTGTGCCACCTTAATCAATGGTATTGTATCGGAAACATTTTCAATCCACTGTATTTCTGCTTCATGAGAGGTGAGAGAACAAATTATCAGCTTTGGATATGCACAGTATTGATGGACACACTCGGAATAAGTGAAAAGAGCACAGAAACTCTCTCCTATAACAAATTTCTTCAGCAACTTTCACCATGTGTAGGCAGAGAAACCTGGGTGAACACATAGCTGACAATAATTACATATTATTGAAAGCACCAGTCATTACACCAGATCTTTTCAGTGCAGTCTGACTCATTTGACCCAGTACCAACAGAATGTTTCTCATCCAATAAGAATATTCCTGTCTGTTGTAATTGTTGGGGAAGTCTCAGTACCAGCTGCACACCACCTTTCAGACAGATGTTGCTGTTGTTTTTCTTCCCGCACATCAGCACAGATGTGCACACTAATAAATCACTTGCCATATGAAAATCAGTTGGTTTAAGTCAGTTCCCCAATCCTTCCTCTAATTAGCTGCCCCAGTCATCTCATGTTTAAACTCTTGTAAGGTAGCTGCTTTGTGTCAGAAGACACAGTTTGACTTTAAACAGATGCAGCCGTAGTACGATTTTACTGCAAATTTCCTGCTGAATGCCTGACTTCCCCCAACCGCGAATAAATCACTCTACACTGGCTCCTGCAAACTGGAATTGGAATGAAACCTTGGAGTAAATTGAGAATAAATCATTGTGTGTGTGTAAGCTTGTATGTGTGTATGTATGGAGCGGGGGAGCGAGGAGTGTGTGAGAGTGAGTGTGATAATGTGATGTGATGTGTGTGAATGAGTCTGCCTGATTCTAGGAAGAGAGCCAAACACATGTTACATCAGGGCAGTACAGAGGAGATTAGTTGCACCGGAAGGATATTGTACAGTCACAGAGCCATAGAGATTTACAGCATGGAAACATGCCCTTCAGCCCCACTCATCCATGCTGACCAGGTTTCCTAAATTTAACCAGTTCTATTTGCCTCAGTTGGCCTGTCTCGCTGTAAACCTTTCCCATCCATGTACCTGTTCAAACGGCTCTTAAATGTTGTAACCGTATCCACCTCTACGGCAGCTCATTCCATATGTACACCACCAACTGTCTGAAAAGAAAGCCTCTCAGCTCCCTTTTAAATCTTTCCTATCACACCTTAAACTTCTGCCTTCTAGTTATAAACTCCCCTGCCCTTGGGAAAAGACTTTGGCTGTTAACCTTATCTATGCCCTGACAATTTTATAAATGCTTTCAAGGTCACTCCTCATCCTCCTATGCTCCAGGGACAAAAGTCCCAGCCTATCCAGCCTTCCCTTGTAATTCAGATCTGCAATCCCAATAACATCCTTGTCAACCTTTTTTGCACCCTTTCCAGATTAATACTGTCCTTTCTACAGCAGGGTGACTGGAATTGTGCACAGAACTTCACAACCTAACAATATCTTGTACAACTATAACATAACATCCATTCAATGTTCTGACGATTAAGGCGAGTGTACCGAATGCCTTCTTCACCATCCTGTCTACCTGTGATGCCACTTTTGAGGAACTATGTACCTGCATCTCCAATGTCTCTCTGTTTGACCACATAGTTGTAAGCAGTACAGGAAAGCTTTCAGTGTTAGACAATTACAACCAGTCAGAGATTTTACTTCATGTTTTCTCTGCATGTACCAAATGATATAGTAAAGCAATAAGCCTGCTCAGAAGGGCTCCTGGAACCAATAGTCTGAGTGCATCTTATTAGAGGACAGCCTGAGAATCCAGAAAATCACTTAACATCAATTATGTAGTACATACAATGCATAAACAGCCATTCAGCCCAACTGGTTTATGCCAACTTGGAAGGGTTTGTACTGAGGGCCAATAAAGTGTTAGAGGTTCTGTCCTGAAGTAAGATCAAGAAGGCAAATGGAATGTTGGCCTTCATAGCAAGGGGGATAAAACATAAAAGCGGGGAGGTCTTGCTGCAACTGTACAGAGTATTGCAGCTAGAGTACTGTGTGCAGTTTTGGTCCCTGTATTTGCGAAAGGATATATTGGCCTTGGAGAGAGTAGAGAGGAAGTTCACCAGGCTGATACCTGAGATGACGGGGTTAGCTTATGAAGAGAGATTGAATAGACTGGGTCTGTACTTGTTAGAGTTTAGAAGGCTGAGGGGGGGATCTTATAGAGGTGTACAAGATAATGAAGGGGCTAGATAGAGTAGAGGTAGAGAGATTCTTCCTGCTTAGAAAGGATAGCAGAACTAGAGGGCACAGCCTCAAAATAAGGGGAGGGCAGTTTAGAACCGAGTTGAGGAGGAACTTCTTCACTCAAAAGAGTGGTGAATTTCTGGAATTCTCTGCCCATTGAAGTGGTGGAGGCTACCTTGTTGAATATATTTAAGTCACGGGTAGATAGATTTCCGATAGACAGAGAATTAAGGGTTATGGGGAGAAAGCAGGAAAGTGGAACTGATTCACTTCAGATCAGCAATGATCTTATTGAATGGTGAGGCAGGTTCGAGGGGCTAGGTGGCCTACTCCTGCTCCTATTTATATTCTTACGTTCGTATGTAAAACACTGTTTTCCCAACTTGTAATCAGTGGGTGGAATTTTCCTGTTTCCCCCCACTACGGGAACTTCCCCACCAGGCCATGCAAAGGTCCACTTGATCTCAGGCGGGACTTCCCGGCCTTGGGGTGAGTGCATCTGAAAAATCCCACCCATTATCTTTCTTACTGAGGTATTCTTCCCAAGTTTGAAGCTTACCTACAGAGTGCTTTGCGACAGTTCGTATTGCACCATATTGGACCGCAGGGTTTTCAAGCAACAGCACTTGGCAATTATCATGTGTCAAAGTATTCTGCAATGAAAAGATAACAGAAGTTATCAATACCATTTCAATAAATCCCTGTGTGTTTTAAACATGCACTGGTTCTTTGTGGAGAAAATATACAATATTCAGAAGAAGACAGTTTTATTGGGTTTAATGAAGTATTTTGTTCCTATTTTAGAAATTTTTTCTTCTTTGTGTGAAGGTTCCTAATATTAGGTGCTGTACCCCAACTCAGTGGGAAAGAAGAAATCATTGCTAAGCGTTGCCAGTGTGGCTGTGTAATAACAGCAACTTGAATTTTACAATGCATTTGCAGTAGCAATGATCAGCTTCACAGACGTCGACTTTTAACCAAAGGAGGAGATACTAAGGCAAGTGACAAAAACCTTTTCCAGAGTTGGTTTTAAGCAGCAACTTAAAGGACAAGCTGTTGAAAGCTGGAAGGTTGAGGGACAGAATTCCCAGAAAGGAAAAACAAAACACGGAAAATAGGACTATGGTTTGAACTGGTCTGGCCCTGTCTCCAATAGGCCCCACCCCTAATAGGCCCTCCCCTTGGCACTGCCCTGTGGGCAGTGCTAAGGTGCCTTCTGGGCATTGGCACTTTGGTCCTTGGGCACAGTACTGGGGGCACAGTCTGGCACTGCTCAGGTGCTGATGCACACGGGGCACCACAGCCCTCCATTGCCTGACCCTTTGGGGGCCCAATTCCCTCCCTCTCCAATCTCCCCTCCTTCCCACCCCCCACCCCCTCCCCCACTTCACTCTAGCGGAATCAGGCTGCTAGTTTCTCGAAAGTGGGGAGCTAGTGTAATCTCTGCTGAAGTGAAACACTGGCGGGATGGGAAAGAGAGGCTAGTGGGCCTGGAGATTTCACTCGTTGGCCTGTAAATCTCATTAAAATTGTAGCGAAATGATCATTGAAATGAGTTCCTTGTCTCCCTGCTAATTTCTACTGGAAATCTGACGCTGGGAGACTGGGGCACCAACACTCACGCAAATCCCATGAATTGGCCGCCACGGGATTCTCCCAGCCCACTGCGCTAATTTTTGTTTAGGGAGAATCACAGTCTATATCCTTACATTAATGCCAAAATAGCAAATTGTCAGGGTCTTATCTGGCTTTCTAATATACCTTGGGGTTTCTGACCTGGTATCCTAATAATAGGTCAAACCCATCCTATCATTGCAACATTCTCCAACCCTGAAACCCTTTCCTGGATGGCTCCTGTGCTCGGACTCTAGCCTATTGTGCACCGTCTCACTTTTTGTCCCAGCCCCCACTGGTGACAAAGCATTTTAGGTGTACTCTAGAATTACCAATCTGCATCATTCTATCCCAATTTCCCTTCCTATGTTGTCATTATTAATCCTGAAATGACTACAATCATTAAGTCCATAACCCTACCTATACAGCTATGTTACATCAAAATTACACACTCAGAATTAACAACACATACAAATAATAGGCTAAAATGCTAAGGGAATTTGACTCCAGGTAAATGGCTTGTGTTAAAAATAAAAAATAGGCATTTCTAATTGGCCTAAAGAAAGTATGTATAGGACAATCAGGGCTATCCCATGGGATAGAGATTGGCTAACTGATAGAAAACAGACAGTAGAGATAAGAGGGGCATTTTCAGAATAGCAACCTGTAGCTAGTGAAGTGTCGCTGGAATCAGGGCTGGGTCCACAATTATTTACAATATATATTAGTGACTTGGATGAGGGAGCATAAGTACAACACCAAGTTTGTGAATGACACAAAAATAAAATTATAGAATTCCGACAGTACAGAAAGAGACCATTTGGCCCATAGCATCTGTACCAATCACAATTCCACTCAGGCTCTACTTCCCTAAGCTCACACATTTACACTGCTAATTCCCTTATCATTAGGGTCAATTTAGCAATCAACTTAACCCACGCATCTTCGGACTGTGAGACGAAACTGGAGCACCTGGATGAAACACATGTAGACACAAGGAGAACATGCAAACTCCATACAGACTGTGACCCAAGTCTGAAATTGAACTTGGGTGGCAATGCTAACCACTGTGCCACCATGTTGCCCATAGGTGGGAAGACAAGTGGTGAGGGTGCCAACAAGATGACAGGGGGATATATTCAGGTTAAGTGAGTGAGCAAAAACCTGGCAGATGGAACACGTAGAAAAATGCAAAGTTATGCACTTTGATAGGTAGAATAAAGGAGCTGAATATTATGGAAATGGAGAAATACTGCAGAAATCTGCAGCACAGAGAAATAAATCAAACGTAAGTTTAGCAGGTAATAGGGGAGGCAAATGGAATAGTACCTACCTTAATATAATGAATCATCTGGATGGTAAATTCATCGTTGGATGTTTTCATGATCAGACAGTTTCCCATGTTGGAGGTAGTGTTGTGAAGATCAATAGCAAGATCATAGGCATTCTCGCTATCTTTTGGTCCAAACAAGTGGTTTATCTCCTGAGCTCTTTTAACTTCATAAGGCAGCGAGTCACTTGATGGCATGCTGTTGGGTGGAAGTTTTTTTCAAAAAGGAAAAATTATTAAGATAATAATAACCTGCTAGATCCTGTTCTATGCGAGGTCTGGGCAAGTAGGTCCTGTATGACAATCTGCTTTGCAAATAAGGTGCATTACAAAGTAGATGGGACACAGGAACAGGAATAGGTCATTCAGCTCCTCAAGCCTAGGTCATAAGACATAGGAGCAGAAGTAGGCCATTGAGCTCAGTGAGATTGCTCTGCCATTCAATGAGATCACGACTGATCTGATAATCCTCAGCTTCACTTACCACTTATCCCCTTCATCCTTGATGCACCTACTCATTAAAAATCTGTCTTTCTCAGCCTTGAACATATTTAAGGCTCAGCCTCTACAGTCCTCTGAGACAAAGAATTCATAGATTCACTAGACTTAGAAGAAATTCCTTCTCATCTATGGGCAATCCTTTGGTCATAGACGTTTCCATGAAGGGAAAGAACATCTCAGCATCTACCCTGTCAAGCCCTTTGAGAACCCTACAGGTCTCAATAAGGGTGCCTCTCATTTTCCTAAACTCCAACATGTACAAGCCCAACCTACTCAATGTCTTCATACCCGGAATCAACCTTGTGAACCTTTTCTGGACTTCTTCTAATGGCAATATATCCTTCCTTAGATGCGGGGACCAGAACTGTTCACAACATTCCAGGTGCCATCTAACTTGTGTTTTGCATGGTTTTAGCAAGACTTCCCTATTTTTATACTCCATTCCCTTTGAAATAAAGGCCAACATCCTCAAACTGAATGCTAAATTCTACCATGTTATGGTCACTGTTTCCTAGAGATTTTTTACTTTGAGATTGTTTATTAAACCTGCCTCATTACACATTATGAGATCCAAAATAGCCTGATCCCTGATTAGATTTACAACATCCTGTTCTAGGAAACTGTCTCGAATACATCCCATGAGTTCTTCCTCTGAAGGTAAGCAATATTTCAACTTCAAAATGCCAGGCCTGCATTGTGCAGTGGAGAGTGAACTTCATCCCATTTTATAACAGTATTGTTATTATTTTCATCTGTAATGAGAGTGTGTGTGTGGTATTGTTTTTTTCTTCTGTAGCCTTCAGAACAAGGGTGTAGAAATAAACTAACCTTTCTCTTTCAAGTGCAAAATGCTTTGCTGTTGGGTTATTTTAAATTGACTCACTCAATTCAAGGATAAAATGTATACACACACATACAAACATGCTGACAGAGATCAACTTGGAGATAACACCTGAAAACTGTCTGTGATCTGGTATTTAATGCGATCATGGCTGATTTGCAACCTAGCAACATGTACGCACCTTTACTCTATAGCGCTGAATATCTCTCATTAAGAAAAATCTACCAATCCTGTTAATTAGATAATTTGAGGGTAAGGACAATTAGGTGATTACTTGAGTACAAATAAAGAAACACTTATTGACCCAAGGGTGGTGAGTGGGATGAAGAGTTAAACACTTGGAAGGTTGCACTTTGTAGATTAATTTAAACTGAGCTAAAGTTGACTTCTGGGGCAGGATTTTTCGGCCACCCTCACCTAAAACCAGAAAATCCCGCCTGAGGGCAACAAACCGTTGCATCGTCCACTCCTTGCCCACTCCGATCCCCATGGCAGGCGGGATATGAAAATTCACCCATTGGTCTCCACTTCCACTAAATAGCTGTTAGAAGTTTAACAATTACTTCAGTTTTAAATTTAACAAGTGATTGAGCACCAATTGCCATTTATTGAAGAGAGTTCCAAACCTCAACTATGCTCTGCCTGCACAAATGTTTCCTAATTTTTAAAAATTAATTCTTAGGACATGGGTGTCACTGGCTGGGCCAGCATTCATTGCCCATATTGAGTTGCCCTTCAACTGGATGGCTTGTTAGGCCATGATGTAGAGATGCCGGCGTTGGACTGTGATAGTAAGAACTCAGTAAGAATTTAGCAACACCAATCTTAAATCCAACCGATTTATTTGATAGTAAATTTGCGAGCTTTCGACACTCTTGTGCCTTTGTCAGGCAAATGCAATGTTAGGCCGTTCCAGAGCGAAGTTAAGAAGAAATCGCATTGCTCACCATCACAGAATGACAGAATTGTTTATTGTGCAGAGGAGGCTATTTAGTCCATTGTGTCTGCACTGAATCGCTGAATTATTTAAAATCAACATCCTCTCAATCTCAGTCCTTTGGCCTCATCAGGTGAGCGATTCCACTCACCTGATGAGGGAGCAACACTCCGAAAGCTCGTGATTCCAAATAAACCTGTTAGACTCTAAACTGGTGTTGAGATTTCTTAGTGTGTCCACCCCAGTCCAATGCTGGCATCTCCACATCATGGCTAATTCATATGTTCCCCATTCACTCTGTCTAATCCCTTCATGATTTTGAACACCTTGATTAAACTCCTCTCAACCTTCTCTTTACCCTGGAAAATAGTCCCAACATCTTCAATCTTTCAGCAAAGCAACCTCACTACCCTTTCCTTCTTGCTTGTCCTTAAGAAAAGTCACATATCTCTGAATATTTAGCTCCCAGTTTCAAAGTTCATGTAACCAGGTCTCTGTAATCTCTAATTCATTCAGCCTGTTCCACCTTTCATGCCCAAGTAGACATGTGAGGACATCGAAATTTAAAAAAGAACTACTTTCTTTTAAAATGGATACTGTTGGACTTTTAAAATGGACTTCAGATGTTACCAGTTCTTTTTTAATGTTTGTCAAGCTTCCGGAAGACTCCAAGTGGATTACAAATGGAGATGGCAAAATGGGAATCCTGCGGAATTTCAAGTGTGCCATTTTGTTCAGGACCATTCAAGTTCCTCATTCCTGGAACCATTATTGTGATTATTTTCTGCACTCTCTCCAATGCTTAAAGTGAAGCATCTAGATCTGCCATCATCTACTGAATGGCAGAGCAGACTTGAGGAATCAAGTAACCTGCTCCTAATTGATATGGTAAGAACTCTTATAACACCAGGTTAGATTCCAACAGATTTATTTGGAATCATGAGCTTTCGGAGTGCTATAGCTTCATCAGGTGAGCGATTCCACTCACTTAATGAAGGAGCAGTGCTCCGAAAGCTCGTGATTTGAAATAAACCTGTTGGACTTCAATCTGTTGTGAGAGTTCTTACTTACTGTATCTTCTTCAGAGTTGGAGCTTTTATTTTATACTGTCTCTTATCATTCTTCCAATCAAACTGAATCACTTCACATTTTTTCACGTTGATCTTCATCTCCCACTTGTCCACTCATTCCACCAACCTGTTCATGTCTTTTTGAAGTTCTACATTACCCTCCTCACAGTTCACAATTTTTCCAAGATACATTTCATCTGAACATTTTGCAATCATGCCCTGTACATATACATTCCAGGAAAAGCAAGTGTCCCAGCATTGACTTCAGGGGAACTCCTCTACAAACCTTCCTCCAGCATGAAACAAGTCCATCAACCATTGTATGCTGCTTCTTCATTCAGGCAATTTCACATCCAAGTTACTCTTCTTTCACAAGCTATAACTTTGCTCAAGTCTGTGGTATGGCACTGCATTGAATACTTTTTGGGAATCTACGTATACTGTCAAAAGCATTTGCCCTCATGAACTCTCTCTGTTATCTCTTAAAAGGTCTCCTCTGTGTTTGCCCACCTGGCTCTTAAACTTGTCCTGGATTTTTGTTTTAGTAAAGGTTTTCCTACTTTGGAAGTTAAACTGACTGGCATATAGTTGCTGGTCTGGCTTTATGTCCTTGTTGAAAAATGATGTAACATTTCCCACCCTTGAATGGACAGAAGGTTGAAAAATTATGGCTAGTGCTTCTATAATTTCCACTCTCACTTCCTTCAGTATCCTTGGATGCATCTCATCTGGCCCTGGTGTCTTATCAATTTTAAGTATGCATGAGTAGATTAAATATCTTCTCTTTTGCCATGATCAGGGCAGCATCTTCTTCCTTGCAAATTTTCACAATTTCACTACAGTGTAGAAGAGGCCATTCTGGTCATCAAGACTGCACTGAAAGAATATCACCCAGGGCCTCTCTCCTGCCCTATCCCTGTAACCCACACGTTTACCATGGCTAATCCATCTATACAGCTGGGGACGCTAAGGAGCAATTTAGCACGGCAAATCTGCATATTTTGGACTATGGGAGGAAACTCATGCAGATACAGGGAGAATGTGCAGATCCCATTCAGATAGTCACCCAAGGCCAGTATTGAACCCAAGACTCTGGAGCTGAGGCAGCACTCTTCCACCATTCTGCCCTACTCATTTAATACATCAGCTATATCCTCTGTCCCCCTGTGCAAATCCTAATCAGCCTTACTCTCCTTTTACCACCTTTTGACTATTTATTGCCAATAGAAGATTTTGGGCTTCCTCTTTATGTTAGCTGACAGTCTCTTCCCACTGGTGAAATCTTCTGGTCCTGCTGACGGCAACTCCCGGTGACAGGTTTGCTGGTGGACTTGGCCGGCGAGCAACATGAATGACCAATGTCTTCAGCAGGACAGGAAAATCCTGTCAGCAGCCAATGGCGATTTTCCTCTGTCATGGGAAATCACCGGGGAAGAAGACTACGTCAGAAAATTCCAGCCTCAGTCTTTGCTTATTTGTTTTTCCACTTCTCCTCTGAGCCTTCTGTGTTCAACCTGGTTCCCCATTGTATAATCCACCTGACTTCTGCCATAAGCACACTTCTCTTCTTCACCTTTATCTCTTTTGTCATCTAGGGAGCCCTAGCTTTGATCACCTTACCTTTCCCCTTTAAGGAAATATGCTTTGATATGCCTGAACTATGCACCTCTTTGAGAGTACCTATTATTAAGCTACTGTTTCTCCTGTCAACCTTTGAATCCAGTTTAGTCAGCCCAGATCCATTCTTACCCCACTGAAGTTGGCTTTTCCTCAGTTAAATTGCTCTTAGTCCTTTATTTTAGCCAAAACCTAAAATAAATGTCATCCTACTGATATTTCATTTACTTGGACCACCTCATTCCCAAGCAGGTCCAGTACTGTTTTTCTTTTCGTTGGACTGAAATGATACTTTTGTACAAAATTTTCCTCAACACACTCAAAGAATTATTGCCCCTCTCTGCCCTTTATGCCACTGCCTTGGTCCACATTTGAAAGTTCGCCAGTATAATGACTCTATAATTCTTGCATCTCTCTGCAATTTCTTCCACATTATAGAGGACTCTACACTCCTTTCCACTGCTTGGTGGCCTATAGACTACACCAAGCAATGCAATTGCACTTTGTTTTTTCATTCTAGTGGAATAGACTCTGTCCTCGATCCCTCTGCGATGTCTTCTCTGTGCAGCACTGCAACATTCTCCTTTATTAATACCACACCTTCTCCCCATTTCTTCCTTTCCTATTTTTCCCAAACATTTTATATCCTGGAATATTTAATACCCAGTCCTGCCAGGTCTATGTTATAGCCACATCATCATATTTTCATGTGTCAATCTGTGTCTGTAATGCGCCAATCTCATTAACTATATTCTGCGCACTTACACACATGCATGTCAATCCTGATTTAGACTTCATCATTTTCTCTCTTACTTTGACCCTATTCCATTATTCCCTAGTCTAGTGCTATCATCTTTCCAATTATTCCGCATGTCTTGGTATTCTTGTCTGATATTTCGCCCCAGAAGGAACTCAGTTCTGGCTCATCTTGACGGCAATAAATGCTGGGCTTGCCAGTGATGTTGACATCCCACAACTGAACAAAAAATTGTCCTGACTGCTCTGCTCCAGAGTAGCTGGGTGTTTTCAAGTGTTGTCATAGGATATCTACAGTGCAGAAAGAGACCATTCGGCTCATTGAGCCTGCGCTGACAAAGAGGTCATTCAGCCCATCAAGCTTGCACTGACAACAATCCCAGCCCAGGTCTTATCCCTGTAGTCTCTATTTACCCTACCTTGGCACTAAGGGGCAATTTAGCATGCCAATCAACCTAACCAACACACCTTCGGACTATGGGAGGAAACCCACGCAGACACAGGAAGAAAGTGCAAACTCCACATAGACAGTCATCCAAGATTGAAATTGAATCCAGGCCCAAGGCACTGAGAGGCAGTGCTAACCACTGTGCTATCATGAGTTGTACACTGGCTCTTCAGATAAATGGGGAGGTCTAAATGATATAACTAAAGATTGGGTGTCTTATTCAAATCCTAGTGATAATCGGCAAGAGATAGAAACAAAATACTGCTGGTACCCAGGCAGATTATCAAAGGACTACGTCCATTTCATAGCTAATCTGGTAACACCCATAATGTCCTTATTGAACGTGAATATGGACAATCTGTAAAAAGCCTTTATCACTGTCATTCATTATTTAGGTCTGTCTCTCTCACACACACAATCAACACTGCATTCAAGATTTAGAAATTAAAATGTTCATAGGATATATAAACACTGATGCTTTAAACAAGACTGACAAATGAAATCATGAAATATAATGATAGTGAAACAGCAAATTTGATTTATATTCTGAGTAAATGCGTTTTGCTGTGACTTGAGCTTTAGAGTCAATTGCTGTTCCTTCTTGCTCTGCCTGATCAGTTACACATCCTTGAGAGGCATGGCTGAGATCCATGTTTGTAATCTCTGGTAAGCTAATATGAAACTTTGTTCATATTCACTTTGTTTGGTTACAAGTGGTGTATCTCAGGGGTCTGTTTTGGGGCCCCTGCTGTTTGTAATTTTTATAAATGATCTGGATGCGGGTATTGAAGGATGGATTAGTAAATTTGCGGATGACACCAAAGTCGGAGGAGTGGTAGATAGTGAAGAGGGATGTTCTAGTTTGCAGAGAGACTTGGACAAGTTGCAGAGCTGGGCCGAGAGGTGGCAAATGGAGTTTAATGCGGAAAAGTGTGAGGTAATTCACTTTGGCAGGAATAACACATGTGTAGAGTATAGGGCTAATGGTAGGACTCTTAATAGCGTTGATGAACAGAGGGATCTTGGTGTATATGTGCATAGATCCCTGAAAGCTGGCAATCAAGTCGATAAGGTTGTTAAGAAGGCATATGGAGTCTTAGCTTTTATTGGTAGGGGATTGAATTTCGGAGCCGCAACGTCATGTTGCAACTGTACAAAACTCTAGTGCGGCCGCACTTGGAGTATTGTGTGCAGTTCCTGGTCCCCACATTATAAGAAAGATGTGGAGGCATTGGAGAGGGTACAGAGGAGGTTTACCAGGATGTTGCCTGGTATGGAAGGCAGGTCTTATGAAGAGAGGCTGAGGGATTTGAGGTTGTTTTCGTTAGAAAGAAGTCGGCTAAGAGGAGACCTTATTGAAACATGTAAGATGATTAGAGGTTTAGATAGGGTAGACAGTGATAGCCTTTTTCCTAGGATGGAGAAAGCTAGCACGAGGGGACATAGCTTTAAATTAGGGGGTGGTAGTTATAGGACAGATGTCAGAGGTAGGTTCTTTACCCAGAGGGTGGTAAGGGTATGGAATGCCCTGCCTGCGTCAGTTGCAGATGCGCCAAGTTTGGTGGCATTTAAGAGGTTAGTAGATAAGTTTATGGATGAAAAGGGAATGGTTTAGGTTAGACAGTCATTGCTTTTCCCTAATTGGTCGGCGCAACATCGAAGGCCGAAGGGCCTGTTCTGCGCTGTAACGTTCTATGTTCTTTTCTATGAAACAGCCATGTTTAAAATCCAGCGAAGTGCTCGGCGATAGTGATTCTGGTCTGATCCGAGGGCTGTATTTAACTTGCATCACTATTTCCACAAAGAATGCTCAGTCTCATTGAGAAAGCAAAGGGTTTGGTCAGGCAAACCAAGCTTTTTCTACAACTTCCTCGCTTATTCCAAGGAACTGTTTAAGAGTTACAAAGTATGAAGTCTCAGAACACCAGGTTCAAGTTCAACAGGTTTATTTGAAATCACAAGCTTTCAGGGCACAGCTCCTTCATCGGATGAGTGGAGAGGGAGGTTTTCACAAACATGGCATAACAGGCAAAGGCACAATTGCAGGATAATGTTGGAATGCCAGTCTTTATAACTAATCAAGTCTTTACAGGTACAGACAGTGTGAGTGGAGAGAGGGATAATCACAAGTTAAAGAGGTGTGAATTGTCTCCAGCCAGGACAGTTAGTGAAATTTTGCAAGCCCAGGCCAAATGGTGAGGGTTACATGTAGTGTGACATGAACCCAAGATTCACATCAGAATTAGACTTAGTAAGAAATTTCTCAACACCAGGTTAAAGTCCAACATATTTATTTGGTAGCATGAGCTTTCAGACTGCTGCTCCTTCATCAGTCAAAGGAGCAACACTTTGAAAGCTCATGATATCAAATAAACCTGTTAGATTTTAAGCTGGTGTTGTAAGACTTTTTACTGTGCTATCAATGCCGGCATCTCCACATTAGAGTTGCAAAAATAGCAGCAACAGCTGGTCAAAGTTCAGACTTTTATACAGATTCCATAATCTTGTTATTGGACAGAATTCTCCCCACTAGCCCGCAGCAGGTTTGGTGGCCAGTGGGAGCAGAGTCTGGCAATGCCAAAAGGTCAGGAACTCGCTTGCATAAAATCCTGTTGCAATTTAGACTTTGTCCTTTACTTTGACCCTACCTAAATAGGGCCTGGGTGGGCTTGTGGTTAGTGCAGACTCAATGGGCTAAATGGCCTCTTCCTGCACTGTAGAGATTCTATGATTCTAAAAATCTACCATTCCCTAGTCTTTGCTATTCCTTATCATTTTTCCCATTATTCTGTGCATCCTGGTATTCCTCTCTGATATTTCCTTTTGATTCCCACACCCACAATGTTAGCTTTGGGTGGCACAATGGTTAGCAAGATCAGGGGATGGGAGTCTGGAACTCACTGTCTGAAAGGGTCATAAAGATGGGTGGCATGGTGGTTACCTCTGTTGTATCACAGCGCCAGAGACCCAGGTTCAATTTCCGGTATGGGTCACTGTCTGTGCAGAGACTGCATGTTCTCTCCACATCTGTGTGGATTTCCTCCGGGTGCTCCAGTTTCCCCTTTCAGTCTGAAAGGCATGCTGGGGCTAAATTCTCTCTCAGTTAAAATTAAAGTTAATGTTTATTTATTAGTCACAAATAGTCTTTCATTAACACTGCAATAAAGTTACTGTGAAAATCCCCTAGCCATCACACTCCAGCACCAGTTCGGATACACTGAGGGAGAATATGCAAACTCCACATAGACTATGACCCAAGCCGGGAATTGAACCCAGGTCCATGGCAGCAGTGCCAAACACTGTGCCACCATGTTGTCTGTGTACCTGAATGGGCATTGGAGTGTGGCAATTAGGGCATTTTCACAGTAGCTTCACTGCAGTATTAATGTAAGCCTACTCATGACACTGATAATAATAAAACAAAGTTTAAATCTCCCCAGTAGCACCAGCAAAACAAGGTACTCAGTTCTGGGCTTTTTTTGAGGGCAATTAGGGATGGCAGGTTAATGGCAGGTCACTCTTCCCATTCTAGAACATAGAACATAGAACAATACAGCACAGAACAGGCCCTTCGGCCTTCGATGTTGTGCCGACCAAAATAAAAAGCAATGCCCCTCCTAACTAAACCATTCCCTTCTCATCCATATACTTATCAACTAACCTCTTAAACGCCACCAAACTTGGCGCATCTACAACAGCTGCAGGCAGGGCATTCCACTCCCTAATCACTCTTTGAGTAAAGAACCTACCTCTGATATCCGTCCTATAACTCATACCCCTTAATTTAAAGCTGTGTCCCCTCGTGCTAGCTTTCTCCATCCTAGGAAAAAGGCTATCACTGTCCACCCTATCTAAACCTCTAATCATCTTATATGCTTCAATAAGATCCCCTCTTAGCCGCCTCCTTTCTAACGAAAACAACCTCAAATCCTTCAACCTCTCTTCATAGGACCTGCCCTCCATACCAGGCAACATCCTGGTAAACCTCCTCTGTACCCTCTCCAATGCCTCCACATCTTTCTTATAATGTGGGGACCAGAACTGCACACAATACTCCAAGTGCGGCCGCACTAGAGTTTTGTACAGTTGCAACATGATGCTGCGGCTCCAAATTCAATCCCCCTACCAATAAAAGCTAAGACTCCATATGCCTTCTTAACAACTTTATCCACTTGACTGCCTACTTTCAGGGATCTATTGACACATACACCAAGATCCTTCTGTTCCTCAACACTATTAAGAGCCCTACCATTAGCCCTATACTCTACACATTTATTGTTCCTGCCAAAGTGCATTACCTCACACTTTTCCACATTAAACTCCATTTGCCACCTCTCGGCCCAGCTCTGCAACTTGTCCAAGTCACTCTGTAAACTAAAACACCCCTCTTCACTATCTACCACACCACCAACTTTAGTATCATCTGCAAATTTACTGATCCATCCCTCAATACCCTCATCCAGATCATTTATAAAAATTACAAACAGCAGGGGCCCCAAAACAGACCCCTGAGGCACACCACTCGTCACCGAACTCCACGATGAATATCTCCCATCAACCACCACCCTCTGTCTTCTATCTGCCAGCCAATTCCTAATCCAATTAGCTAAATCACCCTCTATTCCACACATCTGCATTTTCTGTAGAAGTCTTCCATGGGCCACCTTATCAAAAGCCTTACTAAAGTCCATATATACTACATCAACCGCCTTACCCCCATCCACCTCTCTGGTCACTTTCTCAAAAAACTCAATGAGGTTAGTAAGGCATGACCTACCCTTCACGAAACCATGCTGACTATCCCCAATCAATTCATTTCTCTCTAAATAACTATAAATCCTATCCCTAATAATTCTCTCCAATACCTTGCCCACAACAGAAGTAAGACTCACTGGCCTATAATTCCCAGGAAGGTCTCTCTTCCCCTTCTTAAACAGTGGGACCACATTCGCCATCCTCCAGTCCTCCGGAACCACACCCGTAACCAACGAGGACCTGAAGATCAGAGCCAGAGGCTCTGCAATCTCCTCTCTTGCCTCCCAGAGAATCCTAGGGTAAATCCCGTCCGGCCCAGGGGACTTATCCAACTTCAAACCCTCGAGAATTTCTAACACATCCTCCCTATCTACTACAATACTTCCCAATTTGCAACCCTGTACCTCAGTGTTCTCCATAGCTACATTTCCAGCACTCTGCGTGAATACCGAAGAGAAATATTTATTCAGTGCCTCGCCAATCTCTTCAGGCTCCACGCACAACTTCCCACTGCTATCTATGACTGGCCCTAATCTTGCCCTAACCAATCTTCTATTCTTAACATATCGAAAGAAAGCTTTAGGATTCTCCTTAATCCTATCAGCCAACATCTTCTCGTGTCCCCTCTTAGCTCTCCTCAATTCACTTTTTACCTCCTTCCTAGCTAATCTATAGCTATCCATTGCACTACCTGAGCCTTCAAGCCTCATCCTGACATAAGCCTCCTTTTTCTTCTTAACCAGCAAATCAACTCTTTTCGTACACCAAGGCTCTCTTACTCGTCCATTTCCTCCCTGCCTGACAGGGACATACTTATCAAGGACTCGCAGCAGCTGCTCCTTGAATAAGCACCACATTCCAGATGTTCCCAGTCCCTGTAGTTTCCTAGTCCAATCTATGCACCCTAATTCTCTCCTGATGGCCTCATAATTACCCTTCCCCCAGCTATAACTACAGCCCCCAGCTTCATGCCTATCCCTGTCCATCACTAAGGTGAACGTAACCGAATTGTGGTCACTATCACCAAAATGTTCACTAACTTCCAAGCCTAACACCTGGTCTGGCTCATTCCCAGCACCAAATCCAATGTAGCCTCACCTCTAGTTGGCCTATCTACATACTGAGTCAAAAAACCTTCCTGCACACTCTGTACGAAAACTGACCCCTCTAACGAGCTAGAGCTATAGCTATTCCAATCAATATTAGCAAAGTTAAAGTCCCCCATCACAATACCCTACTACTTTCACTCCTAATCAGAATTGACTTCGCAATCCTTTCCTCAACCTCTCTAGAACTATTAGGAGGTCTGTAAAAGACTCCCAACAGGGTGACCTCTCCTCTCCTGTTTCTAATCTCAGCCCATACTACCTCAACAGACAAGTCCTCATCAAACTTCTTTTCGATCACCGTGATACAGTCTTTGACCAGTAACGCCACTCCTCCCCCCCTTCTACCTCCTTCTCTACTCCGACTAAAGCATTTGTACCCCGGAACCTGCAACATCCATTCCTGTCCCTGCTCTACCCAAGTCTCTGAAATGGCCACAACATCGAAGTTCCAGGTACTGGTCCAAGCTGCAAGTTCCTCCCCCTTATTGCGAATACTCCTTGCATTAAAGTATACGCATCTCAAACCATGCCCCACCCCACCCGTACGCCGCTGTGTTTTACAACTCTCCTCTATAACCCCCTTACTCTCATCCCTATCAGCACCCCAACTACTTAGGATCCCACCCCCCCCCCGAATCAGTTTAAAGCCCCCATCATAGCCTTAGCAAATTTTCCCCCCAAGATATTAGTCCCCCTCTGGTTCAGGTGTAGACCATCTCTCTTGAAGAGGTCCCACCTATCCCAGAATGAGTCCCAATTGTTAAGGAACCTGAACCCCTCCCTCCTGCACCATCCACGCAGCCATGAGTTCAAACTATCCCTTTCTCTGTTCATCTCTAAACTATCTCTTGGCACAGGCAAGAGTCCAGAGATAACCACTCTGCCTGTTATGGACCTAAGCTTCCACCCTAACTCCATAAATTTCTGTTTAATATCCCCTTCCCTTGTCCTACCTACATCATGTGTCCCCACATGAACAATGACTTGGGGCTGACTCCCCTCACCCTTAAGAATCCTAAAAACCCGATCTGCAACATCCTGGACCCCAGCCCCTGGGAGGCAACACACCAGCCCTGAGTCCTGTTTATTACTATTTACCCTCCTATCTGTCCCTCTAACTATGGAGTCTCCTATAACTAGGCCTAATCTCTTATTCCCCCCACCCACCTGAGCATTCTCAGCAGGCTCACCCCCAGAGACCTGCTCCCTTTGGTCAGCTCCAGTTGATTCTTCCTCAACTGTAGCCTCCAAGACAGAAAATTTATTTTGGAGGGGAACAGCCCCAGGGGATTGTCTCCCCGATTGCTTCTTACCCCTCCTCCTAATAGTTACCCAATTATCACTTATAGGAGTTACAATCTCTTTGTTACTCCTGCCTATATCCTCCTCAACCTCTCGAATTACCCTGAGCTCCTCTAATTCCAGCTCCAGCTCCTTAACACGATCCTCAAGGAGCTGCAAATGTGCACACTTCCTGCAGGTATAATCAGCAGGAACACTACTGGTGTCCCTCACCTCATACATACCGCAGGAGGTGCAATGTACTACCTGCACTGCCATCACTGTTACTTTAATTTGCAGGAGAAAAAAAAACTACACACACACTTTTATTATTAGGTTAGAGGAGGGGGGAGGGTGGGATACTCTACCTGTGTAGAGTATCGGGTTTCCTCTCTGGACCAATTTATAGAGTCAGAGAGAAAAACTACAACTACCGGCAGCCCCTAGTGACGACTTCCGGTTACAAGTTAGTTTAAATAAAAAACGGCAAAAACTACTCCCGCTCGCTGTTTTAAACAAAGAGAAAAGTTAAAAAAAACTACTTAACAATCGAACTTCTCGCTCTCCCAAATCGCTGCCTCTCCGTGCTGCTCCAATGGAACAATTCTATTTGAATTCATCTGCATTTTATGAAAGATCATTCTAATAGTTGCCTGTCAGGTCTTTCAATGTTGTGTCACACCAATGTCAAACCTGATTGTGGTGTTCACCAGGCTGTCCCGCAGTCTGCCAGAGTTTCTGCCACTGTGCTGCACAACCAACTCCTGTTGCGCTGTGAACCACTCTGCCAGATTTCTTTCTTCGTCGTCATGCTGGGGCCAGTTTTCATGGACAACACCATGTTGCTGGACCCACGGACTCTTCTGTGTGACCGTGTTGAACCCCCCCAGCTGTAGAAGGTTGGATGAAGCAGCCACGAGGAGAAGGGGAGGGGAACTCACTTGTATATAATTAATTAATGGGCTTCCAGGCACAAGATTCTGTGCGGGATCTGGTCAGCAGGGCAGGCATAACCAGAGCTGGTCGTCATTGCATTAGTCTCAAATCAGAGAATTCTGCCTATTAGCATCTCTCTCAGTCATCATCCCATCTGCATCTTCTCAAAGGTTATGGAATATGGAAAAACATACAGTGGGTGCTTCAGTTAGTGATTTTACTGCCTGATGAAGACAGTATAAGAAGCTCCCACATTCAAATGCATGTTTGCATGTGTTTGCATGTGAAGTGTCTGAAGCACGTGTGTTAGATAGCTAATGTCAGATCTCAAACAATGGTTTGGATTCAGATCTCAAACAATGACGACACAGAGTACAGGGAAAAAATAATGAACTGGTGTGACAACAATAATCTTCCAAGACCCTACCCCCCACCCCATGACGACACTATAGTTAATAAAGCCCACCAATGCCTCTACTTTGAAAGACGTAGACTTAGAGGAGATCTAATAGAGGTGTACAAGATTATGAGGGGTATAGATAGAGTAAACAGGGTTAAGCTTTTTCCTAGGATGGACTCGAATAGTACGAGGGGTCACGGGCTTAGGGTGAGAGGGGGTAAGGTATAATTTGGATGCTAGAGGGAGTTTTTTCACACAGAGGGTGGTGGGGGTATGGAATGCGCTGCCAAGTAAAGTGGTGGAGGCAGGTACTCTGGAGTTATTTAAGAAATACTTAGATGGGCACATGAACAGAGTGGGAATGGAGGGGTATAGAAAACTGATTTAAAATAGGGATCATGAGCCTTGGGAGTCCCCGGGAAGTGTGTAAATAGATGTTGATATTGATGTACTTGTTTTTATCTTATAGGTGCTTTGGTCCACCTTGTTGTCTAACGAGGGGCATACACACAATAGGTCGTGAGAGGGCTGCTCTTGGATTTTTTTTTCAGGAGTATCCTAGTACTTCATGTTGTTAGTGTATGCTTGACCTGGACTATTTGATGGGCAACATGACAGCTCAGTGACTATTGCTGTGCTATGCAGATACATGGATTTGGGCCTGTGTCTGTGGGAGTTTGCGCATTCTCCCCGTGCTTGCGTGGGTTTTCTCCGGGTGCTCCGGTTTCCTCCCACATCCCAAAGATGTGCTCTTAGGCTAATTGGCAAAACAAATTCTCCCTAAATTGTCTCAAATTTGGTTTTTAATCCATAGATCTATAAACATAGACAGGGATCACGGGTAGGGTGGGAACATCAGGGTGGCGGCGCAGGCTTGTTGGGCCGAAGGGCCTGTTTCCCGTGCTGTTTTGTTCTTTGTTCATGAAAGACTAAGGAAATTTGGCATGTCCACTACGACTGTCTCCTACTTCTACAGAAGCACCATAGAAAGTATTCTTTCAGGTTGTGTCAGAGCTTCGTATGGCTCCTGCTCAACGAGAAATTACAAAGGGTTGTGAATTAAGCCCAGTCCATTACGCAATCCAGCATCCCACACATTGACTCTGTCTATACTTCCCACTGCCTCAGAGAAGCAGCCAGCATAATTAAGGACCCAGCGCACTCTGATGCTGCCTTCATACCTTTGAATGGACCTATCTCGCACTGAGTTGATCTTTCTCTACACTCTAGCTATCTGCATAATACAAGAAAGAATACTTTCACTGTACACTAATACATGTGATAATTATAAATCATATAAAAATCATATCAGGCCTTTGGAGCCAAATACCAGGGAGTGTACATTCCTGTTCCTACTGCTAACTAGAGGCCATTTGGGAACACAGTGTAAATAGAATTGGATCTGATTCTAGTGACTCATGACACTATGTTCCCCCCAACAGATATTATCTGAGCTCTCAAAGCTGGCAACTCAGGCGAAGTACCAGTGGCTGCAATTGTACTCAGAACAAGAGAGAAGGAAAAAAAATAAATGGTTAGGACGTAAGAGAGCTTTGTGGTGGTCAATCATTGCATCTGACCTATAAACCCTGCTTCAGAGTTCCCTGTTGCCTTGTGGTAGAAATGCTAAAGTCCAATTTAGGGTAAAGAAATATCAAGGTAGATTTTGAGATGCCCTGTAATTTTTACCCTGATAATTAATGCAATTATTTGAATGGCAGAAAATTGCAAACAGTGGGTTCGTGATTTGTTGCTGTGTGCTGGCTCCAGATAACACCCTGAAGGGATTTTGTACATTTTGCCCTCTGGTTTTATGTTCATTTCTCTCTTTTTGGGGCATTTGTGTTCATCAAGACAAAGGATAATAAAACTGTGACATAGAATGTCTTTGTATTGTGCATGTTCATCAATTTGCAACATAACCAAGTGGAAGACAACCTACCTCTGCCGCCACATATACCTTGAACTCAATATCAGAAGAGTGCCATTGACAATTCATTTTCCTCCTTACCTGGCTGATTGAGATTGCTAACCTCACAGATTAGGGACGATTTTGCAGTATGTACAACTTGTCAGTAATGAGCAGAGGTAACTGAAACCAGATCACAGCAACAACATAGCTAATGTTTTAAAATATAAGAAGAAAATAATTTTCATTTTCTAAGTTAGTATGAAGTGGGTGACGGCAAGTCAGCAGTCCATTTTACAGCTCTCCCTATTTCTTTCAGTGTTGACTTCAACTTCTTTGGGCAGTGAGTCATAATTCCCTGAAATGCAAATGGAGGGGGAGTGAAGGAGAGGGAGTGGGCTGGTGAGGATAGAGGGTGGGGCTGAAGGAGACGACCGGCAAAGGGGGAGAGATGACAAAGGAAGAGGGGAAAACCGTTGAAGGGGAAGGCTGGAGAAGGGAGAGATGAAGGGAGAAAAGGAGAGGGGAAGGGGGTAAGGAAGAGGAGAAGGGGTAAGTGGGGAGGACTGGGAAGAAGTGAGGACAAGAGAATGGGCAGAGGACTATTGAGGAAGGAGGAGAGGGCAAGAGGGAGAAGCGTACACTGAAGGAGAATTTAGCATGGCCAATGCACCTAACTAGCACATCTTTCAGAACATGGGAGGAAACCGGAGTACCTGGAGAAAACCCATGCAGACACAGGGAGAACATGCAAATTCCATACAGATAATGACCCAAGCCAGGAGTCGAATCCAGGTCTCTGGCTCTGAGAGACAGCAGTGCTAACCACTGTGCCACCCTGCATGAGCATTTTAAAGACTCGCTTCCTATCTAGGCCCATGTCCCATCCTTTGTTTTGTGTCTGTTAATACGATTAGAAATCTTTGCTACTACCCAAATTGTCTGATAGTCCAAACAAAACGTATCAGAGATTCCCACTGTCTCCTCTTAATTGTAGCAACCATAAAGTAATCACAGATGGGCTTTTCTCCTTCCACCTCTATACTTGGTGCTTTGAATTAAGTTAACGATGTGTGGAATTATTCCCTTTATTTTACCTGATGGTGTTCAGTTATTTGGCTTATAGTTACTGGGAAGCTTGAACCTGAACATCCACTGATTCCTTCATATAAATAGCCAATGCATCTACTTTTTCAGAAGACTAAGGGAATTTGGCATGTCTGCTATGACTCTCACCAACATTTACAGATGCACCATAGAAAGCATTCTTTCTGGTTGTATCACAGTTTGGCATGGCTTCTGCTCTGCTCAGGACCACAATAAACTACAAAGGGTTGTAAATGGAGCCCAGTCCATCACGCAAACCAGCCTCTTAGCCATTGACTCTATTTATACTTTTTGCTGCCTCGGAAAAGCAGCCAGCATAATCAAGAACCCAATTCACCCTGAACATTCTCTCTTCCACCTTCTTCCGTCTGGAAAAAGATACAAAAGTCTGAGGTCATGTACTGATCAACTGAAGAATTGCTTCTTTCCTGCTGCCATCAGGCTTTTAAATGGACTTACCTTGTGTTAAGTTGATCTTTCTCTACACTCTAGCTACGATTGTAATACTACATTCTGCGCTCTCCTCTACCTATGATATGCCTTGTCTGTATATCACGCAAGAAGCAATACTTTTCGTTATACTAACACGTGACAATAATAAATCAAATCAAATACTTTCCTTCAACAGTTAAAGAGATTTACACCTTTCATTTAGTAATCACCTCTGCCTTTATCCTCTAGGTCCAGAGTGTATGTCAAAGCTGAGTTAGGAAGTTTAATAATTAACAATTTTATCTCTGTCATATTCAGTAGTATTTTGACCTTGCGGAATCCTAACTATTCTCTGACCGTAATGATAGTAGTGGATTATCACTCAGTAAAACCGGCAGAGATTATGTGGCAATTATTGACGAGTTGCAGACAGACATGACCAAAAATCTCTGAGGACATAAGAAGCAGGCCATGTGGTCTGTCTCTCCATTTAATACGATCCTTGGCTGACCTTTAACCTCAGTTATACTTGTCTGCCCAATCCGCCATATCCCTTGATTCCCTTTGAGCCCAAAAGGTCGAGTGATGTCAGTTTTGAAATGGACACAACTATTGCCCATTCACAGCTCTCTGAGGTAGAGAATTCCATTGTCTAAACTCTCCAAAGGAAGACATTTCCAACCATCTCAGTTTGAACCCCTTATCCTGGGAATTCTAGGATCTCCAGCCATTCTCCCCTTACAAATTGCCTAATTTACATAAATACACCCTTACATATGTAAGAATCATAGAATGTGGAATCCCTACAGTGCAGAAGGAGGCCATTCAGCCCGCCAAGCCCACATTGACAACTATCCACCCTAATCCTGTAACCCACATATTTACCCTGCTAATCCCGCTAAGGGGCAATTTGGCATGGCCAATCCATTTAACCTGCATGCCTTTGAAGCGTGGAAGGAAATTGGAGCATTTGGAGAAAACCCACACAGACCTGGGGAGAACATGCAAGCTCCACACAGTCACTCGAGGCGGAATTGAATCCTGATCTCTGGTGTTATGAGGCAGCAGTGTTAACCACTGTGCCACTGTGTCTCCCAAACAAACTGGGTCATTTTGAGCCTTAACCAGGTGGAATTAAGCTGCTGTAGAATCCACTCTGTGTACAACTAATTGATTTTAGGGAACCGAAAATCAGACAAGTTCTTTAAAATGCAGCCAGAAAGCAGATACTGCCTGATGGTTTATCACTAGACACTGTAGCTGAAAATTAATAACGTACAGTACTGTAGACTCCACAATCTGTTAGTGCTTTTCATCATGCTACTGCCTTCCCTATTCCAAGGGGAGAAATATAAAAGGGTCCAAAGGGGGCAATTTTTTCACACAGAGGATGGTGAGTGTCTGGAACAAGCTGCCAGAGATAGTAGTAGAGTCTGGTACAATTTTGTCTTTTAAAGAAGATTTAGACAGTTATATTGTTAAGATGAGTATTGAGGGATGTGGGCTGAATGTGGGCAATTGGGACTAACTTAATGGTAAAAACTGGGTGAGTTGGGCCAAAAGGCTGCTTCCATGCTTTAAACCTCTATGACTCTATTGATATTCACACTTTTCAAGCAACTTTTCTAATCCTTTTCAAAAGGATTTATTCACACTGCTTTAATTACAGCTTATGACAGATTATCCACATTCTAAAATACCATTGGTGTAAAGAATTTTCCAAATCCTTATGCTGCATTCTCACTAATCAATGAGAGCAAGTCCATCTTCATCAGACAGCTTTAGACAGGGGTACAGAAAGCCTAGCATGACTTTAAATTTATTTATTAGTGTCACAAGTAGGCTTACATTTACACTGCAATGAAGTTACTGTGAAAATCCACTAGTCGCCACACTCCAGCGCCTGTTCGAGTCAATACACCTCTTTTAAAATGTGGCAGGAAACCAGAACACCCAGAGGAAACTCACGCAGGCAGATGGAGAATGTGCAAACTCCACACAGACAATGACCCACGCCGGGAATCGAACCCACGTCTTTGGCGCTGTGAGACAGCAGTGCTAACTACTGTGCCACCGTGCTGCCCACTTGATCATGTTTTCCATACCAACCTTCAAAGAGTCAAAAACAAATTTGCAGGAAGGAATGAGCCAGTCACGGGGAAGGCAATGGCATTGTGATAGTGTCACTGGGCTAGTAAGTAATTCTGAAACCCAGGGTAACGCTCATTTGAATTAAATCAAAAAAAGAGAAAATGGAAATTAAAAGTCTAATGAAAGCCATAAAACATTGCTGATTGTCCGAAAAACCCACCTGGTTCACTAGTGTCCTTTAGACAAGAAAATCTGTTATCTTTACCTCGTCTGGTCTACTTGTGGTTGACACAACAACGTATGGCAAAGGTAAAGTTGCTATAGTCCCAGATGCTTATCAGCTGTTCTCCCCTTTGAGGGGTGATTTAACCCGAGGGTCACCACACCTCAGGCGAGGAGTAAGGTTGAGAAGGCAGGGCCTTCATGAATAACTTCTGCCGGTGAAGGAATTGAATCCGCGCTATTGGCATCGCTCTGCATCATTACCCAGCTATCCAGTTAATTGTATGGGTAACTCTTAAATATCCCCTTAAGGTTAACTAGGGATGGACAATAAATGTTGATCCAAACAGTGACACCCACATTCCAGTAAGAAGTTTTAAAAAGTCATATTCTGCTCATTTCTTCTAACCAGGAATTCATAAAATTTCAAGTTTTTAATGTGTAAACATCAGCAACCACCTGTCCTGGTCCCTCCATACTGATAGACTCAGAGGTTTCCAGCATGGAAGCAGACCCTTCAGCCCAATTTGGTCACCCTTTTTTTCCAACCATTAAGCTAATCCCAATTGCCTGCATTTGGCCCATATCCATGTAATTGTCTAAATGCTTTTTAAAAGACAAAATTGTATCACTTCTACTACCTGGCAGTTTGTTCCAGACACTCATCACCCTCTGTGTGAAAATATTGTCCCTCTGGACCTTTCTGTATCTCACCCCTCTCACCTTAAACCTACACGCTATAAACCTGATGCGATAATTAAGAAAGCCCACCAATGCCCCATCGTTCTCAGGAGACTAAGTAAATTCAGCATTTCTGCTATGACTCTCACCAATTTTTACAGATACACCAAGGAAAGCATCTTTTCCAAATATCACAGCTTGGTATGGCTCCTGCTCTGTCCAAGTAAGAACTACACAGGGATGTGAACGAAGTCCAGTCCATTTCTCAAACTAGTCTCTCATTCATTGACTCTGTCTGTACTTCTCATTGCCACGGAAAAGCAGCCAGCATAACAAAGGATTCCATGCACCCCAGACATTCTCTCTTCCACCTTCTTCTGTCAGAAAAAAAGATACAAAAGAGATCACATATCAGCCGACTCAAGAACAACTTCTTCCCTGCTGCTGTCAGACCTTTGAATGGACCTATCATATATTAAGGTAGACTTTTCAACTCCGCCTGCCACAGAATCAGAGTGAGCGAGAGGTAGACCATAGAAAGGTCCATTGACCTCAGGCAGGATTTTCTGGTTTTAGGGTGAGTGTGGCCAAAAAATCCTGCCCATCAAGTTGATCTTTCTTTAAATCCTATCTCAAGATGGTGTCAAAGAACAAAGGACAAAGAACAAAACAGCACAGGAAACAGGCCCTTCGGCCCAACAAGTCTGCGCCGCCACCCCGATGTTCCCACCTCTACCCATGATCCCTGTCCATGTTTATAGATCTATGGATTAAAAACCAAATTTGAGACAATTTAGGGAGAATTTGTTTTGCCAATTAGCCTAAGAGCACATCTTTGGGATGTGGGAGGAAACCGGAGCACCCGGAGAAAACCCACGCAAGCACGGGGAGAATGCGCAAACTCCCACAGACACAGGCCCAAATCCATGTATCTGCACAGCACAGCGATAGTCACTGAGCTGTCGTGTTGCCCATCAAATGGTCCAGGTCAAGCGTACACTAACGACGTGAAGCACTAGGATACTCTCAAAAAAAATCCAAGAGCAGCCCTCTCACGACCCATCGCGTGTATTGCCCCTCGTTAGACAACAAGGTGGACCAAAGAACTTATGGGATAAAAACAAGTACATCAATATCAACATCTATTTACACACTTCCCAGGGACTCCCAAGGCTCATGATCCCTATTTTAAATCAGTTTTCTATACCCTTCATTCCCATTCTGTTCATGTGCCCATCTAAGTATTTAAATAACTCCAGAGTACCTGCCTCCATCACTTTACTTGGCAGCGCATTCCATACCTCCATCACCCTTTGTGTGAAAAAACTCCCTCTAGCATCCAAATTATATCTTACCCCCTCACCCTAAGCCCGTGACCCCTCGTGCTATTCGAGTCCATCCTAGGAAAAAGCTTAACCCTGTTTACTCTACCTATACCCCTCATAATCTTGTACATCTCTACCGCAGCGTGGTGACCTCTTATAAGCTGTGCCTGGTATGCCTTCTAATTCTATCTTTTACTCTCATCCTATGCTTCTAAATCAAAATCAAACACTACACTCTGCACCCTCTCCCTTCCTTCTCCCCTATGTACTCAATGAACGGTCTGCTTTTTCGTATAGCATGCAAGAAACAATACTTTCCATTGTATCCCAGTACATGTGACAATAAATCAAAGCCAACAGCTGCCAAGAAGTACTGACCCCCTGCAAGGCTGTTTTCCAGTAATTAGATACCTCTAAAAGGAACGAAAGGTTCAAAATCACTGCCACACATTCTGCATTACCCACCCCCACCAATCCGCCGAGAAAGATACAAAAGTCTGAGATCACCTACTAACGAACTCAAGAACAGCTTCTTCCCTGCTGCAGTCAAACTTTTGAATGGACCTACCTTGCATTAAGCTGATGTTTCTCTACGCTCCAACTATGACTGTACCATTACATTTTGCACTCTCTCCTCTTTATGCTTTGTCTGCATAGCGCACAAGAAATAATTCTTTTCACTGTTCACAAATACATGTGACAATAATAAATGAAATCAAAGCAAATAAATTCTGGAGTCACCCATTCACTGTGAGGCATGCCGTGTGGGGGTATCTTGCAGCCTAACAGATGATATCTTGACAGCCATATCATGTCAATATAAGGGGCTATAAACAACTGGCTCCTAGCTTGCTCACTGACAGTGCCATATGGAGCCCTTGATAAAGTTACTGTCACTCACTCAGTATAGCCCCAGCACTCTGCAAACCCATTCTGTAAGCCCACCTTGCCTCCCTCGCCCTCTGGATCAGAGCCAGGGACAGGGGAAACGAGAGGCTCCGCTTTACCTGAGATTCTCCGCTGTAAAGGCTCGGTTCAAATCACAGTCCACGTAGCGGGCGCAGCGCTGCACGGCGGCCGGGTTGCTCAGGAAGGGCTGAACCTCCAACGTGGGGCGCTGGATCTCCGATCTGTCCTTCAGCCAGTGCCGGACTAAAAATACCCCCGACAGCTCGTTGCCGTGAGTGCCGCCGAACACGGCAATCCTGCGGATGGCAGCTCCGGCTGAAGCCATAACTGCTGTCAAAGTGCCTGGGCTGGACAGGGCTGGGCTGGGCTTGGGGGGAGGAATCAGCTCTGGCAATGCCGACGCCCTCTCATTAAAGACACACAACTTTGCACCGAAGGGAAACTTGGATGGTTGGGATGAGCACCGTCTTGCCCAAGATCCAACGCATCTCACTCCGGCTGCAGTTTGAGAATGTGTTAGTGTCAGTGTCAACTCAGAACCAGGAAGACTGCCTGTCAGACGGGTTGGATTGTAGGAGCCACCTTATTAAATCTCTGGGCGTTTCCTGACACGCCCTGGTAATGAATATGGATAGGTTGAAGCTGAAACCTTCGGAGTAAGTGTGTTACAAAGTGCACTGTTAATGTTGCTTCCAGATTCTGAATTAAATGGGTGCAGCCCAAGTGCTTATAGAATCCTACAGTGCAGAAGGAGGCCATTCGGTCCATCGAGTCTACACCGACCACAATCACATACAGGCCCGATCCACAACTCCATGTATTTATTCCAACTAGTCCCCATGACACTTAGGAGCAATTTAGTATGGGTACTGGTCACCAGAGACATACATTCAGATTTCGTCATAGCAGTTTGGGAAATTTATAAACTCCTTACAATGCAGAAAGGGGCCATTCAGTCCATCTGTGTCTGCATCTCACTACAATTCCACTCAGGTCTTATCCCCATAACCCTACTTATTTATCTGACTAACTCCCTAACTTAAGTGCCAATTTAGCACGGCAATCCTGACCTCTTTGGGGGGGAGGGGAACCAGAGCACCCGGTGGAAACCCTTGCAGACACAGGGAGAATGTGCAAACTCCACACAGTCACACAAGCTGGGGATTGAACCCAGGTCCCTGGCACTGAGGCAGCAGTGCTAACCACTATGCCGCCATGCCACTCATTTAACATTGGCTCATCGGATCAATCAGAAACAAAAAGCTGGTATTAGTCACCAACTAGAGTTGCAGAGATGAACAGCACAGAAAAAGACCCTTCGGCCCACCCTGTCTCAATCAGCTATCAGGCACCTGTCTTAATTCAATTTTCTAGCACTTGGTCCATGGCCTTCTATGCTAAGGTGTTTCAAATGGTCATCTTAATGCTTCGTAAATGTTGTGAGAGTTAAGTTTAAGTTTATTTATTAATGTCACAAGTAGGCTTACATTAACACTGCAATGAAGTTGCTGTGAAAATCCCCTAGTCGCCACACTCCAGCACCTGTGCGGGTTTACTGAGAGAGAATTTAGCATGGCTAATGCACCTAATTAGCACATCTTTCGAATTGTGGGAGGAAACCAGAGCACCCAGAGGAAATCCACGCAGACACTGGGAGAATCTGCAGACTCCACACAAAAGTAACCTAAACCAGAAATCGAACCCAGGTCCCTGGTGCTGTGAGGTAGCTCTACTAACCATTGTGCCGCTGTGCCACCCACCTGTACAAACAATTCTTTCAGGCAGTGAGTTCCAGACTCCCAACACCCGCTGATTTTGTGGTGTAGAGGGTGAGCAATAAATATGGCTGGCCTTGTCAGCAACACCCAAATCCTGTGAATGATAAAAAAATTGAAATTGATCGGAACGAATATGTCATAATTTTCTCTGGTATGTGTGATATTATGAACAGAACAGGAAAATCTCTATGAGTGAAATGTCACACAGGGAGACCCAGTTTCAGGGGCAGGGAACAAAAGGGAGAAAAATTCTTTTTTGAGAAGGAAGCATCTATTGCTTCATTCCGTTCAGGAGGAAGGATAGCTCTCAGGGTTTTCTCATCGCTGGCATATATTCTCTGTCTCACCTTTGTTAGTGTCACAAGGGTGCCACCCGATATAAATGTGAGAAATACATTACATATCTGCTATTAAATCTTATGTAACCAACTCTGTCACTTATTTTGAAATTTGTCCAACATTATAAAGTTGCTTTTCCTCTACCTTTAAACAAATATACCTTAAGTCAGAGCATTTCGAAAAAAACTTTAAAAATTCCTTCGCCATTGAGAACCTCTCTAAACTCGACCATTTTTGTTCATCAAGAACAATTTTTTTTAAGGGTACTGTACACTCCAGCCTCTACTTTCTCAGGAGACTAAGGAAATGTGACATATCAGCTACGATGCTCACCGACCCTTACAGATGGACCATAGAAAGCATTTTTTCTGGTTGTATCACAGCTTGGTGTAGCTTCTACTCTGCGCAAGACCTCCAAGGAGCTACAAAAGGTCCTGAACGAAGCCCAGTCCATTAGGCAAACCAATCTCCCAACCATTGCCTCTGCCTGCACTTCTCACTGCCTCAGAAAAGCAGCCAGCATAATTAAGGACACCACGTACCCCGGATGTTCTTTCTTTCACCTTGTTACGTCTGGAAAAAGATACAAATGTCTAAGGACACATACCAACCAAGTCAAGGACAGCCTTTTTCCTGCTACCATCAGACTTTTGAATGGGCTTACCTCGTATTAAATTGGTCCTTCTCTATACCCAAGCTCTGACTGTAATACTACATTCTGCACCTCTCTTTCTTTCTCTATGAACAGTATGCTATGTCTGCAGAGCGCGCAAGAAACAATACTTTGCACTGTATGTTAGTACATGTGACAATAATAAATCAAATCAAATCAAACATTCTCTTTGGATAAGGATGTGAATGATTACTTCAGGGTCTGGTAACTAAATTTAGGATCCTTTCAAGTACTGGCCCAACTCTTGTGTGTATTTCCTGTATGTTGGAGGGAAGTTGTGACTGTAGTTACAGGAAGTGCAACTTTACAATCTTGAACTAAACCATTTTAAAATATCTCTTTAATTCACATGATACATTTTAATCCATATTCCACAATCCACCAGACTATCACTTCCCAAATAAACTATCAATACCTCAAAAGATATTCAATGCTTCTTTTTTCCAGATGCACTGCAGGAGCTTCTTAGACAATAACTTCTGAACTGCAACTGCTACCATTTGGAAGGATCAACAGCAGCAGATGCATGGGAACAGCGTCAGCTGGAAGTTCCCCTCCAAGGTGCTCACTATCTTCATTGCTGCCGGGTCAAAATTCTGACACAACCTTCCAAACAGCACAGTGGGTATACCAACAGCTCAAGGATTGCAATGGTTCAAGATGGCGGCTCGCCACTACCTTCAAGGGAAATTAGAGATGGGCAATGAATGGTGGTCCCTGACAGTGATGCCCACAGTGATGCAAGAATGAATGATAAAGAAGATCCACTTACCCCACATAACCTCTTAGCTTGATCCCTGGGAGCAATAAATAAGTTTTTGCAATATGAGTCTGCACTGCAGTAGCTGACTAGTTGCCCCTTCGTTGACAAGTACAGTTACCACAAGAGTTGCAGATGGGTTAACACAGTTGCTAGCTGTTGAATGAAATGTTATGCAATGAATGCAATGATTTACATAACAGGAAAATGTTACAGCCCGGATACTACAATCCTTGTTTTTGTTATTTGTTTTCTCTTAATGAACTAAATTCATTAAATTTCCGGCCAACAATCAGCTAGATGCTAGGCAAGCCTTTGTAGCTACACTGACCCACTTCTCATTTGTTTATTGTCAAAATAACTCGACATTCTATTAGTTATTGTACAAAGTGTTTCAAGTTAATGTTTCCTTTTAAGTGGAATTGCACACACCTATGCATGATGAAAATATGGTACATTAAATCTAGATACAAACAGAATACAAATGTAAAATTACTTTTCAAACTTTTAATTAAAATCATTGAATGATTGCAGCACAGAAGGAGCTTTTTGGCCTGTCATATTTAATGAAGATATGTGTGAGGAAGTTTCTTATGCAGAGAGTGGTGGGTGCCTGGAATGTGCTGCCAGAGGAGCTGGTGAAAGCAGGCACATTAGCAACATTTAAGAAGCATCTGAATGGATACATGAATAGGGAGGGAATAGAGGGATACGGACTAAGTAAGGGTAGAAGTTTCTTTCTTTACTTAGAGCATCATGATTGGCACAGTCTTGGAGGACCAAAGAGCCTGTTCCTGTGCTGTACTTTCCTTTGTCAGATCTCTTTGAGTGTCAATCAAGTCCTATTCTCTATAACTGTGCTTTTTTTCCTTTTAGGCAACTATCCAATTTTTTTTTGAAAGCCATGATTGAATCGGTCTCCACCAAGCTCTCAGACAGCACATTCCAGATTCTAACCAATTGCAGTGCAAATATGTCACCATTGCTCCTTTTCCCAATCACCACTGTGCCCTTTAGTTCTTGATCCTTCCACTAATGGGAGTTATTCTGTCCCAAATCAGTATGATTTTGAACACGTCTTTCAAATCTTCTATTTTTTCTGCTTGGAGAACAGCCCCAGCTTATCCAATCTGTACACATAATTGAAGTTCCTCATTCCTGGAACTATTCTCTAGAATCCTTTTGGCATCATTTTTAATTTCTTCACATCGTCCCAAAAGTGGGGTGCCCACAGCTGGATATATTCCAGTTGAGGCAGTGTTTCATACATTTTAACACAATCTCCTTGATTTTGTACTTGATTTCCGTCTTTATAAAGCTAATGATCTCATATGTTTTATTAATCACTTTCTCAACCTACTCTGCCACCTTCAATAACTTAACAAACATACATCTCCAGGTCTCTCTGCTTCTAACCTGCACCACTTTACAACTGTACCCTTATTTTATGTTGTCACTCATCATCCTTCTTTCCAAAATGAATTTTCACACTTTTCTACATTAAATGTAATGTGGCACTTGTCCACACATTCCACCAACATGCCTGTGTCCTCTTGGAGTGAATCCTCCTTATAGTTCATAGTACTCTACGAGTTTAATGTTACCCAGAAATGTTGGAATTATGCTTCTCTTGGCCAACTTCGAGTCATTAATGTACGCCCAGAAAAGCCAAAGTCCTAACAGTGACCTCTGTGGAAATTCCATTATATATCTTTTTCTAGTCTGAAAAACTATTCTTCAGCAATTACTCCCTGTTTCTGCCACTCAGCCAATTTTCTATCTATGCTTCCAACATCTCTTTTATCTCAAGAACTCAAACTTTCCTCGTAAATCTGATATGTGGCATTTATATGGTACATATAAAGCATTTAAATGATCAGTTCTTAAGTATTGGTGTAAATTAGATTGAGCTCAGGGGGCAGCAAGGTAGCACAGTGGTTAACACTGCTGTTTCACACTGCCAGGTTCGACTCCCGGCTTGGTCACTGTCTGTGTGGATTTTGCATGTTCTCCCTATGTCGGCATGGATTTCCTCTGGGTACTCCGGTTTCCTCCCACATTCTGAAAGATGTGCTGATTAGGTGCATTGACCTGAACTGTGATGGCTAAGGGAATTTCATAGTAACTTCATTGCAGTGTGACTAATAAATAAACTTTAAACTTTATAATACTAACTGTTGTACCAGCATACCAGTGGGACAACTATATGACAATATTAGCACAATTAGTATTGAAAATGAAGATAAGGGAAAGAGAGGTGACAATTTCAAGCCCTCTCCATGAACCTAAATCCTGGACATATCTGTCCTGTTGGCATTGGTGCACTGTCATAATCAAATGTTATGACTGTGTCGATGTGACTATGAAAGCAAAAGCTTGAATAGGAGGTAGTGTTAATTAATAGGAGAAATGTGACCTGAATGCCTCTGTCTAACTCAACTGCCTGCCCTTCTATCGCAGGTATATTCATGGCTGGGCATCCCTGAACAGGGAGGATATGAAGAGTGTGTGTGTGTGTGTGTCATGCCTGAGGTTTCTCGTCTGAGGAACCATTCTTCCACGCCCCTTCTGTACTCTCTCAAATGTGTTTCCATCTTTTCTATAGTATGGCTCCCAGAACCGCACACAATATTCCAATTGAGGATCACACAACTAGGTCACTGTTAGCTTAAAGTTATTTAGCAAAATATGGGCTCATGAGCAGGAAACAATGGAACCAAAAAAGACTGTCTTACAAAAGTTAACTAGCTCGGTGATGCTCTGAGTTAATTCAGTGGCTATCTGTTAAAGTTAAAGTTTATTTATTCCTCACAAGTAAGGCTTACATTAACACTACATTGAAATTACTGTGAAATTCCCCTAGTTGCCATACTCCGGCGCCTGTTTGGGTCAATGCACCTAACCAGCATGTCTTTCAGAATGTGAAAGGAAACCAGAGCACTGGAAGAATCAGGGAGAATGTGCAAACTCCACACATTCAGTGACTCAAGCCAGGAATTGAACCCAGATCTCTGATTTTGTGAGACAGCAGTTCTAACCACTGTGCTGCTGTTTTGGAATTATCAAGCACATCAGTCTCAGGTAACTTGATTTAGCTGCAGGCTCTTAGAGACTATAAATATGGTCATTGCACAACAGCGTTAGTGGGGAGAAGATTGCCCAATGTTTCCTCCACACGATTGCTGTCCAGTAAATTCTGAAATGCGGTCATCAGATGAGGATAAGTTCAGCTCAACACTAATGCTTAACAGCTGAATAATCTGCCAATGTTCAATATTTCATCTGAGTCGTGAAGGATGGCCCACTTGAATGAGGTGCAAAAGGGTGGTCCTGCCCAGAGGACAGTACCACCCTTAGTACTGTCACCATCAACAGCAGCACCCATAAACAACAACAATGTGCAATTTATACTGCACCTTTTTAAACACAGAACAAATACCCCAAATACATCCACAAAGGCTCAAATAAAACAAAATGCACTTTGAGGCAAAAAAGAGCCCATTATGAGGGAAGAAAGGAAAATGATAATTAAGTAAGTTTTGCAGACTGACAGGGAGTTGGAAAGGTTGAAGAATTTAAAGAAAGTACAAATTACAGATACACCATTGAAAGCATTCTTTCCGGTTGTGTCACAGTTTGGTATGGTTCCTGCTCTGTCCAAGACACAAGAAACTACAAAGGATCATGAATGAAGCCTAGGCCATCATGCAAAACTGCTGCCCACTCAATGACTCTGTCTGTACTTGCTGCTTCCTTAGAAAAACAGTCAGCATAATTAAGGACTCACACACTTTGGACATACTCTCTTCCACCTTCTTCTGTCGGGAATGTGAGGACATGTATCAGACAACTTGAGAACAGCTTCTTCACTGCTGCCATCAGACTTTTGAATGGACTTACCTTGCACTAAGTTGATCTTTCTCTACATCCTAGCTACAACTGTAACACTACATTCTGCACTGTCTCATTTCCTTCTCTATAAATGATATGCTTTGTCTGTATAGGGCGGAAAAAACAATGTTTTTCACTGTATGGCAATTCATTTGACAATAATAAATCAAATCAAATTGCATTTATAATGCACCTTTCATGACCACTGGACATATTAAAACAGCCGAGAAAATACTCTTTTAAATGTAATCACTTGTTATCTAAGAAATATGACAGCCAATTTGCTCTCAACAAGTCCCACAAACAGTAATGTGTCTGATTAATTTCAGAATTCCTACAGTGTCAAGGAAGCCATTCAACCCATTGGGTCTGCACCAACTCTCCAACAGTGTATCTTACCTCTCCCCCACCCTATCCCTGTAACCCTACACATTTGCCATGGTTAATGCATCTAACTTACACATCTGGGACACTGAAGAAGAACTTAACATGACCAATCACCTAATCTGCATATTTTTGGATTGTGGGATGAAACTGGAACACTCGGACGAAACCCACGCAGACACGGGGGAGAATGTGCAAACTCCACAGAAACAGTAATTGATTCATTTATTGGGATTGAACTTGGGGTCCCTGGAGCTGTAAGGCAGCAGTACTAACCACTATGCCACCGTACTATCCTCATCTGTTTTTCTGATGTTGACTGAGGGATGAATATTGACCAGGACACAGGGATAAACTTCCTAGTGTCATGGGAACATTTACATCCACAGAAGAGCAGACAGGCTCTGGGTTTAACATCTCACATGAAACACTCTATCAGTGGACATTTTCTCAATGATTGAATGGAATGTCTGCTTTCAATTCTGTGTTGATGTCCTGGGGCTGAATAATAAACACCGCAATCAGGAGCATGTGCTAGTTTGTGGAACATATTGTGAGACTGTTATGACATTGGGAGCCATTCACAATGTTATCTCACCTGTTTACAATAACACTGTATGTGAGCAGCTCAGAGCCAGGAACCTGTCTGAGTCTGGGGGTCCGTGGGGGTGTCTCAGGCAGGGTCTCCCTGGCCCTGAAGTGGTCTAAGTGATTTTTTAGGTTTTTACCCTGAATTTTGAGCCTGTCAGATACCTGTCCTGTTTTCACCATAACAATCCCAGGGACTGACCTATCTGGGACCATTCCTTACACAAACCAGACCACATGTTGCAAAATTTATTTCAGTCCTGATGGAATCAAAGTTTCTTCTTTGGTTTTCCTGTTGGGACTCTACTCCTTGCCAAGTTGGCAAATAATAGACTCAATCAGTTATGAGGCTGTTGTCCCATCAGCAGCTCTGCTGGAGCAACACCGGCTGTTGTGTGTAGTGTGGTGCTGTAATTGAACAAACTTTGTGCTAGTTTAGTCTCCAGGGATGCTGCCAGTTGTTTCCTCACACCATCCGTAAAGGTTTGACCTGCCTGTTCTGCCAGTCCATCTGATGGTGGGTGATAAGGTACGGTCACGACGCGTCAGATACCATTCGTTAAGACCTAGGTCAGAAACTCCAAAGTGTTTTATGAAGATAAGCTAGACTCTCAGTTTTTACATTTGAATTTGTCACAGGTGAGCATAAGATGTCTCATTCCAAGTACGATTCAAGTGACTCACAAATAAGCTTTGTTCAATAAACTTTTCTTAAATAACACAGCATAGCGGGCATGGTGGCACAGTGGTTAGCACTGCTGCCTCTCAGCGCCAGGGACCCAGGTTCAATTCCTGGTTTGAGTCACTGTCTGTGTGGAGTTTGCAAGTCCTCCCTGTGTTTGCATGGGTTTCCTCCCACAGTCCAAAAGATGTGCATTGATCCTGCTGAAAAAAATAATTTCTCCCTCAGTGTACCTAAACAGGTGCTGGAGTGTGGCAACTGGGAGATTTTCACAGTAACTTAATTGCAGTGTTAATGCGAGCCTATTTGTGACACTAATAATTAAACTTAAAAGAAGTTAATATAATAAAAAGAATTAGCATAACTTTTATTAATTACAAAATTCAGACATGAGACAGTATAAACCTTAACAGCTAGCTATCTCTGTTGTTCCAAGTTAAACACCATTCCAGAGACATACAACCCTCTCCAGACTTGGCACAAAAAAAACAAGTATGCCCTTACGTGATGCTGGATCTTCAGCTTTTAACACTTGTTGTGAATTGATCCTTTGAATGTTGGATTGAATCTCGGAGGCTTCCTACTCCTGAAACTTTCCAAAAAGCCCCTGAAGAGAGAAAATGACACTGCCTTCTTCCAACAGCTTCCAACAACAACCAAACTGAAATGAAACTTACAACTCCAAAGAGAAGGGAAAAACACTGTTACTGCTCTCCACTTCAAGCTACACTGAAAAACGAAACTAAAAGCTGGACTTTTCTGTGAAGCGTAGCAGTATCTTGTCACATAACATAAACTGCCAATCAAACTCCACTCAGCTTGAAAATCATTAAAAGCTACAGGACCCTGCGTTAGGCCAGATTAAAATCAACTTGATATCAATTGTACTGCTACAGTAACAATTAGAGGACATTAATCACATATCTCGGTGTCAATAAAATTGCTATGTCCTGCTTGAAAAATTTGCAGAGAAACATGATTAAAACATGTTTCTTGAAGGCACAGTATCGTAATAGATCAGAGAGCCCAAAATTCTGGAAATCACCATTAGTGAAGGCCATATGCCTTTACCAGAAACCAGAACTCCCAGTATTCCAATATGCTGAAGCTTTGCCACAATTTCTCAATCATAGCCTGAGTCCAACATGATTAAAAACATAGAACCCATAAAGGGATCTACAAAGTCCGTATATACATGCACCCATGATCTGCCAGGCCATTCCCATGGGTATCAGGAGGCAGATGGTAGGAAGTTTTGATTTCTCTGGCACATATCACATTGCTTTAAGCAAGTCTGTGGTGTCAAAATCAAGACTGGCCCACCAGATGTAACTCCTGGCCAGCATCTTCATTTTTGATTTTTCGGGTAATTCTGTTAATGTTGAATGTTATCTTGGAGGTGGAACATTACTGGTACCCCAAAGAACAACCCCATTTTCAATAATGAAGGAGAGTTCCATTTCTTTGGAAAATCTTCCTTGTAATCCACCATGCGAGGGAAGGTTGTTAACAGCTTAAGTTGGTTGGGCCTAGAACACTGTCCTGAGGAACTCCCGTTGTGATTTCCAGGGACTGAGTTGATTGACCTTGAACCACCAGAACCATCTTCCTTTATGCCAGGTATGACTCCAATGAGTGGATAGTTTTCCCAGATTTTCACGATTCCAGTTTTATTAAAGTGCCTTCGTACCATGCTTGGTCAAATGCTGTCTTGACTTTAAGGGCAGTCACTCTTTCATCTCACTTCTGCAGTTCAGTTCTTTTATCCATCTTTTGGACCAAGGTTGTAATGAGGTCAGGAACGAGTGGTCCTGTACAACTTAAACTGAGTCTCAGCAACAGATTATAGCTAAGTAAATGCCACTTCACAGCACTGTCGCTTTCCATCACTATGATAATGATTGAGAGTAGACTAATGGGGTAGTAATTGGCCAGGCTGGATTTGTCCTGCCTTTTGTGGATAGGACACATTGGATATTTTTCCATATTGCTGACAGATGCAGCTTTGCAGCCCTACTGGAATGGCTTGGCAGAGGGCACAGCTAGTCCTTGGCACTTCTGGCTAAAAATTGTTGCAACTGCTTCAGCCTTATCTTTTGCACTGATGTGCTGGTCTCCCAATCATTGACGATGGGGATATTTGAGAAGTCTCCTCCTTCTCCAGTGAATTCATAGAATCTTACAGGGCAAAAGGAGGCCATTCAGCCATTGAATCTGCACCAACCACAATCCCAGCCAGGCCCTATTCTCATAACCCAATACATTTGCCCTAGCTAGCCCCCCAACACTAAGGGCAATTTAGCATGGCCAATCCATAACTTGCATGTCTTTGGACTGTGAGAGGAAACTGGAGCACCCGGAGGAAACTCACGCAATCACATGGAGGTCCATATATAGACAGTGATCCATGATGGAATTGAATATGGGTCCCTAGCGCTGTGAGGCTGCAATGCTAACTACTGTGCCACCATGCCGTCCCATATTTGATTGTGCACCACCACTCGCAATGAAATGTAGCAGGACTGCAGAGCTTAGATCTGATCCGTTGATCATGGGATCACTTAGCTCTATCATATGCTACTTTCAGTGTTTGGAATGCAAGTAATCCTGAGTTGTAGGTTCACCCACTTTGATACCTCATTTTCAGGTATGTCTTGTGCTGCTCTTGGCATGTCCTCCAGCTTTGAACCAGTATTGACTTCCTAGTTTGATGTTAATGGTAGTTACAGATGACATTATGGTAGTTATGAGGTTACAGATTGTGGATACCTAGTTTTGATTCGCTAGGTTTGTTTGAAATCTATCCCTTTGAGTATAGTGTTAGTCTTTTTTTTCCTTTGACTGTCTTTTATTATTGAGCAAGTTCTGACATCTGGTCAACACTTTCTTCCCAATTACTTTAAGATATGTTTTCCAGATGGTAGTAAGACATTTTAAGTTTTAGGATGACTTTAAAAAACCTTTTATAGCATTCTCACCAATTGATTCCTTCTCAGTACTATGACTTCAAATGAACAGTGCCCTGTTCTGCTCCCAGTTCTTCTTTGTTCCTTTAAATTCAGACCTTTTGGAAGTTTCTCTTCATTTCTCTAGTTTTTTTCAGTAGCTTTAGATTTTTGTCCTGACTTTGTTAAACATTATTCCATTGTATGGCTTTTCTTCCAACAAAGCTGAGAGATATGTTTTCTCTCTGGCTGCTTGTCATCAAGTGCTCCAGCTTTCAGTTAAAATTAAAGAACAAAGAAGAGCCTTTTTGTCTTACCAAGGCCTCCGGATACTAAGCAACTATATTTATTCTTCACGCTGTAGCTCTCTCTAACATGGTTAGAATTTAACCAATAGACCCCTCTCCCCACACATACAAACAACTTTTGTCCAGCATGAAACTAATTATAGATCCTCCCAGGCACAGAAATATTAAATTAAACACACGTAAAACTATACCTAATTTCTAATGCTCACCCATACAGATTTAACTTCCTTACAACTACCTTTGGTTTGCCAATAGTGAGGATGAGGTCAAATAAGCTTTTCCTTCTTCTTGGTTCCCTCACCACCTACTGCAGACCCAGTTTAGCAGCTATGTCTTTTAGAACTCAGCTAGTTTGGTCAATAGTGCTGCCACTGAGCCACACTTGGTGATGGACATTGAAATCCCCATCCAGAGTCTATTCTATGCCCTTGCCACCCTCAATGCTTCCTCCAAGTGTCTGATAAAGGTCCATATTTCACTAATTAATACTTCATTCATTTTGTCAGGATTTATGAATTTCAACACTTCATGAGCTGGCCAAATCATTCATAATCTAACAGTGAGGCATAAAGGGGTTTGCTCTATTAAAACCACCTTGAAGAAAAATTGTGATTTTCCAACACTGAGTTTGATATATTGATCCACTCCACTACCATGTGGATTAACCCCAGCAGAGCTGCTGATGGGTAGAAAACTATGTACCCAATTTCCATTGCTGCCAAAGTAATTGATCTTTGGGTTGGCAGTTAGAATGTTCAGGACAGCAACAAGATTCCACTTACAATAGAAAATGCCACACTAGAAACATGTCCAGGCTATGCAGAGATGATGAGGGACCTTGACAGAGAAGGTGTCATTGTCCTGTGGGATAAAAATCAATGACAGCCTTATTTGATACATACCCGAGAAGGCACAATTAAACAGAACGTATGTCTTCGCCTTGTTCCTCGTATCGAACTGCCTATCATACATTTGAGTGAAACAGGTGTAGAAACTCAAATAATTGCAACACCAAATAATCCAATTTCAACTCCAGATCAATAAAGTCAGCCCAAAGCAGTTGAGAGTACTACTCCATCAAACTTACAAAGAATGAGATCCGAAAGAGTCATTAAAGCTGCCAGGTCATCTGAATCTGTAAAGTTAGAGACTTAGGGAGAGAAAAATGATAGCTTGTACAGATTAATGTAAATACATTTGGATAAAGAGGTGTAGTATCAAGATGTAAGCGTTAAAGTATAATTTGGAAAACAGAACTGTACATAATATGATGTGGAGAATTATATGGGAGTAGTAGTGGGTCTGATAGGAGTCGGCATGACTATCAGATCTGCATCCTGTATATATAGTTATTTGTTATTAATAATCAGTTACTATTTAATCAAATAGGCCTCTTGAACTCTTCATGGGGCAACATACAATCTTAAGATGTGACTGAGCATATCTATTTCAGCAGGTAGCAAACTGTGTCAAAGGTCATATAGATTCAAAACATTAACATCATTTCTCTCTGCACAGATGCTGCCAGGTCTGCTGAGTTTATCTGGTATTTTCTGTTTTTATTTCAGATTCCCAGTATCTGCATCTAAAGATGTGTGAGTTAGGTTGATTGGCCATGCTAAAATTGCCCCTTAGTGTCCTGAGATGCATAAGTTAGCAAGATTTGTGGGTAAATATATAGGGATATGGGGGTAGGGCCTAAGAGGGATTGTGATTGGTGCAGATTCAATGGTAAGAGCTCAGTAAGAATTTAGCAACACCAATTTTAAATCCAACCAATTTATTTGATAGTAAATCTGCGAGCTTTCAACACTCTGTGTCTTCGTCAGGCAAATGCAGTGTTCTGGTCTGCAATAGCACACATCAGCACAGACAGTCATAGATTGCTGATTAGAATGCGAATCCTTACATCTAACCTGCTATTCAAGTGTTAAAGTGGCTAACAATGTGTGTGAAGGGAATCCTGAGCATGGGTTAGAGAATTGTGTATTTTCTCCAGACAGCACAGTAAGTGAGGTTTTTTGCTAACCCAGGCAAGTTACGGGGTTACAGATAGTGTGACATGAAGCCAAGATCCCTATTAAGACCGTCCTCATGTGTGCGGAACTTGGCTATCAGTCTCTGCTCAGCAACTCTGCGTTGTCGTGTGTCACGAAGGTCCCCTTGAAGAACATTTACCTGCAGGTCGGAGGCCGAATGCCCATGACTGCTGAAGTGTTCGCCCACAGGAAGGGAACTGTTTTGCCTGGTGATTGTTGAGCGATGCTCATTCATCTGCTGTTGTAGTGTCTGCATGGTCTCCCCAATATACCATGCTTCGGGACATCCTTTCTTGCAACGTATTAGGTAGACAACGTTGACTGAGTTGCAAGAGTATGTACCGTGCACCTGGTGAATGGTATCCTCACGTTTGATGATGTCGTCCATGTCTATGATCTGGCATGTCTTGCAGAGGTTGCTGTGACAAGGTTGTGTGATACTGTGGTCACTGTTCTCCTGAAGGTTGGGTAGTTTGCTGCAAACAATGATCTATTTGAGGTTGTGTGGTTGTCTGAAAGCAAGAAGTGGGGGGGGTGGGGATGGCCCTAGCAAGACGTTCATTGTCATCAATGATATGTTGAAGACTCTGGAAAAGATGTCGTAGCTTCTCCGCTCCGGGGAAGTACTGGACAACAAAGGGTACTCTGTCCACTGTGTCCCGTGTTCGTCTTCTGAGGAGATCAGTGCGGTTTATCGTTGTGGCACGTTGGAACTGTCGATCGATGAGTCGAGTGCCATATCCTGTTCTCATGAGTGCATCCTTCAGTGTCTGGAGGTGTCTGTCACGATCCTCCTCATCTGAGCAAATTCTGTGTATACGGAGGCTTGTCCATAGGGAATGGCTTCTTTAACGTGTCTAGGGTGGAAGCTGGAGAAGTGGAGCATTGTGAGGTTGTCTGTCAGTTTGCGGTACAGTGAGGTGCTGAGGTGGCCGTCCTTGATGGAGATGCGTGTGTCCAAGAATGCAACTGATTCTGGAGAATAGTCCATGGTGAGTCTGATGGTGGGATGGAACTTGTTGATATCATCGTACAGTTGTTTCAATGATTGTTCACCATGAGTCCAAAGGAAAAAGATGTCATCAATGTATCTAGTATATAACCTTGGTTGAAGATCTCGTGTGGTGAAGAAGTCTTGTTCGAACCTTGTTGAAGATGTTGGCATACTGAGGTGCGAATTTGATCTCCATGGCTGTTCCGTGTGTCTGGATGAAAAGCTGATTGTTGAAGGTGAAGACATTGTGGTCCAAGATGAAGCGGATGAGTTGTAAAATTGCAGCCGGAAACTGACAGTTGTTGACATTGAGTACTGAGGCAGTTGCAGCAATACCATCGTCGTGGGGGATGTTGGTGTAGAGCGCTGAGACATCCATTGTGACAAGGAGTGTCCCTGGTTCTACTGCTCCATGTGTGCTGAGTTTCTGTAGGAAATCCGTAGTGTCAAGACAAAAGCTGGGGGTTCTTTGTACAATGGGTTTCAGGATGCCTTCGATATAGCCAGAGAGGTTCTCACACAGGGTCCCATTGCCCGATACGATGGGACGGCCGGGTATGTTTGCCTTGTGTATCTTTGGGAGGCAGTAGAGATCTCCAATGCGGTGAGTACGTGGAATGAGAGCCCGGAGGGTGTTCTGAAGGTCCGGATCAAAGGTTTTGATCAGAGTGTTGAGTTGACGAGTGTGTTCTTTGGTCGGATCAGCTGGTATCTGTCTGTAGTGTTTCACATTGTTTAGTTGTCGGTACACTTCTTCACAGTAGTCCGTTCTGTTCAGTATGACGGTGGCACCTCCTTTGCTGGTTTGATGACAAAGTTGCGGTTGGTCTTGAGAGCACGGATGGCCTTGCTTTGTGCTTGGGTGATGTTTGGGACCGTCTTGTAAGTGCAGTTGATGAACCTGGTGTTCACGCACCTCCTGATGGCTTGGGCATACATGTCCAGTCGTCAGGGGCAGCGGCCTTCCAGAGGAGTCCAATTGGATTCATTCCTCTTCAGTTGCTGCACTGCAGATCCCTCTGTCGGCTGTTCTGGTTCATTAACTGTCTCATTGAGTCCACTATTGGCCTCTTGGGGTTTGTGGAAGAACTCATGCAGCCTCATTCGCCTGATGAATTCCTCTGTGTCCGCTGCGAGACTGATGGGGTCCATTTTGGTGGTGGGACAGAAATTGAGCCCTCAGCTGAGAACTTCGATTTCCTCTGATTGAAGTGTGTAGTCTGACAAGTTAACAATGGACCTCCCTGCGGTAGTGTTGTTTTCTACTGTGGTGCCAAGGGAGGTTTGGTTGTTGCTGGTGGCGATGCCGAGTTTTTCAAGTTTCCTGTTCTTGGTGTGCATGTAAATGGTGTAGTTTCTTTGTCTCATCTGCTTGGCAAAGTTTCGCAGCTGGTCTGCGTCCTGAGCGCAAGTTGAGAATATGTATTCCATTTTACTTTCCAGGGTGCGGCGTTTGCTATAGAGCTGGTGTATGAGGTGATTGAGGAGTGTGAGAGAGGTGCGACGGCAAAGCCTCTCAGCGTAATCTATGTTATAGGTTGACCTGAGTGGGTTCGTGATCTGTAGTCCCTTTGGTATCCTGTCTGCTTTCTTGCATCTCTGTAGAATCTTGATGTCTGTGTCGATATGTGCAATCCTCTTGGAGATCCTCTCCACTTGGATCCGGCAGTGTGCGGTGTCGATAATAGTCATGATGTAGAGGTGCCAGCGTTGGACTGGGGTAAACTCAGTAAAGTTTTACAACACCAATTTTAAATCCAACCAATTTATTTGATAGTAAATTCACAAGCTTTCAACTTTATAGCCTTCGTCAGGCAAATGCAGTGTTCTGGTTTGCAATAGCACTCATATCCACACAGTTACAGATTGCTGATTAGAACGCGAATCCTTACATCTAACCTGCTATTCAAGTGTTAAAGTGGCTAACAATGTGTGTGAAGGGAATCCTGAGCATTGGTTAGAGAATTGTGTATTTTCTCCAGACAGCACAGTAAGTGAGGTTTTTTGCTAACCCAGGCAAGTCACGGGGGTTACAGATAGTGTGACATGAAGCCAAGATCCCTGTTAAGACCGTCCTCATGTGTGCGGAACTTGGCTATCAGTCTCTGCTCAGCAACTCTGCGCTGTCGTGTGTCACGAAGACCCCCTTGAAGAACATTTACCCGCAGGTCGGAGGCCGAATGCCCATGACTGCTGAAGTGTTCGCCCACAGGAAGGGAACTGTTTTGCCTGGTGATTGTTGAGCGATGCTCATTCATCCGCTGTCGTAGTGTCTGCATGGTCTCCTCAATGTACCATGCTTTGGGACATCCTTTCTTGCAACGTATTAGGTAGACAACGTTGGCCGAGTTGCAAGAGTACGTACCGTGCACCTGGTGAATGGTATCCTCACGTTTGATGACGTCGTCCATGTCTATGATCCGGCATGTCTTGCAGAGGTTGCTGTGGCAGGGTTGTGTGGTATTGTGGTCACTGTTCTCCTGAAGGTTGGGTAGTTTGCTGCGAACAATGATCTGTTTGAGGTTGTGCGGTTGTCTGAAAGCAAGAAGTGGGGGGGTGGGGATGGCCCTAGCGAGGTGTTCATCATCATCAATGATATGTTGAAGACTCCGGAGAAGATGTCGTAGCTTCTCCGCTCCGGGGAAGTACCGGACAACAAAGGGTACTCTGTCCACCGTGTCCCGTGTTCGTCTCCTGAGGAGATCAGTGCGGTTTATCGTTGTGGCATGTCGGAACTGTCGATCGATGAGTCGAGTGCCATATCCTGTTCTCACGAAGGCATCCTTCAGCGTCTGGAGGTGTCTGTCACGATCCTCCTCATCTGAGCAAATTCTGTGTATACTTTGCATGCAGATTCAATGGGCCAGGTGCCTTCTTTCTGCACCATGGGGTTTCTATGATTCTATGATCTGCAGAATTTTGTGTATTTTTGAGGTAGGAGTGGAACTGGGTGCTGTGTGAAAGTGGAAATAACCAGTGTTGCCAATGACACAGATGTGTAATCCAAAGGCCTTCTTAGGGTCAATTACAACAAAGTTGTTAATGGTTTACTTCAGCCCAGATAGTTGTCAGAGATAGGGATGGAATGAATGACTAGAAAAAAATGTTTATGATGGAAATAGAAGGTGTTCCCAATACTTAATTGAAAGAAATTTCTACTCATCCTCTACTGGATGTTGGACAAGCAGTATGACAAACCAGGCAAAGCAGGGGGAATCAAGAGAGGTGAAGTTGAGTCATTAGTGTACCCGTGGATCCAGAGGAATGGTATTGGCACATGTACTTTATTATTGTCACAAGTAGGCTTACATTAACACTGCAATAAAGTTACTGTGAAAATCCCCTAGTTGATACACTCCGGCGCACGGAGGGAGAATTTCGCATGGCCAATGCACCTAACCAGGAGTTAGACTGTGAGAAGAAACCCACACAGAGACAGGGATAACGTGCAAACTCCAAACGGAGTAAGCTAATCGAATCCGAGTTCCTGATGCTGTGAGGCAGCAGTGCTAACCACTGCACCACCATGCCATCCGTACAATGATGTTTACAGGATCGATGTCTGCCCTTCAAGCCCAGAGACTCCGGATTGGAGTGGTTGTGTGATCAGATTTTGAAGGAAAAAAAATTGTTGGTTTTTCAGCTAATCTGTGTGTAACACTGGTTTAAAAAAAATTACTAATACTTGTGGGAGTGTATTTAGTCCAGTTAAATACAATCACTTTGCAACAATATGAAAGCAAATTCCATTGTTTGAACTAGTGTATAAATGATGCATAATAAATTAAGTGGCTGGATAACAAAGTGGTATCTGATATGCAAGCCATGAGTACAAAGTACCTATTTGCCAAGTAAAGTGGTTAACTTCAAGTGAACAGATTACTTATAATTCTTTGTAACTGAAAAAAGTAAGCATCTGGACGACGCCCATGGTATGATTTTGGTAGTTTGCAGAAGAAAGATAATGGCCATTGGCCTACTCTTTGCAGAGCAATCCAAAATAAATACTACAGCCTTGTATCTCAAAAATACTATGTCCCTTCCCTAAAGCTTTGTATCTTCATTCTACCTTAATGGATACAACAGTATCTGCTGCAACGGCAAAGGATTTTATGCTTCAACAAGTCTTAAATGAAGAAATTTCTCTCAATGTCCCTCTTATTTCCTCAGTGACAAATTGACAGTTCGTCATTACAGACTTCCCACACTTTCTCTGCTGGATTATATAGTGTTGCTGGTGGAAACGGTTCTTTACTGGGAAATCAAGCTATTCCCCTTTGCTATAGACTCAAGTTCCCTCTACACTGTTTGTATAAAAAATCTGTACTACAATGTGATTTTTTTTTGAACAGATTTGCCAATTTTGTGCCAATTCATGTAATATTAGGCAGTTTTTCACCATAAGCCCACATGTAGTAGAAATATGTAAAATAAATTTTATATAGGACTCATAGAATACTTACAGTGCAGGAGGAGGCCATTCTGCCCATTGAGTCTATAGAACATAGAACAATACAGCACAAACAGGCCCTTCGGCCCATGAGTTGCGCCGATCACATCTACCAATCCACAGACCTATCTATAACCCCCTATCCTATTCTTTTCCATATACTCATCCAGAAGTCTCTTAAAAGACCCCAGTGAGTTTGCCTCAACAATCTCCGACGGCAGTCGGTTCCATTCACTCACCACCCTCTGAGTGAAAAACCTACCCCTGACATCTCCTTTGTATTTGCTTCCCTGCACCTTAAATCTATGTCCTCTCGTATTGACCATTTCCGCTCGGGGAAATAGTCTCTGAGAGTCCACCCTATCTAGTCATTTTATAAACCTCTATCAGGTCGCCTCTCAACCTACGTCTCTCCAGTGAGAAGAGTCCCAGCTCCCTCAACTTACCTTCATAAGGCCTACCTCCCAATCCAGGCAGCATCCTTATAAATCTCCTCTGAACCCTCTCAATAGTCTCTACATCCTTCCTATAATGAGGCGACCAGAACTGCGCACAATACTCCAACTGGGGTCTGACAAGAGTCTTATAGAGCTGCATCATTACCTCCTGACTCCTAAACTCTATTCCTCGATTAATGAAGGCCAGTACACCGTACGCCTTCTTGACCACTTCCTCCATCTGCGAGGCCGATTTAAGAGTCCTATGGACCCGGACCCCGAGATCCTTCTGCTCTACAACACAGCTAAGACTCCTACCCCTTATATTGTACTCCTTCATCCCATTATTCCTGCCAAAATGGACCACTACACATTTATCTGCATTGAAGTCCATCTGCCACTTCTCCACCCAGTCTTGCGTCCCGTCTATGTCCTGTTGCAACTTTTGGCATCCCTCTAGACCATCCACAACACTATCGATCTTTGTATCGTTGGCGAACTTGCTAACCTATCCCTCCACTTCCTCATCCAGGTCATTTATGAAAATGACAAACAGCAGGGGTCCCAGAACAGATCCCTGGGGCACTCCACTGGTTACCGACCTCCATGCAGAACAAGACCCATCCACAACCACTCTCTGCCTTCTGCCGGCAAGCCAGTTCTGGATCCACGAGGCCAAAGCCCCTTGGATCCCATGCCCTCTCACCTTCTCCAGAAGCCTTGCATGGGGGACCTTATCAAACGCCTTACTAAAGTCCATGTACACTACGTCCACCGCCCTTCCTTCGTCAATGTGTTCAGTCACATTTTCGAAGAACTCAACTAAGCTTGTAAGGCATGACCTGCCCTTGACAAAACCATGCTGACTATTTCTAATCAGTCCAAACTTCTCCAAATGTTCATATATCTTATCCCTCAGAAGCCTCTCCATCAGCTTACCAACCACTGAAGTCAAACTCACCGGTCGGTAATTTCCTGGACTATCCCTGTTCCCTTTCTTAAAGATAGGAACCACATCCGCAATCCTCCAATCCTCCGGAACCTCTCCCGTTTCCATGGACGATGCAAAGATCATCGCCAGGGGCTCTGCAACCACTTCCCTCACCTCCCACAATAACCTGGGGTACATCCCATCAGGTCCCGGCGACTTGTCTATCTTGATAGAATTTAACAGGTCTAACACATCCTCTTTCCTAACATCCACATACTCAATCTTTTCCGTATGCCACAAACCTGCAGTGCAATCTCCCAGTTCACTTTCCACCGTGAATACCGAGGCAAAGTACTCGTTAAGCACCTCTGCCATTTCTTCCGGATTCACACAGACTTTTCCCCCTTCATCTTTTATAGGCCCTATCCCTTCTCTTCTCATCCTTTTACTTTTCACATATTTGTAGAAGGCCTTGGGATTCTCCTTAATCTTCCCTGCCAAGGCCTTCTCATGACCCCTTCTGGCTCTCCTAATTTCCTTTTTAAGTTCCCTTCTACACACCTTATACTCCTCTAGATCCCTAACATCCCCTAGCTCTCTGAACCTTTTATATACCATTTTTTTCTTCCTAACTAGGTTCACCACTACCTTCGTGCACCACGGTTCCCGCGTCCTACCTGAACCTCCTTAACTCCTCGGGACGTTGTCTTGCAATACCCTAGACAAACATTCCTTGAAAAACTGCCACTTCTCTTCTGTACTCTTCCCAAGAACACCTCCTTCCAGTTTATGTGTCCTATTACCTGCCTAATGTTTTCATATTTCCCCTTACTCCAGACATACACCTTCCTAGCCTATACCGACACAATCCCACCTAAGTCCTATATGTGTAACCCCACACATTTAGCCTGCTAAGCCTAACATTAAAGTCAGTTTAGCATGGCTAATCAACCTAACCTGCAGTGTGGGAGGAAATTGGAGCACCTAGAAGAAACCCACGCAGACACAAGGAGAATATACAAACTCCACACAGACAGAGACCCGAGGCTGGAATTGAACCCTGGTCCCTGGTTCTGTGATGCAGCAGTGCCACCGTGCTGTCCACTCTTACAGATAGGATGAAAGACTGTCTATGCTATCAGTGGGCTGGATTTTTGATTCCTGAAGATTAAAGTCCAACTCAATGTCTTATCGATGTCTGGCATTTATTATTTAACTCATCATATCTGCTTCCTATAACATTCTCCTGCTCCATGCACTATTATCTTATCATAAAAGTCTCAATGCAGATGGAGTCCTTCAGCCCACTGTACCTCCTCCAGCATTAGCTTCGCATTAGAATGGTCTAATTCAGTCTTAGTGGCTTCTCTGATATAAAAGCAATTAATGCGGATGCTGGAATCTGAAACAAAAACAGAAATTGCTCGAAAACCTCAGCAGGTCTGGATCGCAACTGTGGAGCTCTGAAGAAGGGTCATCCTGACTCAAAACATTGGCTCTGTTCTCTCGCCACAGATGCTGTCAGACCTGCGGAGATTTCTCAGCCTTTTCTGTTTTCATAGAATCATAGAATAAAATTACTACAGTGCAGAAGGAGGCTGTTCAGCTCATTGAGTCTGGACCGGCAACAATCCACCCCTTATTCCCACCTATTCCTGAAACCCCACATAATCTTCCTGACACTAAGGGACAACCTCACCCAGACCAGTTCCCTGTAATCCCAAGTATTTACCCTGCTAATTCCCCCAACCAATATATCTTGGAAAATAAGGGGCAATTTATCATGGCCAATGCACCTAACCCGCACATCTTTGGAGTGTGGGGGGAAATTGGAGCACCTGGAGGAAACCCACACAGACACGAGGAGAATGTGCAAATGCCACACAGACAGTGACCCGAGGCCGGAATTGAACCCGGGTCCCTGGCACAGCAGTGTTAATCAATATGCCACTGTGCTGCCCCAATTTTGTTTCGGTGGTTTCCTTGTCCACTTAAAAAATAATAATTCCTCTTGAAGTATGTGTCCGATGTTGTGTTTGAACTGAGAATATACATTCCGCATCCTAATAATAGCTGTGTGGAAAAACTTGTCTCATCCAGAAGACAAGAAGGAAAATATATATCTATATCAAACTTGCTATTTTATAAAATTATTTTGTTTTACAAATGGACAAAAGGCTTTACTCCCATAGGCTTGGCTGCCCATGATTCATTCTAGCCTCCAGAAAACCAGTAAAGACTCATTATAGTTAGACAGGCTCTAATAAAATCCCAGTAGGAGGCTGTTCAACCCATTGAGTCTGTAGTGACCACAATCCCACCCAGGCTCTATTCCCAGAAACCACACATTTACTTTGCTAATTCCCCTGACACTAAGGTAAATTTAGCATGGCTAATCAACCTAACCAGCGCATCTTTGGAGTGTGGGATGAAATCGGAGCACCTGGAGGAAACCCACACAGACCTGGGGTGAATGTGCAAACTCCACACAGGAATTGAGCCTGGGACCCTGGTACTGTGAGGCTGCAGTGCTAGCCACTGTGCTGCTCTGTTAGCAATTCTTGGTGGCTGCAGAAAATCAAAATCCAAACAAATGCATAAACATTTCTAAGGCAGAGTTCTGACCAAGAGATGGGACTTGGAATTTTATCACCTTGCTCACCATGGGAATCGGAGCAGGTGAGAAGTGGACAATGGGAATGTCCATTGACCTTGGACGGGATTTTATGGTTTCGGGGCAAGCGAGGTTGTAAAATCCCACCCAGTAGGTCTACTGAGACAGAAGGGACCCTGAGACCTCTACTAATCAGTTCAAGATTCCAGATCTAGGCAAATACTCCCTGCTTATATTGAACTGCTCTTAGGACTGTGGTGGTGAGGTTAGCACTTATTGCTCTTCTCTAGTTGTCTTTGAGAAGGGTGTTGGCGAACCACCTCCTTAACTGTTGTGGTTTATGTGGTGTTAGCATACCCAGAGTGCTGTCAGGGAAGAAGTTCTAGAATTTTGATCCATCAGTAGTGATAAGTGACTTGGCAGTGGACCTTGCGGTGTTCCTATGCATCTGTTGCTCCTTTCTAATCTAGGTGGTAGAGGTTGTGAGTTTGAGATGCACTTCTGGATTTAAGTCCAAGAAACAGGTAAGATTTTCAACATAACTAAGCTGTTGTAGAGGGCCCCACATAGAGTTTTGGTGGAGTTGGCAAGACTGGGGCTGGGTTAGGACTGTGCAACTTATAAAATTTCACCAAACCCATTCATCTAATGTCAGGTAAAGTGCCCTTGTTCAACTAAAGTATTGGGAAGCTTTTATGAGTTACCTTGCTAAAAGGGCAGCACAGTGGCATAGTGGTTAGCATTGCTGCCTCATAGTGCCAGGGTCCCAGGTTCAATTCTGGCCTCAGGTCACTATCTGTGCAGAGTTTGCACTTTCTCCACATGTCTGCAAGGGTTTCCTCCAGGTGCTCTGGTTTCCTCCCACAGTCCAACGTTGTGCGGGTTAGGTTGATTGGCTACGGTAAATTGCATCTTAGTGTCAGGGGGAATCAGCAGGATAAATGCGTGGAGTTACAGGAATATGGTTTGGGTGGGATTGTGGTTGCTACAGACTTGATGGGTTGAAAGGCCTCCTTCTGAACTGTAAGGATTCTATGAAGATCATTGAGAATGATATATGAGGAGCATTTGGTTGATACAGACATGTAATTTGGGAAAAGAGGGAAATGGAGAAAACTATTAGTCAAACTCAACGTACGTGCTGATTCATCTAGTGAATCCACAGCTGGTCAGCCTCTTGTTTGATTCCATAGGTTTTTGAGAACAGTTAACAGTTAAACAGACAATTCAATTTGGTCAAAGATCAACACAGATATGACTACTGGGGATGCCATACAAGTAAAGACTGGAAAACCTATTTTCTTTCACAGATTTATCAATAAGGGTGGATGATTTGCTGTATAATTTGAACAATGTCACTTGACTTTAAAGCCTGGCAGTGCTTAAAGCGTAGCATTTCCATCCCGATTATTTTTCACTTTAGGAGGGTTTGTTGATGCTATTTTCATTTCATTGATGAGAGAGCAAAAAAAACTTCTTTAAAAGAATTTCTAAATGGCAGCTGTACTGAAGGAAGGGTAATCCTGGTATCTGGTGGTTGTACAATTGCGTTCCTTGTAATTATGTACAGCTGTCAGATGCTAATTGAAGTCACACTGTAGAGGTGTCTGAATGGAAACCAAGTGTTTCCTTTTAATGAGACCTCCCACCCCTTCCCCCACCCCACTTCTTCTCCTTCTCCTTCCCGCTCTCCTTTCCCCCTACCCTACCCCATCCCCTCCCACAACCCATCCCCTCCCACATTCCCCTTCCCCTTCCAGCCACCGCTCCCCCGCCCCCAACAACCCACACCCCCTTCCTCCCACCCCCTCCCACTTGCCATCCTAACTCCCCCAATGCATGCACTGCTCATCCCGCGCAACCCCCCTTCTTGCCCCCAACCCCTCACCCCCCTCCACCTCCCCCCACTCCGTCTCCTCAACCCCTTCCCCTGGCCCACCCCCTCCCCCCAAACCCCTCCAACCCACCCAACCTCCCCCCACGCCTTCCCTTCCTTCCCCCACCCCTTTCCCACCACCCCACTCCTCATTCCCCCACCCTCCTCCGCCCCTCCCCCCGACTCCTCTGATGTTTTGTTAATAGCTTTCCCATCATAGTTCATATGGAATCAAAACTGTTAAAATAATAAGAGATTTTCCTTTCCTAACAGCACTGTGGGTGTACCTACACTACATGGCCTGGCTCTCCAGCACCTTCTAAAGGGTAGTTAGAGGTGGGCAATAAATACTGGCCTAGTTAGTAATGCCCATATCCAGTGGAAGTATAGAAACAAATACAGATAATGGGAATTCTGCATTTTTGGATATTAATCAGGATCTTAAATTATTTAATTTAATCTGGCTACAATTTCACTGCACAGACTGTTTGTACCTCTTAAACCCAAGAAGCGTAGTTTCGCTGTTTTAGGATGATGTCTGACTTTGCAGTGATATCTGTGATGAGGCTGTTGTGTCAAATAGATTGCCATTGTAAGAGATTCTATCTGCAATATTTGTAATTTCAGATATTAAATTGGATGCTATGCGCCGCTCCAATACTGAGTTATGCTTTTTGCTTCCATCTTGTGGTCATTTTGATAACACCTTTATACAATGCCTTTCTCAGTTTATGTCTATATTTAGTGATATATTCTACAAAGAATGTTACTAACAAAAGATTGGAAATATTCGATCTAAGTATATTTCACTGAATTTTCCTGGTGCACAAGTGATTAAGTAAAACGGGTATTGCTATTTAAAGGTTAACAGAATGTTCATTTCCAGCCCAACCATCTGGAACCTTGACATTTGTTCTGATTTATATCAAACCTGACAGGCATTTGAATCAAACATTCTTACTGTCTGGATGTTGTGAAGTTGCACGCCATTGAATAATTGTGATTTAAAAAAAATTGGTGAATCTTTGCACTCATCAAGGTTGGTGCTGGGGCATGTTTGAACATTAATCTTCAGGCAACGATCATCACTCTCAAGCAATTCCAGATGAAGAATAGAACAGGCAACTGCAGCCTAAAGCATGTTCTACTCTGTCCCATCAATATCCCTTAGTTGCAAAATAGGAAAAAAACAGAAGTGTATCAATATCCCTTGGTTGTAAAATTAAAAACACAAAAGTACATCATTTCTATTTCACATAACAACTATTTGAGTAATACCCAGCCTTTCTGTCAAAGTCTTGCACATTTTTCTGTTGTAAGCAAAAATATATTGAAAATTGATATCTTACGTACAACTTCCATCAGACTTTAAGTCGGTTGGTTTTGGCCCAAGTTCCCAGAGGTAAAGGTCCCTGTATGCCAACTGACTCCCTTTAAAATCCATTGTGCGCAACCCACCCCAGCCTCCCCTCACCCCACCCCGAACCAAATTGTGCCGCTACTATGGTCCTCACTTTTTATTCCAACTAATTTGCTATGTGGAAATGCCTGACTCCTCCTCAGGAGAGCTGGGCATTGAGGATTTGCAACACATCATGGGGGGATCATAAGGGTAAAAACTCATCCAATACAATGGCAGACACAACACAACATGCTGCAGCATCCATAGAATCCCTACAGTACAGAAGGAGGCCATTCGGCCCATTGAGCTTGCACCAATAACAATCCCAGCCAGGCACTATCCCTGTTACTCCATGTATTTACCCTGCTAATCTCTCTGGCATTAAGGGGTCTTTGAGTATGGTCAATCAATGCAAACCACACACATGCCACACCTAATGAAAAATATTTTAGAGTTTAATGATTAGTGCCACAAGTACATTAACACTGCAATGAAGTTACTGTGAAAATTCCCTGATCGCCACACTCTGGTATCTATTTGGGTGCACTGAGGGAGAATTTAGCATGGCCAACGTGCCTAACTAGCACATCTTTCAAACTGTGGGAGGAAACCAGAGCACCCAGAGAAAACCACGCAGACATGGGGAGAATGTGCAAACTCTGCACAGACAATGGGCCAATCCAGGAATTCAGCCTTGGTCCCAGACGCTGTGAGACAGCAGTGTGTTCTGAAGAGGCAGACTGACACCTGAAATATTGCCCTCATGCAGGTGCTGACAGACCAATTTTGAACACTTCAAGATTATTTTTGTTTGTTTTATTGTAGTTTTTCATTTGATAGTCAATCTTTAAAACAAATTATCTCAGGAACTATCTACAAGGGTGGCAGAGTTGTTACACAAGCCTACTCATGACGCTAATAAATACATTTTAAAAAAAGAGCTAACCATCAGGAAATGTAGACGTTCAGATAGCGCTGGCCATCAGGAAAGGTTGACCTTCAGGAAGAGCTGGCCATCAGGAAATGTTGACCTTCAGGTAGAGCTGACCATCAGAAAGAGCTGACCATCAGGAATTGTTAACTTTCAGGTAGAACTGGCCATCAGGAAGATCTGGCCATTGGGAAATGTTGACCTTCAAAAAGACCTGGCCATCAGGAAATATTGACCTTCAGGTAGAACTGGCCATCAGGAAGAGCTGGCCATAAGGGCGATCTGTCCATTAGGAAGAGTTGACCATCAGGTAGAGTTGGCCATCAGGAGGATCTGGCCGTCAGGTAGAGCTGGCCAACAGGGGGATTTGGCCATCAGGAGGATCTGGCCGTCAGGCAGAGCTGGCCGTGAGGGGAAATCTGGCCATCAGATTGAGCTGGCCATGAGGGGGATTTGGCCATCAGGAGGATCTGGCCGTCAGGTAGAACTGGCCATGAGGGAGAAGACCCCAGGTGCAAACATCAGCTCCGGAAGCCAAGGCATCAGCTGCTGATTTGACGTCATGCATTACGTCACGCGCACGCACGCCTGCCGTGTGACGTTATCGCGCAAGCTGGACGTCGGTTTCCCGCGCGCTGGCCTCGCGCCGCTGAGCTGGGCGCCATCTTTTTGCGGGAACCGGGAGGAACATTCGAGGAGCCGGTTCCTCTCAGCAGCCTCTGAGGCATCAAAGAGCATACTAGCACCCCTCCCTCACACTGAAAGCGATCATTAATCAGGATTTATGACCCCATCGTCGGAAAAAAGTAGTTCCTTGCTTCTGTACTTGGCGGCTTGGTGTCCTGTCTGAAAAGGTAATTCGGGACTGACCCAAGCAGGACAGAGGCCATCTACTTGAAATGTTAATTAACTCTCCCTTTTTACCTTTCCACAGATGCTACGTGACCTGCACACCATTTTATGTCCTTTTAACTTCATTTCTCACCCGGCCACTTCCAGTGTTGCAGCAAAATGGACTTTTTATTAGTGTCACAAGTAGGCTTGCAATAACACTGCAATGAAGTTATTGTGAAATTCCCCTAGTCACCACACTCCAGCACCTGTTCAGATACAGTGAGGAGAGAATTTAACATGGCCAATGCGTCTAACCAGCACATCTTTCAGATGTAAAGGAACCCAGAATACCCAGACTAAGCCCTTGGAGACACAGGGAGAACGTGCAGACTCCACACAGACAGTGACCCAAGCCAGGAATTGAATCTGGATCCCTGGTGCCGTGACACAGCAATGCTAATCACTGCACCAGTATGCACTTGGCCAGATTTGATTACAGTTTTCAGAGTGTATTTGAGTCAGAGTTATACAGCACAGAAACAGACCCTTCGGCCCAACTCATCCATTACAACCTGGTTTCCTAAACTAAACTAGCCCATTTTCCTGTGTTTGGCCTTATCCCTTTAAACTTTTTCTATCCATGGGAAACTGACTCCAGGTAACTGACTTCACAATCCAGTTTCCCTTCTAAGGGGCAAAATTATATATCCAGGGCTAGTATGTGCTGCTCATGGGAATACATAAAAAAACGCTATATAGTGTTAACAGGCTTACTTCCATCTATTGGGGTTTTCCACACCATCTGATGCCCCATGCCAGGATGACAGGCTACCCCTGAGTCTCCTCTGAAAGCTGGCTTTTCAAAGTGCTGTATGTATTCAGAAGTCAGCAGGTGCTCCTCCAGGGGTGCTATTCCATGCTCCAGAATTCTGTGGTGGAGCACATTAGTGGTCTGCATTGTGATAATGAAAAATCAATATTTCAGTTCAAGTTGAGGGTGAGCTACCCAAAAATATAAAGATGGAGCTGGTAGCCTTCTGTGTATAACTGAAATATCTGCCATTCCACAAACTACTGCAATATCAGACAGAATTTGGTTTCCTCATGGATGTTTGCATTGGTCCTTGCCTGAAGTACAGAAACTCCAAGTAGAATGTGGACTATAAATGGAAAAACATGACAAACACTTTATTATGTAACCTCTGACACTGAAGGGTTATTAATTATCTCAGCTGGTTTCAAAGATGACCGTGTGACCTGGACCTTGGATTTCACATAGCATGGGTCATGATCAGTAAGCAGAAGATATGTACTGACAGTGTGATTCAGTGTCTTAAGTTAATTTGACCCCAGGAATAATGGACAGAATAGTGTGACAAATAGCCCTGAAACTTTAACTGGTTACAAAATGTTTTGGATATGGTACACTCTCCACTGCTATTTTTAATTTTGTTTTTATCTGTTCAGGGAACATAAGCATCATTGACTGAGCCAGCATTTATTGCCCATCCCTAATTGTCCTTAACCTGAGAGTATTTCAGGGGGTACTTAAGAGTCAATCACATTGCTTGTGACTGGAGTCAGATATAGGCCAGATCAGGTTAAGGAAGGCAGATTTCCTTCCCTAAGGAAATTAGTGAATCAATTGTTTTACAATAATCATTAGTCTTTTAATTCAAGATCTTCAAATTTCACCAGTTGAATCCAGGTCCCTAGAGTATTGCCTTGGGTCTCTGGATTACTAGTTCATTGACAATACCTGAGCAATATTTAGCTTAAAACTATTAGCTTTAAGTTAAGAAAATGCATCATTATTAATGATTAATATTTGTATAGGTACCATATAAAAAGGTAATTTTGATATGTTTGAATCTTTTAGTTTCTGGATGCAAAGAATTCCTACAAAACCTTATGTTAAAGTTTATTTATTAGCCACAAGTAAGGCTTATATTAACACTGCAATGACATTACTGTGAAATTCCCCTAGTCGGCACACTCCAGCCCCTGATTGGGTCAGTGCACCTAACCATCATATTTTTCAGATTGTGAGAGGAAATCAGAGAACCTGGGGCGATCTGTGTAAACATGGGAAGAACATGCAAATTCCATGCAGACAGTGACCCAAGTTGAGAATCAAACCCAGATCTCTAGTGCTGTGAAGCAGCAGTGCTAACCACTGTGCCACTATGCTGCCCTGTACTCAAAATCTTGATTGTGTTTCATGACTGTTATTAAAGGAAGTCAAACTTGTAACAGTATGGTTACAAGTTAGTAATAACCTGAGTTAACTGTTAAAATTAATGCACATAAACATTTTTATTTATATTTTATAATTTCACCAATTCAAAAAATTAATATACACAACTTTAATGTTACTCTTCTTCTCTGTTGATTTTACATTATATAGGTTGCAAATATATTATTGAAGTGATACAGGAATTTAACCATGAAAAGGAATATTACAGAAAATTCAACACGGACTACAGCAGGTACCTTTGCCTAGTGGGGATGCTTTTTCTTGGACCGTTATCGTTTTTGATGCATTCTATTAAACTGTATGTTTTTTAATTTATTTACTAATTTCTCCCACATTAGGTTCTAATTCTGTGCCTTCATTTTTGCATCTTCCCCTAAGAATTGGCAGGGAAGTTATCAACTGTAAAGAATATGCCAGTGATGCCCTTTGTCTAGCTATGGGAAAGTTTGTGAAGTTGTGTGCTGGTTTGTTTTGCACTTATGTAAAGAAATGATCATCATTCACTTTTGTGCTTCTTAATTGTATAGTCAAAATTGGGAAGCAGATATGTGGCAACCCCAGTGGGAAAACTACACTAGCACTCTTTGATACAGAACATTGGAGACTTCACTGTTAGAATTAACTGTGTTTTACCACCTAAGTGATATGTTTATACAGAAGGTTTAAGACCATTCTAAATTCATTATTAAAGCCAGGATTACATACTCCTTAACTAAAATTACAAACAACACAACAATCAACCAATCTGTGATCAATTTACTTAATTATTTCTGATTCTGTTATTTGAAGCAATAGTTTACAAACTATTGGAATCCCTTGCAAATATTAACACATTGCAGAGACCTCTGTAAACAATAATATACTCCCATGGAGCCTTATCCTAATTAATTAAAGGCAAGGGTGGCATGGTGGCACAGTGATTAACACCAAGTTCATTTCTAGAAGGATAGAATTGGTAAGCAGAGAAGTTATATGAGCAGTTCTGGTTTTCATATCATAAAACAGATGTAGAAATTATAAATCAGTTTACTATAACAGAGACCTTATTGGGAACACACACACATACACACACACACACATATTTACATGAATATTCGAATTAGAAGTAGAAGTAGGCCACTCAGCCCCTCGAACATGCTCCACCAATAAATTACATTTTGGCTAATCTGATTGTAACCTTAACCTCACCTTCCTGTCTACTCCTGATAACTATGCACCCATTTGTTATCAAGTACCTATCTAAGAATATTCAAAGACTTTGCTTCCACTGTCTTTTGAGGAAGAAAGTTCAAAAGGCTCACAACCCACTGAGAAAAAAACTTCTCCTCATCACTGTCTTATGAGACAGTGAGCAACCCCTTATTTTTAAATAATGATCCCTAATTCTAGTTTCTCCCACAAAATGAAACATTGTCTCCACATCCACCCTGTCAAGAGCCCTCAGGATTTTAAAGGTTTCAATCAAATCGCCTCTTACTTTTTAAACTCCAGTGGTACAAGCCTAACTTGTCTGATCTTTCCTCATTAAACAACCTGTCCATTCCTGGTATTAGTCCTGTAAACCTCTCTGAACTGCATCTGATGCATTTACGTATTGGACACCAGTGCTGTACACAGTACTCCAAATGTGGTCTCACCAATGCCCTGTACAACTGAAGCATAAACGCCCTACTTTAGTAATCTGTCGGTTTTCATAACACCACCACCTGCAAATTCCCCTCCAAACTTCTTATCATCCTGACTTGGAAATATATCGTCATTCCTTTGCAGTTGCTGGACCAAAATCCTGGAATTTCCCCCTCCTAATGGCATTTGGGTCAACCCACGGCACATGGACTGCAGCAATTCAAAAAGGTGGCTCACCATCAGCTTCTTGAGGGCAATTAGGAATGGGCAATAAATGCTAACAAGCCAGAGACATCCATATTCCATGAATTAATTTTTTTAAAAACTTGCTGTACCTGTATATTAGCCTTTTGTGATTGATGGACTAAGACACCAAGTCCCTGTGAATCTCAAATCTCTGAAATTTCTCACCATTTAGATAATGAAATGGAGAATTTTACATTTGTCCATATTATATTCCATTTGCTAGATCTTTACCTACTCACCTTACCTATCTTTATCCCTTTGTAGCCTCCATATGTTCTTTTCACAATTTGCTTTCCTACCTATCTTTGAGTCTTCAGCGAATTTAGCAGCCACATCTTTGGCTCCTTCACCAAAGTCATTCATATAAATTGTGAGAAGTTGAAGCCTCAGCACTGATCTCTGTGACACACCACTCGTTACTTCCTGCCATCTAGAAAAATGCCCATTTAAGCCAACTCTTTGTTTCCATGCCAATATGTAACCCCCTACACCATGATCTTTTATTTTCTGCAGTAATCTTTGGAGTGGCAACTTATCAAATGCCTTCTGTAAATCTAAGTATAATATGTGACTTTTGAAGAATTCCAATAAATTGGTCAAGCGTGATTTCTCTTTCCTAAACCATGTTGACTGTGCCTGATTGCTTGAGTTTTGCTATATCATCTTTAATAATAGCTTTTGACATTTTCCATATGACAGATGTTAGGCTAACTGGCCTGTAGTTTCTTGCTTTCTATCTCCCTCTCTTTTTGAATAAAGGAGTTACATTTGCTATTTTTCAATATAAAGGAACCTTCTGTGAATCTAAGGAGTTTTGAAAGATTAAAATTAATACATCAAGTATCTCACCAACTCCTTCTTTCTGTATCTTGATCTGTATTCAAGATCACCATTGCAGAGTCAGAGCAGCCTTCTTGAAAATTGACCCACAGAAAATGACTGGCCTGGATGAGGTACCCAGACGAGCGTTCAGATCCTGTGGTGGGAATATTCACAGACATCTTCGAGCTTTCTTTACACGAACCTGAGGTCCTTATCTGCTTCAAGAAGACAACCGTCAACCCAGCACCAAAGAAAAACTAGGCAGTATGCCTTAATGACTATCGTCTAGTGGCTCTGAAATCAATCATTATGAAGTGCTTTGAAAAGTTAGTTATGGCAAGAATAATTCCTCAGTTCTGGCATCCCAGACTGCCTGGATCTAGTTTGCCTAACGGCGCAACAGGTCCACAGCAGACACCATCTCCCAGACCCAACACTCAATTCCAGAACACCCAGATAACAAAGACGCCTATGTCAGACTTCAATTTATTAATTACAACTCAGCCTTCAACACCATTATTCTAAAAAAAAACCTTCAAACTCCGTGGCCTGGGGCTCGGCTCTTTGCTCTCCAACTGGATCCTAGACTTCCTAACATATAGACCGCGATCAGTAAGGATATGTAACAACACCCCCTTCATGATCATCCTCAATACTGATGCCCCACAAGACTGTGTCCTCAGCCCCCCTACTATACTCCTCATACACCTATCACTGTGTGGCCAAATTCCCCTCCAACTCAATTTTCAATTTTGCTGATGAACCACCATAGTGGGTTGGATCTCAAACAGTGACGGGACAGAGTACAGGAAAGAGATAGAGAATCTAGTGAACTGGTGCGACAACAATAATTTTGCCTCAATGCCATCAAAATGAAGGAGATAGTCATCAACTTTAGGAAGTGTAGTGAAGATATGCCCCTATCTGCATTAATGGGGATGAAGTGAAAATAGTCAAGAGCTTCAAGTTTTTAGGTGTGCAGATCCTAAGACCAACAACCTGTCTTGGTCCCTTCATGCTGATGTTATAGTTAAGAAAGCCCACCAACTCCTTTACTTTCTCAGGTGGCTGAGGAAATTTGGCATGTCCATGATGACTGTCATCAACTTTTACAGATGTACCATAGAAACTATTCTTTCTGGTTGTATCACCACTTGACATGGCTGCTGCTCTATCCAAGACCACAATAAACCACAAAGGGCTATGTGAGAAGCCCAGTCCATTATCAAACCAGCCTCCACCCATTGACTCTGTCTACATATCCTGCTGCCTCAGAAAAGCAGCCAGCATAATCAAGGACCCCATGCATCCCGGGTATACTCCTTTCCACTTTCTTCTGACAGGAAAAAGATAATAAAGTCTGAGGACGCTTACCAAGCAATTCAAGAACAGCTTCTTACCTGCTGCCCTCAGACTTTTGATCTGCCTCGCATTAAATTGATCTTTGTCTACAGCCTAGCTAAGACTTTAACTATACATTCTGCACACTTTCCTTTCCTTCTCTATATACGTTATGCTTTGTCTGTATAGCACACAAGAAACAATACTTTTCACTGTATACCAATACATGTGACAATAATAAATCAAATCAAACCAAATTAAATAACCTAGTCACCAATCCAACATGGGATTCAGGAGAAACCTCTTTACCTGGAGGCTGGTTAGAATGTAGAACTTACTGCCAGCAGGGATAGTTGAGATGACAGGTAAAAATTTAGTTAAAGATTTATTTAAATAAATCTTTAAAGATTAGTCATAAAGGAATCGTGTATGTTTTTGTGGTCATATAAAGTGTCGGAGGAGGCTTGTTTGGAGCATTTGCACTGACACAGTCCATTTAGGCTAAATGACCTGTGCTACAAAATGGCATACATGCTATAATTATAACATTAAAGAAGGTTTTTTATTACTGGAATGTTCTATATGTTCACTTATTTGAAACCTGGAGTTGCTGTTTAATCATTTAAAGTACTTGGAAATGCTAACAGATAAACATCTTTTTAATCCCAGAATTTCTGGAGTCTGTTCAAAGTATTTTTTGTTAGCTCTAAAATAACTTTTTGGGCTTGTTAATAAGTTTCTTTTGATTGATTTTTGTTCCATTCATTTTGTTTAGTAAGAACATTTTTTAAAGCTGTTTAGGCCATGTTTGAAAGGTGTCTGCCTCTAATTCAGCAGATTGATTTTTTTTTGATAAATGTGATTATGAAGATTCCATTTTCTGCTTCAAATGATATTTTTCAGGATGTCTTCCTGTATTGCTGTTTAATCAAAAGAAAAGAACCCGAATGCCATTGACTTCAAATCCCACGGAACATGAACCAGGCTCAAATAATCTTTTCCCTACACCAGAGAGTTTTGATTCATTGCCAGCAGGTAATCAAGATAATTCGCCTCCACTCTTTCACCATTTTGGTATTATATTTTTTTCTCTTTTTATGCTCTATCTTCATTATGCTGTTTTCACCATTCCCCTTTTTTATTTTCTTGCATTAATGGAAACTTCTTCAACTAGGACAGTAACTGAACAATATCATACTGGCTTACAGGCCTCCATCACAACTTCTGTAAGTTCAACTCAAGGAGAGATGTAAAGTTGCTTTGAATGTCACTGCAGTATCTTTCCCTCCCACTCAGTGGGAAAATGTAAAGATTCCTGTTATGGCTAAGTGTGAAAATTCACCAGATTAATAATCAGGGACATATTTCAACATGCTATGACATAGTTTCATGGTTTGTAAATCTGTAGAGTGCTGACAAACATTTCACTGTTGACCATCATACAATATATCACTGCAATATCGTTTTAATTGAAAGTACTGTAGATATGGGAGGCTTTCAAAAGTCTGTTAACCAGAGTACAAGGTGGGCATATTTCTTTTAGAATGAAAGAGAAGGCTGGTAGAAGTAGGGAACCCTGGATGATTTGGGATATTGAAGTCGCAAAGAAGAAGGAGGCATATGACATGCATAGGCAGCTGGGATCAAGTGAATCCCTTTAAGATTATGGAGAATGTCAAAAGAAATCAGGAGGGCAAACATGAGACATGAGATTGCTTTGGCAGTATGGCAAGAAAGAAGCCAAAGAACTTTTACTAATATATAAAAGACAAAAGAGTAACAAAGAAGAAAGATCCTCTTAAGGATCAATAAGGTTATCTATGTGCTGACCAACAAGAGGTAGGTGAGATCCTAAATTAATATTTCTCATCAATATTTACTGTTGAAAATGTCAAGGGTGTTAAGGAACTTGGGGAAATAAATACTGATGTCTTGAGGAGTGTACATATTACAGAGAAGGAGGTGCTGGAAATCTTAAAGCGCATCAAGGTATATAAAGCCCCAGGACCTGATGAAATGTATCCCAGGACATTGTGGGAGGCTAGGAAGGAAATTGCGGGTCCACTGGTAGAGATATTTGAATCATTGACAGCCACAGGTAAGGTGCCTGAAGATTGGAGGATAGCAACTGTTGTGTCTTTAAGAAGGGCTGCATGGAAAAGCCTGGAAACTACAGGCTGGCAAGCCTAATGTCTGTGGTGGGTAAGCTCTTAGAAGATATTCTGAGACACAGAATGTACAGGCATTTAGAGAGGAAGGAACTGATTAGGGATAGTCAGCGTGGTTTTGTGAGTGGAAAATCATGTCTCATGAATTTAATTGAGTTTTTTTGAAGGGTAACAAAAAGGTAGATGAGCACAATACAGCTGACGTCCATATGGACTTTAGAAAGGCCTTTGACAAAGTATGCATAGTAGGTTGTTGCATAAGGTTAAATCTCTTGGGATCCAGTTTGGATACAAAATTAACTTGATGACAGAAGACAGAGGGTAGTTGTAGAGGGTTTTTTTTCAAACTGGAAGTCTGTGACCAGTAGTGTGTGTCAGGGATTGGTGTTGCGTCCCCTGTTGATGACTGATAGTCATCGACTTCAGGAAGTGTAGTGGAGGGCATGCCCCTGTCTACATCAATGAAGATGAAATTGGTTGCAAGCTTTCAAGTTTCTAGATCACCAGCAACCTGGTTCCTCCACGTGAATATTATAGTTAAGAAAGCCCACCAATACCTCTACTTTCTCAGGAGACTAAGGAAATTTAACATATTTGCCAAACTCTCACCAACATCTATGGATGCACCATAGAAACATTCTTTCTGGTTTTATCACAGCTCGGCATGGCTCGTATTTTGTCCAAAACCGCAAGAAACTACTAAGGGCTATGAATGAAGCTCAATCCATCATTCAACATTGACACTGCCTACACTTCCCATTGCTTCAGAAAAGCAGACAGCACAATCTAGGATCTCATGACTCTGGATATACTCTCTGCCACCTTCTTCCATTGGGAAAAAGATACAAAAGTCTGAGGTCACGTACCAACTTGCTCAAAAACAGCTTCTTCCCTGCTGCCATCAGAACTTTGAATGGACCTAACTTGCATTAAATTGATCTTTCTCTACAACCTAGCTATGACTTAACACTATATTCTCTGCTCTCTCCTTTCCTTCTCTATGTATGGTATGCTTTGTCTATATAGTGCACAAGAAACAATATTTTTCACCATATACAATATATGTGACAATATATTGAATCAAATCAAACTGTTATTTGTTATTTTTATTAATGATTTGGATGAAAATTTAGGAGGTTAGTCAGTTTGCAGACCAAGACTGATGACATAGTGGACAGTGAAGAAAATTATCTAGGATTGCAATGGGATGTTGATAAATTGGGCCAGGGATCTATTAAATGGCAGATGTAGTTTAATTTAGATAAATGTGAGGTGATGCATTTTTGTAGATTGAATTGGGGACCAACACTGTTAATAGTAGACCACGGTGGAGAGTTATAGAACAGAGTTCTGGAGGTACATATTCGTAGCTCCTTGAAAGTGGAGTCACAGGTGGACAGGATGGTGAAGAAGGCATTCAACATGCTTGGTTTCATTGGTCAGATGTTGAATTCAGGAGTTTAGACATCTTAGTGAAATTGTACAAGACATTAGTGAGGTCACAACTGAAATACTGTGTACTGTCCTGTCACCCAATTATAGAAAGGATTTTATTCAGCTAGAAAGATTTACTAGGATGCTATCAGGACTTAATGGTTTGAGTTATAAGGAGAGGCTGGATTGACTGGGACTTTTTACCTGGATTGTAGGAAGTTTAGGAGGATCTTATAATGAGGGCATAGATCAGCTGGATAGTCAACATCTTTTCCCAAAGATAGAGGAGTCTGAAACTGGAAGGCATGAGTTTAAGGTGAGAGGGGAGAGATACAAAAGGGTCCAGAGGGGCAATTTTTCTCTTAGAATGTGTGTGTCTGGAATGAGCTGCCAGAGTTAGTATTAGAGGTGGGTACAATTTTGTCTTTTAAAAAACATTTAGAGAGTCACAAGGATAAGATGGCCATAGAGGGATATGGGCCAAATGCTGGCAATTGGGACTAAAAAAATTGGGCAGCATGGACAAGTTGGACCGAAGGGCCTTTTTCCACGCTGTCAATTTCTATGACTCTGATTCTAAATATTATTTGTCATTTTTATGTTTTAAGGCAACAAAGAATTAACACAAAGCAGAACACAAGGCAATCAGACGGCAATGCAAAACAATTACAGGGCCCAGTTTCAATATCCCAATATAAGGAGTAATATGGATAATACACCTACTGCGATGGCACCAGTGTCAAATTTCACAAAATCTATGACTACCGGGTAGGTCATGCAATACTAAACAATGTGTTAATTTTGAGGTTATCTTTGTGTTTTAACCCTTTTGGATCTAAAATCTATTCAACCAAAATTTTTGAAATATCCTGAGAAGCCTTTATAAGATGTTATAATTATTTTCCAAATCTTTTAGTTTATTTCTGCTTTTATTTAAAACAAGATCTTAGGAATTTTTAAAGTTAACAAGTTTAACAGTTGAAGTTGAGATGAAAACAAAATAGCAGACAAGTAACAAGATTAGCAGGTGACTAGATGAATAATGAGGTATGATATGCCCAGTAATAAGATGAGCAAACATTTAGAGAAATTGAATTGTGAATTGCCATTTCAGAAACATTGTTTATCAGAGATCAGTGGGGCTATACAATTGATAAATTCTAAAGGCAAGGAAATTGAGAGACAGACAGCTGAATCCACAGGATGGCATATCAAAGAGACTGAACAATATATTCTCATGGGGAAAAAAATCTAGTTTCCATCCAACAGTCAGATAGGCCATCTCCATCTAATATTCAGAGAGTATAGTTCCAATTACTAGCTGGATTTGACTAATACGATGTTGTTTGAGAAAAGGGATGTTTCAGTGAGTTCAGGGAATGTGGGTATATTTGGGAACAAGCGGTAATTTCAGATAAAACTGTAAAAAATAGTTATTAATATACATAAATACCGTAGTATATACTAGTCTTCCTTATAGTTTTTTTAACTTTAGTAAATACTCTATTTATTGTTTTTTACAATGAAGGGACTAGATACACACTGAGTTCAACATTGTTCCTCACAATATTCCAAATAAATGTACACCACAAAGAACCAGTGTTTCAAGTTACCTCTTGGAGCTTTGAGTCATTCTCGCAAGTAACAGCAGTGGGATTCTTAAGTGCATGTGAGACATCTTTTCCCAGACAGCATCAATTTAGTAGTTCTATAAGTCAAATCTAATTAATAGTTACCACACATTACAGCCTAGCTGACCAAATCTGGGAAAGCATCTTTTTCTAGTTTGGCAAAGGCTCAAAACTATGTCTTTTAGAGGAGAATATCTGTAATCTACTGTGGCTCTACATGTTAAATGGAATAGGCCTCTATTCTTTCTGATCATAGGGGAAACTGGCCAGCCTGACTGTTGGGTGGAAAACAAGTCTGCTTCCCCATGAGGATGCTAGCAGTTGTATTGTTCAGTCTCTTTGACATTCCACACTGTGGATTTAGCTGTCTGTGTCTCTCAATTTCCTTGCCTTTACAAGTTAACATTTGTATAGCCCCACTGATCTCTGGTAAACAATGTTTCTGATATGGCAATTCACATCTCAATTTCTCTCGACACAGCTAATCTCGTTACTGGGCAAATAGCATCTCATTATTCCTCTAGAGATAGCATCTCATTATTCCTAATCTTGTTACTTGTCTGTTATTTTGTTTTAATCTCACATTCAACTGCTAACATTAATTTCCCAAATGCCTAACAAAGAAATGTTAGAATAATTTGATTGTTTATATCATTTGGGAATACAGGTAGGCCAGCTTGGATTTACTCAATCTGTTAACATTATATTAGGTCCATCATAACCTTTTTGCCATACGGAAACATAATTTTCTCAATTGTAGTGAAAGATGATACTGAATATTGAAAATTTAAATGTTCTTTCCAAATTACATACTGGCAAATGAGTGAGAATGTGACGGAGTGATTCATAGGGAGTATAGTGGGATGATTCTCCTTCTTATTTTCTTTTTCTCTGTAGTCTATACCTGCTATTTTCTCTTTGTGGCATAGCTGTAATTGGGAACTTCTCAGATTTGAACCGTACACATCCTGATTTCCAAAGCACCAAAACTATGTTAACCAATGTCACAAATGACATTTCTGTGACAATAACGTACGACATGATTCTAACTCAGCTATACCTTCTATCTTCTTGATCTCCTGTTCTTTTTGGTGCCAAATTGGCTCCAACCCTCCTCTTTTACTATTTATTTGCCTTTAGAAGATTTTTGGATTCCCATTTTTGTTAGTTGTCATTCTTTTTTCATACTTCCTTTTTGTTTCTTCACTTCCCCTTAAACTTCCTATTTTAAGCCTGGTTCTTACATATCATCAATCTGACATTTATCATACACACTCCTTTTTTGCTTATTCTTACTCCCTATCACATTCATCAACCAAAGACCTCCGGCTTTACTTTTCTGTCTTTTCCTTTGTTAGGAATGTAACCTCAAACTGTACCCAAACCATCTTTAAAGACAGTCCTTTGTTACATTACAGATTTGCTTATCAGTCTTTCATTCCAATTTATCTGGGAGAGGTCTGTTTTCAACCCACTAATATTAGCCCTTTCTTCAATTACGTATTTTTTTAATTGCTAATTAATTCTTAATAACTTGATTAGGCATTCAGTACTACTAAGCCAGTTGAATGAGGCATGCTGTTGGAATGCACAGGCATCCTTGCACATTCAGCTGAATCAGTTCTAAGGTATCTTTGTTTTGTTATTTTATCTGTCTTGTGTGTTGTTAGTTTTGTTCAGTGTTTTTCTCTTTAGCTCTCCTTTTTTTAGGGGCTTTAGAATACAGGAGGAATTCAACAAATTAAACTTTGCACCTATCCTTGAGCTGTTCAAAAATTTGCAAAATATTGAGTGCCTTTGAGTCCATTGGCCTGGCTACACCTGAGCATGTAAGACAAAGTAACAGTCAGGGTTATATAAATATGCGGTGGACAAAAGCACACAAATACAAAAGCTAGCCAAGTGGGATGCATTGTGAAACCAGTAAGCTTATTTATCCAATCAGATTGTTGTAATAGGGAGAAAGATTGCGCTGGGAATTTAAACTAGAAGTAGGAAGTTCTGGATAAGATATCCATTATCATCATTCATGAGAAATAATGATAAAGAGTTTTGTTTAATTAAAGAAAAACGTTTTTAAACTGTTTATTTTTCTGACATTGTTATGTTTTTCTCCTGCACTTTCCAGCAGCTTCTTTGCCCATTTCACCAATTTTTTTGGTTTGTTTTCTCTTTGCTATTATGCCATTTTTCATAATGGGCATGGCAACTTTTTGCCTTCCAATTTGGCTTTGATGGTCAGGTTCATTAAATTATTGCTGGCTTTCCTCCCAGTACAAAGAGAAGAATACCTCACAATAGAATATGCCTGATTGTGATGTGAAGCAAATACAGAATGAACTTTACTTGCTGATATCATTCCGGTAATTGGGGAGGATGTATGAGCTGGTGTAATCTGCATATTTATTGTTCGCTGCATGCTTTCTTAGAAATGATAGCATATTTTGAATGTTGTGTAGTAGCAAGCAAGTTATACAAATCATAATTGTACAGTGCTTTCAATACTATTTGCTGGCAACTACAGATCTAAATAATTTAAAAGGCAGCTAAGATAGATTAATGTGGATTAAGGTGGGTAGCATGATGGCACAGTGGTTAGCACTGCTGCCCCACAGTGCTAGGGACCCAGGTTCAATTCTGGCCTTGGGTGACTGTGTGGAGTTTGCATATTCTCCTCGTGTTTGTATGGGTGTCCCTCAGTTGTTCTCGTTTCCTCCCGCAGTCCAAAGATGGGTAGGTTAGATTGATTGGCCATACTAAAATTACCCTGCAGTGTCAGGGAGATAGCAGGGTAAATGCATGGGGTTAGGGGTAGGGTTGGGTGGGATTGTTGTTGGTGTAGGCTCAATGGCTTTCTTCTGCACCACAAGGATTCTGTTGTGCAAAACAAACTGTTTACAATGCAGACAAAAATTTAGGTTTTTCTAATTAGAATCCATAACAATGTATGCATATAATAAGTGTATCTTAAATGTTAGCTTAATGACTAGAATTTTCTGGCCGTTTAAGCCAGCGGAATTCTCTGGTCCTGCCAGCAGCACACCCCTGCTCACAGGTTTCCCAGTGGTGTAGGATGCCTTCAAAGGGAAATTCCATTGATAGTGGCGAGACCAGAGAATCCAGCTACCAGTGAACGGCACTTCGCTTTCCACTGCCAAGAAACAAATGGCTGGGAGGCTGGAGAATCTTGCCCAATGTCTTTATAGTCTGTTGGTATTAGCAAACATTTGTTGAAGAAATTTGAGTTATCAGTTTATTTTTACAAATCTGTGTGATAGTTTAATTTACTGTATGCCTAATATTTGAAACGTTAATAATTAACTGATATTAGGAAATAAGGTGAATGACTTTGTGAGCCTATTCTCTCTTCTACTTTTTCCCATACTTGAATGTTAATTACTCATGTTACTTTTTAGCCAACTTCAACAACAAGTACGCCAGCATCAACAAATTCAAGAAAGTAGGAAGTTTTCTCATGGGTCTAACATGGGGCAAAGCAGTAAAAACAGCTGGAAGTAAGTAAGTTAAATGTTTATGATAAAATTTGAGTGTTAAACACTAATAAGAATTTATATTTTCAAGTGTAATCAACAAACTTAGTATTGAATGTGTACATCTTCCTTACAGCTTCATTATGCTCCAATCTGTCATTTAGTTAGAAAATGGGCATAGAAATGGAAATGGATTTGACTGTTTTCTGTTAATCTTTGGATTTTATTTTTCAAACAAGAAAGAGGAGCAAGAGGGGAAGAAAAGCTCTCAACAAGAGTCTGGCATATTCAGGAAGTAGTTCTCCTACTTGCACCTCAATGAGAAAGAACGTTTCATATTTCTGTGCTTCAGTAAGCATGTCCTCTTTGAAACTTGTCACCTGCTGCAATGTCAAAACAGAAAGAAGACAGCATTGCCATTATTTGTGAAGGTGACTCCCATGCAGTGCTACAGTGTTGGCTGCAGCATGACTGATGAAGGCCTGTAGCCTTCCAGTGGGGGAGACAATCAGAAGGCCTTGGAGGTCAACTTCATGCAGATGTGGTTATAGAAGGTCAAGCTTCAGAGATTGTGCTGTTACGGGATGGATGGCAGCTGTCTGGGTTGGCAGGCTGACAGGCACAGTAAGAAGTCTCACTAACCAGGTTAAAGTCCAAGAGGTTTATTTGGTAGTAAACACCACTAGCTTTCAGAGGCTGCTCCTTTGTCAGATGAGTAGGAAGTTCTATATATGCCCTGTTTGATCAGAACTCCCCAATCACCTGTTGAAGGAGCAGCACTCTGAAAGCTAGTGGTGTTTACCACCAAATAAACATGTTGGATTTTAACCTGGTGTTGTGAGACTTCTTACTGTGTTTATCACAATCCAACGCTGGCATCTCCGCATCAGGGCTGTTAGGCAACAGCTAAGGCCCTGATGAAATGGTTCAGCAATTAGGGGATGAATGCTGTCAGTGAGAGGTGACTTGACTGAAACATAAAGGAATTTGAGGTGTCTCCACAAGGTTGATATGGAGAGAATGTTTCCTCATGTAGGCATATCTAGGGGTCATATTTTAAAAATAAGGGTCACATACTTAAGACATGTGATGAGCAGGAATCTTTTCACTCACTGTGAGGGGAATGAGTGTTTGGAACTTCCTTCCTCAAAAGGCAGGGGAAGGAGGGAATATTTTCAAGGCAGAGATAGATAGATTTTTGACAAACAGTGACGGGGTGTGAAATATCATTGGGCATCAGTGGGAGATTACAATCAGATTGGCCTTGATTTTATTGAACGTCCTCATATTCTTGCAGGTTCGATGGGCTAAGTGGCCTATTCCTGCTCCTAGTTTTTATGTTCATATCCTGAGCGAGAGCAGCAGGTTTGTTTTCCACAGAATCACTACCAATCCCTTGGGATGGTACTTCAGCAATCATAGTAATCTAAGACACCTTGCAAACTCCTTTTGAATACATGATGGCAGTCTTGTGAGCTCGCATGGGAATAGCAAGCTGATTTTGGCAGAGCAGAAGTGTGAGCATCTTTTTGAAGCACGTAGTCATTGAGTGACTTTCACTGGTGCTGCAATGAAAACTTAAATGTTGGCCATCAGATGCTGCATTCACAAGTATGGTAAAGGAGTTAGACACTGTTTTAATTCTGAAAAAGCTAGGCTCTAAACTTTGCACAGAGCTGTGTGAAAAGTTAGTACTGGACTCCTCTATGCTCCTTGACATTGTATATCAGCTTTCTGGACAATGCATCAAGTTTTTCATTGTGTAGATGCATCAGCATTCTACTGTAGCCTATTCTGTTGAAGTTCTCATCTGGAGACTCCTCAGCAGAACATGTGCAACTTCGTGCACTGGGGAGCTGGAAGATGTGCTACTCTTGCTGTATGCCTGGGCTACAGACCACTCATGTCTTACTACATGTTCATATTATCTGTAAGCAGTTCACTAAATCAACTACAATGTCAATGTCTGAGCTGGTGGCTGCAAGTGTGAGATCAAGTGATGATGATTCCTCATCCTGACTGTCCTCTTACTCTTCCACCGTTATTTCTCCCACCATTATCTGGTCTGGATACAGGAATAAGTGAAAAGAAAAGGGAACTAATCTAAGGTTGTGGTGAAGTTGATGGGGTAGAGGGGGAGGGGAGGAGAGGAAGTAAAAGGTGCATTCATGCTCTATTTGCAGCTTCTGAATCAGAAGCAATTTATAAGTGGGGTGTGAGAGAAAGATTAGGTAATACCATTATTTTCCATGGTTTCAACCGTGCCTCTGGACACAGCCTTAGCAATTACACTCTAATAATGGGGAGCATAATCTCCCCAATGGGAGGAAGGTGTGGCTGCATATCTTGATGGTTCGTACCTGTTGCTTCCAGTTATATGCACTTTGTCTTGCAAGAAAGAAGGAAGTGTGTCAGAGAGTATAGTGCAACTAACCCAATATTGGCAATCCAATACTTTTCATAACTTACTGAATGTGCAGCTTAAATCAGAAACTTTTCTGGAGCTCTCTGAATGCTTTGAATGTTGCAAATTTTGACACATGGTGGAATCCCTGTGTTGACATCAATATCACCAACAAAAATCTGATGAGTGGCCTGGCAGTAGAGCATCCAGGATTCAATCGCCCTCGAGAAAAGTAGGCTACATTCAGCAGGATTTGCAGAAAGACACGTGGGGCAGAATTCCCTCAAAAGAATTCTAACTGTTGAATTCACAGGAAAACTGGAGTAATTTTATGCTTTTTTTCAGTGGGAGTTCACACTAGAATCTCTCACAGTTTGTTTAATGCAGAAGCCACCAGTGGGAATATCATTAAATTTGCACAATGGCTCTGAACTGTCAGCCTCCCGTTTGCTGGCCAGCTCAATCACTGGTCAGCCCAAGAGCACTACAGTGCTGCAACCCTCCCCCCCTCAAATCTCACCCTGGTGCAACTGCAGTTTCCCCAACCCATTCCCGGGCCAGCTTCAACTACCCACCCCTCACTGCCATCCAATCCTCTGGAGGTCCTGATTGCTCCCCTTTCACTCCAGCAGAATCAGGTCGCCAGCTCCTGGAAAATGGGGAGCTACTCTAAACCCCGCTGGAGTGAAACACTTTGGTAAGGTGGGAGAGGCTAGCGGGCTCAGATAATTCAGTTCTGAGCCTGCTAATAGATTTTAAATATATTTGAAATATCTAGTGCTGTGAGATGTTAGCAGTGCGCGAATGTTTGCGGGAACCCAGTGCATCACCCCATGCGATTTTCCCAGCCCGCTGCATTGATTTTTTTTTAGCATAGCGGGATGGGAGAATCTCCCTCCATGTCTCCAAAAATTGAATTTCAAACCCAGCACTTGACTGAAATTACTCATTCAGACTATTCACTATATTGTGAATGATTTGGTGCAGGAATCAAGAAACATTGCTGTGATCTGGCTATCCAACTTGGACTTAAATTTTTATAGCTGCAAAATATCATTGGTAAGAAGAATTTGTTCGACTAACGTGGCTTTCATAGTTGGCAGAGTGCAAACTGTGTTATGTGGGCAGTCACTGACTTTGACCACTTATGTGAAGTCATTGATTTTTTTGGTCCTTGGGGCTTGACTCTTTACATTGGTTGTACCAGTCAATTGATACCGCGGCCTTCGATGGGTTTATCTGGAGAGCCTCCTGACCATTTGCAGATAGAATTCACCTCTTTCTCTGTATCTGCTTGACCAAGATTTCTCAATGCAGTGTTGGAAAATCTTGGAGCTGTTCTCTCCTATGTTGCACTTTTCAGGTCAAAATTAGTCATAGAAGTATTCCAATAGTCTTGATTTAAGTAGTGCATGCTCATTAACTGGTACTAAGCTCTTATGATTTCAGGCTGCCCGATTAAAACATGAAGTCATCTTCACGGGAAGCAACAGGAGTAAACTAATCTAGCTTTGCAATTCCTGCTATTGAATTTTACCCCGGATCTTTCGATAGATGGAATGCCACTCAATGATTACTTTTTAGATGGCTTTATTTCACTTGATTTAATAACAGAGCTAAATCTAGCTTTTGTTCCTTTTCGAGTGTGTTATAAAATGGGCCATGACAAAGGGGCTATATTTTCCTATTGGCTTTGGGACCAATTGAGGGTTCCAAGCCCACACATGCTGACAGTGCACCTAGTAGTGCACTCTTATCAGAGATGATGTCATAATGTGCAATAGTTGTCCTATTAAAGGTAGCAATTTGGCTCTTGATGCTGCCAGCCTAATCAGAGGGCTGGCAGTTTTGGAGCCTCAGCAGCACAGTAGTTGAATATGAGTGCGCCTCAACATGGAGGTATGCTCGGAGGCACGGATGTAAATATTCATGCGGCCAAAGCTGTTGGGTCTCACTGAGCAGAGAGGTTACCTCCCACCCCCCAAATGAATCTTTTGTCTTTCTTACTTACGGCCATATCACTGGGGCTCAGCAAGGCCACCTTCACCTTCAATGAATTGTAGCCTCTGCATGAGGCAGGGGAATTGCCTTACAGGTGAGAAAATGCCAATGTGGCAGTCAAATTACTCCTATCTGGGGCCTTAATGAAGTTAATTGACTGCCTGCGACGACAAAATAGCAGCTGATTCTAATCCTAGCCTGCTGCTGTGAAAAGTCCCTTGTGGCGGGAATGTGTTGGGGAAATGTCCCTGTGTAGCTCTCCTCTATTTTTCTGGCCTTCCTATCTCTATGCTTATCACATTGGGAAAATTCAGTCTAAAACTTCATGCTGCTCTATTATATGGTCCTCACTGGTTGCCACTTTTACTTGTTTTGTTCTTGCAATTACATGTATCTCCATGGAATTGGAAATTGTTAGAATGATGCTACTTGACATGAATGCTAATTGAGCAGCCTACATGACATAAACAGTAGAAAGGTGTTAAATTGGTCGTGCAATAGATGGTGGACATTCTTTCTGTCAGTATCATGTGGCAGCAACATAGGGTGGAATTTTATGGCCCGGTCATGGGTGGAGGTGGGGTGGGGCTGGAAAATGCACTGAGCCGTTCAAAAGTTCACTGACTTTGGCGCAATCAGAAAATCCCACCAGCAGCAAAGGGCATAAAATTCCACCCACATGGCTTTTTTGAAAAATTTTATTTTCTGTTCTTGTATTTAGATTACGTTGCAATAATTGCATCTGAGAAAGTACATAGCATGAAATGCGTTACACAACAGTAACCAACTTGATGGGTTAAAATGGTATATGATGCAAAAGAAATTTTGCATTAATTTCTGAACTGAGATGCAGTGATGCCTTGGAAAAATATGAGTATGATATTCTAAATAACTTGCAAACGTAAGTACTTCTGCAAGTTTTCAATTCTTTGCTCGTGAGGTAGATTATGACAGATAGCAAACTGAATCACAGTTTAATTCCCTTCTGAATATTTCAATTGAACCAGCCTCTACCGTATTCTCTGGCAGAACCTTCCAGACCTTAACCACACACTGCATGAAAAGGTTTCTCCTCATATCACTATTGATTCTTTTATTGTCCCTCTCGTTTTTGATTCTTTCATAGTGGGAGTGATTTCTCGACATCTATTCTATCCTTATCACTCATTGATACCTCTATCAAATCCCCTCTCAGCTTTTCTTTCTGAAAGGAAAATAAACTTCTGCAATTTATCTGGCTAAACATGAGGTTTATAAAATGGTGACTGAAGGACTGTTTCAGCTGATATAGAAGTATATCATAGCTTAAAGCACAGTGGCACAGCGGTTTGCATTGCTGCCTCACAAGGATGCGAGTTCAATTCCACTCTTGGGTGACTGTGTGGAATTTGCACAAGCTCCCTGTGTCTGCATGGGTTTCCTTCGATAAAACTCTGGTTTTATCCCACAATCCAAAGATGTGCAAGTTAAATTGATTGGTCATTCCCCTTAATGCCCCAAGATGTGTAGATAGAGGCATCATAGGACAAATTCCTAAGGTTAAGGGGACAGGGGCTGGGTGGGATAGTCTGTTGGCGAGTCAGTGCAGACTTAGTGGGCCGAATGGCCTCCTTCTGCACTGTAGGGATTTTATGATTCTATGATACAGAAATAATGTACAAAATGCTTACTTTACAGTCAACAAGTACCTATAGCACAACAAAGTCAGGGACACAGATCTTTTTCTGGATCCAATACCATGGGACAAAGTGAAAAAGCAGATTGGAAGTAAGTGGATTGAATAATATTCAACTATTTAGTCACTTTTCTATGATTCCATTCACACTTAGTTACCTTGTAATTTCAATGAAGGCTTATAGATTACAGATCCTTTTCACTCAACGGAAGTAATGTTCTGAGGGTCTACCAACTGACAGTGTCTATAATGATAACTAAAAGTCTCTGTTTTTTCCAAGATTTGTGAGATCCTACTCTGCATCTCTTCTGAGAAGTAATTGAACTCAGTAAACTAAAAATTGGCTTACCTTGTTTTGTGGATAAGAGGATTGCGATTCACTCTCAAGGGCCATACTTAGAAGGGAATGGGAACAGTTGGTCAAAGAGTTTAGCTCCCAAATTTCTTTCAGCAGATTTGTAAACAGTGCCATGAGAAACCTAATGAGCTCAGGGCCAGAGAATGCATGTTTAAGTGACATCTCTGGCCTACCACATCAGCTTCTCATGTTGTTCAATGCACCACATCTGCCAGCACTGCCTGGCATTAGGATTCGCACATATCATCCAGGTATTCCACCTCCCCCTTGCACATCTACCAATGCTTTTTGGTTCACACACTCCACCCACTGCTTCCACATACCTTCAGCTATGGTTGGACCAGTCCACACCCAAATAAGTACAGCACAATCACTGGCAGCCCACCCTCTTGCAGGATAAGGTGACACATATTAAAAGGAGGCAGAAGCAGTAACTAATCCAGATATCTGTATGTCCTAAACCGAGGGGAGGAAATGACACTCAACATCATCAGGCTGACTGTTACAAAGCTCAACACCTGCTGTTGCTGAGAACACTGAGAATATCAGTTTATTTCTACCTTGCCACCCTCTTTAACTCGATCTCACGCTCAGCCTGAGATCTTGCATGATGAGCAAGCTGGAAGTGCTGAACTATGTACATTGTGTTCCCACCCATCCCTCTTCCCTTGCACCAGCTTTCTGATTTTCTGCTTTTAGGCACCTAACAACTGAAACTTGTCCAGCTATACCAGCCCAAAGAGGAACTGTGAGAGCAGAAGAATAGTACTGATGAAGAGGCCCCATTACTTGATCTAATACCCAAATCACATGGACATTATTATAGAGCTGGAATTAACCACATGGTTAGCTATCTGGATATGAATATGCTACAAACCAAGTGAAGGTTAAGTGGTGTTTTCTTGCTAATCACCAGAGGTTAAGTTCGCAGACAGGTTCTGTTAGGATTCACCACAAAACATCCAAAAACACTCCAGAGTATTTTTGGACATTTGAAAAAACAGGGATTTGCCTGCAAGTTGAATGCCTGGTCCTTTAACTTGCAGTAGTGTAGTGTCTGTCATGGATCTTAATGCTTGATCATGGTGAAATGACATGTGAATTCATTTGGTGGACCCCTGTGATCCAACTCAGAAGTCTGGTGTTGTAGCAGCTTGTAAGGCTGCTTGACATCAGGAAAATGCAGACTTAGTTGGGCCCAGTACATGCAAGGGCATGCCAGAAGCACCTGGTTGTGCAGTGTACCCCAGGAAAAGGGTGAAATCCATGGCCAAATTGCTGTTTTGTGATCTATCATTTTGGGTAATTATATTTTTATGTCATGTAAGAAAAGTTAGAGTTTAAAGTTTATTCATTAATCACAATTAAGACTTACATTAACACTGCAATAAAATTGCTGTGGAATTCCCCTAGTCGCTAACACTCTGTCACCTGTTCAGATCAATGCATCTAATCAGCGTGGCTTTCAGACTGTGGGAGGAAACCGGAGCACCAAGAGGAAACCCACGTAGACAGGAGAGAACATGCAAACTCCACACAGACAGCAACCCAAACCAGGAATCGAAACCAGATCCCTGAAGTTGTGAGGCAGCAGTGTTAATCACATTGGTTATCAACCACAGGCCATTAACTTGAAAAGCAGTGCTGAATTTTATGAGAGGCATCAGAACCTTGTTGTCAGGGTTAAAAGTATGATCTGACTTCCGAACCTGCAGATGTTGGGAGCAAGAAGTGCTCAGCAATTTTACGAGTGAGACTTGTCCAGCCGTATTAACTCAAAGAGGAACTGAAAGAGCCAAAGAATAGCACTGATGAAGAGGCCCCATTACTTGATCTGACACCTAGTCACCAGCTCAGATATTGGCACTGCATTTTTCTTGGAGAGTATTATAGAACTGTGATTAATGATGTGTGCCTGGTCATTAAGAATGGTAGGCAGGCTTTCCATGTTGCTGGCCTAAATGCAGGCTGGTACTCTGAAATGTCAGCAGTACAAATGGGAGATGTCTATTGCTGAGGAATGCAAGAGATCTTAGATTTGCAGCATGTAGGTGAAGAAAAAAGTCACAAGGTTGCATATTGGAGGGAAACCCTTCTAGGAAGGAAATTGTGGCTGCTGTTGTTGTTTTCCCTGCCTGTGTCTTTGGCTACGGTGGATGGAAGACATCTGTATGGATTTTACTAGAAAGCTGACTCCATTTAGCTGGTACGTTCTCCAAAAGACATCGAGTGTTCCTGCTGTTGGCAAAGGTTCCAGTTGAGCCTTTACATGTGCAAATCATCTGCCACTCTCCTAGGGGTGGGCAGAATCTCTTTACTCAGTCCCATTGTCATAAAATTCCCTGAGTGCAGGATCATATCTCTTATCCCGCCTCCTGGGATTCAGTAATATCATGGCTGTCTTTACAGATGCTACCAGATCTCTATTGAGCATTTCCAGCATCTCTGTTTTTTATTTTAGATTTCCAGTACCTGCAATATTTTGTATTTGAAAATTTTCAAAGATTTGTGTAGGTGCGCCTTTATGTCTCTACACCCCGTTTTTACACGTTTGTCCAAAGGAGGCGAAACAGAATTCTAAATGTCATTAGTAATTAATATTTCTTTAATAATTCAGTTAAATGGAAGTGAAAATCTAAGAAGAATGTACATTTAGTTCAGAATATTAAGAACGTCTGGTGATGGTATTTCATCTTATAAGGCTGTTTTGGAGGAGAACATTTCTACCTATCCTGAAATGGCCCTACATCAAAGAGCAAGAGTTGTGATTTTGGAATGATGTGAGAAGTACCTTGAATGGTTTTCACTGGGAAAAATAGAACACTTAACTCCCAGTCTGCTTTCCCTCATTAGGCAGCACTATCATTGCTCTCAAGTTGCTCTGCTATCTCTGCTTTGGAAATGTCTCTGTCCCAGCTTTTTAGATAGGGTGACTCCATTTGAGGTAATCCATGCTGGTCAGAAATAAGCACCTGTTTTTGAAAAAGGTCAATCAAAATTCCCCATAGATAGTATATTTTATAACAAGGCAAGTTTGAGCATAAAGGCCTCAGCTTTTTCTTTCACTGCAAGTAATAAGATCCAAAGTTCAGTGTAATAGCATGCCACAGGATTGCAGGACATAGTTGATCCATATGATTCCCTCTTTTAAAAGGGTGATGAGACAGTTACCTTTAGAAAGGGGAGAAAAATGAAATGGTTGCTCTTCTGCATAATTGTGTGGCTGGCTACAGAGCAAAATTTGAGCAATTTATCTAAGAACTATATGTGGTGTGGGGGAACAAAAAAGAGAGGGAGAGAAATATGTGAACAGGAAATATAATTTAGAAAACTGCTGTTTTTATCATTCTGGCACAGGAAAGGACCAGTGGGACTGTGATACTTCGAGCAGTTGGCTTATTTATTTCTATTTCCCTCATAAGAGTGCTGTTACATTTATCATACTTTGGACTTGAGGCTTGAACTTTGCCTATTTTGTTTCTTGGCTGGTTTGTTACGTTGTGTAATCTTCTAGTTAGTCAATAGTTCCTCTGTTTGTTTATTTAGTATTCTGTGTGAGGCAAATTCCATTGATTTTGTCTGTAAGAGCACACAAAGATTGCATTGAGATGTGACTGAAGTTTTCTCAAGATAATATTTTCCCCTCTAGCAAATATGAATTTGATCACATTTTACTGCAAATGTATTTGCAATGCTCATGTTGCAGTCTATTAACTTGAGTTGTTTAAACTTTAGCACAGGCATTAGACAACAGTCTGGAAATATTTGGAAAGAAAATACTAGGCCTGTCATGAATGAAAAGAAAGAATTTTCTTCTACTATTGGGAATAATCGTATTCAAACGAAAATCACAGGCACTTTCAGATCATGTGTGCCATCTGAATCTTATAAAGCACAGACAAAATCTCAGCAAACACATCAGTGGCCCAAGAGTTCATCTCAAAATTCAACAAGCAACAAACGAATTGGTCAACCAAATCAATTTTTTGAAAACCAATCTGAAAGTTATCCAAGTGATGGTGTGGATCAGGTACATTCATAAGTGCTGTTTAAATCGAGTTAGTCTTTGTTGAATTTGGACTTTGGATATATTATTTTACTTTGTTTGATAAGAAGATAAATTGAAATGTAACTTGAATTCATACAAGGTCAGTTACCTAACAGGAGAAATGTAAAGTTGAATAATGATCTAGAATTTATTTTTGCTACAGAAATTCTGATGTCGATTAAAATAGTGGTTCTCAAATTGGGGTCCATGAAGAATTTCCATGGGGTATTCGAATAAACAGATGAGTGGTGGTAGCAGGTTGGCTTGTGAGGTGGGAATGGAGTGCAACTGCCACATATGCAATGCAGAAAAACTTAGCTGTCAGTAGGAGTGGACCACACATGGAGAAGTGCTGAGAAAAGTAGATCCCCAAATAAATCCATAGCTATCAAGGCTGTTAATGGGTAGGAGGTGAATTCAGCCTTATTCAGGGAGGGAAGTTTTAAAAAATATGTAAGTAAGCACGTCCATATCACTGATACTTGCAATCAAGTACCCAGTTTCTTAAAAACTTCATTAAAATACATTTTACATGTAGTATTTTCATATTATGAGTTTCATATAGAATAATAATTTAGAAGGGAGTAGGTCCATGATTAATAATTCATTTAAAAATAATCCTTCAACCAAAATGTTTGCAAACTATTGGATTGGACAATATATGGGTCCTCAGTTTAGCTCTTGTGCACCTTCTAATGGTTGACCAGAAATTAGCATTGGCAGAGGCGCAAGATTCATTCTTTGATCTGCTAATATGCAGGGCCTGGGAGAGAAAACACGGGCCCTCGTGCTTCATTTGTTCTGCACCCCTTATTCCTCTCCCTCTTTAAATGTTTGCCATGTATCCTGCAAGTGCCTAGAACTGTGAACCACAGTAACAATGGGTTGAAATTTCTTTTCTAGGTTTAGCAAAACATCTTGGCTTTTATAATCTGATGGGCTTTAGAAATAAAGGCAAGGCACAGATTTCCATATGATAGTTTACAACCATAGTTTTGTCAGACAGTTACACACAATTTGGTAATTCTGCAATCCGTTTCACTTCTTTGAACCTGGTCTGATGCAATATCCAACAGACTTGAATATCAAGCACTGCTAACAACAATTCTATGTACAAATGAGAATATCTTGAACTGACTATGGCATATTCTGTTAATACATGACTCCTGGTTTCACTTCCAAGTTTAAAAATGACAAAACCTTGTAGTGAATAGTACTAGCCAATTCACTTGCAATAATTTGATATTTCTATCCACACATGTGAGCTTTGTTAACAGAATAAAGAATTTTGCATTGAGTGATAAGTATTTTCTCATGTGAAGTTGAAACTAGTCACACTTAGAAAAATGCTCAGCATGACATGTATGATAGGAAAGTAAGATACTACAGAGGCAAGAAATCTGAAATATAAACTGAAAATGTTAGGAAAACTCAACAGGTCAGGCAACATCTGTGGAGAGAGAAAGTGTCAGTGCTTCAGGTTCACGATTTGCATTAGTTATGACGAAGGATCACTGACCTCTTTCTCTCTGCATATAACTGCATGATGTGCTGACCATTTCAAACACTTCTCTTTTCTACTGGAACAAAAGTAACTCCAATATTTTTTTGATTTCTCCATCGGCCAACTGATATAGTCTATAGCTACCAACTATTTGAAACATAGGCTGTCTATATTAGGGCAGATCTTAATTTGCAACTTGGTTGTCAGCTAAGATCTTATGGCCACATGATTTATTTCACGAAATCACATTACTGAAGGGACTTTCAGCTGCAGTATTAGAATCACAGAATCTCTATAATGCAGAAGGAGGCCATTCGGCCATTGAGCCTGCACTAGCAACAATCCCACCCTATCTCTGTAACCCCTGAAGGGTAGAGGTATTTACCCTGCTAATTCTCTCAAAACTAGGGTCAATTTAGCATGGCTAATCAACCTAACCTGCACATCTTTGGACATTAGGAGGAAGCTGGAGCAGACACAGGGAGAATGTGCAAACTCTACACAGACAATGAACCAAACCAGGAATTGAACCTGGGTCCCTGTACTGAGTCCACTGTGCCACCGTGTTCATCACTATAGCACCTATACAGCACATGCCTCAATTAATCATTGGTGAATTCTGCCCCCCTTTCCCCCATAGTCAATTAGGAATTTAGTCAATATCCCCAATCAGGTCCCTATCCACTTTTTCCATGATTTCATCCACAATTACTCTTTTGTCCTTGCCATGTATTACTGTGGACGGATGGAATTATGTCTGTGAAATTTGAAATAAAAATGCTCTGTGTCTTTGTCTCACACCTTTAAATCTGCAGCTACTGCTTCATTAAAGATGGTGCTAATAGGAGACTTGTAATAGGCTGTGATAATGTCCTCCAATTTTTGGTACATGTATCACATTATTCACTAATCTCTTCGATAAGCTTTGTGTGTTCACCATGCTGCATTCTGTATCCAGATTTTTAATTTGTGACAAGATGGATGAGTAAATCATCAATGTAACTTGATGAAAATCTTTTCTGTCAAATTCTTACTACCTGATGTCTTTAGCATTCTGTTTAGAGTATTAGGTTTTGATTAAGTATGCAATACTGTCCTGTTTGGGTAAATTGCAAATCTATTGACTTTTCAAAGACAGTGGCCGGAACTTTCCGGCTGTTCACATTGTTTTCCTATCCTGCCGATGATGTACCCTTTTCAGGTGTCATGGCAGCAAGGAGTGCAGGAGAAACCGCTTTGACAATGGCGGGACCAGACGATCCCGCCACCACCAATGGTGGGCCGCCTCCTGCCCCTGCATAACGTGGTGAGTTGCGAGGTGAATTCCATCCAATTACTTCGTCATGTTCTATATGGGCTTTAGATTGGTTTCACAAATCGGTACAACACCAAGAGCCAAAGGGTGTGTACTGCAGTCTAATGTTCTGTGTCTAATTTCCTTTGTGCCATTTTCATGGATGCACTACACAGCAGCAAGGATATCTCACTAAATTTATATCTGTAATAATAAAGTAACTTATCCCAGCTATTCTACGTGGAATCATAGTTCTTTTCAGCAGTTTTAATGTGTCGTGATCCTCGAACCTAAAAGAAGTGAAACTTTCATATTCCTTGACCTTATCTCAATCCTTACTACTAAGTGAATCCAAACAACATTTCAATCAATCAATTCCACGTACTGTGGATGTGCAACCAGTGTCCAACATGGCACAATTAAATATATCGATGGTAAGTACACTCATTACCAAATTGAAACTTCTTGTGACCAGTACAATTTCCAGAGACTGATTAAAATTGTCATCTTCCCATTCCAAACTTTCCATGTTTTGTGTCACCTCAAAAACCCTATTGTCCCATTTCAGACAATGTATCATATAATGATACTTCCAATCCCATCTGGAACACTTGTTCATAATACTCTGGGCATTCCTGGGTTCATTCTTCTGTTCTTACTATTACATTTCTGTCAACCAAGGAGAACCAGTGGATGTGGTTTATTTAGACATTCAAAAGGCTTTTGACAAGGCCTCACATAACAGACTACTATGTAAAGTTAAAGCACATGGGATTGTAGGTAATGTCTGAGATGGATGGAAAGCTGATTAGCACATAGGAAGCAAAGAATTGGCATAAATGGGTCTCTTTTTTGATTGACAGTCAGTGACTAATGGAGTTCCACAGGAATCCCCCAACTGTTCACATTATATGTGAATGATTTGGAAGCGTGAATTAAATGTATTATCTCCAGATGAGTTGTGAGAAGGGTGCAGAGATGCTTCAGCATGATTTGGACACGCTGAGTGTGTGGGCATCTGCATGGCAGATGCTATGTAACGTGGATAAATATGAGGTTATCCACTTTGATAGCAATAATAGGAAGACATATTATTACTTGAATGGATGTAAATTGAGAGAGGTGGAGACTCAGCCAGACTGTGGAGTCCTCATGCAGCAGTCATTGAAAGTAAGTGTGCAGGTGCAACAGGCAGTAAAGAAGGAAAAGATTGGCTTTCATAGCGAGAGGATTTCAGTATTGGGATAGTGATGTTTTGCTGCAATTGTATAGGGTATTGGTGAGGCCACATTTGGAATACTGTATGGAGTTTTGGTGTCCTTATCTGAGGAAGGATATCCTTGCTATAGAGGGAGTAAAGCAAAGATTTACTACGTTGATTTCTGGAATGGCAGATTTGTTGTGTGAAGAGAGGCTAAGTTGGTTAGGATTATATTCACTGGAGTTTGGAAGAGTGAGAGAGAATCTCATAGAAACTTCTAAAATCCTAACAAGGTTGAACAGAGTAGATTTAGAAAGCATGTTCCCATTGGTGGGGAGTCAAGAACTAGGAGTCATAGTTTGAGGATAAGGGGTAAACCTTTTAGGACTGAGGTAAGGAGAAATTTCTTCACGCAGAGGGTGGTGAATGTATGGAATTCACTACCATAGGAAGTAGTTAAGGCCAAAATGTTGTCTGATTTCAGGAAAAAAAATAGATATAGCACTTGAGGCTAAAGGGATCAAGGGATATGGCGGGGAAGGGGGGATCAGAATATTGAATTCGGTGATCAGCCCTGATCAAAATGAATGGTGGAGCAGGCTCCAAGAACTGAATATTTCTCTTCTATTGTCTATGTTTCTATATTATAAAGAACAAAGAACAAAACAGCATGGGAAACAGGCCCTTCGGCCCAACGAGCCCGTGCCGCCACCCCGATGTTCCCACCTCTACCCGTGATCCCTGTCTATGTTTATAGATCTATGGATTAAAAACCAAAATTGAGACAATTTAGGGAGAATTTGTTTTGCCAATTGGCCTAAGAGCACATCTTTGGGATGTGGGAGGAAACTGCTACAATTCCATCAAGTCATTCAGGTAATATCACAAATCTAGGAAGTTTAACAGCTGAAAGTCAACCAACACTTTAGATTGTGTTAATTACTTGCTTAGTAGATTTAGCAATTTGGATTAGGAATTGGCTAGCTGTTAGAAGACAGAGGCTGGTAGTTGATGGGATGTATTCAACCTGGAGTTTGGTTACTAGTGGTGTACCTCAGGGATCTGTTTTGGGGCCACTATTGTTTGTTGTTTTTATAAATGACCTGGATGAGGGTATAGAGGGATGGGTTAGTAAATTTGCTGACGACACCAAAGTCGGAGGAGTTGTAGACAGTGAGGATGGACGTTACAGTTTGCAGAGGGACATAGATAAGTTGCAGAGCTGGGCCGAGAAGTGGCAAATGGAGTTTAATGTGGAAAAGTGTAAGGTGATTCACTTTGGTGAGAGTAATATGTGTGCAGAATATAGGGCTAATGGTAGGACTCTTAGTAGTGTAGATGAGCAGAGACATCTCTGTGTACAGGTGCATAGATCTCTGAAAGTTGGTACTCAATTTGATAAGGTTAAGAAGGCATATAGTGTGTTAGCATTTATTGGTAGAGGAATTGAATTTCGGAGCCGAGATGTTATGTTGCAACTGTACAAAACTCTGGTGCGGCCGCACTTGGAGTATTGTGTACAGTTTTGGTCGCCACATTATAAGAAAGATGTTATTATCTGCCAGACCTGCTAAAAAATGGTCTCCACTCTTGTTTCTTTTATCTATGATGTCTCTGTTGTATTAATGCTTGCATCCCACATCTGAACAGTCTCAAAAAGCTGCAAACATTGAATCCTCCATCTCTTATAATACCTCCCAATGTCCCGTTTGTGCCATAGTGGTTATAGGAAGTGACTGCACTCCCAGGAATTTTTTAAAGCCTGAGGCATCTAATCCAAAAATGGGTTTCTTCCTGAGAATTTAGCTCTAATTAAGATCGGTAACCTGTTCACATGCCACACTTCAGTACAATCCAATGATTTGAAAGCAAGCAATTTTCAAATAGGTTTTCTGTGATCTTGAAAAAGTCTGTTAAATTCAAAGATATATTCTTCTGTGGAGTTACCTACTGTCTTTCTAAATTTATCACAGCCTGCCCATGCTCAGATACATCTAATAGATCATTCTTCTCATAAAATTTATCTTTAAAGCTTCGAAATAATCCAAGTATTCCTCAGTGTTCACCTTACAAACCTGTGGTCCAATTATCGACTTCATTTTCCATTGGTCATAATGTTCAGAGAAGATAAATGGGAAATCATGCCCTGAGACTTTACATTTGGTTTCAGCAGTTTTTCTCAAAAGTAACTCTAATTATAACTTCTGTCTGAAAAATATCCTTAGATTCCAATCTTCACCTTTAGGCAACAATTCTATCCCACCATATTAAGTGGATCCAAACCAGATTGTAAAGTACAAAAAAGATCACAAATCTTTTCCTTCTTGGTAGCTTTATTCACAGAATGCAACAATACTGATCTCTGCCTTCTAACTTCTACCCAAATGACCCAGTTAATGATCTTTATCTGTGTTCTCAATCCTTATCAGAAAAATGCTTATTTCCTGTATACCTGTGACAATATAACTATAAATATCTAACTTCAAAGCCTGGCAACAGTGCTGCAAGAATGTCAATCACCTCATCAGGTCGTTAAGTCAGTGTATGATTCTTCAAATAATATCTTATTAATCATCGCGCCACCAAGCCTGCGTGAAGGTTAGTGCACAAAGCTATCAGTCATCTGCTGCATATCACCTTTATATGACTCAGAATCAATTTCCATTGATAATATTTAAGCGAATTGTCTTGTGATGTTTCATTATGTTAAACTATAGAAATGCAGGTTCATCATATTTGCAAATCATCCATTCATGATTATAAGTAATAGAATAGAGTGAGGCAGCACAGTGGTTAGCATAGCCACTCACAGTGCCAGGGATCTAGGTTAAAATCTGGCCTTGGGTGACTGTGTGGAGTTTGCACATTCTCCCCATGTCTGCATGGGTTTCCTTGGGGTGCTCTGGTTTCCTCTCACACTCCAAAGAATGTGCAGGTTTGGTTAATTGGCCATGTTAAATTGCCCCTTAGTGTCAGAGGAAGTAGAAAAGTAAATATGTGGAGTTATAGGAAAGGTGAGATTGTTGTCAGTGCAGACTCCATGGGCCAAATGGCCTCCTTTTGCTCAATAGATTCTACAATAGAAAATCAAATTGGAATAAGTTTGTTGCATTTTGCATGAGTGAATATTTTGTGCTGATGGAAATGCTGAACCTTTACCTCGTTTTGCATAAATAGAAGTCAAAACCACTTCAGATGAAAATCATGCAACCGGATAATTCATTACGTATTGTGACTACAACTATAGAAGGCATGAAACTTTGGACTCAGTATAACCAGAGATGTGCATTGCTATTTGAGGTCTTTGGTATGTACACAAATTTAGATTTCACTCTTGGTAAATGAATGATTAATTTATGTATAAATATTATATAATATTTGAATTTCTATAAATGTAAACAAAAACAGAAGATTTGCAATTCTTTCCACCACAGACTAATTAATCAACCATTCAGAAATGTAATCTGAACTTACCAGAAAGGATAACAAAAATGTATCAAAAAAAATATAATCAAACTTCTAAAATAAGGTGTGATTTACTGAGTTTTTAAGCTGTGGAACATTTTGCACTTGAAACAGGATCATAGCTCTATTCTGAGACTTGGAATTTATTGTACCTTGAGTGAATTAAATGAATAATGCTTTGTCTAGTGATGGCAATAGATTTTGAGGAGTATCTGTTCATCCTTAATACTACATACATTAAATTGAACGCAGATCAGAAACTAGACTTCAGAAACCAAACAATTCAAAGATTTGGAGCCATTTCCACTATACTCTTTATTATTGTCATGGTCTCATTCAGGGTGATACATTTCCATGAATGTTTCCAGAAATTCACTTGAACACCAATGAAAATAGATTTGAATTTACTATAATTCGAACTTAAACTTTTAGTAATTAACCCATATGCTACAAAATAAATTTAAAGTCGAAACAGGCAGCTGATTAGACAGATAAATTACGAGATAGAAGCATAAAGTAAGCATTCAAGTTTTGTTTGATTGTTATCTTGAAGTGCTCTTGGGACTGCTGAATCTGGCGCTAATTTTTATGAATTTGTAAGTTTATTCAAATAACTTCCATGCAGTCTGTCCTAATCAACTAAGGGGAATGCCCATTTTTCTCTTTTGGGCCTAGTGTGTATTGGAGTGTAAAATTCTTTCAGATAAAGGCCACTCCCCTGTGCGAGGCTCCTGCTAACTAGATGCTACCCAATTAGAAGCCAGATTTTTTGGAGAATAGAAATAGGCATTCTTTTAAGCTAACTAACTTGCTTAGGGGACGATTTATGATTTATGGAGGAAGAGATTGGATAAAGATTTAAACCATGAATCTTTGGGTTAAAAAATGAAACATATAAAAACTGAGTTAAACATTCTTTACAGATAATATGGACTGCCGATCACCACCAACCCCCTAAACATGTGTGTTTATTTTTTAAATGTCAGAATTAAGAAAGTCTCAATTTTTGCAAAAAGATAACAAATTAGGAAATTAGTTGTGGCAATGACTACAATTTATCTTCCCAATAAATGAGAAACAGACTATTGCATTATAGAATCGTAGAAACCCTACAGTGTAGAAGGAGGCCATCCAGCTCATCAAGTCTGCACTGACAGCGATCCCATCCTGGGTCCTATCCCCACAGTTCCACACATTTACCCTGCTAGTCCCTCTAACCTATACATCCTCAGACACTAGAATAAATTTAATTTGGCCAATCAACCTATAATGCAATAGCCTGTTTCTTATTTATTGGGATGATAAATTGTAGTTATTGCCACAACTAGTTTCCTAATTTGTTATCTTTTTGCAAAAAATTTGAAACCTTCTAATTCTGACACTTTAAAAAAACAAACACACATGTTTGGGGGGGTTGGTAATGATCAACAGTCCATATTATCTGTAAGGAATGCTTGATTCAGCGTTCATATGTTTCATTTTTCAACCCAAAGATTCATAGTTTAAATCTTTATCCAATCTCTTCCCCCATAAATCATAAATTATCCCCCAAGGGAGTTAATTAGCTTAAAAGAACTTCTATTTCTGTTCTCCAAAAAATCTTTTAATTGGGTAGCATTTAGTTAGCGGGAGCCTTGCACAGTGGAGTGGCCTTTATGTGAGAATTTTACACTCCAATACACACTAGGCCCAAAAAGAGAAAATGGGCATTCCTCTCAGTTGATTAGGGCAGACTGTACTGAAGTTATTTGAATGAACTTACAAATGCATAAAAATTAGCACTAGATTCAGCAGTTTAAGTGCACTTCAAGATAACAATCAAACAAAACTTGAGTTCTTACTTTATGCTTCTATCTCTTTATGCTTCTATCTCTTCTATCTCATAGTCTCATATCTCATGATATAAGACTATCATCGCAGATCATATATGTCTTGACTTTAAATTTATTTTACAGCGTATGGATTAATTACTAAAACGTTTAAATTCGAGTTATAATATCTTTGGCTCGTGGGAGGAAACCGTAGCATCTGGAGGAAACCCACGCATACTTGAGGAAAATGTTCAAACTCAACACAGATAATGACCCAAGCCAGGAATCAAACTCAGGTCCCTGGAGCTGTCAGGTAGCAGTGCTAAACACTGTGCCGCCCATGGAATTATTGTACTAAACCTGTATGATTTTTAATCTTATGGATATTCCCATCATTAATTAAATGTGATTTGCAGAAATTGTAGACTTTCCTACTTCAATAATTTTTGAAGTCTCTTGACCATTAAGGGGCAATTTACCATGGCCAATCAATCTAACCTGCAGTTCTTTAACACCAAGAGGCAATTTAGCATGGCCAATCCATCTACACCTTTGGACTGTGGGAGCAGCTGGAAGAAACCCACACAGACACGGGGGGAGTGTGCAAACTTCACACAGCTAGTCGCCCGAGGTCAGAATTGAACCTGGGTCCCTGGCACAGTGAGGCAGCAGTGTTAACAACTGTACACCATGCTGCTCATTTGGTGAGGAGTGTTAAAAATGTCATTGATGCCACCCATGAAAGTGTCTCAAAATCCCAAAAGACAGCTTGAAACATTGGTTCTTATTGTTATATATTTGTTTGGAACAATGCAGTGAGGAACCAATCCATTCAAAGTGTAAACAATTAATAAATAATTCTAGTAAAAAAAAATGCATGATGAGAAAAGCTAATATATTTGAGTATTGTAATAACTAAACACACAGTTTTATGTGTTGTTATTTTTGTTAACAAAGTGTATCCATATTTCCTGAACTCACTGGGACACCCATTTCCCAAACAGCATCCACTTTAGTAATTCTTAAGTCAAATCCAGCTCATAGTTACCAGACAATGCAGGTTGGATAACCAAATGTGGGAAAATGTCTACACTTGTGTCTTTGAGATGACAATATCTGCAACCTGCCTGTGCTCTAAACATTAGTTGGAACAGGCCTCCATGGCTCTGATCAGAGATGGAACTAGCTGCTCTCTGAAGACTTTGGCCTGCCTGGCTGTTGGATGGAAAACTAGCCTCCTTCCCCAATGAGAATGCCAGTAATTATACTGTCTAGCCACTTTGATATTCCACCCTCTGGTTTCTGCTGTCTATCACTCAAATTTCTTCCTTTAGAAGTTATCAATTTCCCCCTAGCCCACCTCCCCAATCTCTGATAAATAATGTTTCTGATATTTAAAATCGCACTTCAATTTCTCTGGATGTCTGTTAATCTTGTTACTGGCCAAATTGCATCTCAGTATGGGCTTGTTGCTGGTTATTTTTGTTGCCATCTCAAATTCACTATTAACCTTGTTAACATCCAAATTCCTAACAGGAGAATATGAACGATGTGAATTCTTTGCCGAACCTTTTGTTTCCCTTTATTTCAATTTTTGCTTTTCTGAGTTATAAACGCAAATAGTAGAAAAGATTATTGCTACTCATGTATCTTCATTAACTGGTTTTCTGGTTGTTTTATAATACATTTGAGAAAAGTTGAGAAGGAGAATGCCTTTTGTGTGCCAAAAGGATGTTCTGTTCTTAGATGCACCAAGTTTGGTGGCGTTTAAGAGGTTAGTAGATAAGTTTATGGATGAAAAGGGAATGGTTTAGGTTAGAGGGTCATTGCTTTTTCTTAATTAGTCAGCGCAACATCCAAGGCCGAAGGGCCTGTTCTGCGCTGTAATGTTCTATGTTCTATTAAACTGCACATAGGAATGTTCTTGGTGCTCTCTTGAGGCTGTTTCCAAATACCACCACCAAAAAAATACAACTTACATAGAAAAAGTAATTTTAAAGTAGTGAAATGACTCTTGTTGCTTAACAAAAGTCATTGAAAACATTTTTGACACAGCCACAGAAGAAATGAGGACAGATGACCTCTGTGACAATCCTCAGTGAGAGGATTAAGGAATATCTTGAAGGTGGAGAGGAAGGTAGGGTAACAGAGAGGATTAAGGACAATTTTAAATGTGGCAATTATTTGAAGTACCATGTTCAATCCTTGATCGGTGCTGTTATCTGATCTCAGCTATCATAGTTGTCGTAGCACAGCATTTGGCATTAGTGTCAGATTAGGGAGGAATGATAGATAAAGAAAATCAGATAATAACTTTCACTCCTGATTGGCTAGTAATTCCTGCTGAAATTATAAAGGCATGTAGAAAATATTCAAGGGAAGGAATGGGCTTGGCCTGATATCCAAAATTTTTTAATTAAATGTGAACTGGAGCTGCAGAATGCTATTTGTAGACTTTCACTGATCAGGGAATTGCACTGGAGCACAAGTTATCAGCAAGCAAGAATGGAAGAATATTGAGGAGCAAATACATAGTATCTTCAAACAACCATATAATCAAAGAAAAGTAATAGGCGGGATTGTAATTGGCAAGTAATTGACACGTGTCCCAAGATCAAAAAATCCCATCTGAGGTCAATGGATCTTTGCATGGTCCATGTCCCACCCGCTATGACTCCAGTGGCAGGCGGGACAGGCAGATTCCACCCAATATGTGCGTTATTGCTACTGACAATGGCTTTGAGTACTATTTGACAGAATCACGCTTCTGAATCTATTGTAAGGCTATTCCCCATGTTCCCAATATTCTTGTCAGTTAGTGCTGTTCATCAGGACATTGTGTGATGTTGAATTGATTTATTATTGTCACATGTATTAGCATACAGTGAAAAGCATTGTTTTTTGTGTGCTGTACAGACAAAGCATACCATACATAGAGAAGGAAAGAAGAGAGTGCAGTGTTATAGTCATAGTTAGGGAGCACAGGAAGATTGATGTAATGAGAGAGGTCCATCCAAAAGTTTGATGGCAGCAGGGAAGATGTTATCTGGGCAAAATTGCTTCTGATTTTCAGTCTGATTGTTGAAGCCGATAAGTAAGTCAGTGTAAAATTATAATAAAGTAAATTCAGACTAAGAACTGTTGTCTCTCTTCATGTAGCACCTTCAAGACCTGAGTGTTGCTAATCATGATTCCATAATACCATGACATTATAATGAGGAAAGAAATCAGGCAGGCCCCAAGAAATACTTCAATAGGTACATCGACTGAATGTGCGTCATTTGTATTATTGAACATACACTCTAACTGAGCTAATTGGGCCTCTTCGAATAGCTACTTTCTGCTTTAATACCAATGAAACAATCCCCAACCAGATTCAAAAAGGATACAAGAAAACAATTATTACCCAACAGTAGATGGCGTAATAATCCTAGCTATGGTGCATGCACACAATGACAGCAGAGAATCACTGACAATGAAAGATATAACACTGTACTGACACACTTAAATAAGGAAAGAATAAATGGAGATATTTTGAGATACTCAATAGTTAAATGATTGACTATGCCTCCTTGTACTTTGTTCCTGTATACAAACACAGCAGTATCATTATTCGCTGGTTTGAGGATGACAGCACAATATGTTATGGAGATTCAAGGTAATTGAGAATTGCCTGTAAAATTATTTGAATGGAAAACTTGCAGCCTGTAGCAGTAGCTGGCTTTATTAGCTATCAAAACGCAAACAATTTTGAACTGCTCCCAACTACCTGGCAGAGGTTCTTTATTGGCTGCTACTTGTTAACAAATATAAGACAAACCCTGCACCCTACAATGTTTAAAATTTATTAGCAGTCAGAAACTGTGTACACTTGAATTTACTGATTGGAGATTACAGATACCAGAACTGAAGGGACAAACGTAGTGGATTAATGAGATTGGATTAATGTAAATAGCATATTTGATGGCTAGTATCATGCAAAACCACAAAAATGATCCAAAACATTTCTGATTGCAACAATGTGAAAAGCTTTTATTAATTTATTTTATGCTTTGTCTGGTGATGTCATTTGAAATTATATCACAGCAATTCTGTTTCATTGCTGTGTTGTTATACTCATTGACAGTAATTTTGGCTGCAATTCTCCCAAAAGTGCAGATTTGGTGGGGAAAAATGTTCTAGTTCCCCACAGGAAGGAAACATTCTTGCCTGGTAATTGTCGAGCAGTGTCCATTCATCTATTGACATAGCATCTGCATGGCCTCTCCAATGTACCATGCTTCACGACATTCTTTCCTGCAGTGTATCAGGTAGCCAACATTGGCCGATCGCAAGAGTATATACTGTGTATCTGGTGGGTGGTGTTTGCACGTGAGATAATGGCACCTGTATTGATGATCCGGCACTTCTTGCAGAGGTTGCTGTGGCAGGGTTTTGTGATGTTGTGGTCACTGTTCTCCTAGATAGTTTGCTGCAAACAATAGTCTGTTTGGGGTTGCGCAGTTGTTTGAAGGCAAGTAGTGGGGATATGGGGATGGCCTTGGCGAGATGTTCGTCTTCATCAATGACATATTGAAGGCTACAGAGAAGATGTTGTAGCTTCTCTGCTCCAGGGAAATACTGGACAATGAAGAGTACTCTGTCCACTGCGTCCCGTATTTGACTTCTGAGGAGGTCAGTACGGTTATTTTTGCTGTAGCAAGTCAGAACTGTTGATCCATGAGATAGTGCCATATCCTGTTCTTACGAAGGCGTTTTTCAGTGTCTGTTGTGATCCTTCTCATCTGTGCAGATCTTGTGTGTACAGAGGGTTTGTCCATAGGAGATGGCTTCTTTAAATGTTTAGGGTGAAAGCTGGAGAAGTGGAGCATTATGAGATTATCCATGGACTTGTGGGGCAGTGAAATGCTGAAGTGACCATCGTTGATGGAGATGTGTGTGTCCAAGAATGCAGCCGATTTTGGAGAGTAATTTTTGGTGAGTCTGATGGTGAATAGAACTTGTTGATGTCATCATGTAGTTGTTTCAGTGATTGTTGACTGTGAGTCCAAAGGAAGAAAATGTCATTGATGTATTGGCTGAAGGTCTTGTCCAGTAAAAAAGTCTTGTTCAAACCTGTGCATGAAGATGTTGGCATATTGAGGTATGAATATAGTCCACATGTCTATAATAGCTTGTGCCTATAGAAATAATGTACAGAATTTCTCTTTATTGATTTTTTTGTTTGAAAAGAGTATAAATTAAACAAATTGGAGGGATGACAGCCATTGGTGGAGCACTTCAACTAAAACAAAATGTCAAAGGAAACTTAACTAATTTAGTCAAAATATCATTTCCAAGAATATGACATTTCAGGGAAGGTCTATTGTGTACCAGTAGACATTGCATGAATTTCCATTTATACGTGCTCAAGATATTTAATCAGTGTTCTTGTATATTTTTAATCTTCTTGATGCACTAGTGACAAGCAATTATCTGTTTTTAAAATCACTGATACTATATTGAGTAGAGTAAAATATATCTGATTTGGATGCTAATTTAGTGGTCACTTTCATTTTTAGACAATTTTACTTGTAGTTTTGAATTTGGGAGTGTGTCATGGTGACTTTTTTCTCATGGCACAGACGTGGGAGAACAGCATGTATGGTGTCAGTTATACTTATCCAGCATAGAATCCACTTTTGGGGAAACAAAGCAAATGGTGGACCTGAAGTTCAAAATGCCCAAGATGTATAACTTAATTATATAAAAATTGTGATCAGTTGTATACAGGATGTGGGAATTAACAGGGGATTCATTGTGTCCCTATAAATAGGCACATTGGTTGTTTGTCTTGCTCAAAAGAGTATTAATAGAGGCAGGCTGAAATTGGTTGTTGGGTTAGGAGATATACAGTGGAATGATAACTAAAGGCTTATAGAAGATTGGCTCCAGTTTTATCCTTCACCAGCTGGCTTTCAGAAGAAAAAGAAATCCTATAATAATATTCCAGTAACAATAATGTTTCATGGTGAAACCAAAGAAGATATCATGTGTTGTATTTTGGTATATGTCAGCCTGAAAGCTCACTCAGGTGAGCCTTAATGAAACCAATATGAGCACCTGGAACAACATGTTATTAAGAACAAGATACATTTATAGGCGGATTTTCCCACATATTTTCAAAGTATTAGACTCTGATTGAAAACTGATGTTTAGTTCTCCAGCTGCACAGCTGAGGTTTTACTCCAGATCTTGAGCCTCTCAGAGCAAATAAAAATCAGTATGTGGGGTTTATTCTGGCAGGGCAGGGCTTAATAGAGCAGCAAGACTGATTCCACAGAGATCTTCTTTAAAGGATGTCCTGAATATTGAAACTGAATGGCTTGCAGTTCCCCTGATATACATGTTAGAATCCCCTTCACAAGCATTGGGGCTGTCCCCACACCTCGACAGGGCCCAACCCTCATACAACACCAACATCGGGGCACCCTCCCTTTGCAGGCATTGGGCCAACCTGCACTCACTACCTTGCAGGCATTCGGGTCACCCCCCTCCCCTCCCAGACTCCTACTCTCTCTTGCAGGAATCAAGGCAACTGCCTTCCCAGCACATGGGAGGTGAATCCCTCCCACTGAGCTGCCCAGAGGGTCCACCCCTGGCACTGTCCCTGGGATAGGTTGCAGCTGCTAGCTTGTCACCGCCTACGAGGGGCAATGATTCTTCCCTCCTATATTAGCATGAACCTATGATGTCACCAGTGATTGCACCAGCTAGAGTCATATTTCCCAATTCTTGCCTTATTTTACACCCATGTTGGCATTCGCATGGACCACAACATGTGTAGAGAATCACTCTGAAGATTGTATTTCCATAATGTATCTTTTCTATCCCTTTTATATGAATATGACCAGGTCAGAAATCCCAAGATATGTTATGAGGCCAGACTAGACCCCAACAATTTTTCTATTTTGGCATTAATGTGAGGATAGAATTTTTTATTCCGGGTGTGATTCTGCTGAAAAACTAGGGTGCTTTTATCAAAACAAGCTTTATTTAACAATATAGTTTAACTACAACAAAATGAATCGGCATAACCTTAACAATCATACAGTACTTACACTTGATAAGAAGAGATGATGGACTAGCAGTATTATCGCTGGACTGTTAATCCAGAAACTCAGCAAATGTTCTGGGCACCCAGGTTTGAATCCTACCATATAAGATGGTAGAATTTGAATTCAATAAAAAATATGTCTGGAGTTAAGAATCTACTGATGACCATGAACCCATTGTCAATTGTCAAAAAAATCCATCTGGTTCACTAATGTCCTTTAGGAAATGAAATCTATCTATACCTGGTCTGGTTTACATGTGACTCCATAGCAATGTGGTTGACTCTCAGCTTTTTTCTGGCAACCAGGATGGGCAATAAATGCTGGCCAGCTAGCGATGCCCTTGTTCCACAAATGAATTTAAAAAATTCTCAACTATTAACCTTCACTATTAATTCCATTCAAGCAATATTTCTTTTATAGACTTAAACCCTTCTTTTAAACTAGTTAGCAAAACTCAGGCATACTTTCCTTAACTTAGGTTAATAAACTTAGAGCCTTCAGAAAGCCTCTGGAGAGAGAGAGAGAGAATTTTTTTTCTGACAGCTCCAGGCAGCAACTGCACTTAATTAAAAATGAAAGTGAAACTGTTTTTGCCTGCAAGCTTAGCTATTCCCATTAACCACATCACTCTGTCTCTGTCAACCAACGTAATCAAGTCTCACATGATTCTGCATACCTAGTCTAAAGTGCCAGAAGAACTTAAATAAACGCATTCAGTGAACTTGTGAAATCGGTGCCGTTACATTTCTAGCCTAAACCATTAACCATACTCCAGAGATTCAAATTTAATTCAAGACGAAATGTCCCAGGTGAAATGATTGCAACTTATATCACTAAATCAAAGCAAATATCGGAATATTGTGATCTTGGAGCCATCATGGTGATATGTTATGAGACAGATTAGTCTGTGAAGTAATGTAAATTTTAAATGAGTAATGAAGATAGCACTGGCAATGAAAAGCGTTAAAAAAGGAGCACAAAAGTCAGAGTGCACAAAATTGTGCCATTCGCATTTAGGGCACGAACCTGCAGTCAGCAGTAGCGCCAAAATCAAAGAAGTAGCTGCAGGGCAGGAAATGAGTTTGGTCACAAATAAAAGAAGATTTAGAAGAGACAATGAATCATCAACGTTTGAAACAGAATGTTACCAATGTGGAGGTAACCACTCTCCTAAATCCTGCAGGAAACTGTTTTTTTGTCATAGGAGAGACCATTCACGGCATAGATGCAGAGTCAAGTCAAGTCAAGTCTACTGAGTGGTTGATTAAATAATACGTACCAATATACAAAGTGGAAGAGTCTAACACCAACAACTTAAATATTTGCGCACTGTTTAATATAAAAATGAGCAAGATAGTCCCTATGACTGTAATGCTCCGGGTAAGTGGAAGCCTGTTAAGATGGAAGTTGATACAGGGGCATCAGCTACTGTGACAGGTCAGCATACATATCAATACCTGAATTTGAAGAATACTGCAGTCAGGTTAACAACTCACACTGGAGAAATGATAATAATAATGGGCACTGAAATGCCCTGTAAGTGATAGACAACCATCTACTCCATTGTTAGTGATCATAGCAACAAGCTGTGACATGCTTAAGTTGGACCAATTTTCAAATTGTGGGAAGGAAGACTGTGTTAAATAATGAAGAAATATGAGAGCAATTTCAAAGACGAATTAGACAAAATAGAAGACCAGCAAGCAAAGTTCCACGTGGACCCAGAAGTGACCCTACAGTTCTTTAGGGCAAGACCAGTCCCATATGCCTTACCAGATCAAGTAGATACTGAATTAAAGTGATTGGAAGAATTGGGCATCATCTAACCAGTTCAGTTCTCAGAATGTGCAGCACCCATAGTTCCCATATTGAAATGGGACAACACTGTCTACATTTGTTGTGATTGCAAGTTAAGTGGGCTGTTAAATTGGGTAAATATCTAATCCCAATGAATGAAGACTGTATGCAAAGGTGGATGGAAGTAAATCTTATATGAAGCTGGATATGAGTCACGCACGTCAGCAACTCGAATTAGACAATGTTTTCTAAGGTTATGTCACAATAAAAACACACAGAGTTGTTTTAATACACATACTTGCCTTTTGATGTATATTCAGCACGTGCAATTTTCCAGAGGACAATGGAGAGAGTGCTGCAGGGGCTGCCACATATTATGGTATACCATGATGATGTTCATACAGCTGGATTGATAGAAGCTGAGCATCTAGCAAACTTAGAGGAGGTGCTGAGGAGATTTCAAGTTCACCTCTCAAGGAAAATGTACTTCTCAAGCCACTGAAGTAACTTACCTGGGGTACTATATAAATGCATAGGATTACACATGGTCAGAACTATAAAAGAGGCATCTGAGCTCAAGTCAATTTTGGGAATGGTAAGTTACTTTGGGCTTTTTTTTCACCAAACCTGTCACTTCTATTGGCCTCCTTGCATACTCTATTCAAGAAACACCAGCATTGTTCTTGGGAGACTCCCCAGAAAGAAGCTTTCAGCAGAGTAATACAGTTGCTGCATTCTTCAAATTCCTTAGTACATTTCAACCCATCTAAGAAACTGGTGTTGATCTGCGATTCATTTCCACATGGCATCAGTGTGGTGTTGTCCCATGAGATGGAAGATGGATCTAAAAAGCCAATGGACTATGTCTCAAGAATTCTCTCACAACTTGAGAAAGGAAGATTATGAATACTTTCTGTTGTCAAGAAATTCCATCAGTACTTATAAAGTAAGCACTTTACCATAGTTCCTGATCACAAACCACTCTGAGTCTTTTTTAAAGAAGACAAGGTCATTCTGGCAATCAGATCAGTAAGAATTCAATGTTGAGCGTTAATTTTTTTTACCTATGAATATGTATTCCAGTGCTGACTGGAACATACATAGTAAATGCAGATGCATTTAGCTGCCTACCTTTACAAGGAAGTGTTACAGCTGTTCCAGTACTACAGGAAATTGTCATATTGGGATCCACTTCTGTCCAAAGTGAGGCACAAGATACTTAAAGGTTGGGCCAATAGGCCAGTTTCTGAAGGAATGAAACCAAAAATCCCATGAAAGAATAAAGAAAAATTCTATTTCTTAAGCCTGCTCCTTTACAGGCTTAAGATGCAATTTGGAGAGGCCAGTGACAGGATGAAAAGAAGAAATAAAATGAACGAGAAAGCAAATTTGTACATCTGCCATTAAACCTTTAGCACTTTGTGACTAAGTTACCTGTACTTCATTAGTATTTAATTAGATTTGTTCTCATCATAGCTTTAGTTTTATATAATGAAGATAGATGAAAGGAATTAAGTGAAATGGTAATTGAACTATTAACCGTACAGCTTTAAATTTGTTTGGAAGGGAAGAATTAAACTCAACAGAGAATTGCTGAATAAAAATGTAATCAGCGAATGTCTGCTAAGTGGAACTGCTATTATTTGACAAATTTACAGATGGTAATATTTTTAATGAGGGAAAACAAATGGATGAAACAGAATAATAAAAAAAAGTAAAAACTCTTCATCAAGCTGGTTGTATATGGCCAAAGATAGTGCAATGGTGGCAATTAAGAATTATAAATAGCTCAAAATACTATATAGGTAAGGCATTGCTTTGGGTTACTCTGAGTTTTGTTTTCTTGTAGTTTGTGATTTTAAGGTTGCCTACAGCCTTGATTTTTTTTCCCCCAGAGAGTATCTATAATGACTCTTAACTCTGTGTACAGCTTTTACTGTATACCATTGGGATTGGTGTGGGATACATTTCACTGTAAGAAATAGAGTGAATTAGTTCCAAAGAACAGTAATTTTTGACAGAAGTACATTGATTTAGGCCAATAATCTCTGCATTTACCTACTCCTTAAATAGAGGAACTATCTGCAGTCTGTCATAGGATCATGGCCTGAAGTTCCAGAATTTTAGCACGTAAACTCAGGCACTTTAGCAAATAAACTCATAAAAATCAGGGAGGCAAAGTGTTACAGGGACCGGCGTTTAATTCTAGCCTCGGGTGACTACCTGTGTGGAGTTTATACATTCTTCCTATGTGTGAGTGGGTTTCCTATGGATGCTCCGATTTCCTCGCACACTGCAAAGATGTGCGGGTTAGGTTGATTGTCCATGCTAAATTGCTCCTTAGTGTCGGGGGATTTGTAGGGCAGATAAGTGAGGTCACGAGGATATATCCTGGGATGGGATTGTGGTTGGTGCAATCTCAATGGGCCGAATGGTCTCCTTCTGCACTGTATGATTTTATGATTCAAAACTGGGTTGGTACATTACTGCAATCCTTAAGGAGTCCCACATTGTCAGAGATTCTGACCGTGATTCACCTGAATTGGATCAAGTGCCCATGCCAGCAGAAGAACTGGAGTATTTCCCTCTGGCATTAGCAGCATCTGATTCACTAGTCTGATAGATGAAAACTCATGCATTGTGGGAAACACAATGATTAACCCCAATTTCTGAGATCAGGGCGCCCCAGTGCAGTTAGTTCCTGCTAGGGAAGTAGGTGCATTGTAGGAGGCCACTGAATCCTGCCTCTAGCCCGCTAATGAAATGCAAATCAGCGCATCTTGAGAACTTGATGTAGGCCAGCAGGCCAGGCTGAGTGAATGGCAACAGGTTTGCCGCTCTGCAGCAATCACGTTTTAGCCCTGACATCCAATTCAGCAAGATGTGAGGATTCCCACCAACAGCAAATAGGGCCAGTGAATCTTTCTACTGTCTTTCAGATTAAATGTTAAACAGAGTTAGACAGCTTTTGCTGTCTCAGCTGGAAGTAAACAATTCTATGGCACTATTCAAAGAACAGATTGGAGCTCTCCCAGTATTCTGGATAGCATTTATCTCTTAACTGGCTTCAGCAAATAAGATGAACTCATCTCATTGCTGTTTGAGAGATCTTACTGTGCAGAAATTGACTATCTCGTATACAAATGTAACAACATTTGTTGGCTGTGAAATGTTTGGGATAACCCGTGGAGGTAAAATGTGCTAGAAGAATCCATATTTATTTATTCTATCCATTCTATTCGTGTCTTGCTATCTCTTGCTTCTAGAATAGCTGTGAAAAGTAACATTCTGCATCTGCTCAAACAAACTGCATTGTGAAATTATGGGAAAGGTATAGAATTATTCTGGCAGTGACTTTACCCGTAAGAGCCTTTTAAAATTTTTCTCAGATTTTCTTACAGAATCTCAACCAGTTACCATATTGAGAATTGTAATTAGGCTGTAAATCATCCTCATATCTGGGTATCATTTCTGTTCTCATTTCCAATTTGGATTGTTCCAAAAGCATGGTGTGATGGTGTGACATTGAGTAGACAAACTGGAAAGTTAAATTGAAATACTTTGCTTATGTTTGTGCTTCCTGAATTTTGTCAACAATGCCAGTGTAGTCTGGTATGGTGGTGATAAGTGCTATTTTTATATTCTTCAATGGTCAGTGACCAGAAGTGTCCCTGGACAATATTTATGTGATAATATTACAAGTTTTGTGATTTTGTATTTCATCAACAACCATAGATGAACACAACAGTGAGAGGTGAAATAGTACGATAGCAATATGTCTGTTTACAGCAAATATGAATTTGAATGAGCAGATGATTGTTGCACTCCTTAAGCTGAAATAAAAATAGAAAATGCTGGAAATTTGCAACATGTTAGGCAGACATCTTTGGGTGTTATCTTCAACCAAATTGGCATGGAAAAGTCCATGAGACAAATTAATGCAGAGTGGGTTGAAACATTGAAGAAAATATGGAGGTTAAGAATCCAAAGATAACAAAAGAAAGGGCAGCACTGACAATAAGCTGAGCAAAAGAAATAAGCAGTACAGAGAACTAAATCTCTTCTGGGACGAGGAGCCAGATTTTCTGTTCTAGGAAGGGTTTGGAAAACAGGACAGATTGTGGCTTGCATTCCCACCTTTGTTGCCAGCCTGCTGAGAGGTGGGATTTTTACATGACCCTTGCTGTTTGTAATTTTCATAAGTGATCTGGATGAGGCAGTAGAGGGATGGGTTGGTAACACGAAGATTGGTGGTGTTGTGGATAGTCTGGAGGGATGTCAGAAGTTGCAGTGAGACATAGAATGCAAGACTGGGTAGAGAAATGGCAGATGGACTTCAACACGGATAAATGTGTAGTGATCCATTTTGGCAGGTCCAATGGGATGAAGGAGTATAATATCAAGGGTAGGACTCTTAGCAGCGTAGAGAATCAGAAGGACCTTGGGGTCTGGGTCCATAGGACTCTTAACTCAGACTCGCAGGTGGAGGATGTAGTCAAGAAGGCATACTAGCCTTCATTATTCGAGGGATTGAGTTTAGGAGTCGGGAGATAATGCTGCAACTTTATAAAAGTACTGTGCGCAGTTCTGGTCGCCTCACTACAAGAAGGATGTGAAAGCTATTGAAAAGGTGCAGAGAAGATTTACAGGGATGTTGCCTGAATTGGGTGGCATGCCTTATGAGGCTAGGTTCGTCTTTTCTCCCTGGAAAGACGAAGGATGAGAGGTGACCTGATAGAGGTTTATAAGATGTTGAGAGATATAGATAGGCTGGATTCTCAAAGGCTATTTCCCAAGGCTAAAATGGTCGCTACAAAAGGACACAAGTTTAAGGTGCTAGGGAGTAGGTACAGAGGAGATGTCAAGGGTCAGTTTTTCACTCAGAGGGTGGTGGGTGAGTGGAATCGGCTGGTGGTGGTGGTGGTGGAGATGAATTCGTTGGGGTCTTTTAAGAGTATTTTCTGGATGAGTACATGGGATTTAATGGGATTGAGGGTTATAGATAGGCCTGGTAGGTAGGGATATGATCAGCGCAGCTTGTGGGCCAAAGTGCCTGTTTGTGCTGTAGTGTTCTATGTTCTATGTTCCGGATCTCACTCCATCTGACTCTTTATCCCATGGAGGATCCAGAGTCCCTTGGGTACCCGAAGGGAAGAAGATTGGCAGGAACGCAGTCTGGGGTTTTCCACACAGGAAAGCACTATGTTCTCTCCTACCTCCCACACTGATGATGCAATAAAGATGCGTCACCCTGGCACAGACCCTTCACAACTCGGCACCCCAAACCCCCATCCATGGAAGGTTAACTCGCCTCCCCAAATATCAATGCTTAGGCCTTTCATGTCTGCCAGTGTTCTCTAGAGGCTGCCAGCCTCATAAGTAGGTGGAGAGAAACACCAGGACCCTTGACCTCAGAGGAGGCAGTAGCAGCTGTGATTTGTCATTCAACATGTTTGGGTTCTATGATAATCTATTCATTGGCAGGTTGCTTTCGGCTATGCAGATGTTAGACATATTGCTGTGGATGAGAGGCATTGCTCTGTCCTCACTTCAAGTCATCATCATTCTCCTGCAATATCCAACCGATTGCTTTAGCACTCTGCCCATGAATTTAGCCACCAGTACACACGTCGTCTGACTGTAGTAGGGGAGGTGTTCACATCAAAATCTTGGCCTGTCCCCAAACTGAGAATCAATGAGGACATCCCTAGCTTTGCACCCCTTGCAGGCCTTGACCATCATTCAAGGTCCTCCCTTCTCCACGCCCTTTCCAAAATCCTGCTTACCCATGACAATGTGGCGCTTCTCCATTTCCTCTTGATTTTGCTATTCTTTCGCTGTGCCAGGTTGCACAGAGCATAGAAGACCACTATCTCGTGGGACATGTTCTGGGGCCTGGAGACCATTGTCTTGTGGGATATCTTCTGGGGCCTGGAGGTCGTCCCCCGACCACTTCGGCCTCCAGAACCATGCCTTGAACAGCCTAATTGCCTGTTCAATCATTGACACATGAGCCTTATAGCAAGCCTCAGTTGGTGTTTGTTCTGGTGTCTGGTGCACTGGTGTCGTTAGCCACCAGATGAACGGGTACCTTTTGACCCTAAGGATCAATCCATACAGCCATGCTCTCCCTCAAATATGGCTGGCTGGGATCTGTGAGCACCCAAAGGAAACTATCATGGACACTTGCAGGGGAAACTGGCACACATACCTGCGTGATAATACACATCACATGGTTACAGATGATCTGGACATTAAGGGAATGGTATCACTTGTAGTTCAAAAATGGTGCCCCATACTGCCAAGCGGAGTGCAGAGCCATGTGGGTGCAGTCAATGGCACCTTGAACCTGGTGCCCATATGCGGGTGGGCCTGTAGCCCTAGTGTCCTGGCTCGCCTGGTCCCAGTCCAAATTGCTGCACATGCGGACCCTTGTAAATAGTGCATCTGTGACCTCCCTCGTGCACTTGTGCAGCTATTGACTGGGATATGCCATACAGGCATCCATGCAGTTCTGAAACAAGCTTCTGCCATGTAAGCTCAGAGTGGCAGTAACTTTCAGGGCTACAGGCAATGGGTGACCTCCCAATCTAGGCAGTGATTGCATTGCCTTGCAGAGATGGTCCACCATCCCTGGGACGGAGTCAGCCTTCTCCAGCACTGAACTTGTGACATCTGGAGATAGGAAGCTTCAGGTTGGAATGCCCATGGCTGGTAGTGTCTTCTCTGAGGCTGAGTCATCTATGGCCCTGCTACAGGTCCTGCCTCCTCTCCTGTGTAGAGCATTGTTCCTGGCCATACGCAGTGACATGTCAATGTCACTGCTGCTGGTCAATTTAAGTAAAAAGAACTGCCAGCTTGATTGGCTCTGTGATTCTCCAGAATCAAAAACTGAAAGGAAGAGAATATCAAAATGAGAGATGAGGATTCCTGACAATGCCCTGACCCACAGCCCTGTCAGGAGCTGGGACCTCCACTCGTGTACATCCCCAATGTCAGCCCCTTTCAACTGAGCCTCACTACTTTCCCTGCCACACATTAGCCACTTTCCCACAGTTACCTCTCTCAATTGCATCTGAATGAAGCTAGGCAGTGATTCAGCTCTTGTGAGACTCAACAGTCTACCTAGATGCCCTGGCCCCTCAATGGTGAGGAGTTAGGTTAGTTGAATGCATCAACGGACTTGTGTTCTAATGTCATGGGGGACAAGATATTGCCCCCCCCATCTTCTCTTGAACGGGGTAAATAATGAACGACCTCATTATAATGCCTTGCAGGCCACATCTGTATTACCTCTTTGTCATGTAAACACGATATATGCCTTGGAGTTCCGTACATGGGGCCTTCTTGTATTGCTTACCATGCCATTTCTGATCACGCCAAAGGTTACGCAAAATTCTGGCTGTACAAAGACCACAGCATTTACCCATGATGGCAGACTTGGCAAAAAGACCAGTGCCAAACTGGCTTACAAATGCTAATAATTGGGTGCCAATCAGTGGAGCACTCATGCATTGCTATGCTGACTAAATTAGTGCAATGACTCATGAGAGAAGTGTCAGCGAGCTGATTAGACAAGTGGCTTCCCCTTGTGATAGGCAAAGCACACCTGATGCATATGAAGACTGCAATTTGCAGTTAACTTCATCCTTAGAGGGCAGTCTAATTCTCCCAGCTCTCAAGAACTGCAGATTAAACAAGACTTCTGACTTAAACAGCCAGGCACCCACACATCCTCGCCTCCATAACTAGTAACACAGTTCATGCCCTCTGGCTCCACAGTGCTGCCTGAGTGTGGAAGTCCATTCCCACTGTAGTCATCTTTCCTCCTGAGACTGGAAAACACTCCTTGTCAGAGTCCTTGACTCTGCCCTTGATTCTGACCTCTTATGGAACCCCGCCCAAGAACCTCACAGTCACCCACTTTGCTGAGCCTATGGATTCACCTCCTCCCAACTACTTCCCAGTTGCCACTCTGGAGGGGCAATCCCTCAGTGGTTAAACCACAAGCCCAGCAAGGAGGACAAAGGAAGCACTGCCTACACAGCAGCTACCAGGCCCTTTTAAACCTTTTCAGTCATGAAGGGCCACTAAGGTTTGCAAGCAACCCCACCAATGTATGACAGCTATATAGTAATGAGAACTTAGCAATTTCACCTCCAAATGGGTTACTGGAGGTGAGCATTCAGGTCGGTATTACCCTCAGGGTGCTAGCTACAGAGGGGCCACAGGTACTTATCTGGATCCTTCACACTTTCTCTATTGACCCCTCTACATCTGGCACCCTGGAGGGTAATGAAGACCTCAGTGTTCACCTCTGATATCCCTTCAGAGGTAGGGGTGCCAGGTTTTCGTTTCCATACAGCTATTGTAAATCGTTCTGGCGACTGATAAATATTCAGTGAGGGGGTAAGTCTCAGTAGGAGGACTTGCTAATAATATTATAATGCACTTAAATGAGGTTCTCAGCCCTCCATGACAGAATTCTCATTATGATAGTGGCAAGAAGGACCTGGAAAATGCAGTCTTGTCAGCATGAATTGCATTTCCCAATTCCTACCATATTGTTTGCTCTTCTGCTATTTCTGGCTGTTAGCTTACATGGATTCAGAACTCTGTCCATTGTTTGAGGAAAAACATTGCCTTAAACAAAAACAGAAAATGCTGGAGGATCTCAGCAGGTCTGACAGCATTTGTGAAGAGAAACTAGAACCAATGTTTTGAATTAGGATAACCCTTTATCAGAGCTGTCTTAAAGCTGAGACAACGTGCGTGATTAGCTAAAAATCAATGGGCTAATTCTTATTTCATTATTGACAAATTATAGACCAATTGGCTATTTTTCCAACAATTGGCTAAAGTAGCTTTCAATATTTTAAGATACAAGGGTTGCGAGATGTTAGATTGGGTAAGGACAGGCAGAGACTGAGAGACTTTTGATTTGAATTGATTTATTATTGTCATGTATCAGTATACAGTGAAAAATCTTGTTTCTTGTGTTTTATATGGATAATGCATACCGATGATAGAGAAAGAAAGGAGAAAGTGCAGAATATAGTGTTCCTGTCATAGCTAGGGTGTAGAGAAAAATCAATCTTGGTGCAAGGCAGGTCCATTCAAAAGTCTGATGACAGCAGGGAAGAAGCTTTCATGAGTTGGTTGGTACGTGATCTCAGAAATCGGGCAAAGGCAGAGATGTGAAGTGAGATGTAAAGAGAAAGATGTAGATAGTGAGGGGAAGAAAGATGTTTGAGAGTCAGAAGGAGAGTGAGAATAGAGATGTTTATGGAGAGGTGCTGAGAGCTGTTTTCAACATTATTACTTCACGACTTGATCTTAGAAGAATAATGAGAAGTCTGCTCAATTGACAAAGTTTAGCTCTTTCCTCTTACTGTTAACTACTGTTTATTATTGTTAATTGATACTTTACCTTTTATCTTTCTGACTTGTTTAATAAACTTCCTGAATTCATCACTTAAAATTCTCTGTCTTGCCATATGGTTAAGTTTCTAGAACCTTATGTGATTTATGATTGAGGGGGTTGTTACCATAAGATATAGAAGCAGAATTAGGCCATTTGGCCTATTTAGTCTGCTCTACCATTCAATCATGGCTGATATGATTCTCACCCCATTTTTCCTGCCTTCTCCCTGTAACCTTGATCCTCTTATTGATCAAGAATCTATTCATCTCTGTTCTAAAGACACTTAATAACCTGGCTTCACAGCTGTCTGTGGCAATGAGCTCTTCAGACTCAGTACCCTCTAGCTGAAACGTTACTCTCCGGCTCGGTTTTAAAAGAATGTCCCTTCACTCTGAGGCCCTTGTGTTCTAGTCTGTCTCACTGGTGGAAACATCCTCACCATGTCCACTCTATCTAGACCTCTCAGTATTCCATACTTTTCAATTAAAGCCCCCCCCTCACCCTTCTAAACTTTGAGTATAACCCAGATTCCTCAATTGCTCCTCATATGACAAACCCACAAACCCTGGGATCATTCTAGTGAACCTCTTCTAGATCCCCTCCAAAGCCAGCGTATCTTTCCTTAGGTATTGGGCCCAAAACTGCTCACAATATTCCTAATGGGATTTGACCAGAGCCTTATACAGCTTCAGCAGTACATCCCTGTCCCTGTATTCTAGCACTTTAGAAATGAACATTAACATTAAATTTGCTTTCCTAACTGCCAGATGAACTTGCATGTTAACTTTAAGAGAGTCCTGAACCAGCACTCCCAAATCCCTTTGTGCTTCAAATTTCCAAAGCCTTTCCCCATTTAGAAAATAGCCTATGCCTCAATTCTAATTACCAAAGTGCATAACCACACACTTCCCAAATTATATACAACTGTCACTTCTTTGCCCACTTCCTAGCCTGTCCAAGTCCTTCTGCAGTTTCCCCACTTCTTCAAGGCTACCTATTCCTCGACATATCTTTGTATCATCCACAAATTTAGCCACCGTGCTCTCAGTCCCATCTTCCAGATCATTAATGTAAGTTGTGGTCCCAACACTGACCCTGTGGAACACCACTAGTCACCAGTTGCTATCCTTATCCTCACTTCTGCCTTCTGTCTGTCAGCCAATCTTTCATCCATGCCAGTACCTTTCCTCTAACACCATTGACTCTTAGCTTATTCAGCAGCCTTCTGTAAGGCTTTCTGGAAATCCAAATAAACCACATTCACTGGCTTTCCTTTGTCTAATTTTTTCATTATCTCCTCAAAGAATTCTAACAGATTTGTCAGACGTGACTTCCCTTTGACAAAGCGGTGCTGACTCAGCTCTATTTTACCATGCATTTCCAAATATTCCACAATTTCTCCCGTAATAATGACTCCAAGATCTTACCAATGATCGAGGTCAGGCTAACTGACCCATAATTTCCCATCTTCTGCCTCCCTCTCTTCTTAAACAGGGTGTTGCATAGCCTTTTTCCAAATCTCTGAGATCTTCCGTGACTCCTGATTTCTGAAAAATCACCATCAATTGCTTCCACAATCTCCTTGGCTATCTCCTTCAGAACCCTCGGATGTAGTCCGTTTGGTCTGGGTGATTTATCCACCTTCAGACCTTTTCAGCTTCCCTAGCACCTTCTCCTTAGTGAAGGCCATTACATTCACCTTTGCCCCTGACTCCCTTGAAGTTCTGGCATGTTACTGTTGTCTTCCACTGATACAAAACACCATTTAGTTTCTCTTTCTTTGTTTTCCATTACTACTCCAAGCTCATTTTCCAGCAGTTCAATGGCCATTCTTGCCTCTCTCTTACCTTTTCAAAAAAACGTTTGCAATATTCTTGTATATTACTAGCTAGCTTACCTTCATATTTCATCTTCTCCATCGTTTTGTTTTCTGTTGTCACCAGCTTGCTTTTAAAGACTTCTCAATCCTCTGGCTTCCTCACCTTACAATATGCTCTTTCTTTTAGCCTTTATGCTATCCTTGACTTCCCTTGTCACCATGGTTGTCTTGTCCTCCCCTTAATATGTTTCCTCTTCCTTGGAATGAATTTATCGTGTGCTTTCTGAATTATCCCCAAAAAACCCTGCCACTGTTGTTCCACAGTTCTTCCTGCTTGGCTCCCTTTCCAATCAAATCTGGCTAGGTCCTCCCTCATGGCCATGTAGTTTCTTTACTCATTTGTAGCACCATTGTATCTGATTCCTATGTCTCTCTCTCAAACTGCAAGGTGAATTCTATCATATTGTGGTCACAACTCCCTAGAGGTTCCTTCATCTTCTGTTCTCTGATTAAGTCTGCCTCATTACACATCACAGATCCAGAAGTGCGTGTTCTCTTGTAAGCTTTAACACAAACTACTCCAAAAGACCGCTCTGTAGAAATTCCACCAATTCTTTATCTTGGGACCTACTACCAACTTGATTTTCCCAGTCCATCTGTATATTGAAGTCCCTCATAATTACTGTAATATAGCCTTTCTATGCCTTTGCAATTTCCTGATTTATTTTAGAACATAGAACATTACAGCACAGAACAGGCCCTTCGGCCTTCGATGTTGCGCCGACCAATATAAAAATCAATGCCCCTCCAAACTAAACCATTCCCTTCTCTTCCATATACTTATCAACTAACCTCTTAAACGCCACCAAACTTGGCGCATCTACAACTGCTGCAGGCAGGGCATTCCACTCCCGAACCACCCTTTGGGTAAAGAACCTACCTCTGATATCCGTCCTATAACTATCACCCCTTAATTTAAAGCTGTGTCCCCTCGTGCTAGCTTTTTCCATCCTAGGAAAAAGGCTATCACTATCCACCCTATCTATACCTCTAATCATCTTATATGTCTCGATTAGGTCCCCTCTTTGCCGCCTCCTTTCTAATGAAAACAACCCCAAATCCCTCAGCCTCTCTCTCTCTTTTCGGTCCAATATCCTTATTAGTGCTAGGGGGCCTCCCACCGGATCTTTTCCCCTTTGCGATTCTTCAACTTTACCCAGACAGATTCTATGCTGTCCGATCATGTATCACTTTTTGTTAATTTAATTTTGTTCCTTACCAAAAAGGCAACCCTGCCTCCTCTACCTATCTGCCTGTCCTTTTGATAGGACATATGTCCTTGTATATTCAGATCCTCCCTCTGATCTCCTTGCAGCCATATTTCTGTGATGCCCACAGCATTGTACCCTCCACTTATAATATGTGCTTCCAGCTCATTTACCTTGTTCCCTATACTGCGTGCATTTAGGTACAGCACTCTGAGTGCTGTGTTGACAGTCCCCCTTCCCATTGTTGTCTCTTTATCTGCTATGCCTGAAGTTTTATTTCTGCCAATTTCCATACTCTATGATTAGTTCTGGAAAGTTTACAAGCTTCTACTGAGTCCTGCCCACCATTAACTATTTGAAAGTCCTTGTGACTTTCCTGTTTAGCCTTTCCGCTATAGACCTGGCCCCAGATTGATTCAGGTGGAGCCCGTCCCATTGGTATAGTTCTCTCCTGTTCCAATACTGATGCCAGTGCCCCACAAAATGGAGCCCCTGTTTCCCATGCCACTTTTTTAGCCACGTGTTTACTTCTCTAATCTTCTCTCTTTGCCAATTCATACATGGTTTGGTTAAAGATTATAACACTTGAGGACCTGTACTTTAATTTGGTCCTTAGTTCCTGATATTCTCCAAACAGGTCCTGCTGCCTATTCCTGCCCATGTTGTTTATCCCGATGTGGACAACAACTGGATCCTCTCACTCCAACATTCTTTCAAACAAGTGAACACCATAAATCTTAGTTCCTAAATCAAAAATAACTTATACTATTAAGTATTTTCCATTTAAGAATTTAAAAAATGAATGAATGCAAAATAAACTTTTTCCTATTTAAATCTATACAATCTTTTATTTTACAGCTCCCCTAGATTCTGCTGTCAGAGCAGGGGAACAAAGTGCGAAAGAATTTCTTCTGAGAGATAGAAAGGATTCAGTTCCATCTGTGTTTTATGAAACGGTAAGTACAGTATTCCATAATGTTAATTCACATTGAAATGTTGCCAACATAGAATTTCTTCATGGTCGTAAATCACTTCTGGCCCACTGATGTGGCAGCTGCTCCAAAAGATTCCTGCAAAGTTTCTTTTTAAATCGATAAACCATGGGGCATAGATATGCCAAAGAAGTCAAAATCCATCTGAGGTAAAGTATATGGATTACAGATTGTCTGTGAAGTTTCAATGAATTATTTAAGAGTAAATGGACCTGGAAAACCAGAATGATCAATAACTTGAGATGTTTTCTTAAATGGGACGCAGATTTAGAAGGATAGCACCCATGAAATGAAAATTGCAAAGGAAAAGAACTAAGATGAAAGAGAACACCTGTGGAGTAGCTAAAAGGCGATGAGGAGTGATCCAAACTTGTTGTGGAAGGGAAGCAGAAATAAGTCAAATTAAATGATAACATATACCAGATGCATGGCAACACTCACCGACACTCCTTCATTAGCACCTTCCAAACTAATCTGTACCAACTAGAAGAACAAGGGCAGTAGGCATATGGAACACCAAGTTCCCCTGCAAGTCACACACTGTTCTTTCTTGAAATAGATCATTGTTTCTTCACAGGTATTAGCTACGTTAAAATCCTGGAGTTTCCTCACTACTAATGCACCACGATGATTTCAGTATTTCAAGAAATTGGTTCATTGCCACATTCCCAAGGGCAGTTAGGGATGGGCAATAAATGTGGGCCTTGCCGGTGATGCCGATATCCCATGAATGAATTAAATAAAAATGCTCAAAAGAAGGAGAGGCAAATTGCGCACACAAGGAAGCCAAAAATGAAGGAATGGGTCTCAAAAAAATCAAGTGAGAGCAGCTGGAAACAAAGTAATCAAACTATATGTAAACAGGAAACATAACAAGTAAAAAAAAAAACAGGGATGAAAGGAAAACTAGAGATGTATTTCCTGTGGGTGTTTACAAATGAGAAACAAAACTTGCATTTATGTAGCATCTTTAAGGTATCAAAATGTCCCAAGGAGCCTTAAAGGAGTGGTGAAGTTTTTCTATTAATGTCACAAGTCAGCTTACATTAACACTGCAATGAAGTTATTGTGAAAATCCCTTAGTCGCCACACTCCAGCACCTGTTTGAGCATGGCCAATGCACCTAACCAACATGTGTTTTGGATCATGGGAGAAAACTGGAGCATCTGGAGGAAACCCATGCAGACAGAAAAAATGCGTAAACTCCTCATAGATAGTTACCCAAGCCGTGAATTGAACCCATATCCCTGGTGCTGTGAGGGAGTAGTGCTAACCGCTGTGCCACCATGCCGCCTATTAGACAAATTATGACAGAGCCATAAACATGTTTTAAGGGCTATCTTTGAGGAGAGAGTTAAAAAATCATTGAGATTTAGTTGCATCTGACTAAGCACCCTAAACCAAACTTGTTAATTCCCAAATTAACAAGCTCAGACTAACTGAATGTAACATAAATGGATCAGCAAATGAAAACTGTGATGAAGAGTAAAAATGGCATGAACACACCCTGCAGAAAGAAAGGAATAGTGGCCTAGAAAATTGCTGCAATGTATTACAAATGGATTCAGAGAGGGAAAAAAAGATTTGAAAAAAATGAAGGCAGCTAGGGCTAAACTAAGGATGAACACAAAATAGTAAATATTCTGAATAAAACCTTCTCATAAAATATATGAGCAACAAGCCTGCTCCAAAAGAAGACATCCCAAGTAAAATCAGTGATTTAGTTATAAATGAAATGGAAGTCCTGGACAGGTTAATCAGGTTTTAAACAAATAAATCCCATGGGGTAGATGGTAGAGTTCTGAAAGAGACTAGAGAAGAGATTTGTGAAGCACTGAGAATCATAATGAGGGAATAATTGGCCACAGGGGAGGTATCAAAATGTTGGAAATAGGTTAATGTGTCCACACAAAAGGTGAAATAACAGACACATGCAACTACAGCATATTAGTCTTCCATTTCTTACAAAATAATATAATTTATTGTTAGGAAATATAGATTCAGAAAGGGAAGATCTTGCCCTACCAACCTCCTCAGTTTCTTTGAGGAAGTAAAAATCTAAGTGGACCAGTGATAGGTCCTGAATAAAACCTCACTTAGGAGGAAGAGGGTCATCTCCAGCACTGCCCAGGCAGTGCCAAGGGACAGTGCCTGGGTTAGTTCCCAGGCAGTGTCAGTGGGAGGTTTCTGGGCAGTGTCAAGAAGTGCTGGGGGGTGTGTTACATTTTTAATTTTTTGTAAAATTAAGTTTTTCAAATTAAAAATCTAAGTTTCTGGTGGAATGCACTTGCCCTGCCAGCATAACCTCATGGCACATGGGACATGCCCCTTGCAGTTCATTTTTCAGTGTGCCACACGATACTGTAGAGAACGGTGCCATTGGAGTTAGTTGCTTGAATGCTGCTTTTTTTACCCACTGCAACACTCTGCATATTTTAGGGAAAATTCTACCCTATATCTCCATCCCTTCATTGTTATTAGGTCAAAATCCTGAAAATCGCTTTCCAACAGTTCGGTGAGTGTATCTAAAACACATGAGCTGCAGCAGTTCATACATTTGATCATAGCCAAAAGGCCACCTCCCTCTTGAGGGCAGTTAGGGATGGGCAATAAAATGCTAGCCTAGTCTGTGATGCCCATGTCCTATGAAAGAACAATAAAAAAGGAGGGACACTTGAACTTCAGAGACAGTAGAGAAAGGCAAGTAGGCTAATCTCCAGTGTGAAGGATATGAATTCAGAGAGGGCTGGAGAATCTTGGTTTTTCAATATGGAAATGATCTGAGAGATGATCTTTATCGCTTCTTGGCCTTTTGGCTATGATCAAGTATATGAACATGCTGCACTTGGTTGAAGTCATTAGTTTCCATTTTAGCTTTCACTTGAAGCAATTTTTAAAAGTGGCATCTGGGCCCTTTGGCTAAGATGCAAATGAAATCAAGCTTTGGAGGAGAAGCTAATCCTATTCGAATCAGCTTGGATCATGTAGATCAAGCCCAAGACAGGATGTGAGAGCCCTGTCTTGTTAGCTTGGATTGGGAATGTCTCAACTTGTTGAAACTCTGAATTGGACTTTGATTGGATTGAATTGGATATATAAACAAAAAAAATGGAAAACATGAACCTGATATATTACTTCTAATTGTGCTCTGGGTGTAGAACTTGAGAAAAATTGCCAAACAAGACATGGATACTTCTTAGGACTGATTTCAAGAAAATATTCCTCCCATACTCCTTAATTTAAATGTGGAATAATTTCTATATAGGATAGTGAGGGAAAAATGCCTGGAATTATTTATAAAACAATTGAATCCTAAAATGGGTTATAGATCTTTAGAACTTCTCTGAATTAGGTTAGTTAAGTAACTGCCTTCATCCATAAGTATCATCATAGAATTCTATAGTGCACCAACCACAATCCCATCTAGGCCCTATCCCCATAACCCCATGCATTTACCTTAGCTAACTCCCCTGACACTAAAAGGCAATTTAGCATGGCCAATCCACCTAATCCACACATCTTTGGACATCCAAATACATTGCAAGAGAGTGGTTGCTTGCAGTACGTGTATAGATTCAGAAGTTGTAATTTTTCAGCTAAACCACGAGATGGAGCATCATACTGTAGAGAAAAACCTTGTAATCCTTATATTTGCCATACAGAGGATTTTGGCTTCTTGATATAAGCACATCTACAGTCTGCTCCATGTAAATTAATGTCAGTAACGCAGAACAGGTCTGGAGTTCCATTTGATTAAATTAAGTAACTCTTCCTTAGTGGCAAATCTTGTGGACAGGATTTCTAGCTTCTTGCAACAATTACAAATGAGGTTTGCGCAGCCATTGCAAATTTTGGGGCCTTTCACAGGCATTAGCTATTATTACTTTTGTCATTTTATGGTTGTGGAAGGAATCAGTAAATGAAGGAATTGGACATGTTAAAAGGTTGCTGCTAGTTGCTTCTTTTGCATCCATTAACCTAATGTGCTCGAGTTTATCCCTATCCCTTTCTCAGCCAAAATTTCTGCAAGGAGTGCTGAAGATTTATCCAGGGACAAATTTGAAAATAAGCCCATAAAATTAAAGCCTTTTTGTCTGTAAAAATAAAACCAGATTATAAATTCACTTGAAGCTACATAATGCTTTGGGGAAGTGCCAATATAACAGACATCACCAAGTAAGAATTTACATTGCTACATAGAGAACTAATTTCCAAATGATAAAAAAAGTGCCAACAAATTATGCATGTTAACTTAGACTAAAATTAACTTCCAAAATAATTTGCTGAACAAATTTATCAATGCTTCAGTTCAATAATTTTCTTCCTGTTATATTCCACTTAGTTTCATACATAGGTCATCCACCTGCCTAATCTTTGTAAAGTTTGGTTTTGAGTTGCATAATATATTTATTCACAATAACTTGTAAAGAAAACCTTTCACTAATTTCACTCCCAACTTTACCACAGCTGTGATAGATATTTTCACAAAAAGCGACCTGTTGTTGTTTTCAATTCAGCATCACATGTCTCTGGTTAGTAAGGTAAAATATAGTATAGTTTTGAAATAGCTTTATTATTTTCCCATAGGGTTCAAATCTCTTGTGTTGGCAACACATGCTGTGGTTTTGTTGTTCTCCTAGAGATACCTAGTTACTAAGTAAAACTCGTCTAATTTTAATTTTCATGTGATGTATTCTTTGAGCTTAAGAAAAAGAGATTATCAGTAATAATAAAGATTAAGTAAGAAGTCTCACAGCACTGGGTTAAAGTCCAACAGTTTTATTTGGTATCATGAGCTTTTGAAGTGCTGCCCCCAGGAACTTCCCAAAGCTGTGCTCTGAAAGCTCTGAAATGCCAAATAAATCTATTGCACTTCAACCTGGTGTTGTGAGACTTCTTATTGTGCCCACCCCAGTCCAAACTGGCATCTACACACAATAAAGATTAATATACTGTTGGTGTTGTTAGTTGATGAAAAGTTAGTATGCTCAGTGTCATTCTTCTGTGTGGCACTTTAGTAGAGGCATTTGCCTACTCCCTATATTAAAATAGAACACACAAGGATCATAACATGTAAGAGTTTATCAGGTAATATCACTGACTATAACCTATATCCTCATCCTTATATTACAAACCTTGAATATGATACACATTTCCTGCCCACAGAACTTACTTCCATTTATTACTATTTTTGATTGTACTTTACAGTTAGCAGTTATCATTATAAACTATGATGTCTCCATTTCCCATTCAATTTTGATATATCACCTATCATCATGCAGCTATTGGCTCTGGCAAACAACTAATTCTGTGCATTGAGTTTCTGAAAGCTCTTTTCCAATGCTGTTGCAGCCTTATATGTAAATAATTTAATATTACCAACTGACTGTGGGGAGTACAATGGGAAGCCTAGATATTTAAATAAAAGGAATTTGAAAAATTCCTCACTTAATCGCAAAAACATTTATTCTTCTGCTGCTCATCCAGCTATGATCAAATATGGAAGAAGCAGGCAAAGTCTGAGTGTTCTAAGATGATAAATTCCTGTATTTCAGTAGCTGACAATTTGGTTTCTACTTATATAATCTTTGGAGAATTATTTTCCTAACCGTGTGATCTACGCTACCATGAAAAATATGACAGCTTCACTTGAGCTACAGTTGTTAAAATTAAGAGAAACTGCAGTTTTATGTTGAATACTTTTGAATGAATTATATAGCACCAATATCAGTGTTCTCATTCAGGCTGACATCTCAGAATCCTCCTTAATGCCTTCTTCATGTAGCTGAAGAGCTCCTCCCAGTGTAGATTCTGGTCACTAAGGGCACTCTCAGTAAAGTTTTACAACACCAATTTTAAATCCAACCAATTTATTTGATAGTAAATTAGAGAGCTTTCGACTTTATAGCCTTCGTCAGGCAAATGCAGTGTTCTGGTCCTAAGGGCACGACAGACGTGATTCTCACCACGCAGCAACTACAACAGAAATGCATGGAACATCACCAATCCTTGTACATGGCCTTCTTTGACCTCACAAAGGGTTCCAACATTCGACCGTGATGAATTGTGGAGTGTCCTCCATTTCAGCTGCCTCCAAAGGTTTGTTATCATCTTCCACCTGCTCTACAATAATATACAAGTTGTGACCCTTACCATAGATCACGATGGATACACCACAGACCCAATTCACAATTGGACTGGGGTCAAGCGAGGCTGTGTCATTGCACTGACATTCCTTTTAATCTTTCTTGTTGCAATGCTCCATCTCATTCTCAGCAAGCTCTCTGTTGGAATGGAGCTATACTACCGAACAAATGGAAATCCGTTCAACCTCCACTGCCTGTAGGCCAGATCTAAGGTTGTCCAACCTCTGTAATTGAACTACAGCATGCAGATGATGCTGGCATCTACAGAAACTTGGAGGCTGAGTTCCAAGCTATCATCAACATCTTCACTGAGACGTATAAGAGCATTGGCATTACGCTAAATACTTATATGACAACAGTCCTCTACACTTGCCCCCACCATACAGTACTACCCCCGATTATCAAAATCCACAACAAGGCCTTGGACAACATGGATCATTTTTCTTACCTTGGGACGCTAATGTCAGCAAGGACAGACATCAACAATGAGGTTCAACGCCACCTTCAGTGTGCCAGGGCAGTTTTCAGTTGCCTGCGGAAGAGTGTTTGAAGATCAGAACTTCAGACCGGGCACCAACCTCATGGCTTAAAGTGCAGTAGTGAGACCAACCTTTCTATATGGCTCAGAAATATAGAAGCATGTTTACCATCCAGTCCACCATCTCTGCAGAAGGAAGTGCTTCAGCACATAGTGATCAGCAACTCCACTAGTTGAGATGAAGATGCAAACTGAGAGACAAGTGAAGCTATGTTTAATTTACTTTTCAAAAAGACACAGTTCCCCACCCATGATCCTAGATAGACAACTCCTTCTAGAAACAGTAGTAACTGCAACAATGGCCCATTGACCATGATGGGTCCACTGTGAATGGAGGAAGGTCCTTTGCATGATCTGTTCAGGCCTTGCTCCGTGCCCATGAAATTGGTGTGGAGATGTCAGCATTGGATGGGGATAAACACAGTATGTCTCACAATACCAGGTTAAAGTCCAACAGGTTTATTTGGTAGTAAACGCCACTAGCTTTCGGAGCGCTGCTCCTTTGTCCAAACGATTGTGGGCAGTCCACATTGTTGATTGACAGTTGTATGGGAACAGCCCTGAAATTAAATTTAATTGACTAGAATTAGCTGCCCACTGCTTCCTGGTGATCAGCTGAATGACCCCAAGTGGCCCTCATACAAAATGGCTTGAGCTTGGGATCAAGGCAGGAAACCATATGGAAGCGAGTAGCATCAAATTGTATGCCTGCCTGCCCACCTCTGATCCAGACCTCTCATCCTTTTAAAAATCCTAGCCTATGTCTTATTTCATGCCACTTTTTAAGAGCACGAACAGAGATGAGAATTAATCATGAGTTATTGCAGATGTAAATAGATGTTAAACCATCCTGACACATCATGGTATCGAAAAGATGCTGCAGATATTTAAAATTGGCAAAAGGTAAAAAGAGATGTTCTGCCAGCATTTCCGACAGACGTAATTTCTTTGCTTGTAGGGAATATGATGCTTGAAATCAGTAGGGACATTTGAACTCAGTGCTGAGTTCAAACAGACTACACGTTGACTAGTATCTTAACCCACAAATTGATGGAGTAGACCTAAACATCTTGGAGGATGAATAAAGTCTAAGTACCATAATCTCAAGTTTTTAAAATTTCTCGCCCTTTAAATATTAGAGAAGAACAGGCTGAAGCTGCCATTGGGAGTTAAAATTAACCCTTTGCTGGATTGCTTGATTGACAAATCACTTAATGTAAGTTAGTATCTGGTTGCGAAGTTTCATAGAATTTTCTGCTGACCTTTTCCCAGGAGCTATTGTTCTACCGTTAGAAAAATGAGCTGAGTTTTAAAACTTACACTTATCTAAGTGGATGTTCTGAACTCAGAGTTTGATTCACAGTTTAATGAATCTATTACACAATTAGCTACCTTTGAAGTGGAGTCTGAGTGTAACATATAAAAAAAGGAGCAGAAGGAGACCATTCAACACTTCGGGCCTACTCCATTTTTCAATTAGATCATGGCTGATCTTCAACTTCAACATCATTTTCCTGCACGATACCTATTTCCCTTGATGTTTTGAAAATTATCAATCTCAGTCTTGAACATACAGAGAATTCCAAAGATTCACCACCCTCTGAATGAAGAAATCCTTCCTCATCTCCTTTCTAAATGATGCCCCTTTTTCTGAGTGTGTCCCCTGGTTCTAGACAACACTCATCCCCTCACCTCTAGCCAGAGAAAACATCCTTGTTCTTGCATGTACCCTGTCAAGCCCTCTAATAATTTAAATAGTTGAATGAGATCACTTCTCATTCTTTTAAACTCCATAGAACAAAGCTGCAGTATATTTAATGTTTCCTTATAGGACAATTCCACCACCCCAGGAGTTAGTTTGGTAAACCTTCATTGCACTTCTTGTGTGGCAAGTATATAATCCCTTAGGTAGGGAGACCAAAACTGTGTATAATACTTCAGGTATGGTTTCACCAAAGCTCTGTTATTGCAGTAAGACATTTTTATTCCTATATTCAAATTCTGTTGTAATAATTGCTAACATATTGTTTGCCTACTTAATTGCTGTCTGTATTTGCATGTTGGCTTTTAGTGACTCATGAATAAGGACACCCAAGCTCTTTTGATGTTCAACACTTCCCTACCTCTTGCAATTTAAGAATTATGCTGGTGATGGAATCTTATCAATAATTGTGTCAGGATCTGACAGAAAATTGGCATGTTTCTTTCCATAGAAACAGGCAGGTTTTCCATCAAATCAATGTGTTTCATACTATCATTTTCAAAGGCAGGGCCGTAACATGCTGGTAAAGCCGTCCACACTCAATCATGGTACCACTTAAAGACCAACAAATAGCTTCCCCCTTACCCGAAAGTGTCAAAATACCCCCCCAGAATCAACATCAGCATTCCACCCCTTCCTTTTCCCCACCATCAAAACCAGCATCTCTCTTCCCCACTGCACACTCCCCCTCCCTGCCCATATCAACATTGGCATCTCTCCCCTTGCCCATTAATACTGGCACCTGCCTGTCCCCTCTCAATGCTGGTATCTCCCTATCCTAGTAACAATGTTGGTATCCCTAACCCCCCATCAATGTCAACATTTTCCTGCGCCCCCCCCCCCCCCCCCCCCCCCCCCCCCAAATCAATGCTAGCATCACTTCTTCTCCTCCACTCCGCTCATTAATGTCAGCATCTCTTTCCCCCCATCAGCATGACTATCTCATCCCCCCCCCCACTCCCCAACAATGCTGGCATGTCGCTCTCTCTCCCACTTAGAATAATCACCAGAATTTCTCGCTCTTCCTATCCAAACCCCAGTAGTCATTGCCAGTATTTCCTACCCACTTCATTGAACATGTTCTCCCTCCACCACTACATATACATGCTCCCGCTCATGAAGCTCCCACTAGAGTCTATCTCTGGAATTGTCCTCAGCACAGGATGGCGCAGTGCGAACCTGGCAGTGTCAGCCTTTATCAGGGGGAAATATTATGTCCCTGTCCTCCAGGGCCAGTACTCACCTTTGTGCAGTTTTGGGATTACCACAACAGGTTAACATCTGGGTGAACATGTTGTAAACCTTGCCGATACGACATCATAATACAAAGATTTAGTGAAAGGGAAAGGTCTGGCGAGGGGGTGTTTAATAACATTCAAATCTATTTAAATAGATATAAATTGTGCCCATTGTGGACATGAACTGATTATATCACTGATGAGGGACTGCTGAAACCACGATCTTGCCAGTAGGATTTACTATTTCCGGGTTTCACTGGATTTTGAGCCTCAGCTGCTGATCCTGTGGACGGAGAATGGGGGCTCGAGATCACCCCAGAGTTTCTCTCTTTCCTACCAAAGTGGATAAGAGAATTGTACTCCAGTTGCCAAATTTTTGCCCACTCGCTTCGCTCAGCCTCTCTCAACCCCTTTGAACCCTCATGACTCAAACTTCCATCTAGATTTGTGTATCTGCAAAATTGGAAATATTACAGTTGCGCCCCCACCCACTGTCCCTCCACATTCAAATCATTGATATAGGTTGTGAATAGCTGGGGCCCAAACAGTGATCCCACTAATCACAGGCTCCCAACTTGAAACTGACCTGTTTATTCCTACTCTCCATTTTGTGTCCATTAACAGTTCCTAATCCGTACCAGTATATTTACCCGACAATCACATGTGCTCTCATTATGTTACTAAACTCTTGCGTGAGACCATACCAGAAGCTACTGAAAATCTAAATAGAAAATTTGTTTTTATAAACAATTGACCACTTAAGAGCTTTGAATGGATTTCATGACTGGGAGTTTTTTCATTATCAAGTCCATGTCAGTGAGAATTGATTTGATTTGATTTAGATTGAAATGTTAGATTTAACTGTTTATTTTTCATCTCACATAGCTCCTGAGGTCACCCCATGGTGAATACAGGGGAATGCAAGGGGGTAAGGAATAGGTTGGTTGAATGAGAGAACTGAGTTGTCATGGGGACTATGAAGGGCTGTGGGCAGTGGGTAGGAATGAGGGGATATGGGTAGATGGGTGATAGGGTGAGGGCTGGAGGACCTAAGAGCTTCTAAAAGAACGGGGATGAAATTGCAGAGAACCGATGTGGACCTTTTAACCATCCTGCACTCTTTCTCAACCCTTGCTCATTTACATGACTGCATAAGCTCTATTTTCAAGACTGATGGACCTGATTCCCCTACCAACACTGCCCCCCACACCCCCACCCGCTCCGTCCCACAACCACCACTCAAGAGGCAATTGTGTGCATTTGGCACACAATTGCCGAATTGTGGGATATAGGAGGGATACAGTGAGTCAGAAAACCTCCCAACTCGAGGTATCTGCCTGAGTAGTGAAGGTGCAGCCCAATGTCTTGATATATTGTCATGTTAGTGATCTAGAGGAGTATACAGCTTGTAAGAAGGAATGTAAGAGCCAGAAGGGGTTATGAGAAGGCCTTGGCAGGTAAGATTGAGGAAAACTCTAAAGCGTTCTACAAGTATGTGAAGAGCAAAAGGATGAGATGTGAAGGAATAGGACCTATAAAATGTGACGGTGGGTAAGTTTGTACAGAATCAGTAGAAATAGCACAAGTGCTCAATGAATACTTTACTCCGGTACTCATAGTAGAAAAGGATCTTGGTGGTTGTAGTGCAGGCTTGCAGCGGGCTGAAAAGCTTAAGTATGTGGACGTTAAGAAGGAGGGTGTGTTGGAACTTTTGAAAAGCATCAAGTTAGATAAGTCACCGGGACCAGATGGGATGTACCTCAGGTTACTGTGGGAGATGAGAGAAGAGATTACAGAGCCTCTGGTGATGAGCTTTGCATCATTGATGGAGACGGGAGAGGTTCCGGAGGTTTGGAGGATTGCGGATGTAGTTCCTTTATTCAAGAAAGGGAGTAGAGATAATCCAGGAAATTATTGACTGGTGAGTCTAACCTCAGTGGTTGGTAAGTCAATGGAGAAGATCCTGAGGGACAGGATTTATGAACATTTGGAGAAATATAGTACGATCAAAAATAGTCAGCACGGCTTTGTCAAAGGCAAATCATGCCTTATGAGCCTGTTTGAGTTTTTTGAAGATGTAACTAATCACATTGATTAGTAATCACTTTGTGGATCCGGAAGTGGCTTGCCCTTAGAAGGTGAAGAGTGGTTATAGATGGGTCTTTTTCAGCATGGAGGTCAGTCACCAGTGGAGTGCCTCAGGGATCTGTTCTGGAACCCTTGCTGTTTATGATTTTTATAAATGACCGGGATGGGTTGGTAAGTTTGCTGATGACACGAAGGTTGGAGGTGTTGTGGATATTGTGGAGAGATGTCAGAAGTTGCAGCGAGACATAGATAGGATGCAAGACTGGGCAGAGAAGTGGCAGATGGACTTCAACCTGGATAAGTGTATGGTGGTTCATTTTGGCAGGTCAAATGAGATGAAGAAATATAATATTAAGGGTAAGATTCTTAGCAGTGTGGAAGATCAGAAGGATCTTGGGGTTCGGGTTCATAGGATTCTCAAATCGGCTTTGCAGGTAGAGGATGTGGTTAAGAAGGCATATGGTATCCTGGCCTTCATCAATTGAGGAATTGAGTTTAGGAGTTGGGACATAATGCTGCAGCTGTATAAGACTCTGGTCAGACCCCACTTGGAGTACTGTGCTCAGTTCTGCTCACCTCATTACAGGAAGGATGTGGAAGCCATTGAAAGGGTGCAGAGGAGATTTACGAGGATGTTGCCTGGATTGGGTGGCATGCCTTATAAGGGTAGGTTGAGAGAGCTCAGTCTTTTTTCCTTGGAGAAAAGAAGGATGAGAGGTGACATGATAGAAGTGTTAAGACATTGAGAGGTATTGATCGGGTGGATTCTCAGAGCCTTTTTCCCAGGGCTGAAATGGCTATCACAAGAGGACACAGGTTTAGGGTGCTGGGGAGTAGGTACAGAAGAAATGTCAGGGATAAGATTTTCACTCAGAGGGTGGTGGGAGTGTGGAATCGGCTGCCAGCGGTGGTGGTGGAGGTGGACTCGATAGGGTCTTTTGAGAGACTTCTGGATGAGTATATGGGACTTATAGGATTGAGGGTTATAGATAAGCCTAATAGGTAGAGATGTTCGACGTACCTTGTGGGCTGAAGGGCCTGTTTGTGCTGTAGTTTTTCTATGTTCTACATTCTTGCATTGCGCCTTCACTTGTCACTTATATAAAAAGCAACTTCAGACTGCATTGACAGACTAATTGCTGCTCAATTCAGAAATAGGTTTTGTAATCGTTAAAATCTGTACCTTCTTGATTGTTTCATTTTATAGCTGTGTTCTGCCAACTCAGTCTTTCTAAATTTTATTTAATCTTGGCATGGGTCTAATGAATAAATTATAGTGCTTGGCAGCAATTTCTATTTTGTATTTGGCCCAATGTAACTATTATATTAGCATTTAGTGCTGGTGAGATTTGTAGTGTACCAAATGTTTTGAATTTTTTTCCCACTGAATACTAATACACTGGTTGATATGTCAAGCTTGTCTTTGCTATTTCCAACAGGACCGTGACCTTCCACGGCTAATCAGAGGACAGGTACACAGATGCATGGGGACCTATGACCAGAGAAGAAACCTTTTTAGATGTGTGTCTGTTAGGTCTGCCTCAGCTGTAGAACAGAAAACCTTTGCTGAATTTGTTAGCATAGCAGATGCTGAAATGACACAGTTTGTTAAGACATTAAATGAAGTTTGAATACTTATCAATAACCAATGTCAAAAATATGGCATTTACTTTTGTTATGTGGGAGGCTGAAAGAAAGGGCACTGTAAAATGCAGTTTGAACTTAGATTTCATATTGCTCCAAATCTTTAATTTTAAAATTACTACTATTGATAGGATAAATGTATTTTCTGAAATTACTTTTTTATTGAATCTTTAATTCGTATGTTTTAATATTGAATTTATGTTTGTATTACGGATTTGTTTTAAAGTGCTTCTTAAGGCGTAAAGATTCCATTGCATGGTTCAGACTGCTAACCTGTGATGCCTGTTATGAACATACAGAAACTTATTTCGTATCCAAATACACCTTTTGTTTACCAACAGTTTTTTAAAGTTCTCTCTGTATCATTTACTGACGTTCAATATTTAAGAATGCAATTTAAAGAAAGAGCTTTCCTCTCATTGGTTGCAAATCGGCACCCAATGAAGAAGTTTAGATAAACATAAGTTCAATAAAGAACAATCATCTAAATTTTGAGATTTGTTTCAATTTTATACCGATATTTTTAAAATTTACTCCTTTGCCTGTCAGTGAGCATTGTACTTGATGTGTCCTGATGATCACAGAAGAGGATTTATAACTGTAACATTATTGTTACAGGGTTATTGAGAAGTAATCATCATTGATTACAAGAAAATGTTATCTTATCCCACAAACATCAGTAACAAGTTTTGTATTTGTGCCACAACTAATACATTTTAAATGTTTTTATTAAAACCCACTTTGTTATTGTGTTTTTTGAATTGTTACATGGTTGTAACAAAATTCTAAAGGAGAGAGGCGATTGTACTAGCTTATCACTGGCTTATTGCATGGCGAACTGTTAAGATCCCGAGAGAGGTGGAAAACTAGGCCACCTCTTGTCTCTCACAATCTTACTGGATCTGGATTGCTGGTGAGCGAGAAGCTGACTTTAATATTTAAAACTTTGTTTAAATATTATTAGTGAATCCTGGATGCAGTCGTCTTAATAGCCTTGCTGGGGAAGGCCCTCACTGGCAAGGACCATGTATGGTCCCTGTCAATGGGGACCAGACTTGCTGGCCTTACCAGTGGAACTGGAGGCTATTGAGGCCCTGGGCTTGTTGGGGGCAGTGTTCCTTGGGCAGATAAAGCCTGGCACTGCCAACCTGGGATCCTGGCAGTGCCAATTTGGCACCCTGACCCTGAGGAGGGGCAGTGTCAAGAGGTGGGACCATGATTGGGCCTAAGGGGAGGTAGTGGGGCCATGAATGGGACAGGGGCTAAGGGGCTGTGGGAATAGCTGCACACTCAGGGATCAGATGGGGTGGCTTTTGACCAGGCTGTGGGGAGCGATTGGCCATGGCAGCAGATTGGCTGGGGTGAGTGTTGGTATGGCAGTTGGCTGAAAGTGGGGTGATACCAGGGTGATATCAAGGGGAGGGGAGGACTTACCAATCGCTCTGCTTTGTTGCACAGAACACTGAGAAATCAGCCCATGTGATAGCACTGTCTAATGTGACCAGCTGGCTTTCCGTCCACTCCCTCTATTGGCACGAAAAACATTCTTGTTACGTTTTTGCACTAAGATTTTATTTGTTGTCTTACTGAAAAAAACGGATCTGATTCTCTGTCATTTTCACACTCGTTCAGCATTTAGGATTGTTTTGATAAAATCCCTCCAAAGAGTTCTGAGCAAATAGCTCTTTAATTGTGTAAAATTGCAAATCCAGGATTTAAGTTAATGTAAAGATGTTTTGTTAACCTTGCATTAAGATTGGTTGAAATTTTAAACTATGGTGTATTGTGCAAAGATAAAAATGACTCTTCAACATTGGGGCTCACAAATTAATCTGGGATATCTAAGGGGAACATCAAACAGGAAATGGAAGCCAAGAGTGGAGCTAAATTGCACCAGCTTTCTAAGTCTATTTAATATTTAAAAGTGGCCTTAATGTGTAGATGAGGGTACTGCAATTGATATAGTTTATGTGGATTTCAGCATATCTTTGGAAAGGTCCCACCAGAATTATAAGGAAGGCAAATGCACATGGGATACAGGATAATTTGCTAAAGTGGATTCAAAATTGACTCAGTTATAGGAGATGGAGATTGATGATAGAAGGCTGTTTTAGTGACTGGATTCTAAAGGAGAGAGGTGATTGTACTGGCTTATCACTGGCTTATTGCATGGCGAACTGTTAAGATCCCGAGAGAGGTGGAAGACTAGGCCATGCCCAGATTCTTGTCTCTCACAATCTTACTGGATCTGGATTGCTGGTGAGCGAGAAGCTGACTTTAATATTTAAAACTTTGTTTAAATATTATTAGTGAATCCTGGATGCAGTCGTCTTAACAGCCTTGCTGGGGAAGGTCCTCACTGGCAAGGACCATGTATGGTCCCTGTCAATGGGGACCAGACTTGCTGGCCTTACCAGTGGAACTGGAGGCTATTGAGGCCCCGGGCTGGTTGGGGGCAGTGTTCCTTGGGCAGATAAAGCCTGGCACTGCCAACCTGGGATCCTGTGTCCAGTGTCCAGTGATGTACCAGAGGTATAATGACTTCAGTGAGGCCCATGAGGTTAGGCTGTTGGCATATGAACTTACTGATTGAGATTATGTTTAGCTGCCTAATCAGGGATACTCACCAGTTCCACTGGCATAGTTGATTCTGACTGTGTATTTGAAGTACTCTAGGAGTGGAATAGAATTTGTAAATGAAGGGACACCAGTCTCTGAGAAGTTATTTCATCAAGGATTGGTGCTGGATCCCCTAGTGTCACTTAAAAAGTTTATTTCTTAATCACAAGCAGGTTTACATTAACACTGCAATGAAATTAGTGAAAATTCTCTAGTCACTGTGCTCTAACACATGTTTGGGTACACTGAGGGAAAATTCAGCATAGCCCCCACCTAACCAGCATGTCTTTTAGACCTTGGGAGGAAATGGAGCATCCAGTGGAAACCCATTCAGACATGGGAGGAATGTGCAGATGAGGGTGGTAATGGTCTTGGATGCACTGCCTGGGAGCGTGGTGGAGGCAGACTGCCTCACATCCTTTAAAAAGTCCTGTTAGGGTACTTGGCATGCCGTAACATTCAAGGCTATGGGCCAAATGCTGGTAAGTAGCATTAAATGGGCAAATCAGGGTCTTTTATGTGTTGGTGTGGATTCAATGGGCCAAAAGGGCTCTTCTGCACTGTAGTATTCTGTAATTCATTTGATGCCAAAACTAACTGAAGAAAAGTGGCTAATAGAGACAAGCTGATGACTAAGGTGAGTTACGATCCCAGAGGAAAGAAAAGGGATGCCAACTGGCAGGGTAAAAATTCTGAGATTCTTTTTCAATCGGTAACAGAGAACCAATGTTACATATTTTCCTTATTTGAAACAAGTGGGAGGCTGTGTGACAAAGTTAAAAATATTACTGAACAATGTTCAGCATGTTAATAAGAACAATGGTGGTACAGTGATTAGCACTGCTGCCTCAGTGCCAGGGTTCAGCTCCCACCTTGGGTCACTGTTTGGAGTCTGCACATTCTCCGTGTGTCTGCATGAGTTTCCCCCGGGCGCTCCGGTTTCCTCCCACAGTCCAAAGATGTGCAGGTTAGATGGATTGGACGTGCTAAATTGCCATTTAATGTCAGGGGGACTAGCTAGGGTAAATGCATGGGGTTATGGAGAAAAGGTTTGGTTGGGATTGTAGTCAGTGCAGACTTGATGGGCCAAATGGCCTCCTGCACTGTAGGGTTTCTATGATTCTAACAAATATTCATTTTAAAACAATCACATTCTTGCTTTAATGGTTACTTGAACCTATGCTTCACTAATGAAAATTAAACTGAAAATTATGCACGTGTTACATTTTCAAATTGGGGTCAGGATCCTGATACTTGGATAAATTTTAGGCATTGATCCAGAGCTGTGTCTGCATTATAACAAAATCTTTCAATATTAATCCACTAATTGGGTGAGACGTGTGCTGGGTGTTCAAACAGAGGTGCTGAGCTCTGTGAGGTGATGGGAGCGGCCAGTTGGAGGAGGGGCGTCAGAGATTGATGGAAACCATGACAGGGACTGCTGCTGCCTTGTACAAGAAAAGAGACAGGAATCTGGAGAGCAAGAAGCCTTAGCACTCTGGAAATTGATCAAAAAAATCAGGCCAATGGCATGGTGCCCAATTTTGTTGCAAAAATGTTTCCCATTTTAAAAATAACTTTGCAGTATTCCACAGTGAGCTCAACACTTATACATGAATGGTTTGAAAATGTGGGGTGGGATTCTCTGGCTGAGCTCGTCTCAAAATCAGAGAATTCCACCCGAGGTCAGTGGACCTTTGCATGGTCCGCCCCTCGCCCACTATGATTCCCATGGTAGGTGGGATGGGAGGATTGAATCATAGAATCCCAATAGTGCAGAAGAAGCCCATTTGGCCATCGAGTCTGCATCGATTACAATACCACCCAGACCCTATTCCCATAACCCCACATATATATCCCCTGACACTTGGAGCAATTTAATATGGCCAATCAACCTAACTCGCACATCTTTGGAGTATGGAAGGAAACCAGAGCACCCGGAGAAAACCCACGCAGACACTGGGAGAAGATGTAGACTCCATACACAGACAGTGAGCCAAGCTGGGAATTGAACCCTGGTCCCTGGTGCTGTGAGACAACAGTGCTAACCAGTGTGCCATCATGCCATCCCTACAAATGACATAGATATTTATGTAGTGGGGGTAGGATTAATCCAGTGAAGGGAAACTGGCCTCTGAGGAGTTATTTCAGTGGCAATGGGGGAAAAGAACTACCTGAAGGAATTTGCTTGCTAACTGCCGACTTCATGTGGGTGTAAGCTGTTTTCAGGTATCATGTCTCTGTTTGGGAAACTGGACTCTTTTGACCCTGCTGTGGAGGACTGGGCTCAACATGTGGAACACATAAGTTTCTTTTTTAGGGCTAATGACATTGTGGCAGATGAAAAGCAACAGGTCATCAAACTGCTTGTGGACGCCCCTCGCCCTCCCTGCACTACCACTCCGTATGATGATGTGAAACGTACTCTGTTAATTTTTTTTTTCTGACAAAATATTGTAAGATCTGGAGTGAAAACTGCTTCTCTGGAGAGAAACACACCAGTTTTCAACTGGAAACACCACTGTCAATAAATGAGATACAAGTTTCTGACGAGGAGATGTTTTTAATAATGCAGCTTCAGTTATGTAATTTTAAACACAAACGGAAACACAGATATTCTTTATAATCAGGCAGAATATGGGAGCTGTAGACTGATGACTGATTTCTGCAGAGAATTCCCATTTATATTTTCCTTAAAGCCCATTGACAGTGGGACGGCACAGCAGCACAGTGGTTAGCACTGCTGCCTCACAGCGCCAGGAGCCTGAGTTCAACCTTTGGCTTGGGTCACTGTGTGGAATTTGCATATTGTCCCCATGTCTGTGTGGGTCTCCTCCAGGTGCTCCGGTCTCCTGTCACAGTCTGAAAGTTGTGCTGGTTAGGTGCATTCGTCATGCTAAATTTTCCCTCATTGTACCCAGACAGGTGTCAGGGTGTGGCCACTAGGGGATTTTAACAGTAACTTCATTGTTTAAACATATTAGTGTTACAGGTAGGCTTGCATTAACATTGCAATGCAGTTGTTGTGAAAATCCCTTAGTCGCCATGCTCTGGTGCCTGTCCAGGTACACTGAAGGAGAGTTTAGCATGGCCAGTGTAACTAACCAGCACATCTTTTGGATTGTGGGAGGAAACCCTCACAGACATGAGGAGAATGTGCAGACTCCACACAGTCAGCGACCCAAGGCTGGAATTGAACCCAGATCCCTGGTGCTGTGAGGCAGCAGTGCTAACCAGTGAGCTGCCTTGTCTGCATCTTGTAGTGTTAATGTAAGCATACTTGTGACACATAAATAAATACTGATTTCATCTATAAACCAACTATGCTTACTGCTGATTTAATTTATCTGAAGATTTTTTTATTTAAAGTGTATGTTAATCTCTCCCAGATTTGTTGCCATTTCTGGACTGTTTATCTGATGTGATTGTATGTGTCACCGCAGTTTCCCTCTACATCTGCACTGGTGAATCTGCCTGAAATGGTTGCAAACTAAATAAGTATATTAATTTAAATTGACAGGATTTTTAAAATCTCAAATCCAGTTGCAAAAATGGAATGGACATTGGAGACTGGTGAATTACTCAGAATAAACAACATGTCTTCTGATTGACATAATTAGCATTTGCCTGTGGCATCTTTGAGTTATGAGATTGGTTGCACTTGATTTATTTTTTCACAATCATTGCTTACCACCTTCTAGTCTCTATTGTAATGATAGAGTAGATTATTAATTAACTGTAAGTAGGGAGAGTGGGAAATATATTTTGTTAATAATGCTGTAGAACCCAATGAACCAGAAATGTTTAGCACATTCTGTTCTTTAAAAGAAGCAACTTGGCCTATTGATTTTTGCCACTTTACTAGGACAATTGTGGCACAGTGGTTAGCAATATTGTCTCACAGCACTAGGGACTTGGGTTTGATCATAGCCTTGGCTCACTCTCTGTGTGGAGTCTATACATTTTTCACGTGTCGGCATGGGTTTCTTACGCTCTGGTTTCCTCCTACTGTTCAAAAGACATGCTAGTTAGGTGCATTGGCCACGCTAAATTCTCCCTCAGTGTACCCAAACAGGCACGGTGTGTGGTGACTAGGGGATTTTCACAGTAACTTCACTGCAGTGTTAATGTAAGCCTACTTGTGACAGTAATAAATAAACTTGAGATAAATGACAAATAATGGGGCACCCAGCACAGATCCCTGATGAAATGAGGTGTATGGGTGCTCCAGTTTCCCAGAAACCCAGAGGGAAACCATGCAGTCAAGGGTTGGGCGGGGGCGGGGGCGGGGGAAGGGGGGGGTAGCAGGGGAAGAACATGCAGACTCTACGTAGAGAGTGACCCAAGCCGGGAATGAAACCCAGGTCCTGGTGCTATGAAGTGGCAGTGCTAACCGCTGTGCTACCAAGTTGTCTAGTTGTAATATCTCAAATCCCCTGTTGTCATAGTTTCCCAACCCTGGCATCATTTTGGCAAATCTATGCTGTCTAGTATCTACGGGTAGACTTTAAGGATGGCGAGGGATTGGTGTCAGTATTCCAAGAGTTGGTGCATAACATGCAGTTACCAACTTTCAAGCTCCCATTTCCATTTTATGTTTACCTGAATCCAACTGGGCACAGTGCCACTGTGGTCAAAAGCAGTACTGCAGTTTTCAGGACCTTTGAAAAGGTAAGTCCAGGGAGTGGCAGCTGGAGGATGGGGGTCAACCCAAGGATGGGGGAGAGGGTATGTTGCGAGTTGGGAAGAGGTGTGCAATTGCAGCATCAGTGAGTCAGTCGGGGCGGGGGAGGGGAGGTGGAGGGGGAGACAGATTCTAGGAGCTCCAACATTTCAAAAGGGAGGATGCCCTACCTGTGAGGGGCTTTCAGAGTGAGGCACTTACCCCCACTTCCAACCGAAGATGGGGTCTGATATCATTTTCACATCTCACTCCCACCAGCCGAAAAATCGATTTTGGTGGAAAAGGGTCTTAAGTGGCCAAATTGTCATCTTAAAGGTTTTATTAGATGAATGGGTCATCTAAGGCAAGTGTGAAAGTGTGACTGGGTTTGGGCAGGCAGGTTCCTGGATGCAATCCCTTCCATTCAATTTTAATGGTCTACCCCCTCCCATCCCCCACCCCACCTTAGAACCAATCTGAGTGTGGTGCGGCAGGGGTGAGGGTGGTGTGTGTAAAATTCTGCCCTATGGCTTTAACCTTTCTCTCTGCTGTTTGTCAAGTTCCCTACTTTTGCGTTGGAAGTGAATTTTGAGATTACACTCCCTGCAACGAAGTGCAGATAATCTGCATTTACCAAGGAGAAATTTTCAGTCCATTTTCCATTTGTGTTTATCCTTAGCACATATTTTTGATGAGCCTCCACTCATCAAAATGAGTTATTTGTTCTGTGTAATTTTATTTTGCTATTTGTATGTAAAGATTTCCCAACTGCTGAACCGTTTTAATTTTTTGAGCCAAGTTACATCCCTTTTCATCTCATCAGATTTTTCGTATTCTAGTCTCATGTCCTGCTTTGGGTGGCATGGTGGCATAATGGTTAGCACTGCTGCCTCACAGCACCAGGGATCTGGGTTCGTTTCCCAGCTTGGATCACTGTATGTGATGCATGTTCTTCCTCATATTTGCATGGGTTTCCTCTGGATGTTCCGGTTTCCTTCTACTGTCTGAAAGATGTGCCAGTTAGATGTATTGTCTATGCCAAATTTTTCCCCAGTATACTGGAAAGGTGCCAGAGTGTGGCAACTAGGAGATTTTCACAATAACTTCATTGCAATGTTAGTGTAAGACTACTTGTGATGAATAAATAAACTCAATTGTATCTGTTGTGGAGTCGAACTGAGTCAGGCTACCTATAAAAATGGTGGGCGAGATCCATTCCCATTTCAGGATACTTTTATCACTGCAAGATAAAAGCCTTGCTGGCTCCACTGTGGTATGGGCATTTCAAACCCCTCTGCGATTTGGGTGGAGCCAGGCTTGTTCCGTTACTAGAAGTGTTCACAGCATCTCGGAAGAGACATGGGCACATGGTCCCTTGTCCCAAGTGACAAGCCAAAATAAAACAGTCATTCAACTTTTCAATTGAAATATGTTGCCCATCTTGCCTTTGCATAAAGCTGTCAATCATAGATATGATAATATGACAAAATGCTTCAATTCATTTTACACCTCTTAGTATTGTGTGAACAATAAACACAGATACTAAAAAAAAATTCGTAGAATGATCAGGTTATTAAATGTAACAGAGCTGCCAATAAAACAAAGTTATGACTCTGTTTCAAGCTGTGTCAACGCTACTGTGGCCACTTTCTATTCTTGGTGCTTGGCTAAGCATTTATAACGGGGACATTTGTCAACTGTATCAGCAAAGTTTGTTTTTCCAGATGGTTTAATTATGAATGCTTGGCTGAACTCCCAGAATGGTTAATGGACTCAAATCTATTGGTATTGACACAGCTTGAAGAAGAAGCTGGTGGGCCTCTATAGCTGTATGGTTCTTCATAAGGGTTCATTTTGCAACTGGCTTGTTTGATTATTATAGAGAGAATTAAGAACCAGCCACAGAGGATTGGACACTAACTTTAGCAGAAAATGTCTTATAGTAAAGTAAATGTAAGTGACATAGTGGCACTGCTGCCTCACAGTGCCAAGGATCCAGGTTTGATTCCCAGCTTGTTTGACTGTCTGTGTGGAGTTTGCGCATTCTCCCAATATCTGTGTGGGTTTCTCCAGGTACTCTAGTTTCCTCCCACAATCTGAAAGAAGTGTTGGTTCGGTGCATTGACCTGAACAGACGTAGGATGGTTATGAATAGGGAAATTTCACAGTAACTTCATTGCAGTGTTAATATAAGCCTTACTTGTACTAATAAATAAATTTTAAAAAACTTTTTAAAAAAATGCACTTTGCATGTACCTATTTCCTTAATAAACATAAACCACAATTTGATTATCAGGGAAGTAATCACACTGATCAAAAAGAGCTTCTTTTGCATTTTGCAATTTACCAATAAATGCAGATAAAAGTTAAAATACACATGAAACAGCCTTGTGGATGTGATCATTGAGATCACCTTGCCCAGTGATGGTATTTATTACATGTCTTATTTATTAAGGGGGAATATATTAGCATCATTTGGCTTCCCATTTAGCCATGATGTATGGAACAACAAGGATTAAAATTGATTATTTGAATTTCTATTTTAAGCAGACCTTTGATCTTTAATAAAGTGAGTGAAATTTTTTTGGGGTTTGTTAAACACAGTTTTATTCAATAATGAGTAAGGTACATAAATTTGTTAACATTGTGGAAGGTGCAGACAAGTCAACTTAAAACACATAAACAGATCTGGTAAAGTACTTTGAAGTTTGTTGTGTACTCATCAACATAAAAATTATACATTTAGAAGGCTGAATAAACCCTAACAATCAGCTTGCTTATTTATTTACAACAAAATCACTGTACAAAACTGAGTTCACATCAGAAAGCGGTCCCCAATAGAATGGTTTACCAGTGTCTGAATAGGGAATTCTGTGTAGGATATTGGAAAGTACAGTAATTACACTTTGAAGTACTTGGCTTGTTTTGCCTTTGCAGGTTCAGATATGGACTAATTCATCACAGCATTATATTGGCACCATTATCAGCCTGGGGATCACCCAATGTCTTGAGATCCATACAACAACTGAATAGCATAAATCTCCTGTAAACAGTTTTTGATTATGAGAGTCAAGCATTTAGCACTGCTGTCTCACAGCGCCAGGGACATAGGTTCGATTTGTATGGCAGCAGTTCTAACCACTGTGCCACTGTTGTGTTTTTATTAACATGCTGAACAATTTTTGATTGGATTTTTAATTTTGTCATACAACCTCCCATGTATTTCAAGTAGTTCTCTATTACTAACTGAAAAGGAATCTCAGAATTTTTACCCTGCCAGTTGGCATCCCTTTTCTTCCCTCTGGGATCCTAACTCACCCTACAGCCATCAGCCCTGTCTCTATTAGCTGTTTTTCTTCAGTTAGCTTTGATATCTCAGAATCCTACAGTGCAGAAGAGGCCCTTTGCCCCATTGAGTCTGCACGGACATGTGAAAGGCCCTGCTTTGCCCATCTAATCCCAATTGCTAGCATTTAACCCATAGCTTTGATTGTTGTGGCGTGCTAAGTACCCATCCAGGTACTTTTTAAAGGATATGAGGCATCCCACCTCTATCACCCTCCCGGGCAGTGCATACCAAACTGTCACCACCTTCTGGGTAAAAAAGTTTTTCCTCAAATCCCCTAAACCTCACACCCCTCACTTTTAACTTGTGTCCCCTTTTAATTGACCCTTCAATGAAAGGGGACAACTGCTTCCTATCCACCCTGTTCATGCCCCTCATAATCTTGAACACCTCAAACAGGTCGCTCCTGGTAATACATTTCCTCTGGTCATTTAAAACTCAGGAATTTCTTCTCACAGAGGGCAGTGAATCTCTGGAATTCTCTGCCCCAAAGGGAGGTAGGAGCCAGATCATTAAATGTATTCAAAGCAGAGGTGGAGAAATAGTTGATCAATTGAGGAATAGAGGGTTATGGAGAAATGGCACAGAAAGAGGCCAGCAGAGATTAACCATGATTGTATTGAATGGTGGGGAAAGGTTTGAAGATGGTGGTGGCCTACTCCTGCTTCTATTGACCATGGGATGCCAATTTCCTGAGTTCGTGAGTGGTTTAATCAAAAGTGCAGAGAGAAATTGTTCTGACTGGTGAAGGGATCAAGAACCAGAGGGCACTGATTATGGATGAGCGAGTGAAATGCGCTACATGAGAGGACGGCGCAGGCAGATTCAATCATGCTTTTAGTAAAGGAATTGGATAAGCAGTTGATAGGAAAGAATTTGCAGGGCTGCAGGGTAATAGGACTAGATGAATTGCTCTTGCAGTTGACCTTCAATGACCTACTTTTGTGCTGTCGACCATTCTAGGATTGTACGAATCACAACAGAACTCAAATGTTGCCTTGGATGTTCTTTCCAGCCTGTGGGGGGAGGAGGGGGCTCCCTTCCTGATTACTCCATGGTCCACAGCACTGGTGGCACTGGCTGTTCCCTCTGGCAGAGGATAACTCTGGAGAGGTTATCCTTCTGATTCTTGAAGGCCTGCCTATCCGGCCTGGCTACAGTAAAAGAAAATTCTTCCCCAGTCTTCGAGTGCACTTCAATGTGGAGGTGCTCTCTCCTTCTCTCTGAGGCTGAACATCAGATATCTCTGTTGGCGGCGCTGCCAAACTACCAATCCTCTGACTGGGCAGACAACTCAGAGAGGCAAGCCACCACCATTAATTGGATGGAGGTTTTGGTGCTAACCTCTTAATTAGCTGCTGCCAGTAAAATAGTCATTGTGGCCCTGCTGCCCACTGACGGAGTTCAGGTCACCCCTTTCATCATGATGGTGGGACTTGACTCTTGTTGGTAAAGTTCCAGCCGATACCTCTTTTCTCAATGATTCAAAATTGCACATCCCAGATGATCTCCTTGGCTGCTGTCAACTTCTTTTAGACCTTTTATAGTTTCTTGTGGTATAGTGCCTGCTCTGCTCAAGATCACAAGGAACAACAAAAGTTTGTGAATGAAGCCCAATCCATCACACAAACCGGCCGTCCATCCATTGACACTGTCTACACTTCCCCCGCCTCAGAAAAGTAACCAGCATAATCAAAGACCTCATGCACCCGGACGTTCTCTTTCCCACCTTCTTCCGTTGGGAAAAAGATACAGAGATCTGAGGTCACGTCTCAACCGACTCAAGAACAGCTTCTTCCCTGCTGCCATCAGATGTTTGAACCTACCTTGCATTAAGTCGATCTTTTTCTACACCCCAGCTATGACAGTAACACTATATTCTGTACTCTGTCCTTTCCTTCTCTATGAACGGTATGTTTTGTCTGTATAATGCGCAAGAAATAATACTTTTAAATGTATTCTAATACATCTGCCAAATAATAAATCAAATCAGAAGATAGCATGTTACACTGGACATCAGAATGCCATTGAAGGCAAGAGAAAAGACCAACATCAGAATAAAGGCTGTGAAGACTTATCCCTCCAGTAAGCTAACATCTGGGCATCCAATGTCATTTTGACAGCCTCAATTCCTTCCTTGTTCTGTTTGGTGATTGTCCTAAACATGAATCATCACTGAAGTAAAAATGTCAGTCCTGATACCTCTTTAATTTGCCTTTCACAGCTTTAATCTTACTCTTACTGTTTTGCCACTCAGCCTAATTTGAAATAATATATTGGGTTCTTTTTATCTAAGCATCTTTTCCCTAGACTGTATAATTTGAGATTGTGTTGTCCTTCTTTATAACTTAGCCTATTTTACAGTTAGGACCACTCTTGTTCTTCTCACCATCCCAGTACATATGTTACGCCCATTTTGTGATTAGAATCAGCAAGGTCCTGGAGGAAGAATTTTTTTCTGAAAAACAAAAAGGATAGGTGGATTTGCCATGATAAATTGCCCCTTAGTGTCAGGGAGATTAGCAGGGTAAATATATGGGGTTGCAGGGATAGGGCCTGGATGGAATTGTGGCTGGTGCAGACTTGATGGACTGAATGGTCTCCTTCTGCACCATAGGGATTCTATTTCTATTCTATTTAATAGAACTTATGACTCTCTGATTTCAGAAAGGTATGTGTTTGAGTGAAACTCATAAAAAGGGAAAATAGCAGATGAGCTAAGAGATTACATTGCCTCAGTGAAATAAAAAGTAAATGGCTAAAGTATATTCAAATATATTAATCTCACTGTGTTTGCAGCAACATTAGTACCATTTTTTCAATTCTGAAATTGATTAAACTAGACTGTTGTTACTTTAGTTATTAAAATAATTTAGAAATCATCACTTTTTCTAGTAATCAAAGTTAAATACTTGGAGCATTTTATGATTGACACCTGAAACATTCTCCACACAAACAGACAGTGAGGAGCTTTTTCCTTGGCTTTAGGGAACTGTTGACTTTTTTCAACAAGTTTTTTTGGAGATTCATATTAAAATGAACAGATAACAGTGTGCAAAACTTCACATGATCATATGTAATTCCTTTGTCATCAGTTTTAGGGACAATATTTGTGATAATTCCCAGGATTTGCAGGAGAATCTCTGATTGACCTCCCTGTAGGACACACAGAATATGATCTCTCTGATGATTGGAATTTACATTACCAGGTAGAGCTCATATACCAAGCCCTGTATAAAGCAAGCCCCTGAGTGGGTCCATTGTTGTATTATCTGGATTGTGACCAGTTGTGTTCACCACATGCTTGTGGTTTTGTCTTACTTTATTTGGTGTAATAAAGCACCATCCTTTTACAACCGACTCCTGGAGTTATTATAGTATCAGATTGTTTATTTTTTAAATGTGTTACACCACTGGTAAAACAATGGAGAAGGAATTCTATATGTTTGTACTACTTGCTCAGCTTAATTTCAAGATGATATTTTAAAATGATGAAATTAGATCTACATCCAAAGATGTGCGGGTTAAATAGATTGGCTATAATAAATTGCTCCTTAGTGTCAATGGGATTAACAGGGTAAATACGTGGGATTGTGGGGATAGGGTCTGGGTGAGATTGTTGTCTGTACAGTCTCAAGGGGATGAATGGCCTCTTTCTATCATTCTATGACTCCATGAACTGATGTTTGGCTTAGAAGCACTAGATAATAGCCCTGTAAGATTACCAAAACAGCCACCAAATAATTTAGGTTGTTGGTCAAATTGCCAATTTAGTTTGTTGTAGGACAAAGGCTATTCTTAAGGTTGACTGCACTCATTTTGGAATTTAGTTACAAGCGTAGCTGTTGAAATACATTGTAACGTTCATCATGGGCCAAAACCTTTTTGAAATCCGCAAACACTGGTTTTGACCACCATTCTATTGGTTACCTACAGAACTTTCTGCGAAAAATGGACAGCCACTTTTTACACCAAACATTTAGAAATCAGTTCACACAGAAAAGGAAGAACAAAAAATATTGAAACAGAATTCCAAACATAGAACACACACACTTTTTGTACATAATGTACGAATCCTTCATTTGTACGGACTGTTAAGTCAGAAACCTGGTTATCTTGTTTATTGACGTTTCTTGCTGTTAGGTAATAAAAGGCACACATTGGTTTGGTCAGAACATGGTATAAGACAGAGGAATAGAATCATTTTGCAGTTGTTTCATCCTTACAATTGAACGTGCTGCTGTTCCTCAAGGTTTGGAACACCAATCCTACACTTTAAATGGAAGAGACTGGCAGTAAAAGAAAGCTGTTCCATTTTGCATTCCAGTTCAGCTCTGAAAGAAAATGTTGGACTCTTCCATTCAGTTTAAAAAGATTTGCATTTAAACAACTTGGCAGTTTAATCAACCACTCCCTGCAGTTGTGGCCATGGATCCCAGCTTAGTCTTAACACTGACCTGTGAATCGCACGCAAGATTTTGTCAACATCCAGCAAGACCCCTTCTTGAGATGCCTGGCAGGAGCTAAGCCGCACCTCTGTTTCGGAATGGACTGCAGATAGAGAACTAGTATTGTATAATTGCATTCAAACATTCAATTCAATTGAAGAGAAAGCTGATAACTCTGGGATCAGCCGCTAGGAACTTATGAACCAATGTTTTAGTTAAAGAATCAGGCAACAGTGGGCAGAATAAAATGTTAAAAGTGATGGGAAATATATATTGCCATAAAAACAAGCTGGTCTAATGCCAAACTACACTGAGAACTGAAGGCAGACCAAGCCAATGAAGCTACATGCTCTGGAGACAGTGGGGGAGAAGATTTGTGTTATGGAAATACATTTAGAATCTATAAGTGGAATTTTATTGGCACATCTGCCCTAGGTTTGAATGATCCCGCCCAAAGCCAACGGAGAATGCCGTTGTCTGAGCCTTGCCCGTCCCTGGAATCGGGGCAGGCATGCCCGTAAAATTCCAGTTATGCAATTCCTACAGTGCAGAAGGAGACCATTCGGCCCATCGAATGTGCATTTACAACAATCCCACCCAGACCTTATCCCCATAACTCCATGTATTTACTTGCCAGTACCTTCTGATACTAAGGGGCAATTTAACACGGCCAATCCACCCAGAAGAAATGTTCTGGCAATTTGACTACACAAAGTGGGAATCTTCCTTCTCGTGTCTGAATTGGGAATTACACCTTGCCTTGGTAGCCAGTTTGGTCAATAATTTGATCATTTCATTTTGTGAAAGAAATTTAGTAATGGTAGATTCACCTCAGAATTTGTTTTATCTGCTGGACTGAAAACCAATAGAGAAATATTTTTAAAACAAGGAGAAATCAGATTCCACCAACAGATTATTGTAACTGCTTTCAAAATCGATTCTGAGCCAATCATTCTTTCCGTTGATCTAAAGTTACATTGAATCTTGCTAACATAGCGGGAACATTTTTGCTGCTGCTTATCACCTTTACAGATGCAATATCTAAAGACAGTGGAATCTTAGTCATACATTCTTTCACTAATAAGTATTTATACCTGATATTGGCATGATGGTGTTGCTGCCTTACAGCGCCAGGGACATGGGTTTGATCCCAGCCTTGGGTGATTGTATGGAGTTGGCACATTCTCCCTGTGTCTGTGTAAGTTTCTTCTGGGTGCTCCAGCTTCCTTCCACATTCCAAAGGTGTGTGGGTTGGGTAGATTGGCCATGCTAAATTGCCCCTTAGTGTCACAAGATGTGTAGATTAGGAGCATTAGCCATGGTAAATATGCAGAATTTACTGGAATAGGGCAGGGTACATATTTGGGATTGTAAAGATAAAATGGTGGATAGGCCTGGATATGATGCTCTGATGGAAACTTGATGCAGGTTCGATGGGTTGAAGGGCCTCCTTCTGCACTTTAGGGATTCTGAGATTCTATGTTCTATTGACTCATGCGATATGACCATTTTCTTTTGGATTTTAAATATATGGATACAATTCTGAAATCAGATGTGAGACCCTCAACTTTTAATGATGTTACCTGCACTTACAATCTTTACTAATGATCATATTTGAATATATCTTATCATCAGACAAGGAGCTTCCAATTATTACTTTAATCTGTCCTAATCCAAATCCTAATGCAGAACACAAAATTTAAAGATTAAATGTATCTCATTAAAGGGTAAATGAGAAATGGCTGTCTTTTGATATTTTAGTTGCAAATTAGTGTAACCATCCTGGTGATAGAAACAGCAAACTTGGTGAATCTCATTAAATAGTCTGTTATCATAATTTGTTAGTCAAACTGGCTAAATAATTTTCTGGTGTGAAAAGTCCAATACTGTCAATTCGCATTCGGGAATTGGGGAAAATACATGAATCATTAGTGGTGATAAGAATAAGCCATTTAAATGTTGCTGCTTTATAGATTTCTTACAACAACACTGCATCCTGGTGTTATTAATCTTTAGGCAGATTATCTATAACGATCTATCTTTCATAGATCTGTTTAAAAATATAATGAAGAAACTATGAGATGGGGGGTGCCTGTTCCAAACTTAATATGACAATTTAATTAGCGTCCGATCAATACAGATGTAATGGATAGCTTAATGCTTTATTTGGTTCAAGATTAGGTCAGTGCTATGTGGCATTAACATTCAGACCGTTTGGCTTTAGAAGAGCACGGATATCTGGTACTGTAATGAACAGAGTTACAACACTGTTGAATATTGTACAACAAATTGAGTATAGTATGTTACAAATCTGATGATGATCAATGATCCCCCATTTAAGTAGGTGAGACATTCGTCATTTTAAATGAAAAATAATAACATAGATTACTTCTACTACAAGTAATTGAAAGTCAATGATACACCAAGGAATCTGATAAATCTAAAACTAGCAGTAAGATTTCTAACTGCTCTCATTGTGAAAATGCTATGTGTAAAGTCAACTTAATCACTTTAAAAATTGTCATTACTTCTTTACCTTAAAATCTTACACTAGTAATAGATAGAGGCATCTGTAGAGAGGGAAGAAGTCGTAGGTTATTGGCTAATTCCATTTGGCAACATTACCACTGCGGTTCTGACACTCCAACAAGGTGGATACAATGCTTCTTGGAGACGTGTGGAATGGACATATTCTCACAGCAAGTGGCAATGTGTGCAGTGAATGAGTTAAGAAGAAGAAATGTAATTGCATGGTAAATGGGTACCACTGTTTCAGGTAATAAGAAGTATTTACCCATTCTGAATTTGTTTCATCATAGTTGTAGTGCATGTTCTGACCTGTTTTATGCTGACATGAAGGTCAGATAGGTTGATTTTGAGGTTGTCTATTTAAAGTTTAAACATACTGATTGGCCATTAGGGGAGAGGATTGCACGAAATGCTTCCAAAGACTCTTGTGCGCAGGCTCTTTGAGAACTTAAGCACTGTTTTGATTTCCCAACATTGGTTAGGAACCCATCTATATGCAATCCTTGTCCTATAGTTTGTTCCTTTCCAAGCCCATCTGCTAACATGTCTTGGTGTGAGATCCATCATTAAAATTTTGAACTTACGTAACAAAATGAGACAAGATCTCCAGTTATTTGACAAGCTAAGCTTTACTTTTAAAACTGGAGTTATCTGTAATCTCCAGCACGTTCTGGTTGTCTGCTGATTAAATATCTGTTTGTCATTTTAACCTCACAAAAGTATGTTTTCCAAATATGTTCCCTGGCAACTTCGTACAGTAGTTGAAAGCTTGTCCTTCTGTTGGTGGGCAGAATATTTTGGAAAAAGGAACCCTATAATGAAAGAATTGCTCTTTATTTTCTAATCTGTCTGCAGTTCTTAGTTTCAAGGCTGCACTCAACAGCATAAACTGGAGTCTCCTCCTCAGGAACTAGTTAACACCATGTGGCCATTCTGTAACTGTGATGTCTTCAGTGAGCGTGTTCCTCTTAACTTGTTCACCATAACTTCAACAAAATTGAACCCTCTTATATCTGACTACTACCCCAATCTTGAAGTTTCCTGGAAACTGCGCCAATCCAGGTGACAGTACAAGTGGCCTGAATGAATAGATATTTGTTCAAGATTAAGTTAGTGTAACAACGACATGGCTCACGGGACATATTTCATAACTGATTTCCTTATAGCTTTTTTTTGCATAAATTGCTAACGTTGGCAGCTTCGGTATCCTTTGAGGAAATCAGGAAGACTTTTCATGTAATGCACTTTGGGTCACTTAACTCACATTGACCTTATTTTGCTGTTTCAGAGCTCAAAGAAGTGCTTTCGTATCTTCTGTTCGTTCCGGAAGGTCTAAAAAGCAGGGTGTTTGTTTTTTTTTAACAGTGGTACTTTTGTCCCTTTTCAATAACAAGTACTATAAGATTGTAGGTATCGGAGTCGGTGAACTGGATTCCTTAGGTGCGTACTTGGAGAAGAAAGGCAGAAAGACTGCAAGCATGACACCAACGATGGCCAGCATGTAACCCCATCCGATCTGACAATCCGCCGCGTGATAGATGCTGGAATTTCCACAATATTTCTGTACAAGGGGTGAGTTTAATCCAAAAGGATAGACCAGAAGTCCGGAAGCCATGATAAACACTGCAAAAAGAAAGAATAATTTATTAATTCAAAATTCTGAGTTTTGCCCCATTATTCTATACCGAAAATAAAAATTTCTACACACATTTCTGTACTGATATCACCAATGAATGATGCACCAAAATAGGAGTTCTTAACACTTAAGAATGCAAGGAATTTTAAATCCACATGAGTTATGCAGGTTGCAAACCCAAATAGAATTACAGATCTCGGTGCACGTGGTTCAATTGTATTAAACTCAAAGAATCCCTACAGTGCAGAAGGCAGCCATTTGGCCTATCAAATCACCCTGAAAAAGAATCTGATCCAGGTCCAATCCTCATAATCCCACATATTTAGCTCACTGATTCCAGCAACCTCAAACCCCACATACCCCAAACATACTCTCTCCCACCTTCTTCCCACAAAGGGTTGTGAATGTAGCTCAGTCCATCGCGCAAACCAGTCTCCCATCCATTTACTCCATCTACACTTCACACTGCTTTGGAAAAGCAGCCAGCATAACCAAGGACTCCACACACCCTGCACATACTCTTAGGAAAAAGACATAAAAGTCTGAGATCATATACCAACTGACTCAAGAACAGCTTCTTCCCTGATGCCATCAGATATTTGAATAGACCTATTTTATGTAAGTTGATCTTTCTCTACGTTCTAGCTATGAGTGTAACCCTACATTCTGCAGCCTCTCCTTTCACAGGGAATTTCACAGTAACTTCATTGCATTGTTAATGCAGGCCTTATTTGTGACTAATAAATAAACTTTACTTTTCCTTTTTCCTTATGTACTCTAAGAATGGTATGCTTTGTCTGTATAGCACACAAGAAACAATACTTTTCACTCTATCACAATGCATGTAAAAATAGTAGATCAAATCAGCCTACACGTCTTGGGACACTAAGAGACAATTTAGCTTGGCCAATCAACCTAACCAGCACATCTTTGGACTGTGGAAGGAAACGGGAGCACACAGAGGAAACCCGCACAGACACGAGAAGAACGTGCAGACTCCAAGCTGTGACCCAAACCAGAAATCAACCCAAGTCCCTGGCGCTATGAGGCAACAATGCCACCATGCCACTCTTAAATGAGTCACTATAGACTGTCTTAAGTAACACTTAGTAAATCTGTGTCTGTGCACATTTATCAAAAGGCAAGTTATGGTTGGATTCATTGTTAATATGTTAGTTCTTTTTTGTACTTTGGATGTGAGGGTGTTTTTCAAAACCGATCTTTGGTTCACCTTATTCACTCTAAACCGTGCTATTTACCTCCAACATTACTTCATGAAAAAACAACTAATGCTCTTCATGTATGAAGGTCTGTCAATATGAAGGATGATAGTGTCTGTTTAGCAGCCACCCTGTGCAAAGTGGAGCCGAATAACTTTGGAATTAAGTACCTTAGTTCTTATTCTAGATTTTCAAAGTTGGGGAAACTATTCACATTTTCATGCAAGTGTCATATGAATAGGATTTTTTAAAAATTACTTCTGAGTTAGGCTCATCTTTGAGGTATTGAGTTTAAAAGTTGGCAAGTCATGTTGCAGCTTTATAGAACCTTAGGCTGCATTGGAATTCAATGTTCAATTCTGGTTGCTACACTGTCAGAAGGATGTGGAAGCTTTGGAGAGGGTACAGAAAAGATTGACCAGGATGTTGCCTGGTATGGAGGACATTAACTATGAGGAGAGATTGGAGAAACTTGATTTGTTCTCACTGGAACAATGGAGGTTGAGAGGTGACTTGATAAAAGTCTACAAGATTATGAGGGACATGGACAGTCAGAAGCTTTTTCCCAGGGTGGAAGAGTCAATTACTCGGGGGCTTGGGTTTAAGGTGCAAGGGGCAAGGTTTAAAGGAAATATACAAGGCAAGGATTTTACACAGAGGGTGGTGCCTGGAACTTGCTGTCGGGGGAGGTAGTGGAAGTGGATACAGTAGTGACTTTTAAGGAGCATCTTGACAAATACATGCATAGGTTGGGAATAGAGGGATATGGTCCCCAGAAGGGTAGGGGATTTTATTTCAGTCAATGCAGGCTTGCAGGGCCAAAGGGCCTCTTCCTGTTCCGTAATTTTGTTCTTCGAATACCTATACTTTGGCTGTTTGTTATTGTTAATCCATTCTCTACCACATTTAAGCTCTACATTTTCCCCACTCACCATTCTTTGTGTGGAAGGACAGGATGGTCTGTGGCACTTACTTCATCCATGTCTAGTATGCATTCTAGCTCCTGGTGATGAACTGACAGGAAGGTTGCTTTTAATGAGACAGAACTGGACCTGACAGCTTTTGCCTCAACACTCATTCTTGTTTTGATGCTTGACTGAAGATGACAAAGCCCCAATGACGAGGTAGTGAGTTTGTATGTCAGCCTAGTTTATGTTTGACCTCCAGATTCACAGCTAATAAAACCATAAGATATAGAGGCAGAATTAGGCCATTTGGCCCATCAAGTCTGCTCCACCATTCAATCATGGCTGATAAACTTCTCAACCCATTGTCCCACATTTTCCCCATAACCTTTCATTCCCTTATTGATCAAGAACATACTTACCTTTGTCTTAAATGACCTGACCTCCACACTTCTGTGGCAATTAATTCCACAGATTCACCACCCTGTGGCTGAAGAAATTTCTCCTCATCTCAATTGTGAAAGGTCGTTCTTTCGCTAATGTCGGTAACTTCAATTCCACCCAGCAGATTGTAGAGCCTGCAAGGTTGCTTCCACTTTAATTCCAATGGCTTTTGAGCTATCTGAACGGTTCACACAACAGAAGCAGGTCCCAAATCATAATTCTCAAATAAGGTTCTACTGCTGAATTTCTTGCATCAAATTTGACTCTGACCCTTCCTGCATAGGTTTCTTGGGGAATCCCGTAGCTAAAGAGACGCAGTGACAGCTAGATTCAGCAGTAACACTGTGTACGACCCTGTAGTGCTTCCAGCTTCTTGACCATTCAGGCAAAACCATCTGTGACAATGAGTTAACCCAATCCATGATGCTGACGACCATCACTCGATCACCTGTCTCCTGATTCCTAGCTTCGCGATCCCTCTCACAGATTCGTGCTGTCTCACTGTTTCCTCTCTCTGCCCCGACTGCTTGTTCGACACACGTGGCCAACCCACCTTGCCTCTTGCCTCCCCTATCTCTCTATGGCTGGTTTGACACCCCACCATGAACATATGCTGTCCCCAGTAGTTCCTGGCTACAACCTGCTGCCACTAACATCCTGGCCCGACGGCCAGCTCATCTGTCAATCTGGCAGGAAACACAATTTTACAATAGTAAATGCCTGTCATTAAATTTGGCAGGACCTTTGCAGGCCTGATTTTACCAACAAGTTGCATTGGTTTTCAGGCGCGAAAATTGGTAAAGTCAGTTGTTGGGCAAGTAGCACAATCCGCGCCCATCTCCACGCCAGTTACCCCTTTTACCAAGCGGCTAAAATGGCTGCATTTGCATGTATTTAAATTGACTTAATGAGCTGGACGCCCAATCTTACCAGCATTTCCCCTTTCACCACCACGTTTGCCTGTCCAGATTCGGCACAAAACAGACATTCTCGGCAAAGGTCTGTTCCTGGCGTTCCAGCATCTGAGGAGTTAACTGCAGAGCTTCTGGCGGCTCTCTAACTCAGATCGGTGGTGGGTGGGTGTGGAGGAGGAGGAAGGAGGGCCAGATTGTTTTCTGGTGGGGGGGTGGGGAGAGAAGAAAAGGGCCAGATGTATCTCTTGTGTGGAGTGGGAGTTAGGTCAGATGTATCTCTTGTGGTGGGGAGAAGGGGTGGGAGAGGCGGGCCAGGCAGGACTGGGGGACAGAGAGTGTCCGCTGCCACTCTGCGGGCAAGCAGGGCAGGGGATCACAATTGTTCTAGGCTGCTGGGGTGGGGGGGGGGTGCAGGGTGGGTTCATAAAGGACATTTATTTGTGGGGGTGGAGCAATGTCTGTAGGGGCCATGGCAATGTGGCAGGGGTGTGTTTTTCAATTTTTTTTTACTGCGCATATGCAGTTGGTGGCTCTGATTGAAGTGTCTTGGACATGATAGACCCCACCCACAGGTTTCTGCAGCATGATTCAGAATCGCTGTTTCTTTTTCAGGCAGAGTGCACATGGGAGCACCGGAGCCAGGGTTTACAAATCGGATCTGAAACACTCCCAGATTCAGCACTTAGAATCAAAATGGTAAAAATCAGGCCCTGCATGTTTATTTCAAGGGTGAGTCTTCAAAAATACCAGTGGCCAAGCTGAACAGAGTGATCCTGCTCTGGAACGGTCAGGCACACTGGTCTGTACTTTCTACAATAACTGCTGAGAAATGGCAATAGTTAAATTTCTGCTTCCCACGCAAATAGCCGCGGATGCACTTAACCTTGTGCCTTTGTTTGGGATGTCTCTATGTCACAGGGGCCACATAGAAAGATGAACAATAAAAGCACTCCAGTACCACTTATAATGATGGAGCTGGACAATTCAGGAGTGTTTCAATCTGCAATTGCTCAGTTAGCTAAAAGCAGATCACAACCTTTTATTAAATAATAGTTCATCTAACCAGTCAGCAGAATCTACAAGTAAGCAATGCCCTATATAGTGCCGAGAAAATAGTGTTTGCCAAAGTGTATAGTTGGCAGACAAAGACAGCAATTGGAAAAAATTAGGAACTTTCAAAAGCATTAGAAGGCAGTTTCTTAATTGAATTCAAGTCCAAGTGCTTTCTAATTGCCTAAACCTTCCGATCGGAGCTAAGCTATTTCTTGGTCAAGCAATTGCATCGTTACAAGAGTGAGTTTATTTTGGAAGGTAGCATTCTAGAGAAACAGATGTTGGCGGAGTGGCCATGCCTGGCTGATTGAACCCCACTGAGATGTTAAGAGTGTGATTCTCTATGTCTGCTCGCTGACTCTCATCTCAGTCCAATATAACTGCTTCCCTTCTTTCCCCTGGAGCTACTCCAAGGTATACAATGATATCCTCCATCAGTCAAAGCTCTGGAGCAGCCAAGCAAGGACTGGCTCTATACTTGTAATAAAATTGTTTTTTTAAACCAAGGCATCAAATACGTTTCTGATCTGTTTCTATGTCTTTTAAAAGAAAGAGGTATTTTCAGCAGAAGGATTTTGAATCACAGAATCCCCTACAGTGCAGAAAGAGGCCATTCTGCCCCTCGGGTCTGCACTGATCACAAAACCACCCAGACCCTATCCCCGTAACTGCATATATTTACCCTGCTAATCCCCCTGGCGTTAAGAGGCAATTTAGCCTGACCAATCTACCTAAAAAGTTTGAAGTTTATTTATTAGTCACAAGTAGGCTTATATTAACACTGCAAAGAAGTTACTGTGATATCCAGTGTGTGTGGGGGTTGGGGGAGGGTAGTTGCTGACCAGATTTTCGTCCTGATACCTTTCCAGTTCTCTCATTCACTCTTCATCTTCTAGGATGCTCTTTAATACCTAGCTTCTGACCAAGCTATTCCAAAATCTCCTTTATGTGGTTCGGTGTTGGTTACTTTTTGATAGTGATCCTGTGGAACACTTTGGGATATTTTACTATGTTAACCTTTAATTCCTGTAGGCTCCAGGACAGTCCTGGAGGGTTGGCAACTATAGATATTGTCCATCAATGAGTCTTATGAGAGAAATCAAAGGAATCTCCCTGGTAAAACTGATGGGTACTCTCTATAAGAGCACTTTAAAGAGGTCATTTAACACCTGAAGTTTATGGCATGAACCAGGGCCAATCCCTACTGTGGAATGGGGTGCTGTGGACACTTCAAAAGTTTTAAAGGACAGGAACAATAATGAATATCTTTACCAGAATGGTGTCTGAAATCACCATCCTGAGAGTGAAAATTACATTCCCCAGAGCAACAAGGAAAAGACCACCATCCCGGGGAGAGTCCCAAGGTCAAACCCTTGCCCCCTCCAGCTTAAGCCCACCCAATGAGCCTCTGGCTCTGATCTTCAGGTCGTCGTTGGTTACGGGTATAGTTCCGGAAGACTGGAGGATAGCGAATGTGGTCCCATTGTTCAAGAAGGGGAAGAGAGACTTTCCAGGGAATTATAGGCCAGTGGGTCTTACTTCTGTTGTGGGCAAAGTATTGGAGAGAATTATTAGGGATAGGATTTATAGTTATTTAGAGAGAAATGAATTGATTGGGGATAGTCAGCATGGTTTTTGTGAAGGGTAGGTCGTGCCTTACTAACCTTATTGAGTTTTTTGAAAAAGTGACCAAAGAGGTGGATGGGGGTAAGGTGGTTGATGTGGTATATATGGACTTTAGTAAGGCGTTCGATAAGGTGGCACATAGAAGGCTTCTGCAGAAAATGCAGATGTATGGGATAGACGGTGATTTAGCTAATTGGATTAGGAATTGGCTAGCAGATAGAAGACAGACGGTGGTGGTTGATGGGAGATATTCATTGTGGAGTTCGGTTACAAGTGGTGTACCTCAGGGGTCTGTTTTGGGGCCCCTGCTGTTTGTAATTTTTATAAATGATCTGGATGAAGGTATTGAAGAATGGATTAGTAAATTTGCGATGACACTAAAGTCGGTGGAGTGGTAGATAGTGAAGAGGGGTGTTATAGTTTGCAGAGAGACTTGGACAAGTTGCAGAGCTGGGCCGAGAGGTGGCAAATGGAATTTAATGTGGAAAAGTGTGAGGTAATTCACTTTGGCAGGAATAACAAATGTGTAGAGTATAGGGCTAATGGTAGGACTCTTAAGAGTGTTGATGAACAGAGGGATCTTGGTGTATATGTGCATAGATCCCTGAAAGTTGGCAATCAAGTCGATAAGGTTGTTAAGAAGGCATATGGAGTCTTAGCTTTTATTGTAGGGGGATTGAATTTCGGAGCCGCAACGTCATGTTGCAACTGTACAAAACTCTAGTGCGGCCGCACTTGGAGTATTGTGTGCAGTTCTGGTCCCCACATTATAAGAAAGATGTGGAGGCATTGGAGAGGTACAGAGGAGGTTTACCAGGATGTTGCCTGGTATGGAGGGCAGGTCTTATGAAGAGAGGCTGAGGGATTTGAGGTTGTTTTCGTTAGAAAGGAGGCAGCTAAGAGGGGACCTTATCGAAACATATAAGATGATTAGAGGTTTAGATAGGGTGGACAGTGATAGCCTTTTCCTAGGATGGAGAAAGCTAGCACGAGGGGACACAGCTTTAAATTAAGGGGTGGTAGTTATAGGACGAATGTCAGAGGTAGGTTCTTTACCCAGAGGGTGGTTAGGGAGTGGAATGCCCTGCCTGCGCCAGTTGTAGATGCGCCAAGTTTGCTGGCGTTTAAGAGGTTAGTTGATAAGTTTATGGAAGAGAAGGGAATGGTTTAGTTTGGAGGGTCATTGCTTTTTTCATAATTGGTCGGTGCAACATCGAAGGCCGAAGGGCCTGTTCTGCGCTGTAATGTTCTATGTTCTATGTTCAATGCTCAGTTCCGGGGGAAAACTCCCTCTGCAGCCTGACACAACACTCACCTCTCTGCCAAAACCCTCTGCCCTGAGGCGGCGGGTCAGCGTATCACTGTTAAGGTGCTGGGGGCACAGCAAGATTGGCACTGCCAGGCAGCAGGGCCTAAAGATGGGGGGCTGATAGGGGATGGGATCGGAGGCAACCCCAACTTGGAGTGTCTCTCCTGTGTGGTGGGGGCATAGTGGTGAGGCCGCTGGGAAATGTGGTGTCAGATTACCCTCATACCTGAAATGTTGTGTGTGGGGAGGATGGTGGGGAGGTTGCCCCTCTGTGCTGAAGGTTAGGAATGCTTCCCACTGTGTATAGTTTCCATGAGGAATCTCTAAGCTACGTTTATTTATTAGTGTCACAAATAGGTTTACATTAACACCGCAATGCAATTAATGTGAAATTTCCCTAGTTGCCACATTCCACCACCTGTTTGGATACACTGAGGGAAAATTTAGCACGGCCAATACACCTAACCAACATGTCTTTCAGACAGTGGGAGGAAAGCGGAGCAAACCCATGCAGACACAGAGAGAATGTGCATACTCCGCATAGACAATGACCAAACCAAGAATTGAATTAGGTCCATGTCACTGAGAGGCAGCAGTGCTAACCACTATGCCACTGTGTCACTCTGTGGGAATGGCCTGCCTTGGTGGAAACTTATTGCCTGAGCCTTTTATAAAGCACATACTGTGAAGGGTCTGCAAAATTATCGTCCCGCATGGGACTTGTTTGAAAACTGACATTGTGGTCATGTGTCCTAAAAGGCGCGATCCCGTAAGGTGAGACCCCGAAAGGCAATGGATAATGTAAGTTACAATGGACTCCACTTTCATTGGAAGGGAGGTTTTTTACTGCTGTATTAAGGAAGGTATACTTGCTGTTGTAATTATATCAGCTTGTTATTTGAATCATTGCAAAATGTATTTGAATTGTAATGTATTTGGATGGATTGTTTAAATGAAAAGAAAGTTGGGGCTTATGCATATACATCATGACTAGTAGCTTTATTTGTGTTCGGTAATAAATACCATTCCTTTCTAGTCAGGCTTCCTTAGTTATTACACCTTGTCAACCCCTGCCTTGTCAGTGGAGGTTACCATGTCTGTTATGAGGGAGAGGGTGCTCTCAGCACTAAGATCAGGGTGTCCTTTAGAAATAATGCTCCCAATCTCTGTAAAGCTGGACTGGTTAGTGGAGTTTCACTCTATGAATATTTCTAAATGCTAAAAATAGGAGAATTCCACCTGACAGGCTCTGCTAAAGGCAGTGGGAAACGCTCCAGTATTCCTTTTGGTGGGTGCACTCGGGATGCATACACAACGCTTCCACTTTCTCAGGAAACTAAGGAAATTCAGCATGTTCGCTATAACTCTCATCAACTTTTACAAATGCACAACAGAAAGCATCCTTTCCAGATGTATCACAGCTTGGTATAGTTCCTGCTCTGACCAAGACTGCAAGAAACTACAAAGGGTCGTGAACATAGCCCAATCCATCACTCAAACCAGCCTTCCATCCTGCCTACACTTCCTGCTGCCTTAGGAAAGCAGCTGGCATAATCAAGGACCCCGCACTCACCGGATATAATCTCTTCCACCTTCTTCCATCGGGAAAAAGAAACAAATGTTTCTCAGGCCTTTAAATCAGACCTTTAAATGGACCTACTATATATTAAGCTGATCTTTCTCTACACCCCAGCTATGACTATAATGCTATATTATGCACTCTTTCCTTTCCTTCTCGCTTATGTACTCTATGAATGGTATGCCTTTTCTGTATAGCACACAAGAAATAATACTTTTCACTCTATCCCAATATATATGACAATAATAAATCAAATCAAATTTAAAAAAGGGTGAATCGTGCCATTAAAGCAAGGCCCCAAATAACTATGACACAAATCAAAGAGCAAAAGGCCAAGTGTACCAATCCCTTAAATTTACGTCTGATTACCCAGCTGAGAATGCAGTAATAATCTGGAGGAAGACCATGCATGAATGACAGTCAAAGACATTTCGATGTTTGATTTGATTTAATATCGTCACATGTCTCAACATACAGTGAAAAGTATTGTTTCTTGCGCACTATGTAGACAAAGCATACCATTCATAGAGAATGAAACGAGAGAGTGCAGAATGTAGTGTTATAGTCATAACTAGGGTGCAGAGTAAGATCAACATGATGCGAGGTTGGTCCATTCAAATGTCTGACAACAGCAGAGAAAAAGCTGTTCTTGAGTCAGTTGGTACGTGACCTATATGTTGTTGCTAAAATACCATGGTTGGAAACCAAGATACCTGACCTCGGAGTGTTAACTTGTACTATAACTTTACTATAAACAGGTTGGTTTTCTGCATTCTACATACAATGCCCATTGTGCAGTCAAACCTCTCAAGTTGTCTGATTTGAATCAGAAATGAAGTCTTTCCTAATTTTGCAATTAATTCTGTTTCTTGATATATTTTACTGATGGAGCCCATTCATCTTCGCCAGTTCCTCACTCAGCTATGATGGTATACAGCACATTTAATGTGGTGAGACAAATATTCAGGATTTTACAACGAGCTGTGGACAGGCCTTAATTAATATTCCAAAACCAACCTTGACAGTGTGATGAAAATGGCCATTCAAATGAGGATGGAAATTATCCATTATTGAAGACCAACAATGGCAGTTCTGTTAATGTGACATACTCCATATGCTACTGCAAAGCTCCTTTGTGTGTTTATTTTCTCACACATGTTCCAAATGTGTTAGTCCTGACAGTTTCAAACTACTAGCTAAGTAAGCTTAGACTTGCACTGCGTTGGCATTCATGTCCGCATCAAATCCCTGTCAGGTAAGAGATTGATGGCACTCTTTTCAAAGATTGGTCCTCAAAAGCCTGGTTATGATTTATGAAGATGTCCCTTGGGATCACATAAACATTCCAGACTAAAACAAGAGGAAAACATGCTCTCAACTGGAATTACAGAAGGATTTCCCAATCCATAACTCCAAAACTAATCCATACAAATAAACAATTAAGGAGATATTTTTGCAGTGTTGCACCAATATACCTCTAATCTAGTGCCAAATTGTATCATACAAAGTCAAAACATAGAGTCCTACAGTGCAGAAAGAGGCCATTTGGCCCAACAAATCTGCACCGATTCTCCGGACAGAAAATCTTACTCAGGCCCTATCCCCATAATCCTACATTTTTACCCATTAATCTTCCTACCCTACAAATTTCTGGACACTAAGGGACAATTTAGCATGGCCAGTCACCTAACCTGCATCTCTTTGGAGTATGGGAGGAAACCAGAGCCCCAGAAGAAACCCACAAAGACATTGGAAGAATGTCCGGTTCGATTCCTAGCTTGGGTCACTATCTGTGCGGAATCTGCATATTTTATCTGTGTCTGTGTAGGTTTCCTCCGGGTGCTCCGGTTTCACTCCCACAGTCAGAAAGACATGCTGGTTAAATGCATTGACCATGCTAAATTCTCTCTCAGTGTACCCAAACAGGTGACGAGGTGATTTTCGCAATAACTTCATTGCAATGTTAATGTCAGCCTACTTGTGACAATAAAAAAACTAAAAACAATAAAACATTTTAAAAATTGGATTAGAATAGTTAAGTGGTTATTCTCAGTTGGCACAGATGCGATGGGCCGGAGGGCCTTTTTCTGTGCTGTATACCCTTATGGCTCCAAGATAGATAAGGAATAACTAAAGTCAGATGGAGCGGACATCCAGAGCAGATCGGCTGATTCAGAATTAATCACTTTGGGTGGAATTTTCCGTTTCCAGCCATGCTTGCCCCATGACTGGAAAATCCCGTCGAGGTCAACGAACCTTTGCATGGTCCGTATCCCGTCTACTACGATTTCCATGGCGGGTAGGGTGGGAAAATCCTTTAAATAGAGTTGGTCAATTATTTGTTAACTGAAGATTAGTTCTTAACAAGACTGATTGCAGGGAATGGGGATAGGTTTTACTCTCTGAAAAGTAAGGAGTCTCTGGAGAAGAATAGTAGAGGGCCTCTGTAGGAGATGTTCAAATTAGAGAGGGTTGTGCACTCAGGTGAAGTAATGCTGAGAGGGGATTTGTAAACGCAACAAAAGTCATGAAGCTGATTATCTTGCCGACAACAGAGCTTAGCACAGATTGGATTTCAGGGAGTTTCAAGAAACCATTCAACCTTAATGTTTAATAATCGCTGAAGTGACCTGCTGCGTAATGATATCATTACACCCTCTCCGTCAAATAGCTACCTGTTAAAATAACAATCCTAGTTACAGCTCCAACCTCTCTCTGCACAGTGATGCGATCAAAGTTAGAAACAGTGGGTGGGGAAGATGAGCTAAATCAGCGGGTAGGTGCTGCCAAGCATCACCAGCTTTCCATCACCCCGTATCTATGTTCAATGCTGCTCTGATTTGCAATTTGTCCTTATTTTGTAATATCGGGTTATCATGAAAGATCTCTCTCATTTCCCAGGCAGTAACAAACCCCAGCACAAGATGGTTGTTCCTGGGAGTGGCTGATCCTGAACAACTTATTGGATTCTAATAAAGAATACCGTGAAGCAGATCATGTACAAATTTACTGAAATGCACTGTTATAATCCATTACAATTTAGTTGCAAGGGAGAATGCCGTGTTGTTTTATTTGCATGATGTATTTGTGAACTGAATGCCATAGAAGTACTCTATGCCCTGCCAAAAATGTCTTTTCTTTGTTTACATTTTCCACAAAAGGTGAAGCAAGGCAGTGATGGGCAATGGGGTGTGCGTGTGTGTGTGTGTGTGTATATCAAATAAGGTTCTCACTGTGCAATACCTGATGAATCGAGTTTCTGTCTCATTCCTGCCTACAGTGTTGTGTTTATGAGCACGTGGTGCAAAAGAACAATCAATATTTAATTCGACACCTATTTGAGAATCGGAGGCATTAATCCCAAGAGAGGTTGCATAAAAGGAAAATCAACTTCCATTACCTACGTGAGCAAGAGGCCCTGCTTCATACACACAATGAAAATAACTCAGCGGCGCCATTCTATGGAATTAAAATGGTGAGATAACCCAACGTGATGCTGAGAAAATGTTGAGGCTGGGGACTGAAGCAACCCTAAAATTCTTGCACAGAGTTCTTCAAAGATTGGACCGAAAGGGAAGAAATGGAAAACATTGTCAGAGATCTTGAAATACTCAGAAACACTCAGCAGGTCAGGCAGCATCCGTGGAGAGAGGAAGGTAAAAGTTAATACTCAAGGTCGATGGGCAGCACGGTGACATACAATGGGTCATTGTCCAGGGTAATGGCTCCAGTTCCGCCTGTGACCAGAATTGATGGTTTGAGGAGCAGGGAGGACGGGAGGGAGGGAGCCTGCGATTGGAGGGATGGGAACAGCAGCATGGGAGAAGTGTGCTTGGAGGAGCAGCAATCTGATTGGCCAGCAGCACCAGAACTAAACAGTGGGCACTGTTGGGCCTGCAAGTAGACCCCAGGAAAACCCGGCACCCAGGCCCAAGTATATCCGGGCTGTTGAATGGGGTAGGAATGAGGAGCCTGAGAGGTTGTGGGTGGGGGGGAGTCTTGGAGGCCAATTGGGACAGAACAAAGGATAAGGAGACATGGCAAGGTGGCATAATTGGTTAGCACTACTGTCTCACAACGCTAGGGACCCAGGTTTGATTCCAGCTTGGGTCACTGTCTATATGGAGTGTGCATGTTCTCCCCATGTCTGCATGGGTTTCAGTTTCCTCCCACAGTCTGAAGGACGTGCATGGCATTCACCATGTTCATTTCTCCCTCAGTATACCCAAACAGGTGCCGGAGTGTGGCAACTAGAGGATTTTACAGTAACTTCATTGCAGTGTTAATAAAAGCCTACTTGTGATAGATAAACATTTTAGCAGAAGGTGTGAATATTTGCAACATTTTTCTGTTATTACCATATAAGTGACTCATTGTCCATCAAGCACTCTGGGATAAAATACTATTTAAAATAAGTATCCCTTTCTAAATACATATATCATATGGAATAACTTTCTAAATACATATATCATATGGAATAACTTTCTAAATACATATGGAATAACTTTGTGTGATGAGGGAGGTGGGTTGGGAATAGATTGTGAGTTTTATTTAATTCTAGGGAATCTCCAGGTGAACAAGTTGTTTTATATTTGGGCACATGAATAATTAGATTAAGAGCTGCTTTAGTGGTTTTTAGCAAGAGCGCTGATTGAGTGGAAAATGTCTTAGAACATCAAAGAACAGAAGGTATATTACATGACAGCCATAATAGTAATACAATAGAACATGTCACATGTACACCTGCATCTACAGGGCGAGTGATTTTTGGTAATTGAATAAGTCTTTTATTTTTATTACATGAGTCTCCAGGGATTTTAACCAGTGTTTTGGGATCTATGAAAATTACAGTGGCTTTTGCTTTGTGTTTTTTATTCTCATTCTGAATCATGTCAGTTACCCCTGAGTTATGGTAGCTCTTATCCTGCCTTGACAACATAGCTGAACCCTTAGCTTCAGACAAATCTACCCATTTCCCATAGCTAGGATCATAGAATCCTAATAGTGCAGGAGGAGGCCATTCAGCCCATCGAGCTTGCACTGACAACAATCCCATCCAAGCCTTAACCCCTTAACACCACATACTTCTGCTGCTTCCCCTCCCTCCCAAAGGGGCAATTCAATGTAACCAATCAACCTAATCTGCACATCTTTGGAGTGTGGGAGGAAACCGGGGAGCACCGAAAGAAATCCACGCAGACACAGGGAGAATGTGCAAACTCTACACAGTCACCCGAGCCCTGGAATTGAATCTGGGTTCTTGGCGCTGTGAGGCAGCAATGCTAACCATCATGCCAAGTGCCGCCCAGTGAGTGATTCTCAATGTACTTACTGAGATCTGAATTTATGAGATTAAGACATTGGTGGAGATCTTGATTCCATGCTCACGATCTGTGTGAACGCTAGCATGGGCTCAAGATCTGAACTTCCACTTGATTTGCATTTTGAGTAAGAAGTCGGTGAAAGCATGCCCTCCACCCTGGATGGACCTGTATCTGGGTTCACCACTGCAAATGTCAGAGCAACTTCCTCGAAGGTCAACTCACAGAAAGCAACTGGCACGGATGGGATACCAGACAAGCATTTAGATCCTGCATGGATCAGCTGGCGGGGGTTTTCGCAGACATCTTTAATCTCTCTTTACAACAATCTGATGTCCCTATCTGCTTCAAGAAGACAACCATTATCTCAGTACTTAAGAAAAACCAAGCAGCGTGCCTTACTGAATATCGGCTGGTAGTTCTGACATCCATCATTATTGAGTACTTCGAAAGGCTAGTCATGGCACACACCGATTCCAGCCTCCTGGACTACCTGAATCCACTACAGTTTGCCTACCACCGCAATAGGTCTACACCAGACTCCCTCCCTCTGGCCCTGCATTCTACCCTGGAACACTTAGATAACAAAGATACCTATGTCAGTTTCCTATTTATCGACTACAGGTTAGCCTTCAACATCATTATTCCCACAAAACTCATCTCCAAATTCCATAGCCTGGGGCTTGGCTCCTCCCTCTGCAATGAATTCTAACTTCCTAACCTACAGTTCACAATCAGTAAGGATAGGCAACAACACCTCCTTCATTATCATCCTCAACACACAATCAATCCCACAAGGCTGTGTTCTTAGACTCCCTACTATATTCCTTATACACCTATGATTGTGGCCAAATTCCCCTCCAGCTCGATTTTCAAGGTTACTGATGATACCACTGAATGACAAGACAGAGTACAAGAATGAGATAGAGAATCTGGTGACAATAAACAAAAAATGATTTCAGGATGCATAAAGGAGAATATGCCCATGTCCATCAACGGTGATGAAGTAGAAAGGATCGAGAGCTTTAGGTTTTTAGGTGTCCAGATCACCAACAATCTATCCTGGTACCTCCATGTTGACACAATAGTTAAGAAAGCCCACCGATGCCTCTATTTTCTCAGAAGACTAAGGAAATTTGGCATGTCTGCTACAACCCTCACCAACTTTTATAGATGCCCCATAGAAAGCATTCTTTCTGGTTATATCACAGCTTGGAATAGTTCCTGCTCTGCCCACAACTGCAAGAAACTATAGCCCAATCCATCATGCAAACCAGCCTCCTATCCATTGACTCTGTCTATGCTTCCTGATGCCTTGGTAAAGCAGCCAGCATAATCAAGGACCCCATGTGTCCCGGACATTTGTTCTCCCACCTTCTTCCATCAGGAAAAAGATACAGAAATTTGGCGTTACGCACCAACCAACTCAAGAACAGCTTCTTCCCTGCTGTTGGACTTTTGAATGGACTTACCTTGCATCAAATTGATCTTTTTCTACATCCCTGCAGTGATTGTACACTACATTCTTCACTCTTTTCTTTCCTTCTCTATGAATAGTATGCTTTGTCTGTATACCATGCACGAAACAATACTTTTCACTTATGTTAATACATGACAATAATAAATCAAATCAAATTAAACCGTGCCCTTGCCCGTCACCCGGATACACCTTGGCTGGCCTTGTTGCTATTCAGCAGTGAAGGTTCCAGTGGAAGACCCTCTACAGAGGTATCCCCTCCTGACTACATCAAAGACCTGAAGTGGAGGGTGATGCACACAGCAGTTCAATACAACTGTAAATTGCACCTGTTCATGGGCTCCCAGGAAACCTGCCCTTTTCGCAGTCTTGTGGAATCTGTGTCTACATGCAATGATACAGGTTGTACTCCCTTTTGAGTTATCACTTTAATCCCACACTCATATCAGCAGGTACCTGGTGTGGAGAGGGACAGTGAAGAAGGAGCCTTGGGCCTTGCCAAACGAGCTATCAGCAGGTCCAAGTAGCAGGTGACCATCCAGCCTGACTGCCCCTCTACCATGGCTATATTTGAGGCCGAGTTTCCCTGGAGAGGGAATATGCAGTGTCAAGGGTACCACTGAGGCCTTCCATACTCAGTGGGCATCGCAGCGGCTGGGGTGTATTATTGACCTCTTTAGCCACATTTTGGTTTGATGATTTCAGCTTCCTTCCTGCTTTGTCTTTTGTTTTTGTTGGTGAGCTGCCACTTTAAATTTGTCCCTCAGTTTATTTTATTCAGTTTATTTGAGTTGCCACAAAGACTGGCCCAAGATCTGGAAGTCATAGATCTTGCTGGGAGGTGACGACCTCAGATAATCCCCACCCCTCACTGGTGACATCATCAGGGTTACGCCCCGACCAGGATTAATATTTCAGTCCATAATGGTCATGAATCTTATTTACATGTATTTAAATAAATTTCAATAAGATTAACATACTTCCCCTCTGCCCCACTAGATATTGAGACCATTCCCACTAACTAGATGCACACCACACCAATGTGACAACAGGTCAGAGCAGTTTGCACAGATTTTCATCCAGATGTGAACTCATCATGGGTTCCTCCTGGGTGTGTAAAGGTGAATATTACCCCTCCCGGGGTGGGAGGGGTAGATGTAGCCAGGCAACGGCCTGGCCATGTTCCTTGGCATGGCCCTTTGGTACAGGTTGGTGAAGTGGGAACTCCAGTGAGAGCCTTATGACGGAGGGTGTGCCAGGAGGGAGTGCAGGAGCAGGGGATGCTGGCAATGAACACTGGGGAATTGGGGAGTGGGGGATGATGAGTGCTGGCTCTGACTTTGGGAATAGTGAGTGATGATGTGAGGTTGGGGGAGGAAGGATCCGATGATTGAGGGCTAGGCGGGTGGAGAGGGAGCAGATGATTGAGGGAGGGTGGGTAAATACACTTGAAATATCATAACATTCAAGGGTATGGGTTAAGTGAAGGAAAATGGGATTAGTGTGCCTTTATTAATAAATATTATTGGTGTCAACTCGATGGGCCGAACGGTCTTTTCTGCATTGTATGATTCTTTGACTATGTGTGGTTGGATGTCTGTGTCTTTGGCACGGTGGTACCGTGGTTATCATTGCTGCCTCAGGGACCTGGATTCGATTCCCGGAGTGCTTCACTGTCCACTTAGAGTTTGCACATTCTCCCTCTTTCTGCATGAATTTTCTCCGGGCGCTTTGGATTCCTCCCACAGGCCAAACATGTGCAGGTTAGGTGGATTGGCCATGCTAAATTGCCTCTTACTGTCAAGGGGATTAGCTAGAGCACATGCATGGATAGGACCTGGCTTGGATTGTGGTCAGTGCAGGCTTGATGGGCTGAGTGGCCTTCTTCTGCACTGTAGGATTCTATGATTTTCAACATGGTAATAGAATAACTTGAAATGTAACTTGATTGGAAATGCACTGTGGCAGCGAGGTGGGGGGGGGGGCGGTAGTGGGGGATAGGGAAATGGAGGAGGCAATGGCATGGATCTCAGTTAATGACAACATTTTCCCACGGAGTCATAGTCAGGGACTGAATACTCATTAAACGTGCATTCATTAAACGTGCTGAGTATGAATGTGATATATGTTATCTAGTTTTTATGATTAAGGGTCCTGTTTTAAAGTTTAGTTTTTTTCTACAGGCAGTCAGTATGTCTGGTGGAAATACAGCTCGGATGCTGGGAAAGCAGGATAATTACTCATTTCAGCCATGTAATGTTTATTTAGGAGAGAGCTAATGGACCTTTGTTCATAAACAGAAAAATTCCTTAGAGTTTTTGATTATAAGAATGGAAGGTGGGTTTAAGTATGCAAGGTCATGCAGAAATTGGTTAATGAAAGGAGCTGGGTAAGTAGAGGAGAATAAAACAGCTTTCAGAGATGGCTGAGATTTTGTTTAAAGACAGAGATCTGCAAGCTGCTCTGTCTATAAAAATCTCTCTGAAAGTTTCAAGACCATTTGCACTCATTATAGCAAAAATATTTATGGTTGCTAACTGTATATAAAGAGGTTTTTGAGTCTGTAAGAAGAATCTTGCTTATTGGGAACTGAAACAGTGATAAGTTAGAAAGTGGCACTGTTTCTTTTCATGTTTAAATATTGTTCAATGGGTAATTGTTAAGTTGCTTCATTTGTTAGTTATCGTCAAGCTGTGTTATTAAATAAAATTTGTTTTACAATAAAAAAAATCCCTAAGGTTACCAGGACTTGATGGTTTGAGCTATGAGAAACTGGATAGACTGGGATTCTTTTCCTCTGGAGTGTAGGAGGTTGAGGTTGAGAAACTAGAGAGCATAGGTTTAAGGTGAGAAGGGAGAGATACAAGAGTCCAGAGAGACAATTTTTTCACGCAAAGGGTGATGAGTGTCTGGAACAAGCTGCAAGAGGTAGTCATACAGGCGGCCACAATTTTGTTTTTTAAAAAGCATTTAGACAGTTATGTGGTAAAATGGGTTTCCAGGGCCAAATGCAGGCAATTGGGATTAGTTTAGTGGTTAAAAAGAGGGTGGAATGGATAAGTTGGGCCAAAGGGCCTGTTTCCATGCTGTAAACCTCTAAACCTCTCTAATTGGTCAGTGGAATTAGTTCTGGAGGGAAGCATCCTATCCTTACATTTGTGCCAAAATAGAAGATTTGTTGAGTTCTAATCCAGTGTCCTAAGGTAATTTGAGGGTTCCTGCCCAGCACCTAACACTTCCCACTTACACTTGTTTATGAAGGCTCGTTTCACAGGACTCATTATCTGCACACTGGCTGCTCAGCTGTCACTGAGTAATTGTAAAGCCTAATGAACGTGGACCTGGACACATGGTGGCAGAGCCCGATGTTTAAATCATTTGGCCATTGTAAAACAGCCAGTGCAATTCTTTACTTCAGTCACGTTATTGAATTGCTGAGGAAATAGTACACTTTCCTGTCACTATTAGACCATAATATTATAAGATGCAGGAGCAGAATTAGGCCATTCTGACTATTGAATTTGCTCTGCCATTCAGTCATAGCTGATAAGTTTCTCAACTGCAGTCCCCCGCTTTTCCCCTGTAACCTTTGATCCCCTTACCAGTCAAGAACCTATCTATCTTTATCTTAAACACGCTTAATGCCCTGGCCTCCACAGTCTCCTGTAGAATAAATTCCACAGTTTCACGACCCTCTAGTTGAAGAAATTTCTTCTCATCCTTATTTTAAAGCGTCATCCCTTTAATCTGAGATTGTGCCCTCGGGTCCTAGTCTCTCCTAAGGGTGGCATGGTAGCATGGTGGTTAGCACTGCTGCTTTACAGGGGCAAGGTCATGGGTTCAATTCCGGTCTCGGGTCACTGCCTGTGCCAAGTTTGTACCTTCTCCTCGTGTCTGCTCCAGTTTCCTCCCCCACTCCAAAGTTGTGCAGGTTAGGATGATTGGTCACGCTAAATTGACCCTCGTATCAGGGGGATTAGCAGGGTAAATATGTGGGGTGATGGCAAAGGGGCCTGGATAGGATTGTGGTTGCTGCAGACTCTATGGGCTGAATGAGTACTGTAGAGATTCTATGATTCCATTATACTAAAGGAAGCATCTTCCCCACATCCACTCTATTTCATTAATCTGCAAGTTTCGATGAAATTCCCCCCTCATCCATCTAAACTCCATCGAGTACAGACTCAGAGTTCTCAGATGCTCCTCATATATCAAACTTTTCATTCCTGGGATCATTCTGCAAACCTCCATTGGACCCTCTCCAAGGCCAACCCATCCTTCCTTAGATACGGGTCCAAAATTGCTTGCAATATTTGAAATGTGGTCCTACCAGAGCCATATAAAGCCCTTCTGTAAAGCCTTTTAAGATTCTTAAGTTGCCTTCAGTAAATTTCAATTGCTTTAGGAGGACGTATTTTTTCAAGAACATGGAGTGGAATTGAATAGGAATAGAATAGAACTCTGACCTGTATTTCTGTTCTAATTTTCAAGCCTCTGCAAAACACACCCAGCGTGCAATTATAATTATTAGCATTTTAATAGGTCAATAGGATGTCTTTTAATGCAGGGGCTGTTTCATTTTGGAGCCCATGTCGTACAAGGAGCGGGCTTGATGGTGTTTACCAACGGGTGAAACTCACAAGGTGAAATAGAACCTGTTTATTTATTTACGTCTGTGACACAGAGAATCAATTTTCAACATATTACAGCCTTATCTACTCACTATGTACATTATTGCACCTCTGTAGTGCACGGTGCCACTGATCATTCCTCTAATGTGTCCCTGAAACTGAATTAATGACATTTTCTGGCAGAATGCCTTTATTGTCACAGTACTGCCTGTTTATAGTGGGAATATTCGCCTTTTAAAAAGATGAATTATGTTGTTAAAAAAGGATCAAAGCCACAGTACCTACCTTCAAGGTACATTTATATTCTTAATGGTTTTATTCTATAAAGTGTATTAAAAGTGAAATAGTTTTATTTACATTTTCTATTTAGGGGCTTAATGCAGTGCAACATTGATGAAGTGCACAGTTATAAAATGGATGAATTATACCCAATCATTAAGCCTCTTTACAATTTTTGGAATAAAACGAATCACATATTTTTACATATTCATTCATGGGACAGAGGTTGGCCAGCATTTATTGCCCACTCCTGGTTGCCTGAGGGCAGTTGAGAGTTAACCGCATTGCTGTGGCTCTGGACTCACATGTAGGCCAGATTAGGCAAGGATGGCAGATTTCCTCCCTAAAGAGCTTAGTGAACCAGATGGGTTTTTCCATAAATTGACAATGGTTTCATGGTCATCAGACGATTCTTAATTCCAGATGTTTTTTTTATTGAATTCAAATTCTGCTGTGGCATGATTCGAACCTGGGTCCTCAGAACATTAGCTGAGTTACTGGATTAATAATTTAGTGGTAACACCACTAGGCCACTACCTCCCCTGTTCCACTTCTCTGAAGTGTACAACAATGCACATAATTATGAACTATTACTGTTTAAAGTTTAACTGCCAACTCTCAAATCCCAATAACAGTGATCAGATAGCCAGTTGACCATCTCCTTCCTATCTAGAAATAACCGGAGCAATTTTTTTAAAGTTTATTTATTAGTCACTACTCCCTCCCGCTTTTTATCTCAACATGTCCGAGAATGTCAACATCCTCCTGTCCACATTCACCATCCACTACATCCTTCTCCTTTGTGAATCCTGATGCAAGGTACTCATTAAAGACCTCACCCACCTTATCTGGCTCCAAACACAAATTCCCTCCATTGTCCTTGAGTGGACCTACCCTTTCCTTAGCTATCCTCTTCTTCCTTATATACGCATAAATAGGCTTACATTAATACTGCAATGAAGTTACTGTGAAAATCCTCTAGTCACCATACTCCGGTGCCTGTTCTGGAACACTGAGTGAGAATTTAGCATGGCCAATGCACCTAACCAGCACGTCTTTTGGATTGTGGGAAGTAACTGGAGCATCCGGAGGAAACACATGCAGACATGGGAAGAATGTGCAGACTCTACACAGACAGTGACCCAAGTCGGAAATCGATCCCAGGTCTTTAATACTGTGAGGCAGCAGTGCTAACCATTGTGCCACTCCCATATATCATGTGGCATTGCAATACAAATCCAACAAAGTCCTAAACTTGACTGCTGATCTGCGCTGTTAGGGCAATGTTGGGAGTTCATTATTAAGTTACAAGGGAAGGCGGGGTGGTGCTGAAAAGGCGAAAAGCATGTTCCTCGCTTGAAAGTACGAGTGTAGGACAGTAGATTGGTCAGGCTTTGTGTCAGTCATGGCTCAGGGAGTAGTCCTCTAATTTGTGAATGAGAAATTTTTGGGTTCAAGACCTATCTCATGGATCTGAGCACCCTGATCTAGGCTAACAGTCCAGTGGAGTTCTGAGATTCTGCTGCATCTTTGGAGACATCCTCCTTCAGATCAGACCTTAAACCAGCTTTCTCAGATGGACGTGAGAAATCTCATGTTGCAAAGGCAAGAAGGAGGGTTATCTCCAGCGATCTGGTCAATACTTATCCCTCAATAAACATCACTGAAAACAAGTTATGTGATCATTATCATATTGATGAATGTGCTAACTTGCCATGTATAAATTGGCTGCCGTGCTTCCTACAAAATAGATTCCAGTACAGCTACAAGACACTGGCATCTACCTAGCAAAAAAAGCACTTCGCTGGCCATAAAGAGCTTTGGAATGTCCTGAAGTTGTGAAAGGTGCCATGCCAACCTGGCAGTACCAATCCGTTCCAGGGAACAATTCCAGGCCACTGCCTGGTCATGTCCTTGTCCCCCGGGGAGAGAGGGCTATACTCACTTTCCTTGTCTGGGGGGGAGAAGGTGGAGAGGATCCCCACAACAGATTCATGTCTGGGTGAACCTGTTGTAAATCTCACTGATGTGATGTATGAAAATATGCCTGGGGTTAATATCTAATGAGGGGAGGGGGAATGTCTATAATGACCTTTAAATGTATTAAAATCAGGTTTGTGTATGTTGTGATTTTGCTGCCAGCCTGGAGCAGTGAAAATTGGATCTTGTCATTGAGATTTGTGACTTCTGGGTTTCATTGCATCCTGAACTCTTACAGCCGTTGCTGAAGACAGAGAGCATGGGTCCAACATCATCCCCTCTGTCACTGCTGATAATCAGATTACAGGGATTATATCACTATTTTCTACTGTAATAGAGCAATACAAAACTGTCTAAAATTCATTTGAATATTTGATGCTTTGCTGTAGTTAAGCCAAAAAATGTAGGGCAGAATTGTCTCAACAAATTTCTAAGGGGACGTCTTTTCCAAGTAAATTCTAAATACTGAACCAGCAATAAAATGGGAAAGCTTCAGACTCGTTTTTTCAAGAAGAAAAATCCAATCTTACAACGCTTAAGCCAAAAAAAAAGGCACAATATTATTCTCGCCAGTAGGGGGAAGGGGCAGACTCTATACTCACTAGGAAGCCTGTTGCTAAACTCCAGGGGCGCTATTGCACTGGCACCCTGATCTCCCAGTGAATTGTCTACAAACAATGTACAGTGAGATGTCCTGTCAATCCCACCCTACCCCCATAGACATCAGGACTCATTGCCAGTTGCTCCCTGTCCAGACACTTACCCTGATCACTGCCCCTCTCCCCGACTGCCCCTGCCCCAAGTTGATCAATCCCCACCGCCCCCTCTGGTTCATCAACTCCCTGTCTCCCCCTGCAGAGATCTCCCTCTCCCTCACCCTCTAAGGTGATACCCCTGCCTCTCCCTTTCATGGCCCTGCCCCTTATGCCCCACCCCCTCAGGCCCCACCTCCTCATGCTCCTCCCTCTTGACACTGTCCAAAACACACTTTAGCATCTTGATGATATTCCAATCATCTGTTTGTTCTGCTCCACCCCTTCCCCCCCTCCCCCACTCCTTTCATTTTGGTAATCTTTCCCGGTATATTCTGCTCTTCACTCTTTCACTCCATTACACTGAAAACCACCAGCCAACACTTGGTGTGATTTATAATATGACCTGCTTGAAAGGGGTGTGGATCCCTCATTGTTCAGCTTCGTCTTTTGACAAAGGCCAAGTTATCACCAAGATACTACAGGCGCAATCCGGACAGTGCCCTTTGGGGCAGCAAAGGGACACAGCGGTTAGTACTGCTGCCTCACAGCTTCAGGGACCTGGGTTCAATTCCCGCTTGGGTCACTGTGTGAAATCTGCACATTTTCCCCCATGTCTGCATGGGTTTTCTCTGGGTGCTCCAGTTTCCTCTGACAGTCTGGAAGATGTGCAGTTTAGGTGTATTGGCCATGCTAAATTGCCCCTTAGTGTGCCAGGAGGCGTGGGTTAGAGAGATTAGCAGGATTAAGGGTGTTCAAATGGTCAGTGGATAGGCATATGGATAGCATTGGAATAGGTTAAGTTCGAGGATCATAAAATTGGTTCCATTGGTCAGCGCAACATCGAAGGCCGAAGGGCCTGTACAGCGCTGTAATGTTCTATGTTCTAAATATGTGGGTTTAAAAGGATAGGTCTTGGGTGGGATTGCTGTCTGTGTAGACTCGATGGGATGAATGGTCTCCTTCTGCGCTATGATAGATCCTATGATAGGCTTGGAGGACTGAAGTACCTGCTCATGTAATTTTCTTTGTTCTTTGTCTTCAAGTTCATTAACTACGTGCCCCTGTGTGGAACATTTGGACTGGGTTTTGTTGAAAGCCCTACCTTATCTCACAGGTCGCAAATTACCAGGAATGTTCCTCCCACCTCCCATCTCATCCCCCTCTCTACCCCCCAATAACAGAGACTACATAACAAAAATAATTCTGAGGACTGAAAGTCATCATATAAATGCAAATTCCTTCTTCACCTGTATGTATGAGTGAAGTGACCTGTGGTGAATTTTACATTGCCGTGGCTGATGCACTAATCGATGTTAGACACACATGACAGACCATATACACAGCATGGCAAAAGATCAATATCTCAGAAGGTGATGAAATGTGGCAAAGCTGATGTTGTGAGATTAGATTCAGCAAGAGCTGAATAAAGAGTGACTAGGGAGAATAGAGCCAACATTTCGAGGCTGAAAGAGGTGGAGAGTCAACAACACTTAGGAGTCTGGGGAGGGAGGGCGGGGGGGCAAACTGATAGAAGTCTACAAGATTATGAGGGGCATGAGCAAAGTGGATAGTCAGAAGCTTTTTCCCAGTGCAGAAGAATCAATTACTAGGGGTCATAGGTTTAAGGTACGAGGGGCAAGGTTTAAAGAAGATGTACGAGACAAGTCTTTTACACAAAGGCTGATGGGTGTCTGAGCTTGCTGCTGGAGGAGGTAGTGGAAGCAGACAATGACAGTGACTTTTAAGGGGCATCTGGAGAATTATATGAGCAGGATGGGAATAGAGGGACACGGTCCACAGATGGGTAGGGGATTTTAGTTCAGAGGGGCAGCATGGTCGGTGCAGCTTGGAGGGCTGAAGGGCCTGTTCCTGTGCTGTAATTTTCTTTGTTCTTTGTTTGTTCCTTGCGCATCAGTTGCTGAAAGTAAGCGTGCAGGTACAGCAGACATTAAAGAAGGCGAATGGTATGTTGACTTCATAATGACAGGATTTGAGTATAGGTATAGGAATGTTTTTGCTGCAATTTTATAGGGCATTGGTGAGGCCACACTTTGAGTATTGTGTAGAGTTTTAGTGTCCTTATCTGAGAAAGGAAGTCCTTGCTATAGAGGGAGTAGAGTGAAAGTTTACCAGGCTGATCCCTGGGATGGCAGGTCTGTCATATGAGGAGAGATTAAGTCAGTTAGGATTTAATTCACTGGAGTTTAGAAGAGTGAGAGCGGAACTCATAGAAACTTATAAAATTCTAACAGAGGTTAGACAGAGTAGATTCAGAACTAGGGGTCATCGTTTGAAGATATGTCTTTTTAGGACTGAGGTGAGGAGAAATTTCTTTGCCCAGAGGATGGTGAAAAAGCGAAATTCATGACCATAGAGTGTAGTTGATGGTAAAGCATTGTGTGATGTCAAGAAGAAAGTAGACAAGGCTCTAGGGGCTAAAGGAACTGAGACATATGGGGGGAAGGTGGGATCAGGATATTGAATTTGATGATCAGCTATGATCAAAATGAATGGTGGAGCAGGCTTACAGATCCGAATGGCTTATTCCTAACTCGAGTTTCTATGGATGACCATTTGTCACTCAGACTCAAAATGTTGGCTCTATTCTCTCTCAGTAAGAAGTCTCACAACACCGGGTTGAAGTCCAACAGGTTTATTTGTAGTAAACGTCACTAGCTTTTGGGGTTTGCCCCTGAGTGGAGTTCTGATCACAGACAGATCACAAACTGTTTGTGATCAGAACTCCCACTCATCTGATGAAGGGACAAACCCCGAAAGCTAGTGACGTTTACTACAAATAAACCTGTTGGACTTTAACCTGGTGTTCTGAGACTTCTTACTGTGTTTACCCCAGTCCAACGCCAGCATCTCCACATCATGTCTATTCTGTCTCCACAGAGGCTGCCGGACCTGCTGAGACTTTCCAGCATTTTCTGTTTATGTTTCAGATTCCAGCATCGCCGTGAAGCAGCGACCCTGTGAGCATCTTGCAGGAGCTGCAGGGATAAGGTGGGAGGACAGAGATGATGAGGTGCTGCAGCATTTATGGGTAGCCTGATTATGATGACTGGGTGACTTTCTATAAAAAGACATGAGTCATTAGCGTTGAGATAATTGGCATTCAAGTTGATATTATGCTAAATGAGATGCTGCCGTTTACAGATTTCCAGATTTTTAGTGTGACAATGCTGTTCAAAGAAAAGATATTGGGGGGGGGCGGGGGGGGGGGTGCAAATAGTGTTGGAGACCAGGACCTCAATTTCACTTGCACTGGGGATTTGTGGGCCTTCTGAGTTGCCAAATGAGTTTCTGGGGTAAAATTAAAAAGCATGGTAACAAATTTAAGAAGAGTCACCAGATTTGCTTACAAGTGACGGAGTTGAAGTATAAATTAAGGGCAGCATGGTGGCACAATGTTATCAGTGCTATCTCACAGCGTTAGGGGACTCGGGTTCGATTCCCAGCTTGGGTCATTGTCTGTACAGAGTCTGCACCTTCTCCTCAAGTCTGCGTGGATTTCCTCCGGGTGCTCTGGTTTCCTCCGACGCTCCAAAGATGTGCTGGTTAGGTGCATTGGCTGTGCTAAATTGCCCCTTAGTGCTGGAGGATTAGCTGGGTAAATGTATAGGGTTACGCGGATAGGGCCTGGGTGGGATTATTGTCGGTGCAGGCTCGATGGATTGAATGGCCTCCTTGTGCACAGTAGGATTTCTACAATTCTATGAAAATCAGAGATCAGCAGTACCTGGAGGACACAGGTCACAACTTGGACATTTTTGCCTAACCACTTTAATTAATATACTATGTCCGTGAACCAGTTTTGCTGGACTTCCAGCATCTGAACTAGAAAAATCTTTCCTTCTGCTATCATGAGCCACAATAAGCCGTATTGCACTGGTGATGATTTGCTTCAGGTTGTTCCACTACAATGGTTTTAATTTACCTTCATGGTAAATGTGCAAGGTTACTGGGATTGGGCCTGGATGCTCTTCAAAGAGCTGATGCAGACCCGATGGGCTAAATGGCCTCCTTCTGTACTGTGGGTATTCTATGATTTTATTCCTCAGTCATAAGCACACATCAGGTTCTACCTAAAACTTTGCTACACTTCATGAACTCAGTTCATCCTCACTTAAAGAATGAAAGAAAAGTTATCATTGGAAGAATACAAAGTGAGGTAACAGACTGAGTGCCCCATGATTTATATAAGTCCAGGAATAGTCTTATTTAACCACGAGCACTTTTAAAAAAGGACTGAGTGCCATTGATGCCACAGAAAGTGTTATAACAAGGAGAGCCATATAACCTGTAAATATCTGCTATAGATCAATATTAAAAATGGAAAGATAGGGTTTAATTGTGGATTTAATCCTGATAACAGGAGACCTGTGGGGGTGTTGTGGGGTGTTTGGGAGGGTGAATCCATATCTTGTCCTTTCCCCATCCCCAAGAACTGCTGGCCCAATCACATGACTGGCAGCTTGGCAGCACCACCACGAGTAGTGGCCACTGCAGGAATTGCACCTAGAGGATGAGGGTGCATTGATGGTCATGAGGCACACAATCATGTAACTGGAGTTTGGGCGGGATGCTGAGGATATGCAGCACTGTTGGTGCCATATTTGGTATGGTGGCGGGGGTCACTCGATGGGCCACGAATTGTGTGAAAAGGACATCCCACCCTCACAGGCCACCAGATGATCTCCCCAAACATGACAGGAGATCACTGGTTCTTACTGGTCACTTAATGGGTTCAATTGGACTCCAGGAGGCTGGGCCACCATTATCCATTTGCAAGATACCATGATGGCAAGAAGATGATGGGCGTGCCACTCACTGCCTTCCTGCACCATCTTGCCAGCCTTCCTGCCTCCCAGCCTGTTTCCTGAAAAAAAATAGCCCAATTTTCTTTGGCTTTAGCAGTTGCTCTGATCTCCATAGAAGACATAGAATCCTTACAGTGCTGAAGGCGGCCATTCGGCCCATTGAGTCTGCACCAACCCTTCGAAAGAGCACTCTATCTAAGCCCACGCTCATGCCCAGCCCAGTAATCCCACTCATTGATCATGGCCAATCCACCTAACCTACACACCTTTGGACCTGTTTTCAGTAGTGGATTTGGTGAGGACCCTGGATTCAGCTTCATTTTTGGACCATTCTCCCTCCAGGGCCAGAGGGCCAAAGCCAAGAAAATCCACAATTGGAGTCTATACGTACAATGGGGTAGTTACATTAGCGACTATATCAACCATTCTGAAAAGCTCACATCAGCCTCCCTCCTACATGCTTCCTCACAGCATTTACTGAAACAACGCCAGCCTTTCCACACCAGCTATTTTTACATCTCGCAGGCTGTGTCACATAGCCTGGCAAATGTTCCAGTTTCAAATGCACAAAATTAAACTGACTGGCTTTGATCCTTACTTTTCAGATAGAAGGCATGTTTTAGTTCAGTTCCCTAACATGTAGGATCAGACCATCCACATCTACCTTCATCCGGCAATATAAAAAACATAGGAACAGGAGCAGGCCATTCGGCCCTTCAAGTCTCCTCTGCCATTCAATGTGATCGTGGCTGATCCTCTGTCTCAACACCATGTTCCCACCTTCTCCACATACAGTTTGATGCCACTAAAATCTAAAAAAATGATCTATTTCTTTCTTGAATACACTCAGTGACTTGACCTCCACAACCTCCTGGGGGAGAGCATTCGACACGTTCCCTTTGAGTGAAAATATTTTTCCTCATCTCAAATAGTATCCATATCCCGAGAATCTGTCCCCTGGTTTTAGTTTCCCCAACTCGGGAAAACATTCTCCCTGTAGTTAGCCTGTCCTAGTCCTGTTAGAATTTCATCCATTTCAATTAGATCTCCTCTCATCTTTCTAAAGGGGTCGGCATGGTGGCATAGTGGTTAGCACTGCTGCCTCACAGCACCAAGGACTTGGGTTCGATTCCCAGCTTGGATCACTGACTGTGCGGAGTCTGCACATTCTCCCCGTCTCAGTATGGGTTTCCTCCAGGTGCTCTAGTTTCCTCCCACAGTCTGAAAGATATGCTGGTTGGGTGCATTGACTCGAACAGGTGCTGGGGTGTGGTAACTTAGGGATTTTCACAATAACTTCATTGAAGTGTTAATCTAAGTTTTACTTGTGACTTTTAAATTAACTTTAAACTCTAGTGAATACACTAGTTGAACTGATATCTCCTCATAGCACTTTTGCCCTCAACCCTGGTATCAGCCTAGTCAATCTCCCTCTATGGCAAGTAGATCCTTTCTTAGGTAGGAAGACCAAAACTGCACACAGTACTCCAGTTAAAGACACACCTCCAATATTTATGTTTAAATTTATTTAAGTGTTACAAGTAGGCTTACATTAACACAATAAAGTTACTGTAAAAATCCCCATGTCACCACACTCTGATTTGAATTTGATTTAGTTTATTATCGTCACATGTATTAGCACACAGTAAAAAATATTGTTTCTTGCGCGCTACACAGGCAAAGCATACCGTTCACACAGAAGGAAAGGAGAGAGTGCAGAATGCAGTGTAATAGTCATAGCTAGGGTATAGAGAAAAATCAACTTAATGTGAGGTAGGTCCATTCAAAAGTCTGAGGACAGCAGAAAGAAGCTGTTCTTAAGTTGGTTGGTACGTGACCTCAGGCTTTTGTATCATTTTCTAGACAGAAGAAGGTGGAATAGAGAATGTCTGGGATGCATAGGGCCCCTAAGTATGCTGGCTGCTTTTCCGAGACAGCAGGAAGTATAGACAGTTCAATGGATGGTAGACTGGTTTGTGTAATGGATTGGGCTACATTCATGACCTTTTGTAGTTTCTTGTGGTCTTGGGCAGAGCAGGAGCCATACCAAGCTGTGATACAATTAGAAAGAATGCTTTCTACAGTGCACCTGTAAAAACTGGTGAGAATCTTGGTGACATGCCAAATTTCCTTAGTCTTTTGTGAAAGCAGAGGCATTGGTGGGCTTTCTTACTATGTGGCATGGGGGGCCAGGACAGGTCACCTATTCCAGTCCCTGTTCGCATACACTGAGGAAGAATTTAGCATGGCCAATGCACCTCACCATCACATCTTTTGGACTTATACCGAGTTCTTGATTTTACTCCTGAAGCCAATGTTATATAGTATCCAACTGTAACTCTGGTTCGATTTCCAGTACTCTGAAGAAAATTGAATCTCTGTATCATAGAATCCCTACAGTGCAGAAGGAGGTCATTTGGCCCATTGAGTCTGCACCGACAACAGTCCCACCCAGGCCCTATCCCCATAACCCCTTGTATTTACCCTAACAGGTCTCCTTGACACTAAGGGGCAATTTAGCATGGCTAATCCACCTAACCCGCGCATCTTTCTGATTGTGGGAGGAAACCAGAGCACCCGGAGGAAACCCAGGCAGATCACGGGAAGAATGTGCAAACTCAACACAGACAGTGACTGAAGCGGGAATTGAACCCAAGTCCCTGGCACTATGAGGCAGCAATACTAGCCTAGCCACTGTGCCACCATGCATCCATGAATCTGATTTCCCATCATTTTGCTGCCGGGTAAATCCCGAGAGATTGGAGATGATTTCCATTTGGAGATTTTCTGTCATTTGGGAACTTTCTTTTATTCACAGGTTGATTTCTTTCTGCTAAGTGCCAACATGCAAAATTCCTGCACTTTCATTATATTCAACTTGGCCAAACCTTCTGCCAAAATGTAACTATTAAACTCTTTTATTTTTACTTTTATTGGCAAAGGAAAAACAGAGAGTATCCTCGTCCAATTCAATTCTGCTGGAAGAGTTTATTCATTAGTGTCACAAGTTGGCTTACATTAATACTGCAATGAAGTTACTGTGAAAATCCTCTAGTCGCCACACTCTGGCATCTGTTCAGGTACACCAACTTAGCATGGCCAATGCATCTAACCAGCACATCTTTCGGACTGTGGGAGAAAAGCGGAGTACCCAGAGGAAACCCATGCAGACATGGGGCAACAGACTCTGCACAGACAGTGACCCGAGGCTGGAATCAAACCTGGGGATGGGATGAGGGAAAGAACATGCCAATACTGATGAAGAGAGTGTCCGATCTCTGTGAGGGATAGTTGACCGGCAGATCAGAGCACCCTGGAAAAATGATGTCCGAGTGCTCTGAAGTTGGCCTCACCAATATGTTTAGACTGCGCTTCAACAATTCTCTCCTCTATCCTCCCCCATCCAGAAAAATGACTGACTTTTGAAAGATTGCGACCTGGAGCATGTCAAAAAGACCTGCGCAGAGGAGTCCTGTTTTCTCGCTGTTATGATAAATTTTGGGAGGGGAAAATTCTACCCAACATATCCTAAGTTATTTTCCTCAACATTTTGGTGCACTGCCTGTTTTCATGATTGATTGATGTATACCTGAGCCCTGGCCAGTCACTAGAATCCTTAACATTAAAGTGCACATTAGATGGACATTGATGATCCGATTTCTGAGTCAGCTTCAGAGACAGCTGTAGTCCTTTAACTATTAGTACATGTATGATATTGTCTCTGTTATCCAGTAGTTCAAACAAACAGCTTATACCACTTACATAAAGAACAAAGATCAGTACAGTATAGGAACAGGCCCTTTGGCCTCCCAGCCTGTTTACTTATCTAAACCAACCGCTAATATCCCTCTATTCCCCATTTGTTCATGTGTCTATCCAAATAAGTCTTCAATAAGGCTAATGTATCTGCCTCAATCACCTCGCCTGTTAATACATTCCAGGCCCCCCACCACCCTCTCTATAAAAAACTACCCCTGCACATCTCCCCTGAACCTTTCCCCCCTTATTGTGAACTTGTGCCTCCTTGTAATTGTCATTTCTGCCCTGGGAAAAAGCTCCAACTGTTCACCCTACCTGTATCTCTCATAATTTTATAATCTTCTTTCAGGTTGTCCCCTCAGCCTCTGTTTTTCCAGGAAGAACAATCCCCATTTATTCAATCTCTCCGCACAGCTAATACCTTCCATACCAGGCAACATCTTGGTAAACCTTTTCTGTACTCTCCCCAAAGCCTTCCACGCCCTTCTGGTAGTATGGTGACCAGAATTGGATGCAGTAATTAAAATGTGGCCTAACCAACATTTTATATAGCTGGAACATAATTTGCCGACTTTTATACTCGATGCCCCATATATGATTTAACTTGGTTCCAATGGAGTCCTGAGCTTCAACTCGCTCATTCCTTTGTGCATCATTTAAAGCATTTTCTGACCACGTCACCACCCCACCCTCATCCCCCAACCCTACCCCACCAAACAGAATCTCTGCCTTTTGCCGCAAAGGTTCACTTTTGTTCCTCAGGCTTTGAACACTTTACTGTCAATTTCATTTCAGTGTGACCCTCCAAGCGTCTCCCACTCAGGGTCAGCAGCGGCCAATGTAAATGATCCCAAATGTGACTCAAAATAAATTATTTGGTTTGATTGATTACTGATACAGTGCAAAGTATTATTTGTTTCTTCAGAAGGAATTCTTCAAAATGCTGCTAATGAAAATACAACAAAACTTACTCCAACTTATAAATCAAAAAAGAGTTTAATAAAGAAACATCATGACTCCAAATCTGGGGCTTTGCCCTGATCCACTCCAAGCTCTCTGCCATTGTATAGGGTTCTTTATTTATAGTGAATCAGCTGGTTAGCTGACTATTACATCACTGTGATTGATTCCAAGTTTTACTGGGTCAGCTGACCCTTATATCTTATTTCCATTGGTCAGAATACATTGTTTCTTGTGTGCTGTACTGACAAAGCATACCATTCATAGAGTGCATAGCAGAGATGGGAGGGAGAGGGTGCAGTCCATAGCGTCACAGTCATAGCTCGGATATAGAGAAAGATCAGCTTGATATAATGCCCTTTTCACATGAGTGTTCTGTGTTGCTACCACAGCCGTTGTGGTACTTCCACCTCATTCCTGCTTAAACAATCACATATTATTCCGCCTTCTGTGTGCATCTTTGCTCGATGTTATGCATTGCGCCCTCTGCTCCAGCTGCTGATGCTGCCGGACAAGTTCGATAAAAATGTCTTGGAATTGTTTTTTCCCATAAAAGTGCTGCTCTCTTAACATTTGCAAGCCCAGGCCCACTTGACGTAGAAGATCGGAGCAGGAAGAGGCCATTTGGCCCTTCGAGCCTGCTCTGCCATTCATCGTGATCATAGCTGATTGTCCAACTCAATAGCTTGCTCCCTATAACCTTTGATCACAATCACCTCAAGTGTTACAGAAACACAGCACAGGAGGAGGCCATTCGACACTTGAATCCATCGATTGTAATACATAAATCTCATCTGTCCCCAGCCCTGCTGCTGATAGACACAATCGGTTCAGCGTTGTAACTGAGGATTTAGAACAAAAAAGTGTTTGGTAAATGAAAATGTGAGTTGAGAATTTGTGAGACAATGGGGGACACTTTTTTGCCCCCCACTCCCTACCCTGCCGCCACGTCGTAAATGTTTGTGAGAAGAACATGGTTATATTTCCACGCCTAATGATGAAGAGATGCAATCTTTTCCTGCATCATTAATCAAGGCCGACAACTCAGGACAACACAATGCACTCTGTACGCCTGAAAATAATTCAGCATCGAGCCACTGTGATTCTACGATGCCATTGATTAAGTTATTGATGACTTGGGCAGAAGGGATAGGGGGTGGGAGGGAGGGTGAAGACCCGCAGAGGAAATTGGAAGCCTGCCTACCGTGACCAGGTTTCGATTGTGACTGCACCATATCAAGGAGCCGATGCAATCAAAATTCAACAAGTGTGCGGCCAGTCATTTATTAAAGTTGCTTGCCCATGCGGAGAAGGGGAATTCTTGAGAGGCCTGACATTGGAGTTTGAGAAATGCAAAGCTCTGCTCTCTCTCGCTCTCTCGCCACTGCACAAAGAACCCCAGTGCAGACTGAGAGGTGGATTAGTCACTGCGAGGCATGAAGGACAATATCAGGTGTCCACACATAAGTGGCATTAATCCTCGATTTAATAGCGCTGGCTAATCATTCGGCAAATGGGTAATTTAATGTGTCTCGCAGTCTTTTGAGGATGGAGCAATAATCCATTACTGCTTCATGGTAGTTTTAACAATGCTTTCAGAAGATTGTTGGAAATACATAGCATCGTTAATTAAACCTCACCTGCAAATTATTCTCTCGTACCTTCTCTGTTCAGGTTTTTTTTTAAAAGCTGCAAATGGTGGGAAAGTGAAATAAAAACAGAAAAAGTGTTGGGAATGCATAGCTCACCCTGCCACCAACTGCTTGGAGAGAAGATGGGTTTGATTCTATACAGAGACCACTTGACACAGTAATGCTTCACGAAGCACCTATGGGCAATTTGGACCCCCCCTCTTTCACGGGATGTTGGTGTCGCTGGCAAGGCTAGTTTTTTGTTGCCCACCCCTAACTGCCCCTAAACTGCATGGTTTGCTAGGCCATTTCGGGGGGGGAGGGGTTAAAATCAACCCCTTTCTTAGAAAGACTACAGTGTAGAAGGAGGCCACTCGGCCCATCAAATCTGCACCAACAACAATTCCACACAGGCCCTATCTTGTCACCCCACATATTTGCCCCACTAATCCCTCTAAACTTACACCAACCAAGACATTAAGGGTCAATTTAGCATGGCCAATCAACTTAACCCGCTCTTCTTTGGACTGTAGGAGGAAACCTATGCAGACACAGGGAGAACAGGCAGACTTTACACAGACAGTAACCCAAGCTGGAAATCTTATCCATGTCACTGGAGTTGTGAGGCAGCAGTGCTAACCACTGTGCCACTGTGCCAGCCATTACTTCCGGAGTCTTATGTAAGCCAGACTAGGTAAGGACAACAGATTTCCAGTCCCTAAAGGTCATTAATCAACCAAATGTTTTTTTTTAGTGACAATCAGTTGATAGCTTCATGGTCACCATTGGAAACTAGCTTTCAATTCAAGACAGAAACATACAAACATAGAAAATAGGCCATTCGGCCCTTTGAGCCTGCTCTGCTGTTCATTTTGATCGTGGCTGATCATCAAATTCAATATCCTCTTCCCCCTTCCTCCCATATCCCTTGATCCTTTTAGCCCCAAGAGCTATATCTAATTTCTTCTTGAAATCACACAATGTTTTGGCCTCAACTACTTTCTACGGGAGTGAATTCAACACATTCATCAGGCTCTGGGTGAAGAAATTTCTCCTCACTTCAGTCCTAAAAGGCTTACTTATCCCTTCGCCTCAAACTATGGACCCTAGTTCTGGATTTCCCCATCACTGGGAGCATTCTTTCTGAACCTACCAAGTCTAACCCTGTTAGAATTTTATAAGCTTCTATGAAGTCCCCCTTTTCTAAACTCCAGTGAATATAATCCTAACTGACTTAATCATTTTTCGTATGACAGACCTGCCATCCCAAGAATAAACATTCACTGCACTCCCTCTATAGCAAGGACATCCTTCCTCAGATAAGGACACCAAAACTGCACACAATACTCCAGGTATGTCCTCACCAATGTCTTATTAAGTTGTTATTAGTTTTATTTAAACCCCAGCAGTTGTCATGGTGGGATTTGAGCCCAGAGCTTCATGAACCCTTTAGCCCGGGTCTCTGGATTTCCAGACCAGTGACATTATCGCTATCCTACTCCAATATAAAGCAAGCTTTTTTCTTTTGCAATATGGCCAGCATTCATAGAGTCATAAAATCCCTACAGCACAGAAGGAGGCCACTCAGCCCATCGGGTCTGCACCAGCACAATCCTACCCAGGCCCCCTATCCCTGAAAACCCATATATTTGTCTTGCTAATTTCCCTGACACTAAAGGGCAATTTAACATGGCCAATCAACTTAATTTGCACATTTTTGGACTTTGGGAGGAAACCGGAGCACCAGAGAAAATCCACACAGACACAGGGAGAACATGCAAACTCCACACAGACTGTAACCCAAGAAGGGAATCGAATCTGGGTCCCTGGCGCTGTGAGGCAGTAGTGCCACTGTGTTGTCCATTTTCTGATTTTATTTCTAATTTCTAGCAACTATAGTCCAAAGATGTAGGTCAGGTAGATTGGCCATGCTAAATTGATCGTCAGTGTCAGGGGAAATAGCAGGGTAAATGCATGGGGCTATGGGGATAGGGCCTGGGTAGGATTGTGGTTGATGCGGACTCAATGGGCTAAATGGCCTCCTTCTGCACTGTAGGATTCTGTGATTCATTGTAATTTTTTTTTCTTCTTTTTAAACAAGAGATTAGTCCTTCACCTTCCAGCTCTCAAACTAAAGCTTACAGCCAGAGAGATGCCTGCATATTATATTTCTTTGATTGTTACGCCTCTCAATCCTCGTTCATTTGGTTTCCTTGTTGGCAGCATGTGATCAAGCTCTCACTTCAGAAACCTCACTCTCCACAATTAATCACCGCCAATTATAATAATTAATGACAACTATGAAGGTGGAAGAATGCCTAAGTACTCATTTGATATGTTCCTGGGTAATAGACCGGATCAACTCTCTACCACAGCCTTTACACAAAGGATTAGTAATTGGATTCCTGCTTTGATGAGCACACTTGGGGTTGCATCATGTCCCTGACAGGGGAAGGTGCCTCCTGTAAATCATTCCCGTTCTCTGTGTGACGCTGGAACCAGACTCGGAATAATGCCACAATCGAATTTCATCAGGCTTTCAGTACCACGGTCAGTTCTTCCGAAAAGGAATGGGAACAGTTTAGTGCCCTGCTTACAAAAGGTGCACTGGAATTTTACCACCCTGCCCACCACAAGAACTGAGGGGTGGATAATAGGAAGGTCCGTGGATCTCGGGCATGATTTTACGGTTTTGGGCCAAGTGAGGCTCTGGTGTCTAATTATGGAGGTTACTGTTACTAACTTTACAAGGTAGTTTCCAAATGCAAATCCGGATTTTCAATGGATGAGAGAGGGTCACTTGTGCCTACCATCAACGTGAGTTTGAGTGCTGGCCTTGGGCTGATGTGGTGGCACAGTGGTTAGCACTGCTGTCTCACAGTGCCAGAGACACAAGTTCGATTCCTGCCTTGGGTGACTATTTGGAGTTTGCACATTCTCCTTGTTTTTTCCATCCAGACGCTCCAGTCTTCCCCCATACTTCAAAGATGTGCAGGTTAGATTGGCTGGCCATGTCAAATTGCCCCTTAGTATCAGGGAGGTTAGTAGGGTAAATATGTGTGGTTATGGGGATAAGGCCTGGATGGGATTGTTGTTGGTGTAGGTTTGAAGGGCTGAATGGCCTCTTTCTGCATTGAAGGGATTCTATGATTCTATTCTACTGCAGGAGCATATTTAGTCAGTCTGCTGTACCACAGTGCGCTAAACATGCCTAAAATGCTCAACGTAGACTCTCTAGTTGTCTATCTGCTACAGATAGCCACAATAAACAACAAGTGAACACTGGAAGATTTGACAGAGAACTCTTAAAAATTCAGGAATGTTCAAGTCCAGGAATCAAGAAATCCGAGATTGACATTCCAGTTCTGCATTGTCAGAGGTGCTGTTTTCAGAATGACATTAAACCAAGGCCATCTTGGGTGGATGCAGAAGGTCCCAGGGTACGGAGCTGGGAATTATTCCTGGTGCCCTGGCCAATGTTACCCTTTGACCAACATCACTAAGAACCAGTTAAGACCTAAAAGTTGACAAACTCCTTCCTGGTTGTATCATAGCTTGATATGGCTCCTGCGATGACTAAGCCTGCAAGAAACTACAAGGGTTGTGCACATAGCCCAGTCTATCATGCAAACTAGCCTCGCATCCATTGACTCTGCCTAAACTTCCTGCTACTTTGGAAAAGCAGCCAGCGTAATTAAGACCCACGCACCCTGGGCATTCTCTCTTCCACCTTCTTCTGTCAGGAAAAAGATACAAAAGTCTGAGATCATGTACCAATCGACTCAAGAACAGTTTCTTCCCTACTGCCATCAGACTTTTGAATGGACCTACCTTGCACTAAGATGATCTTTCTCTACGCCCTAGTTATGACTGTTACACTGCATTCTGCACCCTCTCCTTCCCTTCTCTATGTACGTATGCTTTGTCTGTATAGCACAGTATGTGAATACATGTGACAATAATAAATCAAATCAAAGGATGCTTGTTTCAAACCAAGAAAAGTAGGACATAGATAGGGAGATAGCATAGCGTATTAGCAAATGAATGTGGAGCACCAAAATGTTAGAATATTCAAATGTAGATCACGTTTCACATATTTTTGTAACTCTGAGGGTAGCCGCTTGCTGTATTGAACCAGACAAAACCAGTTTGTAGTCACCACATTTTATATTGTGAAGCTTTAATTAAAAATAAAGAGACACTAGCATTAACTGATTCTATGATTTAGAAAATAAGCTGAAGGAGCTCATAGAGATTAATGGGCGTCATTCGCTGGTTTACTGATAATGAAACCCATCATGCATTCCCGACCCTCTGGGTACACAAGACAAATTGTGTTGAACAGCGCTTCCCCCGGTGTAATAGCGAGGCATCCGTCTGAAGCTGGGTCAGATTATCCTAGTTTGTGTTATGGGATATACTTCAATCATGTTCTTCACGAGGAAATTCTCCAACAACCCATCATCTCGATTCACCCACAAAACCTAAATAAGTGTTAACCGCGTACAAGCAATTGCAATTCTAAGTTAAGAGTAATCAATCGAGCTGTGGAAAATGGGAATAACAGGGTGGAACAAAATAGGTTGCAGGCTACAATGGATTTGAATCAAAGGCAGTTTGAGATGGAGGTGAATCTAAATAGAAAAAAGACAGTTTGATCAGCCTGAGGACTGGGCATTAGTTCACAGAATTCATGAACAAGTTTTTTATTTTAAGGAAGGGAAGTTCTCATTAAATCTACTTGCTTTGCTTTGTCTGATTCTGCAACATTGAATAAGAATACTGTTATCCTCCTGTGTTAACAACTACTAGTAGCCAGTATCTAAACGGCAAAGTGATATGTTTTGCCTCTGAGTCATGGCTGTTCTCTGAATATATTGCACTTAATGAGGTTATCACCGAAGGATTCTTCTTTCTCGAAAGGTCAATGAAGTAACTGTCCTCGTGTTTTGCTCTTTTGTCTGGGCGTTGTTCTTTGTCTATTCCTCACCCGCCAGCCACAATTGTGTGTCACTTAGAAAGTTTATTTTATACAGCGCTGCATTGAAATTATATCTTATCGAGTGTAACACTGGATCAGTTTGGTCCATTGTCTATTCAGGCAAATGAGTACCTGATGGTGTGTGCGCTTGTTGAATATTTAAATAGAATGTTTTATGTTTGAAAGGGTGCGTTTTGATTTATCGAGCAATTCCTTTGAATGATGGTTTTGCACTGACTGGGTGGAACCAGAAAGAGAAGTCTATCCCTTGAGGGGGGTCTCACACCCGGCAGTTTTAGTAGCTCAATAATCCCTTGATTTGTATTGACAGTATTATATGGATGCACATCCACATTGTCTTGATGTGAAAATGCCAGAATCATAGCACTCAAAATCAAAGCAAAGTAATGCTGAACAGGAGCAGAGCAGGAAGTACTGCAACAGCAGTGGCACAGTGGTTAGCACTGCTGCCTCACAACTCCAGGGACCCGGGTTCAATTCCTAGCTTGGGTCACTGTCTGTGGAGTTTGCACATTCTCCCCGTGTTTGTATGGGTTTATTTCGGGTGCTCCGATTTCCTTCCACAGTCTGAAAGATGTGCAGGTTAGATGAATTGACCATGATAAATTGTTCTGTTGGTGTCCCAAGATGTGCAGACTAGTTGGATTAGTTATGGGACATCATAGAATCTGACAGTACAGAAGAAGGCATTCAGCCCTTTGAATCTACACCAAACTTAATCCAACCCAGACCCTATCTCCATACATTTATCTTAGTTAGTTCCACTGACACTGTGGGGTGATTTAGCATGGACAATCCACCTAACCCACACATTTGTGGACTGTGGAAAGAAACCGGACCACCTGGAATAAACCCATACAGATCCAGAGAGAATGTGCAATCTACACACAGATAGTGATCCAAGCCGGAAATCGAACCCGGGTCTCCGGCGCTGTGAGGCAACAGTGCTCGCCACTGTGCCATGGGCTGAATTTTCCCGTCTTGCGTGCCACGGAAATCATAGTGGGCTGGACCATGTAAAGGTCCATTGACCTTGGAGGGGATTTTTCAGCTTTGGGGCAAGCGGGGGCACAAACTCCTGCCCACAGTGTCAGTGAGTCACTGCAGACTCAATGAGCCAAATGGCCTCTTTTGTACTGAGTTGATGCAATCCCACTACCTCTCTCTCTTGCATTAATTTAAAAGTTTCCTCCTTTTAACCTGTGCCTGTCTAATTACCAGCTGTGTAGTTCCAACTCTTCCTTCAGGCCTGCTAATGTAAGATCCTCAAGGCACATTTGCTATAACTAATGTATTGCTTTGGTCGTCTTCCAGTCTGCAATATTTCCAAACCCTTGTCCCTTGTGTGGGACTTGTGGAGCAGGGAGCTGATTAATACAAGTGTCAGGGCAAACACCTGAACCCACAAAGCACTACATGACATTGTTACTCTATTATTGAAATGTCACATTTCAAATCTTCTGAATCATTTCCCTGCATTGTTCTTCCAATGTTTCTTAGATAATATATGAATTATTGAAAAAAAATGCGAAATTACTGTCCCGACAGAAGCACGATGAAAAAATGAGTGCTTTCTACAAGCAGTTAAAATATTTTATAAATCCGACACTCTTTTGGAAAATCAACACTGAATCTCTGGAAATCTACCTTGCCTGAAACATGTGACAATTGTAAGATTTCACCCATAGATTCAACGTCAAACACCGAGGACTGGATTACATGACGTCTTGTGGACTCTTTGGCAGCTGGGGTGGGGCTAAAATATGGCGCACTATGTCATGAGTGCCATCCAGCATCTACCCCCCACTCCCACTGCAATTTGACCAGTGGTGGAGGAGATGTCTGATGTCCCACCCATCTGTGGACAACTGAGGGCCTTAACCAGCCAATTAATGGTCACTTCAGGGCCTCCTCTGGTGGCAAGTGTGCAGATGGTTGTGTTTTGCTGATGATAAGGCTCCCTGGGTGGGTAAAGGTATGGTCCACCATGCCCGTTGGAGGCCATCCCCTAAGGTCTTCCCAACCCTGCGACTGCTGCCTACCTACCCCAGCCCTGTCCATTCTGTCTTCACTCCCCTCCCGCCTCCCAACCACCGTGCCTCTGCATGCTGGGACTTGTCATCCTGGCTTGGATGAAACCCTGGACTTAGCTTAATATTTGGCTCTGTCTGGGACTGCCTGCAGTACCAACAATGGCCACAGCTCCTGGGGCACTGTGAGACCAGTGGGCTCTCCACCATTTGACTGATTGCAGTTCCTGGAGGCAGGACTTCCTCCTTTTTTGGGGCAGAAAACTCAAACCAATTAACAGCCTGATGGCTTCTAAGTGGCTGCAGCCCACACCGGCAAAATGGGAGAAGGTTTGTCCTGTCCTCTCTTTGTTGGTCCTGTCGCTAAACAATGGAATTCAAACTTTTAATCCAGACGATCAGAGTTTCCATTTCAATTAACATTTTAATTCAGCTACTCCTTTTATAATGGGCTTGGCTACTTTGCATCGCGCCATGTAGTCACAAAGTGATTGACATGGACATACTTTATTCTCAAGGAGGGATAAGTACAAGCTGTGTCTAAGCTCAGTAACAATGACAGAATACTGATCCTGGGGAATTGCTTTGTTGACCTCCATGACCATGATTACCCAGCTTTCCAAATCCGTGCGGGAAACTATGAAGGGGAGGCGGGGGAAAAGAAATCATAAGCCATCCAAAGCAATCATCATTAGGCTTTCCCACTCACTGATTGACACACACGGCTCTACCCCTGGCTATTTTCCATTGTTACCCTTTATCTGAAAGCACAGCAGCTCAAACTGATTCCTTAATTGGCACATGTGAGCTATAATACACTGTTCTACTCGCACTCTGTATGTATGTGTGTGTGTGTATGTGTCTTTGTGTGAGTGTGTGTGTATATGTGTGTGTGTATGTATGTGTGTGTGTATATGTGTGTGTGTCTTTCTGTGTGTGTGTCTTTGTGTGTCTTTGTGTGTGTGTATATGTCTTTGTGTGTGTGTGTGTGTCTTTGTGTGTGTGTGTGTATATGTGTGTGTGTATGTATGTATGTGTGTATATGTGTGTGTGTCTTTGTGTGTGTGTGTGGTGTCTTTGGTAGTGTGTGTGTATATGTGTGTGTGTGTGTGTGTGTGTGTATGTGTGTGTGTGTATGTGTGTGTGTATGTATGTGTCTTTGTGTGAGTGTGTGTGTATATGTGTGTGTGTCTTTGTGTGTGTGTCTTTGTGTGAGTGTGTGTCTTTGTGTTAGTGTGTGTGTGTATGTGAGTGTGTGTGTATATGTGTGTGTGTGTGTGTGTCTTTGTGTTAGTGTGTGTGTATATGTGTGTGTGTATGTGAGTGTGTGTGTATATGTGTGTGTGTGTATGTGTGTGTGTATGTATGTGTCTTTGTGTGAGTGTGTGTGTATATGTGTGTGTGTCTTTGTGTGTGTGTCTTTGTGTGAGTGTGTGTCTTTGTGTTAGTGTGTGTGTGTATGTGAGTGTGTGTGTATATGTGTGTGTGTGTGTGTGTCTTTGTGTTAGTGTGTGTGTATATGTGTGTGTGTATGTGAGTGTGTGTGTATATGTGTGTGTGTGTGTCTTTGTGTGAGTGTGTGTGTGTGTGTGTCTTTGTGTGTGTGTGGGAGTGTCTCTACATGTGTTTATGTGAATGTGTGTCTCTGCATGTGAGTGTGAGTGTGAATGTGAGTTTGTATGACTGTGAGAGAGTCTTTGTGTGTGTGTGTGTGTGTGTGTGTGTGTGTGAGTCTTTGTGTGTGAGAGAGTATATGCATGTGTGTGTGACATTAACACAATCAGAAAAATATCTTCGACATTAAAGCAAAACTATCTGTGAATACCTCTGGGATGCATGCATGTTGTACTGGTTTTGAGTATATGATATTGCATCAATATGTTTAGCTACTTGTAAGCAAAGTAGTTTTCTAAACTTTATGTTTTATTTATTTGTGTTACAAGTAGGCTTACATTAACATTGCAATGAAGTTACTGTGAAATTCCCCTAGTCGCCACACTCCAGCATCTATTCAGGTACACTGAGGGAGAATTTAACATGGCCAATGCATCTAACCAGCACATCTTTCAGACTGTGGGAGGAAACAGGAGCACCCGGAAAAACCCATGCAGACATGGGGAGAGTGTACAAACTCCACAGTGACCCAAGCTGAGAATCAAACTCTGGTCCCTGGCGCTGTGAGGTATTTTGCTTGATTTGGATATCCTCATCCCTATAAACAAGTGATTGGGGTGGAGGGGGGCCAGAGGTAATAAAACCAATTTGAGTTGGAACAGAATAGTGGGAAGACAAATAGTCTTTAATGATTGTGGAATGGAATTTTGATTGACAACTTCCATCTTAAACATGATATGATTTGACATTATTGATTTTATGACAAGTAAACTCTGCAGTAATGAAGAAAAGCAGCTTTGTGTGTGATAAAATTTAATCTTGTGCAAGATGTGGCATACGAAAGCACAGAAATAAGGACTGATCAAAGGCATTAGTATAAACACAACAGCTTAATCAGATTTGGGAAGGATCGGGTACAAAGTTCTCAAAAAAATGTCAGCTGATCATGGCACTTTATTGGGCTGAAGTTCATTGTAAATTGGCACAATGGTTAGCACTGCTGCCTTACAGCTCCAAGAACCCATGTTTGATTCCAGCCTCAGGTGACTGTATGTGTAGAGTTTGCACATTTTCCCTGTGTCAGTGTGGGTTTCTTCCAGGTGCTCTGGTTTCATCCCACAGTCAAAAATTATGCAGGTTCAGAGAATCATAGCATCCCCACAGTGCAGAAGAAGGTCAGTTAGCCCATTGAGTCCGCAATGACAACAATCCCACTCAGGCCCCATCCCCATAACTCTATGTATGTACCCTGCTAATCCCCTTGACACTAAGAGACAATTTAACATGGCCAATCAACCTAACCCATACATCTTTGGAATGAGGGAGGAGACCAGAGCAACAGAGGAAACCCATGTAGATATGGGGAGAATGTGCAAACTCCACACAGCCACCTAAGACTGGAATTGAGCCTGGGTTCCTGGCTCTGTGAGGCAGCAATGCAAATCATTGTGCCACATTACATAGATGGATTGGCCATACTAAATTGCCCCTTAATGCCAGGGACACTAGCAGGATAAATAAATTGGGTTCTGGGATAAGGCGTAAATGGCATTGTGGACAGTGTAGGCTCGATAGGCCAAATTGCCTCCTTCTGCACTGTAGGGTTTCTTTGCCAATATGAGGTTAATACTTAGCTAAAACTACAGTTAAAGTTTATTTATTAGTCACTAGTAGGCTTACATCAACACTGCAATGAAGTTACAGTGAAAATCCCCTAGTCGCCACACTCCAGCACCTGTTCGGGTACACTGAGGAAGAATTTAGCAATGACCAATGCACCTAACTAGTACACCTTTTGGACTGTGGAAGGAACCAGAGCACCTGGAGGAAATGCACAAAGACACTGCGAAAACATGCAATGACCCAAGCCAGCCTGGTGCTGTGAGGCAACAGTACTAACCACTAACAGTACTAACAGTACTAACCACTAACAGTACTAACAGTACTAACCGCATCACAATGAGTGATCCATTGTGATCACTCATCACAATGGATGAGTGATGAGTGGACAGCTTCTTTATGTATAGAAGCCCAGTTTCCTTTACCTTAGCATTGTTAAACAGACCTGTGAAAATGTGAATGTGCCTTTAGAATAAGGGTATGATTCTGCTAATGCCCTTGCAGGGAGTCACTACCCTTTTGTACAGTAGCGTAGGAAAGCAGATCCCAGTGTAACAATGGAAGCTTGCTTCCCAGTCAGACAGCAGCAGAAAGACATCACTTTCCCCAGTCTCACTGATGTGTCACTGACAAGTACAAAAACAGTAAGAAGTCTCATAACACCAGATTAAAGACCAACAGGTTTATTCAGTAGCATAAGCCTAAACAGGACAAATAAAGACACAAACTCAATTTACAAAATAATGGTTGGAAGACTCGCATTAAGACTGGCATTCCAGCCATTATTTTGTAAATTGAGTTTGTGTCTTTTTATGTCCTGTTTGTGGTGTTTGCTATCAAATAAATCTGTTGGACTTTAACCTGGTGTTGTGAGACTTCTTACTGTGTTTACCCCAGTCCAATGCCGGCATCTCCACATCAAATGTAAAAATACCTAGAATTACTCAAGCTGTGAGAGACTTGAATTGGGGAAGGGACAGAGAAGGAAGGGCTGTCATTTAATATCAAGTTCAATCCAAATACATTAGATCCATCATTTTAAATCTTAAAGCGAAGCTTATGGTTTTAAACAGTGATTAAAATAGGCCTTGACATCCATTCACCCATCGCTGCTATGGAAACATGTATTGTTCCTGTGTGGGAGATGACGCCCCATGGAGATTTAATAATGTCTTTAAAAACTGTCTTCACTCTGAGAAATGATGCCTTCCCCCATAACCCATCACCCCTTAACCTCAGTGCCAATAACAGCCTGAAGCATGAATGGCTAAAGTGACATTTAACAGAGGGGGCAAGTTGATGAATGATATTAATTAAATCTGAATAGACAAATTCAAAAGGCTCAAATGGGGGGGGGGGGGCGAAAAATACTAATTGAATTGCTTTTAAAAACTGCGAACATAGACATATTGCGTGAAGCCGATTTTGCTGTTCCTACCTCCTGCCGTAAAGCCCCTAGTGAGGGGTTCACCGTGTAACTAATCGCATTTACGGTGGGCTGGAGAGCGAAGGAGGGGGGGAGGGCGACAGGATTTCCAAAGCTCCCTGGCATATCGGACGGAGGAGGGTTTGTGTAAGAGTGAACGAACAAAGGACCAATGTGCTCCACACTCATAATGTGTGTGTGTGAGATGACTGGGGGGAATCTCATTGAGGGGCTCACAGAGTCAATCACTCTGACCTTTCAGTGTCAGAGGTGTTGGTTCCGCCGCTTTCTCCTGATGTTCCAAACACAGTTGGACCATGGGTTCTCTCCACCACGCAGCCCAGCTTTGGCCGTGATCAATTCGCCACAGCCGACCTCCTGAGCCATGACCCACCTTTAGGTAGGTCAGCTCATTATGAACTTATTTGCTGCTAATGAGTACTCAGTGGCTTGACGCTAAGGAGGCTCTGAGTGCATCAGTGTTACTGCAATATAGGGCTAAGATTAATGCCCTTGTTATGTGCAAATTGCAGGCCCTGCCTCCCAGACACAGGCTGGAGTTAACCCTTCGCCCGCTGAATAAACCCATGATCATGAGAATTAAAGCAGTGACTGTTGCTGTAAGGGTATAAACAGGTCTCCAGCCCAGCTTTGACTCAGAGTTTAAACATAACTAAAATGTTAACAGCAACATTGTACAAATCAAGCACCCGCCTTTTCCTGAAAGTTCCCGAGGTGATGAGTGGGTTTAGATAAATGGTCTTTAAGAGCTTGTGGAGAGGAACAAATAGATGGATGGTAATCACAGGCTGTGTCACAGTATATTCGCCATGAATCAATTCCCACTTGGAAGAGGGTTAGGGGAGGGAATCATGCCTGAAGCAAAGATAATTTCTTTTACTTTTTGGCCATGCTAAATTCTCCCTCACTATACTCAAACAGTGCTGGAGTAGTATTTACACAGATATTACCTTCAAGTAATATTTACACAGATATTACTTCCAAGGGATATTTGCATTGATATGACCTCCAAGTAGTATTTGCAAGGTATTACCTCCAAGTAGTATTTATATTGATATTATCTCCAAGCAGTATTTGTATTGATATTACTTCCAAGTACTTTTTGCACAGATATTATTGCTAAACGACACAACTTGTATCTTTCTTCACAAGATACAACAAAGTTCATTGCCCTTTTGAAAAGCAGTCATTAAAGTTTATGTATTAGTGTTACAAGTAAGCTGACATTAACACTGCAATGAAGTTACTGTGAAAATCTCTAGTCACCCACACCCCAGCGCTTGTTCGGGTACTCTAAGGGAGAATTTAGCATGGCCAATGCGCCTAACCATCACGTCTTTTGGACTGTGGGAGGAAACTGAAGCACCCGGAGGAAATGCACACAGACACTGGGAGAATGTGTGGACTCTGCATAGACAGTTACCCAAGCTGGGAATTGAACCTAGGTTCTTGGCCCTGTGAGGCAGCAGTGCCAATTAGAAGAAGCTCCACCATTGTATACAACATATATAACAATAGGTGCTCGTAACAGCGTACGGAATGTTGGGAGTTGGAACTTCAAAAAATCCTCAAAGTACCCATCTGCCCTCACGAGATTGGAGTTGAATCACTGAGGTCAAAAATGGCCACAGCTTTGTTGCCAGGTCTGTGCTGAGCTGGAGCTATTGAAGGAAGGCTCAGCACTCCATATCTAGGTAATGGGGCTATGCGCCTTTGGTGATCACTTATTTGAGTGACCTTGGCTGGAAGTAGATGTGAGTGGGTGAGGGTTGGATCAAGCGGGGACAGATAGCTCCAATTTACTGTCTGTTTACATCTGAGGAAATGTCACTCGAGTCAGGCATAGAGCAGTGGTTCTAGTGCCCAGGGAACTGTGATCCAGCATGAATGAGGGACCTTTGTCAGAGAAATCTGGGCAGGATCCTGGAGACGTTTGCCAAGTAAACATCGAAAAGTATCACACAAGTGTGGGTTTGAAACCAGTAACTATGCAACGACAACGTGGATTTTGCAGCATCTGGAGTAATTTTTAAAGGCGTTTGCTGCCAATTAGTGTCTGCACCTTAAAAGACGTGAAAGCATTAGTGGAAGGGGCACTATGCTACCTGAATGTTTAAAATATGAATCCTTCATCAGCTGTGATGAGCAATCTCTTTCAAACAATTATATCTACTTCCATATGAAGGTTGATTTGTGAGATTCCTTTGTTAGGAAGTTTAGAAGAATGGTTGGAAGGTGGGGTAGATCATGGTGGAAATGAGTACATTTGGTGACCATAATGACAGAGAAGGCAGGAGTTTCCAAACCTATTGCTGGCCATGGCCCCTGGTTTATGGGTCTTTTCCATTCCATCCTTCTGTGAAGCTCTTTCCTAATCCCAGGATATTTGCTCTCCGATTAGAATCATAGAATCCCTACAAAGAGGCCATTTGGCCCATCAAGTGTGCGCTGACAACAATCTCACCCACGCCCTATCTCCCTAACCCCGTGTCGACACTAATATTTAACATGGCCGATTCACCTAACTTTGGACTATGGGAGAAAACTGGAGCACCCAGAGAAAACCCACATAGACACAGGGAGAATGTGTCACCCAAGGCTGGAATTGCACCTGGGTCCCCAACGCTATGAGCTGGCAGTGTTAACCTCTTGTGCCACCGTGCCGCCCATTACAAAGACACCCTGCATTTTTTCTTTTATTAATTCGTGGGACATGGGCATCGCTGGTTGGCCAGCATTTATTACCCATCCCTAGTTGCTCTTGTTTAGAGGGCAGTTGAGAAGTCGACCACATTGCTGTGACTCTGGAGTCACATGTAGGCCAGACCAGGTAAGGATGGCAGATTTCCTTCCCTAAAGGACATTAGTGGATCAGATGGGTTTTTCTGACAATAGCTTCACGGTCATTAGTAGATTCTTAATTCCAGTTTTTTATTGAATTCAAATTCCATGGTGGGATTTGAATATGGGTCCCTCAGAACAATGAGCTGAGTTTCTGGATTAATAATCTGACGATAATACCACTAAGCCATTGCCTCCCCATTGCGGATCCCTTTTGTCCTTCATCCTGTGATGGAATTGTAAAGAGATGTTTTTTTATGGCCCCTAAACAGGAAACAGTGGCAGATTCTTCACATCACAACTGGACCTTCTCCTTATAACAGAGCAGGAGATAGATAATGGCCTTTTGCTCCCTTCCTTTTCCATTTGATCTATTTTTAATGCTACATCTGACATTTTATGCATTATGGTCTTCACACTGTAATCAACAAAGAGTTTCTAGCCACACATTATCATACATTGGTAGAATTTCAATTCGCAGTTGTGTAGGGCATGTAATTCTTCATTATGTGTGGAATCCTCACCAGGGAAGTATAAAGATTGAATGGGCGCTACAGGCAATGGAACTTTCATTTTGATTTTGCAAGTGTGAAAGATCTTCCATTACAAATTAGTCATGAATTGAAAGTTAGATTCCAACGGGAACATTCTTGTAACTTCAGTAACAACTGCTTGGAATGGGACAGAAAGATTACAGTTGAATTGTGACTGCTCTCAGTTTTGGGGGTGCGTTGAACCTTTAGTTCTTAATCTGTTTTGCTAAGTGCATGCAAACCAACGTCTTGGAAAGATGGGATGTTAAAGCATCTTGCACAACTTGCGCAGCATGGAGACACAGTGATTAGCACTGCTGCCTCTCAGCACCAGGTGCCTGGGTTCAATTCCTGGCTTGGGTCTTATCTGTGTAGAATCTTCCCGTGTCAGCGTGGGTTTCCTCCAGGTGCTCCGGTTTCCTCCTATAGTTCAAAGATGTATAGGTTAGGTTAATTGGTCATGCTAAATTGCCCCTTAGTGTCAGGGGGCAAATATGTGGGGTTATAGGGATAGGGCCAGGGTAGGTTTGTGGTCGGTGCAGAAGCGATGGGCCAAATGGCCTCCTTCTACATTGTAGGGATTCTATGAACCGCTGTTTGATGGCTCAATAGGAAAAGAAAAAAAAATAAGGTAAATGATCATAGAATCCCTATAGTTCAAAAGGAGATTATTCAACCTATCAAGTTTGCACCGATTCTTAACAGAGTATTCCACCCAGACCCGATCCCATGTATCAATCCTGCAAATCTCCGTAACCTACACATCTTGGTACACTAAGGGGCAATTTAGCATGGTCAATCCACCCAACATGCACAGCTTTGGAGTGTGGGAGGAAACCAGAGCACCCGGAGGAAATGGGGGGGCAGCACTTTCCAGCCACACTTGCCCTGAAACCAGAAAATCCCATCCGAGGTCAAAGAATCTTTCCATGGTCCGTGTCCCACCAGCTACAATTCCCACGGCAGACTGGATGGGAAAATTCTCCACAGGGAGTTTAAAGTTTTTAAATTAATGTCACAAGTAGGCTTACATTAACACTGCAATGAAGTTACTGTGAAAATCCGCTAGTCACACACTCCGGCGCCTGTTCGGGTACAATGAGGGAGAATTTAGCACGGCCAATGTACCTAACCAGCACATCATCCAGACTGTGGAAGGAAACAAGAGCACCCAGAAGAAACCCACGCAGGCACAGGGAGAATGTGCAGACTCCTCACAGACAGTGACCCAAAGCTGGAATCAAACCCGGGTTCCTGGTGCTGTGAGGCAGCAGTGTTAACCCACTGCGCCACCCTGTAGTAATAGAATCTATTCAATGCCTTGGAAGCAGTTCGGAGAAGGTTTACCAGAATAATACTGGACAAGACAGGTTGTCTTTTGAGGAAAGGTTAGATAGGGTAGGCTTGGATCCATCAGAGTTTAGAAGAGTAAATAGTGACTTTAAAATCCTGAGGGATCTTGACAGGGTGGATGAAATGAGAATATTTCCTCTTTTGGGGAATGCTGAACACTGTTTAAACATAAAGGGTTATCTATTTAAGACAGTGATGAGAACAGAGGGTGGTGAGATCTGGAACTCTCTTTCTCAAAAGGCAATGGAAGCAGTCTTTGACTATTTGGAAGGCAGAGGTGGATAGAGTTTTGATTACCAAGGGGGTGAAAGGTTATTAGATGGAGGTGGGAATGTGAAACTGAGGTTACCATCTGATCAGCTGTGATTTTATTGAATGATAGAGCAGGTTCAAAGGCCTAATCGTACTCCTAATTCATTTGTTTGTTCAGATAACCTTCTGGTAAATCATCAGAAAACACACATGGAGAACAAATCCTTGTCAATGAAATGATACCCAGAAAGAGTTGGGAACTTTAGGGGAGGTGGAGAGCAAATGGTTGGAATTGGCGGGTGCGGTTGGAAAATTATTTTAAATCAGGAGCATTAGTCTGACCACACAATATGGCACCTGGTTAATGGATGAACTATGCTGACCTTGACTCACTGCTCTGCCTTCCCAGACAAAGCAGAATGTTGCACAGTAAGAAAGTTGAGAAAACGGTTAGAACTGACGGCTCTGAAGATAAACCAAGCAACAAAACACACATCAAAATCAATCAAGGTTCATCTAAAACTGCCTTGAGGTGGTTTTATTCTGCGCAGTTTTATACGGTGAGAACAGTCTTCACTGCGAACATATTATCCAGGCTGACATGCAGCATGCTACAGCAAGACCATTAAAAAGGGCAGGATAGACGTGCATGGGATTGGACATCAGAGCCTGTCTCTGCCTCAGAAGGTCATAGGTTCAAGATCCACTTCAGGGAGACATAATCCAGGCTGACGCTCTCACAGTGAGCGCGCGATGTGTTAGTCTTCAGATCAATTGTTAAACCCAATTCCCAGCCACCCTTCCGGCTGCATTTAAAAAATTGATACAGATGCCGGAATTCTACTGTCCCGTCCGCCACGGAATCGGAGGGACCAACGAAAATACCCGTTGGCCGCCGGCGGGACTTTTCCGGACATGGATGGGGGCAAGGCTGGAAAATATAGCCCAAGACATCCGACGAAGCAGCAGAAGAGTTTTCCCAGTGGGCTAGCCAACAGTTATTGATTAACCAACACTGTTAAGGCAAACTACATGTAGCCATTTATCTCCTTGCTGCTTGTGGGAGCTTGCTGTGTACAAATTGGCTGCTGTGTCCTTCCATATTACCACAATAACCACACTAAACATAATGTATAAAAGCAAATTACTGCGGATGCTGGAATCTGAAACTGGAAAAGAAAATGTTGGAATATCCGGGGAAGATAGATGGAAGGTGGACATTTCTCAAAAAAATTCTAAGCGTCAACTGGGCGAGCAAACAGTTGCTCTGGATTCATATTGAATCTACCATGACCGTACTATATTCAGCAGCATTTTGCAACCAATCAAATGGATTTTGCTTAGAAGACAAAATGCTGGAAAATCTCTGCAGGTCTGGCAGCATCTGTAAGAAAGAAAAGAGCTGACGTTTCAAATCCAGATGACAAAGCTTTGACAAGAGGTCATCTGGACTCAGAAGGTCAGTTCTTTTCTCTCCTTACAGATGCTGCCAGACTTGCTGAGATTTTCCAGCGTTTTCTGTTTTGGTTTCAGATTCCAGCATCCGCAATAATTTGCTTTTATACATTATGTTTAGTGTGGTTATTGTGGTAATACGGAAGAACATAGCAGTCAGTTTGTATACAGCAAGCTCCCACAAGCAGCAAGGAGATAAATGGCCACATCTACTTTACCTTAACAGTGTTGGTTAATCAATAACTGTTGACTGGAAAAACTCTTCTGCTGCTGTATCGGATGTTCTGGGTGGGATTTTCTGTCCCCGTCCGACTCAAGACCAGAAAAATCCTGCTCGACGTCAACGGGCATTCCCATTGCCTCTTGCCCCCTCCAATTCTGTGTGGACGGGACAATAGAATTCTGGCATGTGTATCAATCTTTTAAATGCAGCCAAGAGGGTAGCTGGAAATTTGGTTTAACATTTCATCTGAAAGACTAACATGTTGCGCGCTCACTGTGGGGGTGTCAGCCTGGATTATGTCTCCCTGAAGTGGATCTTGAACCTATGACCTTCTGAGGCAGAGACAGGAGTGCTACCACTGAAGGGCCCCCAATGGGCTTCGGAACAACTGCACAAGACCGTTCTCCGGCACAGTGTAATTGTGTAGCAACAGCACGACTGACAGTCGCAGTGATACAGACTTCCCTCTTCTCTCTAGCTGATAGAAGAGCCTGTACAGAAAAGGAATGAAAAGGCTAACTAACACGGATATCCAACCACATGAGTGGCAGGAATAAAACAGTAGCACGAAGCTCAACACATCAAGACGTTCTTGATCTTATCGTGCTACTTAATTCCTTTAAAGGCTGAGACTTGTGAGACTTGAGCTATTCATTCTTCAAGAGCACTTGAAGGCCAGCTTGGCAGCTTAATATCTTCAGCCGCTTCTACATCTGAAGCTCTTGTCTCTGCCAGTGTCTTCATAAATTAAACATAGCGGCTGCCACACATGGACAGTCGTACTTGAATAAATCATGCAAATGGATTCGGAATGCAATTCCGTCCATCCTTTTACCAGGCTGGGAAGATGACAGTTAATTGGATTTGTGATAAGTTTCATACTATTGAACACTGTTACACCATCATTTTTATATTAACTGATGGGTTGCAGGCTCTATCCATCCCATGAGAATTGGCTGATGGAGACTACCCTCTCACCCTGTTCTCTCCTCCTGAAGGATTTCATTGAGGCTCAAAGGGAATTTTACACAAATACTGCTTTGAAGGTGCCTTGACTAATCATCCAGTTTTGCTGAGCTACATGCTATAACTCAAACACCTCAACACATCTAATGTCTGTGGGCTCCTGTCTTGGATTTTCACAGTAACTGCATTGCAATGTTAATATAAGCCTTCTTGTGACGCTAATAAATAAACAAACAAACTTCCTATCACTATAGTAAAGCTCCATAAAGGAAAAATTTTAAAGTTTATCATATACTCTGACAGTGCAGAAGGAAGCCATCCGCCCCATTAAACCCACCAAGATCCTATCCCCATAACCCCATGTATTTACTCTAGCTAGTCTCCCTGACACTAAGGGGCAATTTAGCACGGCCAATCTACCTAAGTGCGGAAGGAAACTGGAGCACCCAGAGGAAACCCACGCAGACAAGAGGAGAACATGCAAACTCCCCACAGACAGCAACCCAAATTGGGAATCAAACCCGGGTCCCTGGGGCTGTGAGGTAACAGTGCTAACCACTGTGCCACCGTGCCACCTCTTAGTAAAGCCTGCTGTTGTTTCCATGAATGAGTTGGTGGGGAGAGGAGCTTAAACTCTGTGATATCAGTAACTAATCTCTACTATTAACAGGTTAAAAATCTCTGGTTGAAATGGCAGGTGAGTTCAAATATTTTCCCCCATTCATTGTTAACTCTGTTCACTTGTGAACAAATAAATGGTTTCCACAAAGGGGCGTGGGTGTCGGTGACTGGGCCAGTGTCTATTGGCCTTCCCTGCTTGCCTTGAACTGAGTGTCTCGTTCAGCCATTTCAGAGGGCATTTAAGAGTTAACCTCAGTGTTCGGAGTCTGGAGTCATATGTAGGTCATAGACTGGATGAGGATGGCAGATTTCCTTCCCTAAAGGACATTTGTGAACCAGATGGGTTTTTACGACAATTGACAATGGTTTCATGGTTATCATTAGACTTCTAATTCCAAATTATTTATTAAATTCAAATTTCACCATCTGCCACAGTGGGAGGCCAAGCTGGGCAGAACAAAGAGTGGGAGGGAGAGACAGCTCAGTGGTTAGTTGCTAACAATGCTTAGCACTGCTGCCTCACAGTGCCGCAGACCCAGGTTCGATTCCTGGCTTGGGTCACTGTGCCCAGTCTGCACGTTCTCCCCCACCGTATCTGCATGGGTGCTCCTTTTACCTTCCACAGTCCAAAAGATGTGCTGGTTAGGAATATTGGCCATGCTAGATTCTTCCTCAGTGTACCTGAACAGGCACTGGAGTGTGGCAACTAGGGGATTTTCACAATAACTTTCTTGCAGTGTTAATATCAGCCTACTCGTGACACTAAATAAATAAACATTTTGGGGCAAGGTGCCACCAATGCACATAGGACCCCCTGAATGATGTGCTTCCCTTTTCTTCTCAGCTTTCCAGAAAGTTATTTTATAAATGGGCTTTTCACACTGGCCTACCTGACCAGGCCAGCCACTTTATGGCATAGTAGCATAACCCTCCAGTCCACTGACTTGCTAACAAACTCAATTGCTGCCATTTAGCCTTTTCCCAGAGGTGGATGTCGACATTTGCCCACCTATCAATTCAAGCGGGAAGTAAGAAGTGGGGTTTTACTTGCCTCCATGCTGAACACACGTTTGGTGGGGATGCTATGAAATTCAGCCCAATGGATTAACATTCAATTCAAGTGCTTCTGTCACTTTAAATTACAAATGTTGGGTGGGATTTTCCAGCTTACCCCAAAACTGGAAAATACCACCTGAGATCAATGGATCTTTGCATGGCACTCCCTGCACCCCCCCCCACCTGCCTGTTAGGATTCCCGTGGAGGGATGCGCGGGATAATTCCCTGGGTTGCCTTGATCCTAAGCTCTGGAATTCCCTTCTGAAGCCTCTCACCTCTCCACCCTCCATTCTTCCTTTAAAACACTCCGTAAAGCCTACCTCTGCTTTTTGTCAACTCTCACAGTACCCTACCCCCATGGCTCGGTGTCACATTCTGTTACATAAAGTCTCTGTGAAAATGCATTGAGATGTTTCATTACGTTAATGGTGTTATATAAATGCAAGTTGCTTGTTGCATTGAAGTTGTTGTATGGATAAAGCCCAGTCCATCAGGCAAACCAGCCTTCTGTCCATTGACTCCGTCTACAGTTCCCACTGCCTCGGAAAAGCAGCTAACATAATTAAGGACCCCACACACCCTGGACATTCTCTCTTCCACCTTCTTCCATCAGGAAATAGATACAAAAGTCTGAGGTCACATATCGACTGACTCAAGAATAGCTTCTTCCCTGCTGCTATCAGACTTTTGAATGGGCCTACCTCGCATTAAGTTGATTTTTCTCTACCCCCTAGTTATGACTATAACACTACATTCTGCACTCTCTCCTTTCCTTCTCAGTGAATGGTATGCTTTGTCTGCAGAGTGAGCAAGAAACAATACTTTTCACTGTATACTGATACATGTGACAGTAATAAATCAAATCAAATCAAAATGTAATCCAGATATTACTTTGTTCAATCTGACCTGATGGACCTTTGTTGAACAGATGCTGCAAACACTGTGGGTTCATGTAGAGGTCAATAAAAGGCTTAATAAGTCCTGGTTCATGTATTTTATATTCTGTTTCCTGGCCATTTTCATTGATGCGGGACGCATGGTGTTGGATATGATAGATTTGTATATATGCGTATATGTGTGTGTGTGTATAATGAATACAAAACACAGAGGCAAGTGTGTATAACAATCATCAAATGGGAAACTCCTTCATGTCGAGCTGTGAAAATCCATTTCCTATTAATCTGGTTCTTTTTCCCCTGGATTTAATCACGGTTAGAATGGTCATTCTGATCTGTTCTCTGGAGCTGCCGTCACCATTAATCTGCTCCATGTTATTAACCACTTAATGGAATTGTGTAAAGACAAAGGCCATTATTTGAGGTTGTGGAAAAGGAAATGTTCTTTCAGAATGGAAAATACTATAAATATTAAGTATGCTTTTAGAGTCTAAGCTCTTAATCATCTACCAATTCCTTGGTTGCTGTCTGTCAGATTGTCCGTTTAGACAGGTAACCAGAGCAATATCAGTGCTTATCTAACTGAAGCACTCTCTTAGTCTGAACCCTAGACATATGAAAACTTAAATTGGGAAAATATTTCTTCATTTATCTTACTCAAGAGAGACAAGAGAAGTTTAAATACCTTCGTGTATTTAGTACTGAAGTCATTGTTCAAATATCTGGATTACTTTTTAGAAACCTCATTTGCCGTGTTCGAAATCCCATCAACCCTTCACCATTGTGCTCAGTTTAAGTTTATTTATTTTAGTGTTACAAGATGACTTACATTAACCCTGCAATAACACTTATAGAATTTTAACAGGACGAGACAGGGTAGATGCAGGAAGGATGTTCCCAATAGCTGGGGAGTTCAGAACCATAGGTCAGAGTCTGAGGATTCGGAGTAGACCATTTAGGACGGAGGTGAGGAGGCACCAAAGAGTGGTGAGCCTGTGGAATTCATTACCACAGGAGGTAGTTGATGCCAAAACTTTGGATGTATTCAAGAGGTAGCTGGATTTGGCACTTGGATGAATGGGATCAAATGTTATGGGGAGAAAGCAGCATTAGGCTATTGAGATAGATGATCATCCATGATCGTAATGAATAGAGGAACAGATTAGAAGGGCTAAATGGCCTCCTCCTGCTTCTATCTCCCATGTTTCTACGGAATGAAGTTACTATGAAAATCCCCCAATCACCACACTCTGGCACCTGTTTGGGTACATTAAGGGAAAATTTGACATGGCAATTGGCCCTTCAAGTCTGCAGTGACCACAATCTCGCCCAGGCCCTATCCCTGTAACCATGCATTTAACCTAGCTAGTCCCTTGACATTAAGGGGCAATTTAGCATGGCCAATCCACTTAACTGCACATCTTTGGAATGTGGAAGCAAACCGGAGCACCCAACAGAAACCCACACAGACACAAGGAGAACATGCAAATTCCACACAGCCATTGACCCAAGCCAGGGATTGAACTTGTGGCCCTGCTGCTGTGAGGCAGTAATGCTAACCACTGTGCCATCCTTGTTGGGCCTATACTCAGCAGATGCAATAAACAGTTAGAGTCACAAAATCAGTCACAGTTCTGTAAAATGCAGTGTGTGCAAAAAAAAAAATCTAAACAATCTGATTGCCCCTTTTTGAATCATTTTTTAAATTGGTTTGTTCTTGCATGTCTGTTTCTTTCTGTCCTTTTATTTGTTGAGCCCAATAGGACATATGTTGCCCATCAGGTTGAACAGAAAGCCTGTTGCTTTCCATGTCTTTCAATTCCATGGGCAAAACATACGATAAATTGGACCTTGGTCTTGTCTGAGAAAAGAAGTTTTCCCTTTAGTGTGGATATGAGCCTTCTGATGATGGAACATTGTTGGTAAAAAAACACACCGTCCCGATTATTGTGCCAATTGAGTGATCACTTTCCATACTGTTGAAGCATACAGTGTAGAAGGAGACCATTTGGCCGTTCGTTTCTGCACTGACAACAATCTCACCCAGATCGTATCTGCATAACCCCACATATTTGCCCCACTAATTCCTCTAACCTATGCATCCCAGCACACTAAAGAGCAATTTAATGTTGCCAATCGACCTAACCCACACATCTTTGGAGTGTGGGAGGAAACCCGGAGGAAATTCACGCTGACACGGGAAGAATGTGCAAACTCCACACAGACAATCACCCAAATTGAACCTGGGTCCCTGGTTCTAACCACTGTGCCACCTTGCCATCCTTTGCCAATGTCAAAAAAATTACCTGACTTCCTTCCCTCGATTGAGTTTAACCCCTCTATCGTACTCCGGGGGCAAGATCAGGAACACAGCATGCAGAATGATTATGTTCTCACTTTCATACTCTGAAGGGCATTGGTTTAGATATGTTAGCTGGGAGGCTGGATAGTGATACAGAACAACAACCCACAGCATGGGTTCAATTTCTGTACAGGCTGATGTTATTCTCAATCTTACCCCTCACTTGAGGTGTGGTGATCCTCAGGATAAATCACCATCAGTCACAGTGCCTGGACATCACACACGCTGGACATTATCTCTTCCACCTTCTTCCATCAGGAAAAAGATACAAAAGTCTGGGGTCACGTACCAACCGACTCAAGAACTCCCTGCTGCCTTCAGACTCTTGAATGGACCTATCTCACATTATTTTGAATTTTCTCCACATCCTAGTTATGACTTTAACACTGTATTCTGCACTCTCTTCTGGGATCATGGTAATTTTACCTTTACATAGTTCAAAATCATCTGAAATTGATTACTGCAGCAGTCAGGATGTAATAACTTCCTTTCTGTCAAGTTTTTCCTTTGTAGAATTGAGGTCAGCTATGATAATATATCGGAAACTCAAATATTCACACTCAATCTACTCAAGATTTTCATAGATAATGACCCTTTCTTTAATGATTTTATTTTTTCATGGGCATCGCTGGCCGGCGTTTGTTGAGTTGAGTGTCCAGTGTGGTCATTTCTGAGTGCAGTTAAGGGTATGTCACATGTCAACCAGACTTTGATTTGATTTGATTTGATTTATTTTTGTCACATGTATTGATATACAGAGAAAAGTATTGTTTCTTGCGCACTACTGAGACAAGATATACCGTTCATAGAGAAGGAAAGAGTGCAGAATGTGGTGTTGCAGTCATAGCAAAGATGTAGAGAAAAATCAACTTAATGCAAGGTAGGTCCATTCAAAAGTCTGATGGCAGCAGGGAAGAAGCTGTTCTTGAGTTGGTTGGTACGTGACCTCAGACTTTTGTATTTTTTCCCGAAGGAAGAAGGTGGAAGAAAGAATGTCCAGGGTGCGTGGGGTCTCCTTGATTCTGCTGACTGTTTTTCTCAAGGCAGTGAGAAACGTAGACAAAAATCAATGGATGAGAGGCTGGTTTGTGTGAATGACTGAAGTACCAAGTAAGGAAGGCAGATTTGCTTCCCTAAAGGACATTAGTGAACCAGATGAATTTTTATGATAATTGATGATTGTTTCATGGTCATCAGTAGATTCCTAATTCCCAATATTTTTAATTGAATTCAAATTGCACCATCCTCCATTGTGGGAAAGGAACCCGTATCCCGAGAGCATTGCCCTGGTCTCTGAAATATTCATCCAGGGTACAGTGCCTCCCCATTGACCTGCTGCTGTGCAAATGAGTGTCTCACCTTGGGTTTTTGATCAACCCAGTGAAGTAACTTGTTACCTGGCTGTCCAGATAGAGTTTTGAAGTGAGGCAAATAAGGATACTTAGCTTTTCTTAAAATTCATGCATGGGAATTGGGCATCGCTGACTGGCCAACCTTTGCTGCCCCTCCCTGGTTACCTATGGAGGACAGTTGCTATGGCTCTGGAATCGCATGTTGGCCAGACTGCATAAGAGCGGCAGATTTCCATCCCTAAAAGACACTGGTGAAACGTTTCCCTCTGCCCTTGGCAAAGCAGCCAGCATAATTAAGGATCCCACGCACTCCGGACATTGTCTCTTCCACCTCCTTCCGTCAGGAAAAAGATACCAAAGTCTGAGGTCACGTACCAACCAACTCAACAAAGCTTCCTCCCTGCTGCCTTCAGACTTTTGAATAGACCTACCTCACATTATTTTGAATTTTCTCCACACATCCTAGCTGTGACGTTAACACTATATTCTGCACTCTCTTCATTCCTTCCCTATGAACGGTTTGCTTTGTTTGTAAAGTGTGCAAGAAACAATACTTTTCATTGTACAATAACACAATAATAATGTTTTTCTGACAATCAACAATGGTCCCATAGTAATCAGAAGATTCTTAATTACAGATATTTGTTATTGAATTCAAATTCTACTATCTGCCATGATGGGATTTGAATCCAGGTCCCCAGAACATTAGCTAAGTTTCTGCATTAATAGTCTAGTGATAATATCACTAGGCCATCATCCCATTGCCCATGTGTGTCCCCCCCACTTTGGTGATGAACGATCAGCAGGAGTTGGATCAATGAATAGAAAAGTGTGGTTTTATCTGCAACTGATAAATTTTTATTTAAATCTGGTCAGGAGTTAGAAACTTCCCATGATCAGATCAAGTTGAGTTTGTATTCTTGATTATTCGCCATGCCCATGAGGGCTTTGCCCAGCAAGGCAGATAATCGAGGCTCCGCTCCTAAATGCTGACTGTTGATGGAATTAAACATAACCTTAATCTGTTCCCTTTATTACTCCCCACTTCAAAACTCTAATTGCTTTATAATTTAGCCGCAGTAACTGTTTTACTTGCACCCCTGCCACAGTTCTGTGCATGGAAAGGTAATGCTGGTGCTGGGGAAATTTCACAGTAGCTTCATTGCAATGCTAATGTAAGCCTACTTGAGACAAAAATAAATAAACTTAATAAAGCACAACCAACAAACACTTAATCTAACATTTGAAAAAATCTTATGTCTGTGTGCACCTCTTAATCTACAAAACCTCATTCCCTTTTGCCTGCTTTTTCCATTATAAGCTTCTATGTAAACTTTTAGAATGGGAATTAGCAACATAAACTTGTCATGCTATAATGGCACCCTCCTATCAAAGATGCCACAATAGAGTCTCATTTTGCTACCTCCTTAGCTTGGAATGCAAGGAAGTGTCCCCCTCTGTGCCACCCACCCGTGATGGAGCTGTGACTGAGTGGGGAATTAAAGTGGTTCACCTCATAGCAAGCATGCAACACAGTGAGAAATTCTGATATCTAAATCATTAAGAAGTCTCGGGGCTACCCATTCCAGTGGAGACAGACCAGGAGGAACACAGGGGGAAATGCAAATAACAGACATACATTCCTGGATCACCTCTCTTGGAAATTAACAGCATGTGAACTGATTTAGCAAGATGCACACTGAATCATTCTTTAATTAAAGATTAGCCGGCAATAGAAACTTGCTGATCCATACAGATCAGTAACACATGCAACTGCTGAATCTATTAGAAAAACCAAGCAGCAGCTCGGTGTTTAATATCCATTTCAGCACAGCTGTTGAAAATTTATTAGCTGTGACACACAATACAGTTTAAAATTACACGGAGTGAGTGAAAGTACTGGAATACATGGTGTTGGTATTGATCAGGACAAGCGATAAGATGATACACCTACATAATTATTATATCTGTTTAGAAGCTTCGACGGAATGGACCCATTCAACCAAGAGCACAAAGACCTTTCTTGTAATGCAGGGTAAATTGCCCATAGTGATGCCCACAGTCCGTTGAGGAATATAACTCATTATCTTTTATTGGCAAGAGGCGAACGGGAAACTCACTTCACCATGATGGCACAGTGGTAAGCATGGTGCCTCACAGCATCAAGGAGCAGGTCCAGTTCTGGCCTCGGGTCACTGTCTGTGTGGAGTTTGCATGTTCTTCTCCCACGTTTGCATGGGTTTCCTCCGGATGCTCTGGTTTCCTCCCACAGTCCAAGCATGTGCAGATTAGATTGATTGGCTGTGCTAAATTGCCACTTAGAGTGATTAGTAGGGTAAATATTGAGGTTACAGGGATAGGGCCTGGGTGAGTCTCTTGTTGGTGTAGATTCGATGGACCGAATGGCTTCTTCTGCACTGTATGGATTCTAGGTGCATTGGCCATGCTAATTCTCTCTCATTGTATCTAAACTGATACCGGAGTGTGGCAACTAGGGGATTTTCATAGTAACTTCATTGCAGTAACGTAATGTAAGCCTACTTTTGTGACACTAATAAATAAACTTTGATTCTATGATTACTGTAAACTAGCAAAGTGACAAATATTTACCAAACTCATATTAGAAAAATGATAATTCTAGTGTAAGCTGAATCTGAGCGTTAGATGTTCTTTTTAATGTGATTTCCATTTGAAAGGTGAGATTGGTAGCCTATTTAAAGAGAGTGACAGATCAGTTTGTTATTGCAAAATCCTCTTTAAGGGACCATGTGCTGGTAGAGTGATTAGGATGTCACTGCCCCGGATTTATAAAACAGATGTATATTGTCTAAGATCTACAGACAATAATAATCCTGCACAAAATGAATTAGGTAGATTCAGTCAAATTCCCAGTGGGTATAATGCAGAAATGTCATGATCGCCAACAACCTATTCTGGTCCCCCCATGCCAACACTACAGTTAAGAAAGCCCACAATGCCTCTACTTTCTCAGAAGATGAAGGAAATTTGGCATGTCTGCTACGACCTTCACCAACTTTTATAGATGCACAATAAAAAGCATCCTTTCCAGTTGTATCACAGCTTGGTATGGCTCTTGCTTTGACCAAGAAATTACCAAGGGTCGTGAACAAAGCCTAGTTCATCACACAATCCAGCCTCCCATCCATTGACACTGTCTACACTTCCCGCTGCCTTGTAAAAGCAGCCAGCATAATTAAGGATCCCACACAACCCGGGCATTCTCTTTTCCACCTTCTTCTGAAGGGAAAAAAATACAAAACTCTGAGGTCACGCACCAACCGACTCAAGAACAGCTTCTTTCCTACTGCCATCACACTTCTGAGTGGACCTATCTTGCATTAAGTTGATCTTTGTTGATCTTTGGTAGGGAAATTATTGGAGAGGATTCTTTGACACAGGATTTATTCCCACTTGGAAATAAGTGGACATATTAGCGAGAGGCAACATGGTTTAGTGAAGGAGAGGTCGTGCCTCACGAACTTGATCGAGTTTTTTGAAGAAGTGATAAAGATGATTGATGAGGATAGGGCAGTAGATATTATCTACATAGATTTATGTAAGACCTTTGGCAGACTGATGCAGAAGGTAAAGTTGCATGGGATCAGATGTGAGCTAGTAAGGTGGATACAAAACTGGTTCGGTCAAAGAAGGCACAGGGTAGCAGTGGCAGGCTATGTTTCTGCATGGGAAGCTGTGATAAGTGGTGTTCCTCAGGGATCAGTGCTGGGATCTTTGCTGTTTGTAATATATATAAATGATTTGAGGAAAATGTAACTGGATTGATTAATAAATTTGCAGATGACACAAAGTTTGGTAGATTTGCAGATAGCGATGAGGACCATCAGAGGATACAGCAGGATATAGATCAGTTGGAGACTTGGGTGGAGAGATGACAGATGGGGCTTAATCCGGACAAATGTAAGGTAATGCATTTTGGAAGGTCTAATACAGATCGGAAATATACAGTAGATGGCAGAACCCTTCAGAGTGTTGATAGGCAAAAGAATTTAGGTGTACAGGTACATAGGTCACTGAAAGTGGCAATGCAGGTGGAGAAGGTAGTCAAGAAAGCCTATGGCATGCTTGCCTTCATCGGCCGAGGTACTGAGTTTAAAAATTGGCAAGTTATGTTGCAGCCTTATAGAACCTTAGTTGGACCACACTTAAACATAGTTTTCAATTCTGGTCGCCACACTACCAGAAGGATGTGGAGGCTTTCGAGAGAGTACAGAAAATATTTAGCAGGATGTTGCCTGGTATGGAGAGCATTTGCTATGAGGAGAGATTGGAGAAACTTGGTTTGTTCTCACTGGAGCAACGGAGGTTGAGGGGAGACCTGATAGAAGTCTACAAGATTATGAGAAGCATGGACAGAGTGGATAGTCAGAAGTTTTTCCCAGGGTGGAAGAGTCAATTATTAAGGGGCATATGTTTAAGTTATGACGGGCAAGTTTTAAAGGAGATGTATGAGGCAGAGAGTAGTGTGTGCCTGAAACTCATTGCCGGGGAAATAGCAGAAGCGGATATGATAGTGAATTTTAAGGGGCCTCTTGACAAGTACATGAATAGGATTGGAATAGAGGAATATGGTCCCTGGAAGGATGTGGGGGAGGTGGTTTTAGTTAAATCAGGCAGTATGGTCACTACAGGCTTGGAGAGCATAAGGGCCTGTTCCTGTGCTGTAAATTTCTTTGTTCTTTGTTATTTCTCTACACCTTAACACTACATTCTGCACTGTCTCGTTTTCTTCCTGATGAATGGTATGCTTTGTCCGTATAACATGCAAGAAACAATACTTTTCACTGTATGTTAATATACGTGACAATAATAAATCAAATCTAATTAAATCTAATTTAATGTGCTCTAATGGATTGATAGAACAGGTTGAAAGGGCTGAATCGCTCACTCCAGATTCTTATGTATAAGTTATTGCTCAAAATCATTCACCAGGAATGCATAGAGGATGTTTGCCTTTATTAACTAAGGCATAAAACACTGGGGTTGGAAGGTTATGGTGAGACTGTCTAAAACACTAGTTACTGCTGGAGTACTGAGTGCAGTTCTGGTCAGATGTGGTTGCTCCAGGGAGGTTACAGAGGGGATTTACGAGGATGTATCCAGGATTTTAGTTACGTGAAGAAAGATTGGATAGAGTAGGATTATTTTCTTGGAACAGAGGAGGCAATTGGGAGACCCAAGTGAAGTGTATAAAACCATAGGGGGTTTTATAAACTGACTGAAGTGGGGAGGGGGGGGACCTTATTCCCCTTTGTTGAGGAGGATCCAAAACCAGCTGCATGAGTTTAGGGTGAAGGGAAAGAGGCTTGCAGGGGATTTGAGGGAAGATTTCTTCACCCAGGGGATGGTGGGGATCTAAAACTCACTGCCTGAAATCTCTCAAGCATTTAAAAAATGCATGGATGTGCACTAGAGGTACCGTAAAGAATAAGGCTATGACACAAGAGCTGGGATTGGGCTGAATGGCTACTTTCTGGCCTTTGGATACATGATGGGCTGAATGGCCTCCCGCTGTACAGTAAATTCCTATGATTCAATGAAAACGCTCTGGGATGGAGCTTGGAATTGGGGATCTTGCACAGAAAAAGGGAGAAAAACGGTTACTTGGATAGAAGTCTGGTACAGTTGAGAGTGTTTTGATGAGATACATTGCTGATGCTTCAGTACATATCTAACCTGGTGGTACCTGAAGGGGGAATGTTTGAAGTTGCCAAAGGCTACTCAGGATGGAATGGTGCTCACATTCAACACCAATGTGTCTCAACCTGTCAAGCAAAACTGGTTGGAGGTTGGATGCCATAAAGACAGCATTGAAACTTGGGCCATCCCTCAGAGTTGAATAACATGTTTTTACTCCAGTTTGCTGGATTCTGAGATGACTGAGAAGTCCAATACACGATCTACAGACTCTGCTGCACATGGGTAGCTGGTGCTTGAAGGACTGTTTGCACGTTCCATATAAATGTCCCCCCAGGTTCCATGTTCTTCTTGGATTAGCCTTCCCCTTCTAGGTTGATCGCCATCCAGGGGCTCCCAAGCGATGTTTGGAATGTTTAATTTCTTCAGGGATGCTTTGAGAACATCCCAAAAGTGTGTCTGTTGCCTTCCTGGGAGTGTCCTGTTGTGTGTGGAGCAGTTACTTCGAGTGCCTGGTTTCAGGAATGTCATGTCCTGCCCAGCAGAGCTAGTTTGGGGTATTTTTTAAAGTTTATTTATTATTGCCCCAAGTAGGCTTACATTAACACCACCATGAAGTTACTGTGAAAGTCCCCTTGTTGCCACACTCTGGCACTTGCTCGGATACATTGAGGGAGAGTTTATTTTGGATGGCACAGTGGTTATCACTGCTGTCTCACAGCGCACCAGAGACCTTAGGTTCGATTCTCGGCTTGGGTCACCGCCTGTGTGGAGTTTGCACATTTTCCCCATGTCTACGTGGGTTTCCTCCGGGTTGCTCCAGTTTCCTCCTACAGTCCGAAAGACGTGCTGGTTAGGTGCATTAGCCGTGCTAAATTCTGCCTCAGTGTACCCGAACAGGCACTGAAGTGTGACAACTACGAGATTCTCGCAGTAACTTCATTGCTGTGTTAATGTAAGCCTACTTGTGACTAATAAATAAACTAACTTTTAGAATTTAGCATGGCCACTGCACAATAGCACAGTGTCATTATCTACCTCCTCCTGTTCTCTCTGAATCTACATTCTCTACATTTGTTGCGCTTTTGCTGGTCTAGCCTGATAGACTATCTTTGATAAAGAACACAGACATAATGTACTTTGCAGGCATCTATATTGCTGAGGTACTGCACACAGAACATGCTGTGATACACATCATAATCAGCATGGCAGGTTCTGGAAACACTGAGCAAAGCTTCTGGCTGAGTAAAAGCAATTCATTTCCCAAAGTTATTATGAGAAGTGGCGCCCCTGTACATTTTTACAGATATTGCTACTTAAAAAAAAAGAGTTGCTGGGAACCCATTATCACAATCAAACTGAGTGGCACACTGCATTACAAAAGCACTTTGCCAGGGAACAGTTGATGTAAAAGCTTTATTACAAGTCTCTTTATCATTCACCGTGGTTTTCAAGGATGATTCCAGGAGAAAGGCCCTGAATCAGTAAAACTCTGTTGATGCTTACATGTAAATCACAGGCCCATTTTGCACAGATTTTATTCCGTCATCAAAGCTCTGACTTAAGTCTGCAAATTGCAGTGTAATTGGCTAGTCGGAACAGGTTCAAAGTAAATTCAATTTAAATAGTAACACCATGGCCATCGTGGCTTCGCTAGAAAACCAGGGCTTAGAATCGTAGAAATTTTTATAGAATCCTACAGTGCAGAAGGAGGCTATTTGACCCATCGAGTCTGCACCGACCACAACCTTACACAGGCCCTATCCCCTTAACTTCGCATATTCTGGGGCATCTATCCTGGGGCATGCCCTTGACGCTTCAGCTTGGCCAATCAATCTAACATGCGCATCTTTGGAGTGTGGAAGGAAACCAGAGTACCTGGAGGAAACCCACACAGACACAGGAAGAATGTGCAGACTCTGCACAGACAGTTACCCGAGCCCAGAATTTGAACCTGGGTCCCTAGCGGTGCGAGGCAGCAGTGCTAACCACTGTGCCATTGTGCCGCCCCAAATTTAAATTTCACCATTTGTCACAGTGGGATTTGATATAGGTAAATACTGCAGATGTTAGAATTTGAAACAAAAACAGAAAAATGCTGGAAAATCTCAGCAGGTCTGACAGCATCTGTGGCGAGAGAATAGAGCCAATGTTAGGGCAGCACAGTGGCACAGTGGTTAGCGCTGTTGTCTCACAGCACCAGGGACCCAGGTTCGATTCCCAGCTGTTTGCGAGGAGTATGCATGTTTTCCCCATATCTGCATGGGTTTCCTCCGTGCACTCCAGTTTCCTCCCACAGTCCAAAGATGTGTGCATCAGGTGGATTGGCAATGCTAAGTTGATCCTTAATATCAGGGGACTGGTTAGGCTAAATACAAGGGGTCACATGGGGTAGGGCCTGGGTGGGATTGTGATGGGTGCAGGCTTGAGTGGGGGAGTTTGGGGGGAGGCGGCGGGGTGAATAGTCTCCTTCTGCATATTATGGATTCTATGGCCGGAATTTTACTGCCTCACCCGCCACGGGAATTGGAGCAGATGAGGGGTGAACAATGGGATGGTTTGTTGTCCTTGGGCTAATGAATATGTAGGACGAGCAAGAATGTAAAATCTTGTCCCAGGATTGTAGAAGGAGCCCATTCAGCCCTTTGTGAAAGCATTAAAAAAAATTAGCAAGCAGAAGAACATGTTAGGACGTTAAAAGAGGGTCCTGGGACTGAGTCAGGAAAGATGAGGATTGAGGGAAAGGAGAATCGGAATACTTAACAGAGAATAAATAAATACACCACTTGACATCTCTTGAGAGGGAAGAAAAAACAATGGTAACAAAAGTCATCTCCGCTACAACATTCAATAATCCTTTGTTGACTAAGTGTAAAGGTCCATTTAATCCCGGTTCCGTCGCATAATACATGATAGTGATGGGCCTCTACTTTCTTAAGGCTAATTGAGTAACTCATATAGTATTAGTGTTGCTCATAAACTATTGATCAATTGAACTGTCCAAATGAAAATGGAACTCGATAACCTCGGTGAACCCAATAAAACTGAAAAGACTGGGGATTCTGTCTCTGGGGACTGGCAGGATGGATGAATAATTTGTCACTGACACCGTCTTGGGTCGGTTGTTAATGGACGAGACCAGAGATCACTGTGATCTAACTGTAGTGAGTGAATTGCATTTGGGGGTCACCATAGCTAAAGCCAGGGATTGATGGGGATAAGGCAAAGCAGGCCAGGGTAATCACTGCAATCAGAGCCAGAGATCAGCGACTAAACAAGCTGTTACTCATTGTAAGACAAAGGCAGTCACCTCGGGAGCTCTGAAGGCATTATTTTTTTCCGTGATGGAGGTGGATGTATTCCAACACTCTAATACTGCATTTGACACAATTGGGACTTCCAAGGAGGAGGGTTGTGTTTTAATTCACCCCGGAGACAGGGGTGCCACTGGTTGGCCAACATTTCGTTCCCATTCCCGGCCGCCCTTGAACTGAACGGCTTGCTAGGCCATTCAGAGGGCGGCTGAGAGTCAACCACATTGCTGTGCCTCTGGAGTCACGTGTAGGCCAGACCAAGTAAGGACAGCAGATTTCCTTCCCTGAAGAACCAGATGGGTTTTTCCGACAATTGATAATGGCTCATCATAACCAGTAGATTCTTAATTCCAAATATTTTTTACTGAATTTAATTTCTATCAGCTGCTGTGGCGGGATTTGAACTCATAGCTGAGTTTCTGGATTAACAGTCTAGTGATAATAACACTTAGCCCAATGCCTCTCCCTATATAAAATCTCTACAGCATAGAAGGAAGCCATTTGGCTAATTAAGTCTGCACTGACTCTCTGACAGAGTATCTTATCCAGATACCAACCCCCCCCCCCTTTTCCTATTCCTGTAACCCCACACATTTATCATGACTAATCCATCTATCCTACACATTTTTGGACACTAAAGAGCAACTTAGCATGGCCAAAGCAATCCATCTAACCTACCTTGGGGCAGCATGGTAACACAATGGTTAGCACTGCTGCCTCATAGGGAACCTGGATTCAATTCCAGCCTTGGGTGACTGTCTGTGTGGGGTTTGCACGTTCTCCCATGTGTCTGCGTGGGTTTCCTCCGGGTGCTCTGGTTTCCTCCCACACTCTAAAGATGTGTGTGTTAAGTTGATTGGCCATGCTAAATTGCCCCTTAGCATCAGAGGGGCCAGCTAGTGTAAATGAATGGGGTTACAGGGATAGGGCTTGGGAAAGACTGTGGTCGGTGCAGACTTGATGGGCCGAATAGCCTCCTTCTGCACCGTAGGGATTCTATGAGTCCAAGATGTACATCTTTGGATCCTTGTTGAGAATTCTCTTGATTGATTTTTGATAGTCAATGTTTTTTTTTAAATGACTGGTGCTGACAACACCAACTGAGGGACAGGCTGAAAAGGGATACTGTGCCTGACAGGTTTGGGAAGAGCTGAATTGAGAAGCACAGTTTGAATGGGAAGAACATTGAAACAGCCTTTGCCAATGGCTCGAAGCTAATTCCGATACTTTTGGTGATAGATTCTGACAATGCGGATCGAGGACGCTCTGACCACGAGGTTCCCTCTTTTGTGGAAAAAGTTGATACATCTTCTCTAGTGAGTTATAAATTTCTCCTCACCTTAGTTCTAAAAGATTTACCCCTATCCTCAAATTATGACTCCTAGTTCTGGACTCCCCCACCGTCGGGAACATTCTTTTTGAATCTACCCTGTCTAACCCTATTAGAATTTTATAAGTTTTGTGAGATTGCCTCTCACTCTCTAAACCCCAACAAATACAATCCTAAATGACTTAGTCTCTCCTGATATGATGGGCCTTCCATCCCAGGAATCAGCCTGGTAAACCTTCACTGTGCTCCCTCTATAGTAAGGACATCCTTTCATAGATAAGGACACTAAAACTTCACACAATACTCCAGGTGTGGCCTCACCAACACCCTATACAATTGCAGCAAAACATCCCTATCCCTGTACTCAAATCCTCTTGCTATGAAGGCCAACATACCATTGGCTTTCTTTACTACTGCTATATCTGTGCGCTTACTTCCAGCAACTGAGGTGCATGTGTGAATGTGTGTGTGTTTAAGTATGTGTATATATGTGTGTGTTTGAAACCATGTGTATGTCTCTGTGCATGTGTGTGGATTCTGGGTGATGACTCACAGTAATGTCCACTGCCAAATACAGACCTCCCAGCATTCACCCAAACGTGTGAACTCATACGTGAAGAATATCGGTTGTGTAAAGTCCTGTAAGATTCTTGGTGCTCACATTGTGAGAAGTCCATCCTCTCAGGACTGGAGGGGAGAAGAAGTGAACAGAAAAAGGAGGGAGATAAAACAAATCTATTTCCTGGCAATAGGTCCAAGGGAACCCAAGTGTTTATTATTGCACCTGTTATTTAGTGACCCAATGAATTTGTGAACATTTTTTGTTCACAAATGGGGAGAAATCCATTTGAGCCTCCAAATCACTTTCCATCCAACTTCTCATGTTATTAACCTGGATATAAATCAGGCATGGCAGCCCAGCCCAGAATTATATTTCCTTAAATCACAGGGACAATTTAACACCCAAATGCAAAGCTAAAACATCAACTGTTTCGCTCCCAATTCATTCTTCTTTTAGAACAGCAAAGAACAAAGAAAATTACAATATAGGAACAGGCCTTTTGACCTCCAAGCCTGCATTGACCATGTTGGCCATCTGAATTAAAGCCCCTCTATCCTTCCAGAGACCATATTCCTCCATTCCCATCCTATTCACGTATTTGTCCTGACGCTCCTTAGAAGTTACTATTATATCTGCTTCCACTACCTTCCCAGGCAGCAAGCTCCAGGCACCCACCACCTTCTGTATAAAAAAACTTACCTCAAACATCTCTTTTAAATTTTACCCTTCGCACCTTAAACCTATGTCCCCTAGTAATTGACTCTTATACTCTGAGGAAAAGCTTCTGACTATCCACTCTATCTTAATAATCTTGTCGACTCCTATCTGGTCATCCCTCAACCTCCATCATTCTCCCTTTACACTATGTCGTTCAAAATTCTTTCCTGGGAACTTAGTCCATTAACTTATTCCTGGGAATTTATAACAGTCAGGTGAAAATGTTTTCTGCTGACTTTCTTTGCCTTTATGTAGCACGTATTGTGGCACCTCAACTTTAGAATTGACTAATTAAATTTTCACAGTAACACATTGCAGCGTTAATGTATGCTTAGTTGTGACACTAATAAATAAACTAAACTGATACTTTGTGAAGTGCAGTAAAGTATTGTGATGTCGGCTAATAAGTATACCAGTAGTAGTAAAGTTTATTTATAAGTTACAAGTAGGCTTACATTAACACTGCAATGAAATTACTGTGAAAATCCCCTAGTCGCCACACTCCAGTTTGGATACACTTCGGGGAGAATTTAACTTGGTAAATGCACCCAACCAGCACATCTTTTGGACTGTGGGAGAAAACCATAGCACCTGGAAGACACAGACACAGGGAGGTCAAGCTGTACACAGACAGTGACCCAAGCCGGGAATTGAACCTGAGGCAGCAGTGCTAGCCACTGTGCTACTGACTCAGCAAATTGCAAATGGAAAGAAATGGCCAGTTAATTGACTTTTGTGGCTTTTGGTTGAGGGAGGAATATTGGCTCAGACACTAAGTGAACTGTCTCTTTCCTTTGAATAATTCTGTGAGATCTTTCCCAACCACCTTGGTGTCAAATTGCATTTGAAAAGTAGCTCCTTTGACATGGCAGAGTATAAGATACAAACTGTATTGCCTGAGGCTCAACAGAGGATAAGAATACTGTTTGGGATTACTGAGACCAGTGCTGATGTATTAATCTGTTTCTCTGAAAGCTTATTATAAATGCATAGACATTTCTTGTAGATGTATTGCTTCTGTGTTGGATTAGTGTGGTGGCTGTGTAAATAGCCCTTATCCGCAGCAATCATTAAAAATCGCTTTGTGCTGCTCTGGGTATTAAAAAATTCAATATCTGTAAGAAAACATCTGGTTGGCTGTCATTGAGATCATTAGAAACACTTATGTGGAGAAAGAGGGGAATTTACTCCTTATTTCTTCTCACTTTAATCTGGCATCCAAAGCCACAATTTGACCTCGCTGGAGGAATCCCGGAGACCTACGAGTAAAATTAAATTTTCATTGCACATTTTTACCGCTTAGAATTTCTACTCAGGCATAATCCCAGTGGAAGTGGGGTAGGACTGGCCAGCTGCGAGGAAGTGCTCTTCATCTCTGCCAAACTCCTGAGGTCCATTAAATGACCTGGCTGAGCCCTCCAGGCCTGGATATGGGCAAGAGGGAGGCAGCGCCCCCACAGTAAATTCTGGCAGCCTCGCAAACAACTGAAGACGGGAGAACATTACAAATCATGGTGTTGTGGGGCGGTAGGCACAGGGACCTGGCTTTGATTCTGGCATTGGGGTGACTGTGCAGAGTCTGCATGTTCTCCCCATGTTTCCTCTGGGCGCTCTAGTTTCCTTCCACACTCCAAAGCCGGGAATTGAGCTCCCTGGCGCCATGGGGCAGCAGTGCTAATTACTGTGCCACTGTGCTGCCATGTTCTCACAGAGAGGCAAAAGAAAGCAGAGAGAGAGAAAAAGCTGCAAATGCGCAAATGATTCACTCGTAGTTTTGTGTCCTCCTTATACCACGGTTCCAGGTAAGAGTCGTATGACCTCAAAGTAGAATTCACAATTATTTTTAAGTTCATTTATTAGTGTGGGTTAGGTGGATTGGCCATGCTAAATTGCCCCTTAGTGAGTAGCAGGGTAAACTGGCAAGCACTGGTGCGGGCAGGTGTTGGAAAATTGCATTCGCAAAGGATGTCATTGCATCTCAATGCTTCCGGAAAGGGACACGGTTTTCACAGGGAGGAGCAGAAGAGGGAAAAGAAATGAAAAGTCTGCTCACCTCCAATTACCAACCCATTTAGCTCTTTGTGGAGTCTGTTAATGCACAAGGGAAGAGCAGGAGGCAATTTCCCAATCGGAAATAGTCTGAATTGTGCACATTCATGTACAACGCTTGGATTCAATGCAGAGAGCTGCAATTTGTTTGGAATTCCAGGATTTGTTGTCACTGGTGCGCAGGTCTGTGTTCTGAACATATCTCATCAACGAACCTGCTAAGCAGAGCCTTCTGCCCAAGTTCTGGAGCCATTAAATTTGAGTGTACAATCTGGTGAGTAACAGGTAAAGTTACGGATGGTGCCAAGCAAGACTGCATCATATTAACATGTCTGACAAGTGGGACATTTACTGGGTGGCACAGTGTTAAGCACTGATGCTTCACTGTGCCAGGGACATGGGTTCAATTCCCAGCCTGATCACTGTCTGTGTGGAGTCTGCACATTTTTCCCCATGTCTACATGGATTTCCTCTGGCTGCTCCAGTTTCCTCGCACAGTCTGAAAGACGTGCTGGTTAGGTGCATTGGACCAAACAGGCACCAGACTGTGGTGACTATAGGGAATTTCACAGTAACTTCATTGTAGTGTTAACATAAGCCTTACTTGTGACTAATAAATAAAAACTTACATGCAAATCTTGTTCAGACATTGGCTTCATGGTTTGAAGTTTATTTATTAGTGTCACAAATAGGCTTACATTAACACTGCAATGAAGTTACAGTGAAAATCCCCTAATCACCACACTCTGGCATCTGTTCGGATACACTGAGGGAGAATTTAGCATGGTCAATGCATTTAACTTGAATGTCTTTCGGACTATGGGAGGAAACCGGAGCACCTGGAGGAAACCCATGCAGACACAGGGAGAATGTACAGACATTGCACAAACAGTGACCCTGAAAACAGTGGCCAGAAATTGAACCTTGGTCCCTGGCACTGTGAGGCAGCACTGCTAACCTCTGTTCCACCACAATTTATTTCAAGGAATAGAAAGAGAGAGAGAGCTTCGCATCTTTAAAGTTTATTTATTAGTCACGAGGTAAGCCCACATTTTAACACTGCGGTGAAGTTACTGTGAAAGATACTGTGATCTTTCATATGATTGGGATGTTCCGAAGCACTTTTGCAGCGCTTTTGATGTATAATTACTGCTGCTAATGTGAGGATAAAAGAATACATGAAGTACGGGGGAAATGAACTGAAGTCTGCTCTTGGATCATGTGGCTTCTGTGAAGTGAAAAGAAACTTAATGAGCTATTTCATGCAATATTCTGTCTGAGCAGGTGAGGTAATTGAATCTGCTTTTACTGTTTGTGAGCAGTTTGATTGGAATGTGGCTATGGGCTTCCTCATCTTTCACAACACCTGCTTACCACACAATAGAGCACCTTTCAGATACTCACTTCTCCTTTAGGACCTCTTCTCATTTCTATTTATGTTTCAGAATTTTGTTTTCCATTTCATCTACTCCCTGCTCCAGCATCAAGGCGCTCTGCGCTGTTCACCACTCCCAGGTGGGATGGTTGAGAATCAGTGACTCCCTCTACACCTGCTTTTGCCCATTTATAAAACAATCACTTTTACATCCGCGATTTAAACACAAGCCACACTCACTGGTAAAGCAGCAGCCAAACCTATATTTCAAAATCCTCAAGTTAATAATGTACTCAGTCCCTTGAAATCAATGGGGAGCTTTGTAATAGTAATGCCTTGCATTCTTGTTCCAGGGATGGCACAGTCCATTACAAAGAGCACAAACTAATTAACTCTGACCATGAGGAAGACAATAGGAGATTCATCTGTGGCACTCAGTGGTTAGCATTGCTGCTTCATTGGCACCAGGGTCCTGGGTTAGATTCCAACCTTAGGCCACTGTCTGTGTGGAGTTTGCACATTTTCCCTGCTGTCTGCACGGGTTTCCTCCGGGTGCTCCGGTTTCCTCCCACATTCCAAAGTGCAGGTTAGCCGGATTGGCCATACTAAATTGCCTCTTAGTGTCCGGGGTGTGTAAGTTAATGAGATTAGCCATGGTAAATGTGCAGGGTTAAGGGGGTTGGGTGCAGGGTGAGCCTAGATAGAATGCTATTTCAGACTCAATGGGCCAAATGGCCTCCTCTTGCACTGTAGGGATTGGCATGCACTGTCACATTCCAGATGTGGCAGTTCCAAGTGCCACATTCTATTGCAAATGCAAAGCAACCTTTAAAAAGAGAAATGCAATCACTTCTTTAATGCTGAGTTCTTTTGACCTGAAGTTTACAATCTGAAAATTTCTCCAACCTGAAAGGTTTTCTCATCGAGTTGTAAAATTAACCAGAGGGAACGTTTATGAAAGAAAACTTTGACTAAGTCATTTTAAAGGGATCTGGCTTTGCTTTTGCAGCAAGGTAACACATTGCCAAACTAGATTGAATTGCAAAGGACCTATTGGTATTATCAAACAAAGAAAATTACAGCATAGGAACAGGCCCTTCGGCCCTCTAAGCCTGACTGAACTAAAACACCCTACCCTTCCAGGGACTATATTCCTTTATTCCCATCCTATTCATGTATTTGTCAAGACGCGCCTAAAACGTCACTCTCATATCTACTTCCACTACCTCGCCCAGCAGCTAGACTAATAATCCAGAAACTCAACTAATGTTCTGAGGACCCAGGTTCAAATTCCACCACGGCAGCTGGTGGAATTTGAATTCAACAAAAAATAATCTGCAGTTAATAATCTTCTGATGACCATTGCCAGAAAAATCCATCTGGTTTACTCATGTTCTTTAGAAAGGAAACCTGCTGTCCTTATTGGTCTGGCCTACATGTGACTCCAGAGCCACAGCAATGTGGTTGACTCCCAAATGTCCTTGGGCAACTAGGGATGGGCAATAAACGCTGGCCAGCCAGTGACACCCATGTCCCACGAATGATTTAAAAAAAACAAAATGGCAGAGCAATTAAGCAATCGCTCCACTTCTGTCTTCACGGAGGAAGGTACAAATAACTTCCCAGAAATGCTAAAGAACCAAGTGTCTTGCGAGAAGGAGGGATTGAAGGAAATTAACATTACTAAAAGAAAGTGGAGAAATTAATGGGAATAAGAAGCGATTAATCCCCAGGGCCTGATAATCTACACCCAGAGATAATAAAGAATGTTGCCATAGAAATCATGGAGTGCGTTGGTTGTCACCTTCCAAAATTCTGTAGATTCTGGAATGATCCTGGCAGACTGGAGGGTGGCAAATGTAATCCCACTATTTAAAAAAAAAGGAGGGAGTGAGAAAACAGGGAATTTACAAGGATGTTGCCAAGATTCAAGGGACTGAGTTATAGGGAGAGATTGGACAGGCTAGGACTTTTCTCTTTGCAGCACAGGAGACTGAGGGGTGATCTTATAGAGGTGTATAAGATCATGAGAGGCATGGGTAGGGTGGACACATTCAGTCTTTCTCCCAGGGTTGGGGAATTGAGAACTAGAGGGTATAGGTTTCAGTTAAGAGGGGAAAGAATTAATGGAAACTTGAAGAGCAACGTTTTTACACAGTGGATGGCACGTGTGGAATGAGCTGCCAAGGAATGGTTGACACAATAAGAAGTCTCACAACACCAGGTTAAAGTCCAACAGATTTATTTGATAGCAAAACACCACTAACGTTTGGAGTGCTGCTCCTTCCTCTTGACTTTAACCTGGTGTTGTGAGACTTCTTACTGTGTTTACCCCCGTCCAATGCCGGCATCTCCACATCATGAGGAATGGTTGAAGCAGGGACATTGGAAAACGCCTATTATTTGGAGTTGGCATCAAAACATCGTTTTATATAGCGGGGGATAAACAGACAGCTGAATAGGGATATTAAAAGGAAAGAAAGCTACTGAAAGATATCTTATTAAAAGGTTAGTGATGTTTTAATCTGGTCTTTGAGAGACCTATCCTGATTGGCTGATATAGGAGACCAAAATTTAGAAGAATGTGAATGTACCAGCACTTTGTGCTGAAAAGAATATTTCTTACCTCTTTAAAAAATACTCATTATAAATAAAATTAAAGTTTACTTATTTGTGTCACAACATTAACATTGTAATGACGTTACTGTGAAAATCCCCCAGTCGTCACATTCTGGGGCCTGTTCGGGTACACTGAGGGAGAATTTAGCCTGGCTAACGCACCTAACCAGCACACCTTTGGAGCGTGGGAGGAAACCGGAGCAAGCCACCCAGTCAACATGCAGACTCCACACAGACGGTGACACAAGCTGGGAATCGAAGCCGGGTCCCTGGTGCTGTGAGGCAGGTGTGCTAACCACTGTGCCATCGTGCCACCCCATCAAAAATCAAATTCAACCACACAGAACTGAGAAAGTTATCTGTGGAACATTGAATCCAAATAACTTCCTTGAATAACCACCATTTAAAAGGACACAGCATGTTTTAGAAATATAAAAACTAGAAGCAGGGGTAGGCCATTTGGCCCTTTGAGTCTGCTTCGCCACTCATTTTGATTGTGTCTGATCATCGAATTCAATATCCTGAACCTCGCAAACACCTCCCCCACATTTCTTGATATCTTTAAGCCCCAAGAGCTACACCGAATTTCTTCTTGATGAATAAACTGCCGATTTCTTCAGCGAGGAAGGTGAAATGCTCCTTTACTGACCCCAGTTTCACGTTTGCGCAGAAATGAACCCAAGTGTGCGCAGATCTTTAATGTCCCCTGTCAAGCTCAGCACTCTTCGAGAGATTGGAAAGCTGTGACAGCAGGGGGAGGGGAGGGGAGCGGGGTTGGGAGGGGGGGCGGATGGTCCCTGGGGGCCCCTGAATGGAAACTTGCTGCAGTAGACACAGATGCAAAATCAATACTTTCCACCTGAGAGACTGTGACAGCAGGAACACTGCTGCAATTGGCAAAGCTTCAGGGACCTAGCAAATGCCAGGAGTTGAGCTGCTGCGGCACTGTGGAGAATGAGAAACACGTTCAACTCCTGTCGGACCTGTTTCAGTCAGTGAGTGAGTTTTCTTTTCATGTTGTTTAACAGCTGGTTTGTTTTTGCTCAGCCAGCACACATGTGGAATCTGCTTGCCTTCTGATTTTATTTTGCAGAGTGGATATCCCTGTAGGTGCCCTGGGTTCATAGAATCCCTACAGGGCAGAAAGAGGCCATTTGGCCCATCGAGCCTGCACCGACCACAATTCCACTCATGCCCTATCCCTGTAAACCCATGTATTTACCCTGACACTGAGGGGCAATTCAGCACAGCCAATCCACCTAACTCCCCCGCACGTCTTTTGGAGTGCGAGAAGAAACCAGAGCACCTGGAGGAAACCCACACAGACACGGGGAGAGGGAAGAAATCTCTGTACTGACCTGCTACGTCTCACTACTTTATTTCTCCTCATCAAATGCCTTTTCTTTGGTCTCTTTCTTTTAACAATGTTTTCCCAATTCTTGATAATAACAAGCATTTTTATAGCATCTGGACCAACTTTGGCTACTCTTGCCTTAGAAAGGGTGGCAATACAGATCACTGGACTGAATCCTCAGATGGAGATTTTCTTCTGAAGATATTGAAGACTGCGGGTGAGATCTTCCAGTCTCTTTGAAGTCAAACCCCTCTCCCTAATTCCCCCCCACGAGAGATTCCTCAGCAGTGGGACAAACGAGCCATGCAAAAGCCATGGAAGATCATGAGATGGTACAGTGGCACAAAGGTTAGCACTGCTGCCTCACAGCACCAGGGATCCAGGTTCGATTCCTGGCTTGGGTCGCTGTCTGTGCGGAGTCTGCATGTTCTCTCCGTGTCTGCGTGGGTTTCCTCCTACAGTCCAAAAGGTGTGCTGGTTAGGTGCTAAATCCTTCCTCAGTATACCCGAACATACGCAGCAGTTTGGTGACTAGGGAATTTTCACAGCAACTTCATTGCTGTGTTAATATAAGCCCACTTGAAACACTAACAAATAAATTTTAAGCTTTAAAGATCCCTCCAGTGGCCAATGACTAGAGACATCAGCCATGGGACAATCCATGGGACAATCTGGAAAAGGTGATTTCATTGAAAATGGTAAAACTCTGAAGGGGTTGATGCTGGAAACATGTTTCTCTTGCCTGGTGAATCTAGATCTAGGGAGGGGCATCATCTTAAAACAAGGGATCAGCCATTGATGACTGGTATGAGGACAAATATTTGCAATCGAAGCGCTGTGAACCTTGGAGGTCTTATGAATGAAGCACAATCCATCACGCAAACCAGCTTCCCAAACCATTGATTTTGCCTACACTTCCCGCTGCCTTGGAAGAGCAGCCAGCATAATTAAGAATCCCATGCGATCCGGACATACTCTCATTCACCTTCTCCCATCAGGAAAAAGCTATTAAAGCCTGAGGTCACATACCAACCGGTTCAAGAACAGCTTCTTCTCTGCTGCTGTCAGACTTTTGAATGGATCTACCCCATATTGACAAAGGGTGATCTGGACTCGAAACATCAGTTCTTTTCTCTCCTTACAGATGCTGCCAGACCTGCATTTTCTCTTCTGGTTTCAGATTCCAGCATCCACAATAATTTGCTTTTACCTTATATTATTAAGATGAGTTTTCTCTACACCCTAGCTATGACTGTAACACTATATTCTCTATTCTCTCCTTTCTCCTCTATGAACGGCATGCTTTGTCTGTATGGCGTGCAAAAAATAATACTGCTCACTGTATGCTACTTTAAGGAGTCTTACAACACCAGGTTAAAAATCCAATAGGTTTATTTGGTAGCAAACGCCACTAGCTTTCGGCTGGTGAGTGGGAGATCTTTTCACAAACAGGGCACATAAAGGCCCACACCAGCATCTCCACATCACTGTATGCTTCTATGTGGGACAGCAATAAATCAAATCAACATTATGGGCATCTAGCTGTGGAGTGTGTTAAACTCAAGAGTAGACAGATCTTTGGAAAATTAGGGAATTAAGGGATATGGGGACAATGCAGGAAGATAGGTTTGAAGTAAAAGACCTGGAATATCTTTCCAAAGTTTCTCTATCTCCTGACATTTCCTTCCTCCTTAAAAATGCTCCTGAAAACCTACCCCTAAAGCTTTTGATCACCCATCCTAATACCTCCTTGCGCGACCTTGTGTCAATTTGTTTCAGAATGCTCATTTTATCACGTTTTATTACATTCAAGGCAGATACAGGAAGGTCAGGGCGAGATAGATTGTTCTGAATAACAGAATAAGTTCAAATGGGCCGAACGGCCTTCTCCTGCTCCTGCAGCGCTAACCATTGTGCCACCATGCCGTCTAACCCACGTTTAAAAAGAGCTTTCCCTCGAGTTGCTTCTAGTACTTTTATTGATCATTTTAAATCAATGTGCTCTGGTTCAGCAAATGGGAACGGTTTCTTCCTAGTCACAGGGCTACTATCTTACTGCCCGTTCACACCAGGCTCCCGTTGCGGCAAAGTCGGAAAATTTGGTGACCAGCCAAATCTCGGTTTACTGCGGCAGGATGGGAGAATTCCGCTGGTGTGAATGGTGGTGAGATTCCAGTCACAGTATCCAGACCCTCCATGATTGTAAACACATCCATCAAGTCCCCTTTCAATCTGTACTACCGGAAGAGTGCAGAGGAGGTTTACCAGGATGCTGCCTGGTATGGAAGGTCTGAGTTACGAGGAGAGGTTAGGCAAATTGGGACTGTTTTCCTTAGAAAGACGTAGACTTAGAGGAGATCTAATAAAAGTGTACAAGATTATGAGGGGTATAGATAGAGTAAACAGGGTTAAGCTTTTTCCTCGGATGGGGTCAAATAGCACAAGAGGTCACGGGCTTAGGGTGAGGGGAGTAAGGTATAATTTGGATGCTAGAGGGAGTTTTTTCACACAGAGGGTGGTGGGGATATGGAATGCGCTACCACGTAAAGTGGTGGAGGCAGGTACTTTGGGGTTATTTAAGAGATACTTAGATGGGCACATGAACAGATTGGGAATGGAGGGATATAGAAAACTGATTTAAAATGGGGATCATGAGTCTTGGAAGTTCCTTGGGAAGTGTGTAAATTGTCGATGATATTTGATGTATTTGTTTTATCCTACAGGTACTTCGGTCCGCCTTGTCTAACAAGGGGCATACACTCAATGGGTCGCGAGAGGGCTGCTCTTGGATTTTTTTCGAGAGTATCCTAGTGCTTCACGTCATTAGTGTACACTTGACCTGGACCATTTGATGGGCAACACGAAAGCTCAGTGAGTATCGCTATGCTGTGCAGATACGAGGATTTGGGCCTGTGTCTGTGGGAGTTTGCGCATTCTCCCCGTGCTTGCATGGGTTTTCTGGGGGTGCTCCGGTTTCCTCCCACATCCCAAAGATGTGCTTGTAGGCTGATTGGCAGAACAAATTCTCCCTAAATTGTCTCAAATTTGGTTCTAATGCATAGATCTATAAACATAGACAGGGATCATGGGTAGAAGTGGGAACATCGAGGTGGCGGCGCGGGCTCGTTGGGCCGAAGGGCCTGTTTCCCGTGCTGTTTTGTTCTTTGTTGTTCTTTGTTCTTCTCTTTTCCAAGGGGAACAGTCACAGCCTCACCAATTTATCCTGGTAACTGAAGTCTCTCATCTCCGGAAACATCTCATCACCAGTTTTCAAGCAAGGTTCTTTTTTTAAAGTGCGCTCGGTGTTTTTTCTTCTTTCTTTATTTTGAAAGCAGTCACGCCTGAATCGCGTGTTCCTGGTGTTGCTGTTGAGTAAGCAGTCGTGTGAGGAACTCGTGAGGTGACTAGAATGCTGTGGGTGGTGAGATGAGGAAAGGTGCTAACTGCTGTCAGGAAGGAAGAAAACCGGTGTAAGAATCAACTCCTGATGTCTGTGTGAACCTCTTTGTGTCGCTTATAGAATTACAGCAGGCGGAAACCTGATTTCCCAATGGAGAATTCCCGTACAGGTCAACAACAATTATCAGAATGGAGGGAAGTAGGGTAGCAGAGGAAGAGCAGACTTCCAGTTGTCTTCCTGCACCCCTTCTTCAAAGGACAAATGGTGCAAAGCTAACTTGTCACAGCCCCAATTGCTTTTCCTTCATAGGGAGGCGATGACCTAGTGGTATTGTGGCTAGACTAATAATCCAGGAGCTCAGTTAATGTTCTGGGGATCCAGGTTCGAATCCCGCCATGGCAGATGGTAGAGTGCGAACTCAATGAAACAAAATCTGGAACAAATGGCAGGTTTTACGGTCTCGCTTGGGCAAGGTTGTATAATCCTGTAAAGTCTCCGAACCTCGCCCATACTGATTCCGGGACAGGCAAGGCAGTTAAATTCTGGCCCCAGAGTCTAATGATGGCCGCGAAACTATTGTCAATTGTTAGAAAAACCCATCTCTCATTCACAATGTCCTTTAGGGAAGGAAATCTGCTGTCCTTACCTGGCCTGGCCTACATGTAACTCTAGATCCACAGCAATGTTGTTGACTCTCAACTGTCCTCTGAGGGCAGCCAGGGATGGACAATAAATGCTGGCCAGCCAGTGATGCCCATGGTCTATGAACGAACAAAACAAAATCAAACTCCTCCAATATCCACAATTAAGGGAGATGATGATATGACAATGTCAGTGGATTCAGAGGCTCAGGTTCATACTAGAATCCTACAGTACAAGAGGAGGCCATTCGGCCCATTGAGCCTGCACTGACAACAATCCCACATAGACCCTAGGCCTGTAACCCCACATATTTACCCTACTAATCCTCCTGACACTAAAGAGCAATTTATCTTTAAATAGCTCAATAGCTTTAATCAATCTAATCTGCATATTTTTGGACTGTGGGAAGAAACTGGAATATCATGCAGACATGGGGAGAGTGTGCAAACTCCACACAGATAAGTCACCCAAGCCGGGAGTTGAACTCGGGTACCTGGCCCTGTGAGGCACCACTGTGCTACCGTGCCGCCGTTCTGGGTTCAAATCCCACTGTAGCAGCTGGCAATGGAATTTAGACTGAATTTATAGATCTGGAATTGAGAGCTGGTATCTAATGGATGGCCACGAAATGACCATTGTAAAAACCTATTTGGTTCATTATCTGCTGCCCTTGCCTGCTTTGAGTTATATGTGACTCCAAGTAGCAAACCGCTCAGTCCAAGGGCAATTAGGGATGGGCAACAAAAGCTGGCCCTGCCAGTGATGGCCACCCCCCCCTACCATGAAGGAATAAAGGAATAGCTAAAATGAGCTTGACATGAAGAGAATTCTGAATGTATCAGAGTGCCTACTGTGTCACCAGATTGCATCAACGAAAACTGAGAACAGGAGAAAGAGAGATCAAAATCTACATGACCCAAGCGAATTGAGTTTTCCAACAGAGCCACAGAATGTGTGTTTTGTCAGTGGCAAATGATAATAGCAGCTTCCAGTCCAGTGTCAAATCATCTCTCGGAAGGAAGAGCTTGTTTTGTTTTACACGAAGTACATTAATTTAATACGGGGATGAAAAATGTTCCTATTACTGCACTGCAAAGTGCTTTGGGACTGATGGCAGTTCCCAGAGGGATTTGCCGTATTCAAGCCCTACTTTCTGATTACAACCTCAATCTTAAAACACGGTGAGGTGCATTAATCTACAACAGAGGATCTAATTCCAGGCACAGGTAGCATCATCCCGCTGTCAAATAAATACTACTATTTTTCAAGTGTTTGGAGGCATCTTAAATATATGCTGAGACTTGAAAAGGCTTGGATAGTATTCCTTTTGGCTCTATAACATTACCTCAAGTTAGGTTTATTTATTAGTTATAAGTAAGGCTTACCTTAACACTGCAATGAAGTCCCTATAGAATTCCTCCAGTTGTCACAGCCTGGGTCACTGCACTTAACCAGCAGATCTTTCCAAATGTGGGAGGAAACCTGCACAGACAATGACCCAAGCCAGGAACTGAACCTGGGTCCCTGGCGCTGTGAAGCAGCAGTGCTAACTACGGTGCTACCGTGCCACTCAGCTATCTGTGAAAATCATTTTACCCCTTGATCAATTTTCTGTTATCTTCAGCAATTCTGCCTTTCTTGGATGATACAGTAGCACAGTTGCCGCCTCACAGCGCCAGGGATCGATTCCCGGTTTGGGTCCCTGTCTGTGTGGAGTTTTCCCCGTGATCTGCATGGGTTTCCTCCGGGTGCTCTGGTTTCCTACCACAGTCCAAAGATGCGTGAATTAGGTAGACTGGCCATGACAAATTGTCCATGAGTTTCAGAGCGATTAGCAGGACAAATATATGGGGTTACAGGGATACAGTCTGAATGGGATCATTGTCAGTGCAAACGAGATGGGCCAAATGGCCTCCTTCTGCACTGTAGAGGATTCTACAATTCTTGTAATTAATGGAAATTTATAACAGTATGCTACGGGCAGTATGGTGGCATAGTTGCCTCACAGCACCAGGGACCCAGTTCGATTTCCAGCTTGGGTCACTGTGCTGATTTTACACATTTTCCCCATGTCTGAGTGGGTTTCCTCCAGGTGCTTGGGTTTGCTCCCACAATCTAAAAGTCATGCTGGTTAGGTGCTAAATTCTCCCTCAGTGTACCCGAACAGGTGCCGGAATGTGGCGACTAGGGGATTTTCAATGTAACTTCATTGCAGTGTTAATGTAAGCCTACTTGTGACAATAATAAATAAGTTTTGAAAACAATTTGTTTGATCATTTCTAGACAGGAAAGAGGCAGTCAACTGGTTATCTGGTCACTGTTGATGGCACATAGAAACATAGAAGATAGGAGTAGGAGGAGACCATTCAGCCCTTCGAGCCTGCTCCACCATTCATTATGGTCATGGCTGATCGTCCAATGCAATAGGCTAATCCTGTTTTTTCCCCATAACCTTTGATCCTTTTCATTCCAAGTGCTATACCTAGCTACCCTTTGAATACCTTCAATGTTCAATGTACTACTTCCTGTGGTAATGAATTCCACAGGCTCACCACTCTTTGGGTGAAGAAATGTCTCCTCACCTCTGACCTAAATGGTCTATCCTGAATCCTCAGACTGGATCTGAACTCTCCCACCATTGGGACATTCTCCCAGAAGGAATTTGAGAGCTGGCACTTTCTTCATGATGACTTTCTGTCTTTCCACTGGGCATAACCGACCGGATCACCATTGCTGTTCCAACCTAAGGATTTAATTTCTCTACTTTGTGAAGGTTGCCGAGTTTAGTTCAATGAAAAGCAGGCAGCAATGAAGCACCTCCCCTCAAATTCAAGTTAAAGTCATGTTTCCTTGTTCCCATTCCATGAAGGGAGGAGACACTGAAGCTCGTGGGACAATGTTTCAGTTCGGTACTGCTCAGCTGTCTGAGTCCACAGTAAGCCTGGATTTCAGGCCCAGAATTGTGCACATTCCCCAGTGAAATCTTTCCTGATTAAATGTAGCTTTTTGTAAAGAGCACAGTGGCACAGTGAAAAGGCTAAATACTGAAATCCCACAGAAGTGATTTGTACTTTGAGTGATCATGTAACGGCTGCACCTTGTATTTCTCACTGGTTATCTCCTACACATAAAGGATAATGATGACATGAAATACAGAATTTAAATCACACACACACACAAATATACACGCACACAAATATACACACACACAAATACACATGCACACACAAACATACACCCACACAAATACACACACACACACACATACACCCGCACACACAAATACACACACACAAATGCAAACAAATGTTCCTGTATAGATTAGTTGCAGGTAGTGACCCAATTCTGTGTTTCCAACACATTCTTTACAACTTCACACTCCACACTCGCACTGAAGAAGTTAATCTATTTTAATCTCACTAAAGATTAGCACAAATCTCCAGAGAACCAGAAGCATTATAGTATTTGTTAAAATGTAATTAATCTTCAAGGATTATATCCGGATGAACAATGCGGAGCGCGGAATTAAGGATGTAATATCATGTTCAGCACGGCATGCAATGACTGAACAACTTCAAAATGCCTGAAGAAACTCCAAAATCTTCTGAGTAATCACATAGCTTGGGCAAAGCAGATGAAACACACTCTGAGAGGCTTTTATTGTTATGCAGATAGTTTGAATAAATATCCAAAGGCAAATTAACCCTTCATTTAACTCTTGGTGGAGGTGTGCACTACGGATAATAACTTTTAGTAATTAAGTCAATTCTGCCCAATCTGTTTTATTGGCAATTGTTTGAGCTGTCATCATATAAGAGTAGTGTCATGTTATCTACAGTAAAGTCTAGAGGGAGGCAATGGCCCAGTGGTATTATCGTTAAACTGGTAATCCATGAAATTCAACTCCTGTTCTGGGTACCCGGATTCGAATCCCACCATGACTGATGGTGGAATTTGAATTCAACACAAATAATATCTGGAATTAAGCATCTACCGATGACCATGAGACCACTGTCAACTGTTGGAAAAAAATCATTTGGTTCACCAATGTCCTTTAGGGGAGGAAATTGGCCGTCCTTACCTGGTCTGGCTCACATGTAACTTCAGAGCCACAGCAATGTGGTTCAGTCTCAACTTCCCTTTTGAGGTTAGAATTGTGAATTTCCCTTGTAGCCACTATCAGTGCCACAACTGTAACTTCTCAGATACCAATGCTGTGCTAGCAGAGGATGAGAAGACGTGAAACACCAGCATTAGGACAAACAATACTCCACTTCTAAAAACACAGAATCCTACAGTGCACAAGGAAGCCATTCGGCTCCTCAAGAAAGCATCAACCACAAACCCACCCCGGCCCTACCCCTATAACCTCATGCAATTCCTCTAGCTAGTCCCCCTGACACTAAGGAGCAATTTAGCATGGTCAATCTGCCTAACTCACACACCTTTGGACTGTAGGAGGAAACCAAAGCATCTGGAGGAAAACCCATACAAACACAGGAAGAACATGCAAAGTCCACACAGATATCACCCAAGCCGGGAATCGAATCCGGGTCCCTGGCACTGTGAGGCAGCAGTGCTAATCAGTGTGTCACCCAATTCAGCCTATTGACTCAGCAACGACTCTTTGACATCTCATCTAGGCCCTTCCCTCTGTCCTATCCTCATAAGCCCACGCATTTACAAGGCTAATCCACCTAACTTGTACACTTTTGGACACAAAGGGATATTTTGGAATGGCCAATCCATCTAATCCGCACATCTTTGGGCCATGGGAGGAAACCTGAGCACTGGAGGAAACTCATGCAGACAAAGATGGGGAGGAGGAGTGTGGGGTGACATGCAAACTCACAAAGCTGGATTGAACGGGGTACTATTGTGTACTTCACATCATTCTTTTCTAGGTCTAAGACATGCCAGAATTCCTGACTTATTTCTATTTGCCTTATTCTCCTACAAACCAAGCCCCAACAGCATACAAATATTTCCGAGAGGCAAATATTAACCCGTTTTCTTTGACGTGATCCAGACCTCTGGCTCTCACAGAGTGGGTATTCTCAGCACTGCAGGTCGGGTTTTTCTGATGGGTACAGGGGATAGCAGTGAGGCCTCATGATAGATTCCAGTTGTAATTGCTGAGTGTCTCTTTGGGGAATTTTCTGAGTTGATGGCTTGAGTTGTACTTGCTTCGACTCACTATAAAGTTGCTGAGTGCACATAACAGAAATCTTGTGAGATTGTAGAACAGAATCGTAGAATCCCTACTGTGCGAAAGAAGACTATTCAGTCCATTTGAGTGATTGGATTCAAGGCTGGGCTTTACCATTTCGATTCAGTACCAGAAGTTAACGAAGAAACACGGTTCGCATTAGCTGATGGCACAAGGACTAGAAGGACACAAATATATGGAAATGAAAAAGATGGTACAAGGGGGGTACATTGGGTAAGAAGCTTTCTCTGCAATAAATGCTGGTGACCTGTGTAACATTTTTGGGAAGGAACTGTAAGAATTTCAGTAAGAAACAAAGGTGCTGTTAAAACAATGGATTCTTTTCATTTACTTTCCAGACTCCCTTTATGATACATGTCTACGGTAGCCTTAAGTGGACAAAGTGTACAATGCAATTCTCAGTACGCTACAGTCTGGAACTTGCTGCCTATGAAGATGACCAGAGCAGAGACGAGATTGCTCGACAGACGTCTGGCATGGACTCCATGGGGCGAATGGTCTCTGTCTGTGTTGCAATGATTCTATGATTTAGGGATGACAGTGGTATACCGGTGATATCAATGGTCTAGTAATTCAAAGGCCTATTGCTCTGGCGGACCCGGGTTCAAGTCCCACCAAGTCAGCTGGAGAAATTTAAATTCAGTTAATCAAATCTGAAATTAGAAAATGCAAGTAACAATGGCCACAAAGTTATCATTGTTGTAAAAACACATCAGGCGGGATTTTCTGACTGCGCTTGCCCTGAAACTGGAAGATCCTGCCCGAGGTCAATGGACCTTTCCATAGAATGCCCCTTGCTCGCTCCAATTCCCAATTGATGGGCAGAACGGAAACATTTGACCCACCTGGCCTACATGTGATTCCAGACTCGCAACAATATGGTTGACTCTTAACTGTGCTCTGAAGTGGCTGTAGCAAGCCAGTCAGTTCGAGGGCAAATAAGAATGGACAAGAAATGCTGGCCTAGCTAATCACATCCACATCCCACGAAAGAATAAAGAAAAGAGATTCTCTAAGAGGCCGAGCATTCGGAGTCATTACAAGAGGTTTAGTGGTTAGATTTGGTGTGAGCTGTGACATCCCACTAGAATCATTGACCTGGGTCACTGTCTGTGTGGAGTCTGCACATTCTCCTTATGTCTGCGTGGGATTCCTCTGGGTGCTCCGGTTTCCTCCCACACTCCAAAGATGTACGGGTTAGGTTGATTGGCCGCGCTAAATTGACCCTAGTGTCAGGGGGATTAGCAGGGTAAATGTGTGGAGCCGGGTTGGGATTGTGGTCGGTACAGACCCGATTGACTGAGTGGCCTCCTTCTGTACTGCCGGGGCTCTGTGATCCTGCGTTAGTCTCAAGCTGTCCTGATTGGAAAGGTTCACCCATTCCAGTCATTGGAAAAACAAATACAGACGTGCTGATGTGGATCCTACCTACCCTCTGCTTTCCTCCAGCGAAACTTTCTCTACCCACAAAGAACTTAACTGAGAAAATACCTCTTAGAGGATTTAGGATTACTGTGTTTATTCTCTCCAACAAAGCAGGGAGTAAAGCACAGTGGAGCCATTCTTATTATACTGGCACCTAGCCAAGATTAGCGACCTGCTCTGCAGGGAATTATCGGAGGTGAACCATGTACAGTTAGGACTCCCAGTAAGCTCTAGTACTCACCACAACTATCCCCACAAGATTTCTAGGTTTGTCTGTTGAGATTTTTATCTACACCTAGTGAAGTTGACTGAGCTCTGGCTGGATTCTTCTAATTTTTCCAAGAGCAGATAAATCAAAACAGAAGCTAGATTTAACATGAGTTGATTTAAGCAATGTTCCTTTCAATGTAAACCTTAACAGTACTGTGCAGTGCATTCAATAAACATTAAATACTTGGACCCCTTAAATATTGATCTAAAAATAGATCCTTGTCTTTTAAAAAAAAATCCCCATTCCCATTTGTTCTTTTCAATTAGATCTGAAAAGAGACATTGTTAATTTATTATTTTCACAAGCGCACATTTCCATCTGATTTACTGTACATCCTCTTTTCTTCAACATGTACTTTAGATGTTAATTGGTTCACTGGGACAATGCGATGGAAAATCTTATGGGATACTAATAGGCTTCTATGGAATGTACTGGGCATCCTATAGGGTTGCTTGGCAACAGGAAGGCTGCACTACAATTAATCTTCAGCTAGGCCGCAGTTCTAGCCTGATGATGGTCAGGACAGGCTTTGTGTGGGATGTAACATTACTGAACTGATGTAATTGATTTATGGGACACCCGCTAATGTATTAACCTTTCGAGGAATAAATTTTCTCAGCATTTCAATACATTCGCATGTTTATTCATCGGCTGCTGTCTGCCAAGTTGACATTCTGTAAAACAATGCGAGTCACAAAACCGATTCAGATTGATGCTGGAGTCCCTGCAGTTTTCAAAATGCCCTCGACACAGAGCAAACTGGAGTTGTTAACGCTGTGTTAATGGGCAGAAATAGAATCATATCGAATCCCACGGTGCAGAGGGAGGCCATTCAGCCCATCAGGCCTGCACCAACAATAATCCCCCCAGGCCTTATCCCTGTAACCCCAGGTACTTACCCTGCTAATCCCCCTGACACTAAGGGACAATTTAGCATGGCCAATCAATGTAACCCGCACATCTTCGGATTGTGGGAGGTAACCAGAGCACCCGGAGGAAATGCACACAAACATGGGGAGAAACTGCAAACTTCACACAGACAGTGACCCATGGCCAGAACTGAACCCAGGTCACAATAGGACAAAGACATCCATTTTCTGAAGGCTTTTTCCAACTCCTTATTCTGTTAAAGGCATTGGCTGCCTCATGTACAGGTCCAATCTGATGAGTACTGTGCACACTAATGTGCTTATTCATGTATGAACCTTACCATGCATGGTGGAATGCTGTTAGATTGGATGGGAGACATTACAGTCAAACTCAATCCTACATTCACCTGACAGTCACACTGACAGTGATCAGGAGGAGGAACCCTTTGCTTCTCTCTACTCCGACCCTAGCTGTACCAAGAGAGGATAGCATGGTGGCACAGTGGTTAGCGCTGCTGTCTCACCGCACCAGAGACCTGGGTCTGATACTGACCTCGGATGATTGTGCAGAGTCTGCACTTTCTCCCCGTATCTTTGTGGGTTCCCTCCAGGTGCTCTGGTTTCCCCCCCACAGTCCAAAAAATGTGCTGGTTGGGTGCATTGTGGCGTGTGTGGGACGTGGACTGGGTTGGGTGGGGGTGTGGGCGTGTGTGGAGGTGTGGGGTAGATAGGGTTGTATCTGTGGGTGAGGGAGTGGGGTTGTGTGTAATGAGGTGGGGATATGTGGTATTGGTGAATGAGGTTTGAGTGGGGTAGGATAGTGTGGGTGGGTGGGTGTGATGGAGGGTGGAGTGGGGGTGCGGGGTCAGGTTAGGTTGGGGTGTGGGTGGGAGTGGGTGCATTATAGGGATGGGCGGGATGCTGCGGGCAGGGTGGGCTGTTAGTGGGAGTGGGATATAGGGGGTTGGGTAGAGTGTGGGTGGGTATGGGGGTGTGTATGAGTGGGGGTATGTGGGATATGTAATGGGGGTGTGAGGATGGTGGTGTGTGGGGTATGTGATGGGTGGGTGTGGGAGCATGCAGGGTGGGGTCGAGTGTGGGTGGGGATGGGGATGTGTGTGGGTGTGTGGGTGGGGATGCTTGGGGTATATGATGGGTGGGTGTGGGTGGGGATGTGTGGGGTATGTGATGGGTGTGTGTGGGTGGAGTGTAGGGCTATGTGATGGATGAGGGTAGGAGTATGGGGAGGTGGGTCGAGTGTGGATGGGGGGTGGGTGTGTGTGTGGGTGTGAGTGTGTGAAATATATGGTGTGTGTGTGTGTGTGTGTGGATAGGGGTATATGGACTATGTGATGGGTCTGTCTGGGTGGGGGTATGTGGGCTATGTGATGGGTGGGTGTGGATGGGGGTGTGTGGGATATGTGATGGGTCTGTATGGATAGGGGTGTGTGGGCTATGTGATGGGTGGGTGTGGAGTGTGTGGATTATATGATGGGTGTGAGGGTGGGGGTGTGTGGGATGTGTGATGGGTGAGTGTGGATGGCGGGTGTGTGGGATGTGTGATGGGTCTGTCTGGGTGGGGATGTGTGGGCTATGTGATAGGTGGGTGTGGGAGGCGGGTGATACAATTCCATTGCTGCATTTCATCAGATTCTGCTTTGAGTTTCTGATTTTCAACATTGATAATTGTCCCTTTGATCTTTTCAGACCAGTTTTAATAAGTTGAGGTCTTGGATCAGGCAGCTCCGCAGCTTAGGGCAGTAAAGAGTCTTTGTGACTGGCTTCTCGATACTGCCCTCAATATGGGCAGCTATTCCTCTGACTGTAGCTTCAATCTCAGTGGGTGAGCACACAGCAAAATATTGGAACTGGGCCTCTTTAATTAGCCGGCAGCGCTGGGACAGAGGGAGGGATGAATGTCTTATCTGTGCTGGTGCAAATATTAGACTCCACATTCTTCCCAGCCTGACGACACTTAGACAAATGACCCCAAGTTGTGGTTTGGCCCTTTCTAGCCTGTTTGACATCGGAAAACCAATTCCAGCTCGCAAGGTGATGTTTGGAAACTGTAAGGAAATGTCACGGAGGTTACGCGCCCTGCAGGGCAGCAATGGCTTCGCAATATTGGTGACGGCTTAAGAGGTTGCTGTAGCAACTGCAGCTGGAAGATGGTGTTTCCCAAGAGAGCGGGCACTCAAACTGTTCAGAGGCAATAAAAGTAGGTGTGGCACTCGGAGAGTGTCAGGCACCCGTGTGCTGTAACTCAGCAACCAGTCATACAGCTCAGGAGAGGTGGAGAGGAAATTTGGTGATCAATAAAATCATAGAAACCTTACAGTGCAGAAGGAGGCCATTTGACTCATTAAATCTGACCACAATCCCACCAAGCCCTACTTCCATATCTCTACATATTTATCCGCTAATCCCTCTAACCTACCCATCTCAGGACTTAAGGGGCAATTTTTAGCATGGCCAATCAACCTAACCCTCACATCTTTGGATAACAAATATAGAGTTTTGTTTTTATTCTTTCATAGGTGAGTGTAGCTGGCTAGGTCAGCATTTACTGCCCATCCCTAGCTGCTTTTGAGAAGGTGATAATGAGCTGCCTTCTTGAGCCGTTGCCATCTGTGTAGTGTAGGTATACGCATAGAACTGTTAGGGAAGAAGCTCCAGGGCTTTGATCCAGTGTCAGTAAAGAAATGGTGATATGTTTCCAATCAGGGTGATGAGTAGGCTTATACTAACATTGCAATCAAGTTACTGTGAAAATCCCATAGTTGCCACATTCTGTAGCCTGTTTGGGTACACTGAGGGAGAATTTAGCATGGCAAATGCACCTATCCAGCACATCTTTCGCACTTTGGGAGGAAACCGAAGCACCCACAGGAAACCCACACAAATATGGGGAGAATGTGCAAACTCCGCACAGACAGTGACTCAAGCCGGTAATCAAACCCAGGTTCCTGGTGCTGTGAGGCAGCAGTGCAAACCCCTGTGCCATAGTGCCATCTGTATTTGAGGGGAACTTGCAGGTATTGGTGTTCCCATGCACCTGCTGCCCTTGTCCTTCTCGATGGTAGAAGTCATGGGTTTGGAAGATGCTGTCGAAGAAGACTTGGTGAGTTGTTGCAGTGCACCTTTTGGTGAATCTCAATTAAGGTAATTATGATGGATGAATTGTATATGATGGAGTGGGAAACATTAGTGAAAGGAAGGACAGTGAACAGGCAATGGCAGGTACTTAAGGAACAAATAGGTGAACTCTAGAAGTTGTTTATTCCTATTTGGCACAAGAGGAGTAAAAGAATTGTGGTCAAATCATGGCTTACAAGGCAAATTAGAGATAGCATCAGTTGATCTTTGTCTACTCCTTAGCTATGACTGTAACACTACATCATGTACTCTCTCCTTTCCTTCTCTATGAACAGTATGCTTTGACGATATAGCATGCAAGAAGCAATACTTTATACTATATACTAATACACGTGACAATAATAAATCAAATCAAAATCATTTTGTTAGAATATACTCAGAAAGATGTTGGGGCAGGCACCATAAGGAATGGATGTAATTCAGAATGTGGGGCTCTTTATAAAGATTTAGGATGGGAGGCGATGGCCCAGTGGTATTATCACTATGGTATCACAGTGGTATTAATTCAGAAACTCAGCTAATGTTCTGGGGACCTGGGTTCGAATCCTGCCATGGCAGATGGTGGAATGTGAATTTAAGAAGAAATATCTGGAATTAAGAATCTACTGATGACCATGAAACTGTTGCTGATTGTCGGAAAAACCCACTTAGTTCACTAATGTCCTTTAGGGAAGGAAATCTGCCGTCCTTATCTGGTCTGGTCTACATGTGAATCCGTATGCACAGTAATGTGGTTGACTCTCAACTGCTGTCTGAACAAGGGCAACTCGGGATTGGTTATAAATGCTGGCCCAGCCAGGGATGCCCTTATTCCACAAATGAATAAATAATTAAAAAAAACTCTCTCTGGTGCCCAATGCATCAAGTTTGTTTTCAACTACCTCCCTCCTTCCCTGTGCAGTCATGCCTTATATACCATTAACCATTAGAAAATATGTGTGATAAAGTTGGCTTGTGTATTATCCGAGAGAGCTGCTGTTAAAGTGTTGGAATCAAAAGATATTCTGTTTTTCACCCACCCGTGGACTGCAATATGAGTTTTGTTTTGGATTTGGTTTATTATTGTCACACATATTAATATACAGTATCTGACAACATCACGGGTAGGATTTTCCAGCCCCTCCTGCCGCTGGGATCTTCCAGCTCTGGCCCCTTGTTGGCGGGTTCCTCAGCAACGAGGGGGCAAAAACCCAGAGACTCTGGCGGGACTGCAAGATCCCACTTGCGGCCAACAGCTCACCATATCTGCTGCAGGAGGACAGAAAAATCCCAGCTCATGTCTCTTCTTAACAGCAACACTCAATTTTTAAGCGATGTGCGTCCTGAATTTTCCTTCGTCAAGGAGCAGTGACAGAGTCAGTGAGACTCCCTGCTCCTCCATGAGATAATCCAAACAGTAATCAGAACGTCCTGCATGAGGCGTCATGGATTGATACTCCTATCAATAGCAATGTTCATCATGTTTAACGGCCACTCCACCCATTCACACATTGAACCTTAGCAATGCTGTTGCGTTCAGTCCTAACATTACACTGTTTCAATCATCAGTTTGAAATTTGTAGATTTGAAGGAATGGAACAGAGCGCTGCGATCTGATCAGGGATACGCAGTATGGCTTCGTCAAGGGGAAGTCTTGTCTTACAAATCTAGTGGAATTTTTTGAAGAAGTGACAAAAACAGTTGATGAAGGACAGGCTGTTGATGTCGTCTACATGGATTTCAGTAAGGCGTTTGACAAGGTTCCTCATTGTAGACTGATAGAGAAGGTGAAGGCGCATGGGATACAGGGTCGGGTATGTAGATGGGTCGAGAACTGGCTCGGGAGGAGGAGACAGGGTAGTAGTGGAAGGCTCTTTTTCCGACTGGAGGCCTGTCACTAGTGGAGTGCCACAAGGCTCAGTACTAGGTCCTCTTCTATTTGTGGTCTACATAAACGACTTGGAAGTTGGGTAGGTGGTGAGATCAGCAAATTTGCTGATGACACCAAGATGCTTGGATTGGCGGGTACAGAGGAGCAGTGTCAGGCAATACAACAGGATATAGATAGGTTGGTAGACTGGGCAGATAGATGGCAAATGGAATTTAATCCGGATAAATGCGAGGTGATGCATTTTGGCCGGAAAAATGTAGAAGAGAGTTATAGGATAAAAGGTAAAACTATACGGAGCATAGAGACGCAGAGAGACTTGGGGGTGCAGGTTCACAAGTCTCTGAAGGTGTCCTCACAGGTGGAGAAGATGATAAAGAAGGCGTATAGTATGTTAGCTTTCATAGAAAAGGGTATAGAATACAAGAGTAGGAGTTTGATGTTGCAATTGTATAGAACGTTGGTTAGGCCTCTCTTGGAATACTGCGTCCAGTTCTGGTCGCTGTACTATCGGAAGGATGTGGAGTCCTTGGAGAGAGTGCAGAGGAGGTTTACCAGGATGCTGCCTGTATGGAAGGACTGTCTTATGAGGAACGATTAGATAGACTGGGGTTGTTTTCCCTTGAAAGACGTCGGCTTAGAGGGGATCTCATAGAGGTATATAAGATTATAAGGGGTATAGATAGAGTAAATGGAGGTAAACTTTTTCCACCTGCAGAAATGGATAGGACGAGGGGTCATGGCCTTAGGGTGAGGGGGGCTATGTATAAGACGAATATTAGAGGGCAGTTTTTCACACAAAGGGTAGTGGGGTGTGGAATGCACTGCCGAGTAAGGTGGTGGGAGCAGGCACGCTGGGGCTGTTTAAGGGTCTCTTGGACAGCCACATGAGCGTTATGCAGATAGAGGGATATATTAGGACTGTTTAACTACGGCTTTTTTTCCACAGGTAATTCGGTCCATACTTGACCAACATTGAGCATGCATTCGGCAGGTGGTGCGAGTACAGCTCTTGTATGTTGATTCATGGGTTGCCTGGTACTTCATGTCGTAAATGAGTGCTTTATGTGGACCATCTGAAGGGCACCATGACAGCTCAGAGACTATCGATGTGGCTGTGCAGACACTTGGAATTGGGCCGGTGTCTGCGGGAGTTTGCGCGTTCTCCCGTGGTTGCGTGGGTTTTTTCCGGGCGCTCCGGTTTCCTCCCACAACCCAAAAATTCACTCTTAGGCTGATTGGGAAACAAATTGTCCCTATAGTGAGAGTCTTCCATATTAGGAATAACCTAAATCTATAATAGGATAATGGAATTGCTACTATATAGTTATGACGGTGGTGCGGGCTCGTTGGGCCGAAGGGCCTGTTTCCCGTGCTGTGTTGCTCTAAAAAAAAAAGAATCTAAACTCCTAAAAATTTTTTTTATTCATTTCTAAGGTATGGACTGCTTGGCCAGCATTTACCGCCCATCCCTAGTTGCTCTTGTTCAAAGAGCAGTTGAGAGTCAACCACCATTGCTGTGGCTCTGGAGTCACATGTAGGCCAGACTGGGTAAGGATGGCAGATTACCTTCCGTAAAAGACATTAGTGAACCAGATGGGTTTTTCCAACAATGATTTCATGGTCATCAGTAGATTTTTAATTCCAGATATGTTTTATTGAATTCAGATTGCACCATCTGCTATGGCAGGATTCAAACTCGTGTCCCCAGAACACTGACTGAGTTTCTGGATTTATAGTCTACCATAATACCATTCAGCCATCGCCTCGACATGCTCAGTATAACGAGTGTGCCGGTTATCTACAGACAGGAACCAATATCACAAAAACGTTGGGTGGGATTCTCCCAAAAAAAAATTCTAAGTGCTGAATTTGCGTAAAAACTGGAGTAAATCCTGCTGCTTTTTTCAACGAGAGTTTCAAAACGAATCTCCCATTAGTGTGAATTACACTGAAAATCAGTGGGTGGGGCCCATTTTCATTGGAGAGGCTGGCAGCATAATGCTGAGCGAGCCATTGCGCATGTGCCAACCTGTCAGTGCTGTGATCAGCGCACACACAGCGCACCAGCCTTCCCATCGCTGGCCAGCTCAATCGCTAGTCAGCACCGTGAACCCACATCACTGGCCTACTGACGCTCCACCCAACAACGGCCTGGTTTCCTGTCTCCTGGACATGTCCGATGACCGGTGGGCAATGCCCAGTGCCCCCTTGGGGTCTGCCACATTGCAGTACCCGGGGCCAGGCTGGCAAGGCCCAGGGCGCACCCTTTTACCTCTGACCTCCTGGAACATCTAGATAGCCCCTCTTTAAATCAGAGAGGTGGGGCCATCAGTTCCCCATTAGTGGGGAGCTGTTGTAAACCCTGCTGGAATGAAACACTCCCAGCAAAGTGGGGGCAGATGCTAACAGGACTGGAGATTTCAGTCTTGTTAATAGAATGAGGATAATTTGGCACAAAGATTTCACCCTGACTACTCTCAGACAGATACCTGGTGCCAGGTTAATGCCTGGTGATATTTAAGTTTACTTGTTAGTGTCACAAGTAGGCTTACATTAACATTGCAGTGAGGTTACTGTGAAAATCCCCTAGTTGTCACACTCTGGAGCCTGCTTGGGTACACTGAGGGAGAATTTAGCATGGTCAATGCACATAACCAGCATGTCCTTCAGACTGTGGGAGGGAACCTGAGCACCCAAACGCAGACACAGAGAGGATGTGACTTTGCACAGATGGTGACCCAAGCTAGAAATCAAACCCGGGATCCCCTGGCACCGTAAGGCAGCAGTGCTAACCCCTGCGCCACCATGCCACTACCGAACCAAGGTGGCTAAGTCTTCCATTTACCAACACCAATATTATTCTGGCCCCCTTGATAAATATAAAACATTGAATGAAGAGATGGCACGCTCCCGTTCCCCTGTCAGTCGAACAGTGCTGATCCAGTTGCGCCTTGATGCTTGTGAAGGAGGCACTAATGGATTTGCTATCTTAGTTCAAGGATAATTTAACTCCAATATTAATGATTAGCACTTCAGAATCACTGTCACAGATTTTAGCTCCGCAAAGGTTCTGAGATTGAAAAATCATTAAGTAATTTTCATTTTTGTCTATGAATAGAAGATTTTTTTATAGGTTCTCTGAAGGGCTGTAATTTATTGCGTTTCACAGTCTGACTTTCACAAATGACTTGCTACAACCCATTAAATGGTTGGCAATTAAATACTGCCGGTACAATTGAATTTTTTGCACATTTAAGTGAAGTGCCACCGTGCACTATTCTATGAGGGATTAATAACAGTGAGGGGGGAGAAAAAAAGGTCTTGTTTGACCTGTAAACATCTAATTGAGAAAAATGACAATTGTGCGCTCCTCATTAATCTACAAATGCTGCAAATAAAGCAATAAATGTCACCTCCGTCACTCCAGCTTTTCACTTAGCTTCCTGTTTTACTGAAGTAAAAATTCCATTACGCCGCTTCGGGGGAATCAATCAGCGTGATAGATTTCGCACACGCTGATTTTGGTTTCGAAAATGAAGTCAGCAAAAAAAAAGAAACGTAATTACAATGATTAATAAATCCTCTGACTATTTAAAGTAATTGTCGGCATGATGAACCCGGTTTGATGGGATTATCAAAATGATAATTTTCGGCTGAGCGAAAATTGACTTTGGTGTCAAAAATAGTCTGCAGCGTGTCACTCTCGTGTGACTGAGTCAAGGTTGAGCTCAGATGGTTGGGTGAGAGTGAGTGGGAATAGGGTTTGCAGGGTGGGTTCAGCAGCTATGGGGGGTGGGTGTTGTGGGTGTGGAGGGTGTTGGGAGTTCAGCAGAAGGGCAAGAGATTAGGTCTCAGCAGGCTCTTACTTCTCAACGGTGAGTCCCTCACCCACAACTAGTTGAACATCAGTATTTATGGAGTGAAGCACTTAAGTAGGCAGTAATTACCAACCTGAGGGCCTCAATTGGCACTGGGGTTGGTAAGCTGCCCATAATTTTTCCTGTCCCAGTTAATCGAGGAAGAAGTGGGAATACAGCAAAATCCCTCCTCCCCAACCTTCTACCCAATTAAATGCCCCCAATTCCAAATGTGCTTTGAGAGAGGGTATTAATCCAACCCAGAGTGTCTGTTGACACTGCTGACAGCCAATCAGCTGCACTTTGTGGGACTGGGGGCAGGATTCACACTAAACAGTCTATCTTACGGCAAAGTCTACTTAACCCAGCTCAAATAGAATCTGTTTAAACAATGAATGGCAGTAAACAGTCTACAGAGTCCATTTAAACAGCAAACTACTGCAAATAGTCTACAGAGTCTACTTACATAGCAATTGCAGCAAACAGTCTACAGAGTCTATTTAAACAGTGAACGGCAAGAGTCTACAGAGTCTATTTAAACAGCAAACTACAGCAAACAGTCTACAGAGTCTACTTACACAGCGATTGCAGCAAACAGTCTACAGAGTCTATTTAAACAGCAAACAGCAACAAACAGTCTACAGTCTATTTAAAATGATGCGGTACACACTACATCAAATAGAATTCAGAGCCAGAGCTGCAGCAACTTCTTATAAAAGCAAGGTGATTTCTTCAGCAGAGTGTAGCGAGTGGAGAAAGGTTACATAGTACAAATTCTGCTTCTAAAATCAATACGGGGTGCTTAAAGTTAGTCCAATAGTCACAAATAAAGCTTACATTAACACTGCAATGAAGTTACTGTGAAATCCCTCTAGCCGCCACACTCCTGAATCTGTTCAGGTCAACGAACCTGACCAGCACGTCTTTTAGACTGTGGGATGAAACCCATGCAGACACGGGGGAAACATGCAAACTCTGCACAAACAGTGACCCAAGCCGGGAATCGAACCCGAGTCCCTGGCGCTGTGAGGCTGCAGTGTCAACCACTATGTCACTGTGCTGCTTGGCGGAGGAATTCACCCAATCGTCTGTGTTCTGGCTCAAACGGATAGCGTCACTCTATGCAGCTATTCAGAAAACAGGCAAGGAGAAGGAAAGGCCGCTAGGAAGAAAATTAAAACTGGTGGATGTGTTTTGGATATTTGGATGCATTTCATTTGGCCTGTCGTGTTCATCAGAACTGTGCCCTGCCTGGGCAAAGACCAGCTACTTCAATGTCTCAGAGCTGCCAAATCAGCTTGCATTGGGAACTGGGGACCAGAGGCTCCATAATCTGCTTGAATCTGGTCACAGTGGGAGAGCTTGAAGTTCAGAAAGCTCAACTTTCAGCAACAGACGGTGCAAGCCTAAGGCATTGACCCGGCAGCTGTGAAGGGAAACCTCTGGGGGCACAGCTTAGTGGGTGACCACTTTGATTGAATATTGCTGCTAATACAATATTCACAGTGAGATAAACCCCACCGAGATTTTTGCTTCTGTATGCAAATATTATAACAACTGATTGGATTTGATTTGATTTATTATTGTCACATGTATTGGGATACAGTGAAGAGTATTGTTTCTTGAACGCTATACAGACAAAGCGTACCATTCATAGAGTACATAGGGGAGAAGGAAAGGAGAGGATGCAGAATTTTAGTTTAGTTTATTTTATTAGTGCCAAAAATAGGGGCTTATATTAACACTGCAATGAAGGCATTGTGAAAATCCCCTAGTCACCTCATTCTGGCACCTGTTTGGGTACACTGAGGGAGATTTTAGCATGGCCAACGCACCTCACTAGCATGTCTTTCGGAATGTGGGAGGAAACTGGAGCACCCAGAGGAAACGCACGCAGACACAGGGAGAACGTACAGATTCCACGTAGACAGCGACCCAAGGTGGGAATCGAATCTGAGTCCTTGGCACTGTAAGGAAGTAAGAAGTCCCACAACACCAGGTTAAAGTCCATTTGGTAGCAAAAGCCAAAAGCTAGTGGCTTTTGCTACCAAATAAGCCTGTTGACTTTAACCTGGTGTTGTGAGACTTCTTACTGTGTTTACCCCGGTACAACGCCGACATCTCCACATCGTGACTGTAAGGAAGCCAGGTGAAAAGCTAAAGGGTGTGGGACTATACGGCAGAGAAACCCACTGTTACCATTGGCAGCTTCAACTTTCGGGGCTTGATATTTCACCCATTACCAATTTCCAGAAAAAAAACATCAGCCTTTTTATTATTCAAGCAAATACCTAACCCTAGGATGGCACAGTGGTTAGCACTGCTGCCTCACAGCGCCAAGGACCTGGGTTTGATTCCCAGCCTGGGTCACTGCCTGTGTGGAGTCTGCATGTTCTCCTCTTGCCTGTGTGACTTTCTTTCGGATGCTCCACTTTCCTCCAAAGATATGCGGGTTAGGTTGATTGGCTATGCTAAATTGCCCCTTTGTGTCAGGGCGATTAGCAGGGTAAATATGTGGGGCTATGGGAATAAGACCTGGGTGGGATTGTGGCACTGCAGACTCAATGGGCTGTATGGTCTCCTTCTGCACTGTAGGGATTCTATGGATCCTATGATTCACATCTGGGAGAGTTTCCAGACTCAACAACACTTTATAAAAGGGACATTCCACATTCTAACTCTGATGGAAGAGCCTGAACGCTTCTTTAATCTTTTATGATTATGTGAAATCAGTCTGTATCATTACAGGCAAATCAACCAAAGAAAAAGATTTATTAATGACGATGGATTACCATAACCCTTCATATTTCTGTTGTAGGCTTGTGGAGATTTTATCCAAGATTCGGTTACTGAGCGCCGCACACAGTTACTGGGTCTGTTTGTTGCGGCAAAAATGTCCTCTTCTGGGAGATGTAACTCAAGCTCTGGGCTGCATTTACGACTGGCACTCTCTCTGGACGAGACTTCCATAGGGTCATAAAGGTTTACAGCATGGAAACAGGCCCTTCGGCCCAACTTGTCCATGTCTCCTTTTTTTTTAAACCCTGAAGCTAGTCCCAATTCCCACATTTGGCCCATATCCTTCTATACCCATCTTACCCATGTAACTGTCTAAATGCTTTTTAAAAGACAAAACTGTACCTGCCTCTTTTACTACCTCTGGCAGCTTGTTCCAGACATTCACCATCTCTGTGTGAAAAAATTGCCTCTCTGGACACTTTTGTATCTCTCCTCTCTCATCTTAAACCTATGCCCTATAGTTTTAGACTTCCCTATATTTGGGAAAAGATATTGACTGTCTAATTATTTTATATCCCTCTGTAAGATCACCCCTCAGCCTCCTGTGCTCCAGAGGAAAAAAAAGTCCAGCCTATTCAACATCTCCTTATAACTCAAACCTACAAGTCCCGGTAGCATCCGAGTAAACCTTTTCTGCACTCTTTCTAGTTTAATAATACCCTTTCTATAGTAGAGTGACCAGAGCTGTGCACAGTATTCCAAGTATGGCCTTACCAATGTCTGGTACAACTTCAACAAGACATCCCAATTCCTTTATTCCAGTTAAGAAAGCAAAGTTGGAAATTGACCCAAAAAACTCTGGAAAGCTCCAAGTTGTACATCCTACAATATGCCACAATGAAGCAACATGCAGCTCTTCCTGGGATCCCAACCAACTCTTTTATTTCTGCCATTTGCTCGGACTCGCTTGGCCGGGTCACCAGCTGAGCTTCCCTCCTGCTCTGCAGGGGAGCTCTTGGCTTCCTCCTTGGCATCTCCAGCAGATGACTAAGATCAGGAAGCTAGTGAGTGCTGCAGACACAGTCTCATCTCTCGTCACTCCATGAGGCATTTGGCGCCATACTACTGCAGAAAAAACACTTCATTTCTTTACCGTTATTAATGCCTTCCGCCCTGGATCATTCCATAGAATCCCCACAGTGCAGGAAGAGGGCATTCGGTCCATCACTTCTGCACTGTCTCATGCAGCATCTTAACTACTGTGCCACTGTGCCTCACCCTATCTCCTGGTCTTTGCTAATGCTGCTTAATAACTCCAGTCAGATGGTGGGATTCTGGAAGCTGGACAAGGAACAGTCAGTGTTCAAGTAGTAAAAATAAGCACATGCTAATAGGGAACTGCAAAAATAGGTAAGAGGAGGATTGTGTGGATTATAAACACTGGCATAAAGCTGGTGGGTCAAATGGCCTGTTTCTGGGGTGTACGTTTGTCGTGATATCTGTCGATTGACTTGAGTACAAATGCCTCAGCAGAAGCGGGTGAGGGACATTCATCTGAACACTATCCAAGATTAAGATGAGTTGTTTTGAAAACTCCCATTGCATTTGGATCCACTTAGCAGGGGAATTGAATTAACCTGCTTCCTTTGAACTGCCTACTATTAAAAGCCATTTAATTAAAATGAATTTCTGAATCATACATGGGGAGAGATCAGGGCATAGTCACCGCAATAAGTATGTGAAATGAAAATGCTTTTGGTTTGCTGGAAGGTTCATTGGTTTACCGTAAGGTATTGGATGAAATTATTGTGAAAATCCCCAAGTCACCACAGTCGGTGCCTGTTCGGGTACACTGATGGAGAATTTAGCATGGCCAATGAACCTAACCAGCGTGTGTTTTGGACAGTGTAAGGCAATCAAAGCATGGGGAGGAAACCCACACAGACACGGGGAGAACGTGTACACCCCGTACAGATAGTGACCCAAGCCAGGAATCGAGATTGTGTCCCTGGTGCAACAAGGCAGCAATGCCACTGTGCCGCTCCTTGTATCTTGCAAACTCTCTTATAACATCCCTATAGCATGCACTAAATCCTTCATAAAATATGGGAGGATTGTAAAATTAAAACGAAACATGCAAATATATCCATTCTACAAGCGCATTTGGCTATCCAGCTAGAGAATGCTCACATTGATGCCAATTGTGATACTTGGTGCTTTTAATTTTCTTAAGTTGTGTAGCAGACTATTTTATTGCTAAATCATTAATACTTTATCGAAACTGAATGTAATTTGGAAATGTTCTGAGCACAATGTCAATAATCCAGTAATGGGAACATAAGGGCAAGAAAATTATAATTGAATTTTATTCTTCACTACAGCTATGTCAAGAATCAACCTGCAGGGGCAACCTTAGCAAAAAAATTCTAAGTGCTGAATGAGCCTGAAAACAGGAGAGAATCAAGCCCATTTTTTGGCTGAAGCCCCAGATGCCATCCTATGGTACTTCAAAAAAAGGAGGCAAAATGTGATTCCTGCCAGTAGGGGGAATGGGCAGAGCCCATTCACACTAGAAAGTTGGCTGCTAGGGACTAAGAGCACCATTGCATAGGCATCTGATCTCCCACTGCACTATGTACAGATCTGTCACTAAGAGATCCGTCACCCCTTGCCCCCCCCACCCCACTATCTGCTTACCACCCCTTCCTCTACCCCCCCCACCCCCACTTTCCATCCCCCATCCCCGATCGCCTCCCAGGACATTGCTACACCACCTCCATTCCTGGGTGTGAGGCTGATTTCACCAGTAGATGGTGGAATTTGAATTCAATAAAAAAACAATTTGGAATTAAGAATCTGCTGATGATCATAAAACAATTGTCAATTGTTTGGCGGGAAAAAAAACTATCTAGTTCACTAATGTCCTTTAGGGAAGGAAATCTGCCATCCTGAACTGGTCTGGCTGACATGTGACTCCAGAGCCTCAGCAATTCTCATTGGAAAAACGGAGGCTGAGGGGTGACCCAATAGAAGTCTACCAGATTATGAGGTGCATGGACAGAGCGGATAGCCAGAAGATTTTTCCTGGGGTGGAATAGTCAATTACTAGGGCACATAGGTTTAAGGTGTGAGGGGCAAGATTTAAAGGAGATGTACAAGGCAAGTTTTTTTACACAGAGGGTGGTGGGTGCCAGGATCTCGCTGCCGGGGGAGTTAATGGAAGCGGATACAATAGTGGCTTTTAAGGAGCGTCTGGACAAATAGGATGGAAATAGGAGGTAATAGCCTCCCCAGGAAGAATAGGGAGTTTTAGTTCAGATGGGCAGCATGGTCAGTGCAGGCTTGAAGGACTGAAGGTTTCACTCTCAACTGCTCTCCACAGCAACTGGAGATGAGCAATAAATGCTGGCTGATCAGTGATGCCCAAGTCCCACAAATGCATTTAAAAAAATTCTCTCTCTTTTGTCTTTCTCTTTATATATCTGCCTTTCTTTCCTTTTTTAAATTTTCCTTTCTCATTCCATCATTGGTTTCCTTTCTCTCTGCATTTTTCTCTTTCTGTCCCTTTCTTCTGTTAAGTTCAAAAATGTTCTGGAGCGTCTCAATCCCAGTGTACAATGCCCCACCTGACACATTACAATGAATCACTGCTCTCACTCTCAGATTGCCCGCAAATGGCTGTCATAAATGATGGAAGTGTTTCATTAGTCTCTTTTATGTGAAGATGGCAGAAAATGATTAATTCACCAATGAATTAATCTGTTCTTTAATTTTCTCTGCCTGAATCATAAAATGTTTCAATATTATGTCAACATAACCATCGCTCTGTTAACCTGGTGAAGTCTGTCAAACAAACAAGTCAACATTCCCTGAGGTTAATTTAAAGTTTTATTTATTAGTGTCACAAGTAGGCTTACATTAACACTGCAATGAAGTTACTGTGAAAATCCCCTTGGCGCCCGTTCGGGTACACCGAGGGAGAATTTAGCATGGCCAATGGATGCCCAACTAGCATGTCTTTTGGACTGTGGGAGGAAACCGGAGTACTGGGAAAAATCGCACGCAGACATGGGGATAATATGCGGACTCTGCGTAGACAGTGACCCAAACCAGGAATTGAACCCAGGTTCACATGAACATAAGAAATAGGAGCAGGAGTAGGCCATCCAGCCCCTGGAGCCTGACCTGCCATTCAATAAGATCTTGGCTGATCTGCAGTGGTTCAGTACCACTTTCCCGCTTTCTCCCCGTAACTTTTAATTCCCTTGTCAATCAAAAACCCATCCACTCTTGACTTAAATATGTTCGGCGAGGAAGCCTCCACCACTTCAACAGGCAGAGAATTCCAAAGATTCACCACCCTCTGTGTGAAGAAATTTCTCCTCAACTCTGATCGGAACCGCACCCTTCCCTCCCAACCTAATCTCGAGGCTGTGCCCTCTAGTCCTGCTATCTTTGTTAAGCGGGAAGAGTCTCTCAATATCTACCCTATCCATCCCCTTTATTATCTTACACTAAGATATAGTTCCTGGCACTGTGAGGCAGCAGTGCTAACCACTGTGCCACTGTGTAAACCTTGTTTAACTGCAGAGGTTAGATAGAGGAAAACTATTTCTGCTGGCTGGCAGTTTAAGATTAAAGGGACATATAGACGGGGATTCTTCAGCCGTTCACGCTGGTGGGATTCTCTGGTCCTGCTGGCAGCACACTCTATCCCTTGGGATTCTCGCCGGCGTAGGGTGACGTCATTGGGAATTTCCATTGACAGCGACGGGACCAGAGAATCCTGCCACTAGCAAACATCGCGCCACCTCCTGCCGGCTGGGATGTGGGAGAATCTCACCCACTGAGTCAAATCTTTTCGGAGTGAAATGAGGAAATCGCAAGGTTCATTTTAAAGCTGACATTGAAAAAATTGGTGTTTTCCAAATCCATCGAGGGGTAAGGGGCAAAGACGGGTTTATAGATTCAAGTCTAAACCTCTCGTGACCTTATCACATGGTAGGATTGATGGGCTGAACGGCCTAATCCTATTTCCATCATCCTAGCTGTAATCATGATATGCTAAGCACTTATATTTATGCTGCTGGTTAAACATACCACGCACTCCAGTACCCTTTCCTTTAGCTTTTGTCCATCTTGCTTTGTGTGAATCTCTCTCCCTCTGTTTGTTTATTTGTGTCTGTCTCTTTTATCCTAACGGCAAAGATATTGTGTGTTGCTACAAGATTTCTGACCTGGAAAGCTGACCTCTCTGTCGCTATCACCTGGCCGTGGAGTTCCCTGCGGAGATTTGGAACAATGCAGCTGAAATTTCTCCAAGAGCTCAGGGGAGATGAAGGAAGGGGGGGTTGGGATTTTGAGGAATTGCAGAGCTTTATCGCCGTTTTCTCACTGACGGGCCAAGCTGGTGACCGCCCACGGCACAGAGATAGACTTATATTTAAAGGGAATATTCAGTTCAAGATCTTCCCTTCATTCAAAGTGTACTCCGAGCTGGGAAGCTGTGTTATACATGAATGGTCCGGCTACAGAAAAGAAGCGGCAGATGGAGGGAGGATTAGTCTGATTGTTCTGGGAGATGATGTAAACCCCATCATAGATAAGAACACGGAACAAGACACTGATGTTGCCCATCCCACAGGCTCAAGAGTGGTCGCGTGTTGAGTTCTGATGGACCAGGGTTACAATACACTCAGCTCTCCTTAAGCTGAATTAATACATCCTTAAACGAGGTTACTTGCTGGAAGGGGAAATTAAAATCTAGAGTCCTAGGCCATGCCTGCTTTTAATGTGCAGGCCTGTTAGGCTGGCTCATGATTTTGACAGATTAATCCAGGGCCTGGAGTACAAAATCGACACCCACACTCCAGTGCAGCACTGTCGTGCTTGGAAATCCCATCCTTCAGATGAAAAGTTGAGCTGAAGCCCTCTCTCCCATCTTGGGGAGGCCTAACACATCCCGCAGCCCTAGCTTGAACAAGAACAAGGATTTTCCCTGATATCGATATTTATTTCTCAATCTAGATCATTAATTACAGATCGATTAGCCATTTTCCTGTCATTTGTGGGGACTTGAATGGAATGGATCAAATTAATTTTGAATGGACCTTTCTCTACAGCCTAGCTATGATTGTTACACTATATTCTGTCCTTTCTCCTTTCCTTCTCTATGAACAGTATGCTTTGTTTACATAGTGCCCAAGAAACAATACTTTTCACTATATACTAATACATGTGACAATAATAAATCAAATCAATTCAAATCAAATCGATTTATTATTATGTGATATTATTATATTACGTCTCACTCATTTAACGAAGGGGCAGCACTCTGAAAGCTAGTGTCTTTTGCCACCAAATAAATCTGTTGGACTTTAACCTGGTGTTGTGGGATTTCTTACTGTGTTTACCCCAGTCCAACACCGGCATCTTCACATTGCGGAGCAGTTGCTCAGGCAATGGAAACCTGAAACATGGCTTGTTTTTTACTGAGCTGAGGTGGCTGTTTGCTGCGCCCTCAAATGCAATCCTGTGAGGAACTTTATCCTCCCACGCGGTACAAGTTTCAAAGGCGAGGATCAGAACTGCAACTGTAAGTGATTCACCTCATGAAAGGGCACTGTTCCAAAAGCTCGTAATACCAAATGAACTTGTTGGGCTTTAACCTGGTGTTGTGAGACTTTTTACTGAGTTTACCCCAGTCCAACGCTGGCATCTCTACATCGTGATTATTTTAACACTTTCTGTGCCGTTGTTTTCATAGAGTCACAGAGGTTTACAGTATGGAAACAGCCTTTGGTCCGACTTGTTTATGTTGCCCACTGGTTCTTGATGCTTCCTGATCTCTCGAATGCTTGCTCAAGCTGAGCAGGAGCTGAATTTGGAACACTGAGGAACTACTGAATGATTTGGATATTATAAAAATGATTTGCCGTTCAGGAAAGAGTTTTTTAATGGGGAGGGCATATTCACTTACCTCAAGCGAGGAATGTCAATGCTGAGAAATGGGGTATTTTTTATTTTTATCACCTAGGGTCATCATTAAATATTTCCCAGTCAACATTCATACAAGGAACAGTTGCTCCATATGACATAGTTGGGAATTCCCCCACAGCCCCCACCCTGGCAATGGCGTGTTTTGACTCCCCCACCAACTGGCACGGCGAAGGTGGTCAGTCACTGGGATTTTCTGGTCCCACTATTGTCAATGGGGTTTCTTGTTGTTTTCATTCTCCGTCACTTGTGAACCTGTGGCAGTAGAGGAGGGGAGGTCACCTTCAGCAGGACTGGAAGATCCCACTGGCTGGGAAAGGCAGAAAATCCCATCCAATGGATGCCCACCTTTAAGAAATCACCCATTTAGAATCCCAGAAAGAGGCCATTCGGCCCATTGGGTCTGCACTGACCACAATCCCACCCAGGCCCCATCCCCATAACCCCAAGTGTTAACTCTGACACTAAGGAGCAATTTAGCATGGCCAATCCACGTAACCTGCACATCTTTGGACTGTGGGAGGAAACTGGAGCACCCGGAGGAAACCCACGTAGATATGGGGAGAATTGGCAAACTCCACACAGTGATCCGAGGCTGGAATTGAACCCGGGTCCCTGGTGCGCTGAGGCAGCAATGCTAACCACTGGGCCATCGTGCCGCCCTTAATATGCTTCGCATATTCTGAACCAATGTGTAATTATTGTTCCTCACACCACCCACATAGTGACACTGAGGAGGCACTGGCTTCATTGCACCAGGGACTCGGATTCGATTCCCAGCTTGGATGACTGTGTGGAGTTTGCATGTTCTTCCTGTGTCTGCGTGGGTTTCCTCCGGTTTCCTCCCACAGCCCAAAAGACAAAGAAAAGTGCTGCACAGGAACAGGATCTTCGACCTTCCATGTCTCTGCTGATCATGATGTCCTAAATAAACTAAGAGAAAAACCTTCTGTCCTTACTCGGACCATAGTCCTCTATTCCCTCTCTCTTCATGTACCCGTCCAGGTGCCTCTTAAATATTGCTGATGTGCCTGCTTCCATCACCACCTCTGGCAGAATGTTCCAGACATCCACCACTCTCTGCGTGAAGAATTCCCCCCACACATCTCCCATGCATTAGCCATACTAAATTTCTCCCTCAGTGTACCCGAATGGGCGCCAGAGTGTAGCGACGAGGAGATTTTCACACTAACTTCACTGCAGTGTTAATGTAAGCGTACTTGTGACAGTAATGAATAAACTAAACCACCCAGCTTCTTTGACCGAGATTATTAATCCAGCCATACATAATGCTAACTTAAAGGCAATTGTGTGTTGTCCGTTGAGGACAGAGATGAACCTTTACTTTGCATGGTTAGCACTGCTGCCTCACAGTGTTAGGGACCCGGGTTCCATTCCCGGCTTGGGTAACAGTCTGTGTTGAGTTCACACGTTCTCCCTGTGTCTGCATGGGTTTGCTCTGGATGCTGCAGTTTCCTTCCACAGTCCAAAGATGTGCAGGTTAGGTGGATTAGCCATGCTAAATTGCCCCTTGGTGTCAGGGGGATCAGAACGATAAATATGTTGGGTTACATGGAGTGGGCCTGGTGGGATTGTTGTCAATATAGATTTAATGTTAAAGTTTATTTATTAGTCACAAGCAAGGCTTACATTAACACTGCAACGAGATTATTGTGAAAACCCCCTGGTTGCTACACTCCAGCACCTGTTTGGGTCAATGCACCTAACTAGTATGTTTTTTAGACTGTGGAAGGAAACTGGAGCACTCTAGAGGAAACCTATGCAGACATGGGGAGAATATGCAGACTCCACACATATGGTGACCCAAGCCAAGAATCAAAACCCCTGGCACTCTGAGGCAGCAGTGCTAACCATTGTGCCAACCACTCTGCCACCATGCGCTCTTCACCACTGCACTACAGGTCAAATGGCCTCCATATGCGTGGTAGGGATTCTATGGTTCTATCTGTGCAGTTGACAGATGAGTTATTCAGCCATGGGTCAGGTTTTAAAATGAAAGCTTCAGTCCGTTCCGCGCGATGAACGGAAATTTCCATGAGCCAAAACAGAAATTCCAAAGTGGCAACGTTCAGATCAATCCCACACATTTCTGGCAGGGATTCCTTTAATAATAAGGCAATCCAGTTTCATTTTCATACCACTGTGTTGTACGCTGCCTGAGGTACGTCCCAGTAATCAGAGCCACAGTGAAAACATCAGTACCTGTTACTGCTGTCGCACTGGGTTAAGGAGCTTCCAAGAAGTTAATGTGCGACAGATGTGTGTCAGGGTGTAACACTAAGGTTGCAGGAGATGGCTCAGTGGCATCGTCACTGAGGCTGGTAACCTCGGATGATACAGCTTCAGCGATGGCCATCGCTGCTTTCCTGGGGCTGTGCAGCTGCCAATACTTTGGTCAGTCCAGGTTGTGAAAAAGAAGTTAAAAGGATTTGGGAAAATAGGAATGAAGACTAACATAAGTTACATATTTTAAATTAGCCATTGTTCTTTGAACTGTATTTTTTGTGTATTTGATATTTCTACAGGAACAGTCAGTAGGGTGGCGCAGTGGTTAGCATTGCTGCCTCACAGCACCAGGAACCAGGTTCGATTCTGATCCCAGGTCACTGTCTATTTTGGAGTTTGCACGTTCTCCCAGTGTCTGCATGGGTTTCCTCTGGTTTGCTCCCCCACTCCAAAGATGTGCAGGTTAGGTGGCTTGGTCATGCTAAATTGCCCCTTGGCATTCCAAGATGGGCAGGTTAGGGCGATTAGTGGGGTAAAAGTGAACCAAAAATCATAGAAACCTACAATAGAGAAGGAGGCCATTTGGCCCATTGAGTTTGCACTGGCCACAATCTCATCCAGACCCTATCCCCATAATTCCAGACATTTATCTTATTAGTCTCCCTAACACTAAGGGGTAATTTACCACCTAACCCGCACATCTTTGATGATCTTTCCTCTGGAGCACCTGAAGGAAACCCACACAGACACGGGGAGAATGTGCAAATTCCACACAAACCATCACCCAAGGTCTGAATCAAACCCGGGTTCTGGTGCTGTGAGGCAGCAGTGCCAATACTGTGCCAATGTGCCGCCCTTGAATCATAGAATCTACATCTACAAATACTTTACCAGGTCAGAAATACGATTCAGAAGTACAGAATAAATGCTGCATTGCAAAGTTAGACACTTGGGTGCAGAGAGAAAGAATTGCAGAGTCACAAAATACTATAGTGCAAAAGAGGCCCTTTGGCCCATCAAGGGTCTGCACTGCCGCATGAAAAATCCAGATCTGCCCACTTAATACCACTTGCCAGCACTTGACCCACAGCCTTGAATGTTATGGCGTGCCAAGTACTCATCCAGGTAAGCTGAGATTGGTTCATAATTCTTCATAACTGGGAGAATTCTCACAACACCAGGTTAGTCCAAAAGGCTTATTTGAAATCACGAGCTTGTGGAGTGCTGTTCCTTCATCAGATCCTTCATCAAGGAGCAGTGCTCTGAAAGCTCATAATGCCAGATAAATCTGTTGGACTTTAACCTGCTGTTGTGAAACTTCTTACAGTGCCCACCCCCAGTCCAATGCTGGCATCTCCACACCATGGATGGTGTTACTCCTTAATTGGATGCTCAAGTTGCATGGAATAGGATCGAGGGAGAGGGCTCCTGTTGGCGCGTGTTAGCAAAAGAGGAAGATGTGAATCTCAAAAAAATGATTTGGGAAGTACCATGGCTTCTGTTAAAGCAGCCAATGTGTAGAGCAGTAATATCGTCAGTGGGTATTGACATTGGTTGGATCACACATTACCAGCTCTTCTGTTCTTAGTAACAAAGTGTTCTCCTCTTGAATGGAGAGCTGACTTTCTATGATACGTTTAACATGTTTGAATTGAACACTCTGCCCATGTTTGGAGTGCCCAAGGGAACAGGGTAGATGTGAATGTTCAGTCCTGTTTAATGTGTGTCCTTGCAAGTGTCAACACTAGAGAATGTGAAGAGTGCAGATCACACTCACCCTGAAGCAGTTTACAGATTGCTATTTTATAAACTATATTTAATTAAACTGTGGGCTTTTAATCTGTATTTAGTGGCACAGCGGCACAGTGATTAGCACTGCTGCCTCACAGTGCTCCTGACTTGGGTCACTGCCTGCGGGGAGTTTGCACATTCTCCCTGTGTCTGTGTGGGTTTCCTCCCACAGTCTGAAAGATGTGCTGGCTAAGTGCATTGGCCATGCTAAATTCTCCTCACTGTACCCAAACAGGCACCAGACCGTGGCAACAAGGGATTTTCACAGTAACTTCATTGCAGTGTTAATGTAAGCCTATTTGTGAAACTAATAATAAAAGTGAAACTTTTGCTGGTTGTAAATTCATTGGGACTTTGTTCTTGGGGGTGGTTTCCTGGGGTGGACAGCTTGACAAATGTTTGCATTCATAGTCAGCAGCAAATGTTCACACAAGAGTTGTACCATTCCTTATAGCTTTTCCCTTTGTTGGTGAGATTGTTCTGTCTGTTTTGTAATGTTTTTAGATCAATGATGGGTTGTCTAGGCTGGTGAGTGGGCTGCATGAGTGGCCCTCTTTCAGCTCAATGAGCTGCAAGATTGAAATCCGGCTCATTCACTAATCGCGGCCCCCTGAATATGATTAAATATATTTAATTCATGCTGAACACTTCACAATGGGCGGCACAGTGACCCAATGGCTTGCACTGCTGTCTCATGGCACCAGAGACCTGCGTTCAGTTCTGGCTCACGTCACTGTCTGCGCAGAGTATGCATATTCTCCCTATGCCTGGATGGGTTTCCTCCGGGTGCTCCAGTTTCCTCCCACACTCCAAAGATATGCAGGTTAGGTTGATTGGCTATGCTAAATTGTCTCTTAGTGTCTAGGAGATTGGCAGGGTAAATATGTGGGGTTATAGAAATAGGGCCTGTGTGGGATTGTTGTCAGTGCAGACTCGTTGGACCGAATGGCCTCCTTCTGCACTGTAGGGAATTCCATGAGAATGAGTTATAGAAAATCATTCATTTATCAATAGAACTATCATCAACTTCAGATGATGAAAGCATAAGAAATATTTTTGGATACAGAGAGAGCGCAATGTTCTCACACTCAATGTTGTGCGCAATCAGCACACACCTCACTGCACTTGCTCTTGCTTTACATGTGAATTACTTCAGTCATACCGGCAGGAAAAAAAAAAACTAGATGGATGGAAATCAGCAGAAAGTGGCAATACTGTGTGTGTGGGCAGCAGTCAACAAGATGTCTCGTGGGCCACACTCAGAACCCAGATAGGCCGCATGTGGACCCCAGGCCAGTTGCAGCCTATCTGGGTCAAGTTACTTGACTATGGCTGGAATTCTCTGGTCTCGCGGGCCCCACTACTGCAGCCAGCGAGAACGGAGAATTTGGCACTTAGCCAAATCCCCACTACAGAAGTGGAATTAGTGAAGCCCAGGTCAAAGAATTCCAGCCTATAATTCAACTAATAACATTTTCCCTCCTCCCATGGTGACTCACAGGAACACATCGACATAGGAATAAGAGTCAGCCAGGAGATCCTTCCATTGCTCAGGTCGATCTTGGCCAATCTGAGTCTTTAGTATTGTAGTGACTTCAATCAAGCCATTGAGATTGGCCTCTTGGGAGTATAAACCCCCTGATTAAGAATCCAACTGATGGGCCAATCAGAGAGTCTTTGTTTACATTTAACCAGGAGTGTCAGTTCCTCTGGCATACCCAAAGGTAAATTGCTGGCACTCTGTGTACTGCTGTTAGAGTTTGTAAATAAAGGGACTTTGATGAAGGGACTTATGCCTCCAAAGATTTATTACAGGGATAATTTAAAGCTAATTTTAATCTAACTGATGAGTCTGGGTGTAGTGCTGGTTCACAGTCAGCTAGAGATGAAGTGCTGTAAAAATCACTGAAACTGACACTGGGGGATATCTATGAAACCAGTTTTTAACACGGGATGCCTACCTCTTCCATCTGATTTATAAGATCCTCTTTCATTCCTTATCCTTTGATAATCTCATTTAATTTTAAAAAATCTGCCCATCTCCGTCTTGAGATTTTCAACTAAGTACCCCAGTACCACACTGTTTTGGAGACAGAATTCCAGATGCTCACCTATCCTCCATGTGAAAAAGTGCTTCCTGGTTTCATTCTTAAATGCTCCAGCTCTGATTTTGAAATTGTGCTTTCTTCTGAATATCCTCCCTAGATCAAGTCATTTCTCTATATCTACACTACTAAACCCCACTATAATAATTCCAGTAGTCAACTGGAACTGGTGCTTTATTGCACAAAACAAAGAGAAATAGAAAGCCTATGGTGAACACAAACTGGTCCTAGCTTTTCAGTACAACAATGGACACACTCAGGGGTCTTCTTTATACAGGGCTCAGTGTACAAGCTCCACCTGGTTAATTAAGGAGGAGGCGATGGCCGAGTGATATTATTGCAAGACTATTTGGGGGGGAAGAGAGGATCAGGATATTGAATTCAATGATCAGTCATGATCAAAACGAATGGCAGAGCAGGATCAAAGAGCTGAGCGGTCTATTCCTGCTTCTAGTTCTATGTTGCTATTAATCCAGAAACTCAGATAATGTTCTGGGGACCTGGGTTCGAATCCCACCGAGGCAAATGGTAGAATTTGAGTTCAATACAATAAACCTGGCATTAAGAATCAACTGATGACCATTGCCGAATATTGTAAAAGCCTATCTGGTTCACTAATGTCCTTGAGAGAAGGAAATCTGCTGTCCTTACCTGGTCTGGCTTACATGTGATTCCAGAGCTACAGCAAAGTGGTTGACTCCTAACTGCTTTCTAAGGACAACTAGGGATGGGCAAGAAATGCTGGCTAGCCAGCAACGCCCATATCCCATGAATAAATATAAAAAAGGCTCCAGGGAGCTCGTATTCAACTGGTCCCACAGTGACATTGAATAAGTGATTTCCCTACACAAGTCCTGGGGTTATTGCACCCATAATCATATCTAATGTCTAGACTACCGAATGCAGGGGGACACAAGCCAAGTATAAGCTAAGATAAGGTATGCCCATGCGCTGACCGTGTTTCTGACACAGTTCCTCTCTTCTGTGTCCCATCATCAGGGATTGTTGGGCAGTTCACACCCCACTTTCCAGCAGGGCTAAACAAGGAGCAACTGGAAGCACGGATCCTGGCTGGAATTTCCTCCGCAGGCCTCACTTTTCCTGGTCTCAGAATGTAAATAGCAAACGTGCTCGGCTTTGGAGTGGCAGTCGCTCAGCACTACACTGTATTGTGATCTGCCAGAGAATGTTAAGGACCAGGTCAGAATTCTGGATTGAACAGGCGGCCACGCCTGCGGGAATCTGAAGTGCGGCCACCGACAAGAAATTGGAGATGATTTTACGCAACCCGACTGCTTTTATGGTTGGGGAGTGGGCCAGTTGTCCAAGCAGCCTTTACATTTTAGCTGTAACGTTGATCCAGGGCAGGATGAACCTTCAGGACTGAAATAAAATGACCAAAGGTGTCTGGGGCAACTAAGCACTGTCTGTGATTGTGCTATCCAGGCACTTGTCGTGTAGTTTTATCATCAATATTTATTTGTTGAGAGTCAGCAGCTCTGCAGAAGCTGGTCCCCCTGAGGGAGAACATTGGAGCTGCCAGCCAGTGCTCTCCCTCTGCTCGGTGCCCGCTTTCTTCCTGCCCTCCCGGGAAGTGCTCAGTCTTTTACACAGATGGATGGCGCAGCTGGTAGGAAATAGTGCTCCAAGGTTAATCGTGACTGGAAAGGGTTTCAAGCCCACTTTCGGGTCCACCCCGTGTGTGTATCCAACGCTCAAAAAATTCAGGCCCCAAGTGTTTGCCCTGCTTAACCACTACCAGGGGCTGGTGGAATGTGGTGGTCACAGTGATAGAAATCAATCGGTTAGTTTCTTTTCTTCAAACCTTGATCTCCTCACTCACCCTTAACTCAACACAGGTCAAGACTCATAGAGATTCACGGCATGGAAACAGGCCCTTTGACCCAACTTGTCCATGCTGCCTTCTTTTTAACCACTAAGCTAGTCCCTATAGCCCACATTTGGCTCATATCCCTCCATACCCATGTAACTGTTTAAACGCTTTTTAAAAGACAAAATTGTAGCCGCCTCTACTACTACTTCAGGCAGCTTGTTCCAGACACTCACCACCTTCTGTGTGAAAAACCTGCCCCTTTGGACCCTTTTGTATCTCTCTCCACCACCTTAAACCTATGCTCTCTAGATTTAGATTCCCCTACTTTTGGGAAAAGGTGTTGACTATCTAACTGACCTATGTCCTTCATTATTTTATAGACCTCTATAAGTTCACCCCTCAGCCTCCTACACTCCAGGGAACAAAAGCCTCTCCTTATAATTTAAACCATCAAGACCCGGTAATATCCGAGTAAATCTTTCCTGCACTCTTTCTAGCTTGAACCCTGCTTGAGGCTTGTCTATTCTGGAAGGTCGCCATAAGCTGACCATTTTGATGTCACTTAAGACATCATGTTGACCCCACTTTTGAAACCAGAACTGTGAGGAATGCAGCTAGTTTTCTCACTGAAAGGTCTCCAAGCTCTCTGGAAGATTCTACATTTATGATTTGAGCTCAGCTGCTTAATCACTTGATCATGGATTCTTTATTTTTCAGCCCACACGTTGCCTTTCCAAGACTACTTTCCAATTTAAATTCAATATAAATTGGCTAACTCTATGCAGGGTTTGTAAGAACAGGATTTAAAGCTGAGTTTGAAGCCTAAATTAAAATGCTTATGGGCCCCAAATGGCCATTAAGACAATCGAATCCATTAAGTGAATTTCTCTCTCTCTCTCCCTCTCAGTGAAATGTGCATACACAGAAATACTTATCATGATAAACGTCTCACTCTGACCCTTCAGCACTGCTCTTCTGTGCCACTTGAGATGGAAAGAATAATTTGAAGAGGTTCTTTGACGTGGCAGCCAAGGTCCACTCGCAATCACAGAGTCATAGAATTCCCTACAGTGCAGGAGGAGGCCATTCAATCCATCGCGTCTGCACCGACTACAATCCCACCCAGGCTCTACTCCTGTCACCCCTTCATAGTTAGCCTGCAAATCCTCCTGACACTAAGGGTCAATATAGCATGGCCAATCAACCTAACCGACACATCTTTGGATTGTGGAAGGAAACCAGAGCACCTGGAGGAAACCCACGCAGACACAGGGAGAACATGCAATCTCCACACAGACAGTAGCCCGAGGCTGGAATTGAGCCCTGGCCCCTGGCGCTGTGACGCAGCAATGCAAACCACTGTGCCATCGTGCCATTAGGTCTCCACCTTCAGAGTGAGTTCTACTGAACAGGAGGGGATGTGTTTTTTTTCATTCATGGGACATGGGTGTTGCTGGCTGGCCAGCATTTATTGTCCATCTCTAGTTGCCCTTGGAGGACAGTTGAGAGTCAATCACATTGCTGTGGCTCTCTAGTCACATGTTGGCCAGAACAGGTAAGGATGGCAGATTTCCTTCCCTAAAGAACATTAATAAATTAGATGTTTTTTTTTCAACAATCGACAATGGTTCCATGGTTGTCAGTAGATTTTTAATTCCAGATTTTTTTTATTGAATTCAAATTCTAGCATCACCTTGGTGGGATTCGAACTCATATTCCCCAGAGCATTAGCTGAGTTTCTGGATTAATAATCCAGCGATAATACCACTCAGTCATTGCCTCCAGTGTCAGAATATCAGGGTACACCACCTCACAGTTGTCCACCAACTGGAAGACAACCTAAGGTAATCACTGAGATCGGCAGCAAAAATAAACTGGCGTCACGCCAATCCCTGGCAAATGCCATTAATCCCACAACTCAGCATGGCATTCAGTGACTGGGAAAATATTGTTCAAAAACAACAAGACATTTGTTGGTTACATTTGCTTGCTTCCATTGGAACATGTGGATTTCTCTTCCGTAGTGGTTGGCAGTTTTGAGGGGGAGACTTCCTCTGGTCCCCGAAGCAGTTGTTGTGTGGGCTGAATAGATCCTTCTGAGTGAGAGATGAACCAGCTGGCATGGCTCACAAACAGAGATCAGAGCCTGAAGAAAGTCGGTATTTGGAAGCATTCCAGAACTTGGATTCGCGCTGGCGTGAATTCTCTGTAGATCTTACACTATTGTCCCAACAGCACATTGGGAAACCCACTAGAGGACGGAGTAAAACTGATTTGTATCCCGCTAATGTGATGGATGTGAAGGCCTATCCGGAATTTTTGTCCCCACTCCAGTTGTCTGTGATGCCAGTGGAAAAACAGGCTGGTCCAGAACACATATGGAACATGTGAAGAGGTCAGGACTCACCTGTGCTGTACTGAGGGCTGCCTCTGAGGTTTGGGACGGAGACCACCAGCAATCCCGAATCCCGGAACACCACGCAGTAGCGAGTGGCCGTAATACATAGGAGGCATCAACAGCTGGATCTTCCCAGTGTCATGAGGTGGTCCACCAACCATCCTCAGAGTATTCCTGGAGATCCCTCTTCCTTTCCGGGAGGTCCTTTCTTCTATGATGGGTTAGTGAGATCGGGCGCCCGGATACGATAGTGAGGTGCACACAATCACGCCCACCGCATTTGTCACAATACTCCAGGTGTGTAATTAATGAGGTCGGAGCAGAAGATACAGCATGGATTCCCACCATACCTTCTGCACATTTCCACCCGCCACAGGACTTAGTCCTGGATGGGAGAATTTCACCTCATGTTCATTCTCAAATTCTCTCTTGGAGAGAGGTGCCGGAAAACCCAGAGACTGGTCCATTCTGGCTCTTCCTCCTCACTGATCAAAGACCACTGCTACCATATCATCTGCTCCAACTCATTAACTATGCAGCTAGGAGGTTTGGGCCATATTCCGTGATGGGAGTGGGCATGATGGTAGAGTTTCAGCAGTGAGGCTAAAGAATTGTCCTCTCTGTGAGGAGCTGATTGTTACACACTCACACTTTCCCATTAAGCTTGTTGAGTTCTGACTGATGGAAACATGAACCATAGAATCTCTACAGTGCAGAAAGAGGCCATTTTGCCCATCAAGCCTCCGTCAACAACAATCCCACCAGCTCCTCTCCCCGTAACCCCATGTAGTTACTTGGCTAATCCCCATAACAATAAGAGACAATTTGAGCGTAGCCAATCAACCTAACTTGCACATCGTTGGACTGTTGGAGGAAACCAGAGCACCTAGAGGAAATGCACACAGACATGGGTAGAATGTGCAAACTCTACACAGAAATCACCCAAGATGGGAATTGAACCCAGGTCCCTGGAGCCATGAGCAACAGTGCTAATCACTGTGCCACCATGTTCAAAGCTTTGCTGATAGCAGGGTGAATTTACCCAGTGAGTGCCCTTCACCTATGCTCGCTGACTTACCTTGGTTTCAAGTCTCCAATGCCTCAAATTTAAAACCTTTGTTCTTGATTTCATATTATTCCATGGCCACATCACTCCTTTGTTCTGCAGTCTCCTACAACCCTCTGAGATAACCCTGCATCTCTAATTCTGGCCTCTCACTTATCCCTGATGCCAATCACTCCACTGTTTGTGGCCATGCTTTCAGCCAAGTCTGTACACTCCAGAACTCCCTCTTGAAATGTATTGCCTCCTACTGGTTGCTCCTGAAAACTCTACCTCTTTGACCAACTCTTTAGTCAATCATCTTGATGTCTCATTCTGTGACTCAGTCTTCAGAAACTGTTTCTATTGATAATGCTCTTTTCAAGCCCCAGGGAGCACTTTGCAGCACTAAAGGTAAATTGTAAGTGTAAATTGTTGTTGGAGATTGTATTAATTGAGCGATAGAGACAAAGGATCCCAGGTTTAATCTACGATCTGTGCTAGCTTGGCAGTAGCAAGGAGACTACAATCCACCTCAGTGACCACCAGAATCAAGCAGCTTCCTTACTATTGAAAGATGGATCTGAACAGCCTTTTCTTGGAACTGTGTTCCATGAAGAATCAATGATGGGGGAAAAGGAGGCGGATAATTGATGAGAAACCAATATATTCATGTAGAACACAATAGGGCCAGGGTTTTCAATGTGTTTTGCCAGTGAGGGTCCTTGCCTGCTTGGTACACCCATTAAGAAATGTGCACTATTGGGAGATTTTATCCATCGTGCTTACAACTAATCTTTATATGACAAACCTAAACAGGATGTCAATTAATATCACACAGACTAAATTATTCCACCTGAAGCCTTAATGCAAACTGCTAGTGGGAAATCACGCATTCTGCAATTAACTCACAGTCCTCTTGTATCCTGTTCCATACCGCTGTCTGTTCAATTACTGTTTTGTAAATCACACGCAGTGCTTCCAATGTTATTGACATCGCTGTGATAAACCGATGGACAATATAACAGAGAGACAGAGAGAGGGAAGTGCAGGAGTCGGTTCGATCACTTACCTGCCGTTGTCTGCATGTAGCCAGCCAGTGTGCAGATCCTCTTCTCACACAGTCCACTTGGCAGGAAGACAGTCACAATGGCCAACAGAGCACTGGCAGCCAGCAGAACGCAGCCCCCGGAGCACAGAACAGCACTCGTCTGAAATATCAACAGATGGGCAAAGGTTTTAGTCTCGCTGCACAGTTCAAATTTTCAGCTGGTCAGACAGAGCACTTGCTGCTGGCTCCTGGTTCTCCTCACTCCCACTTACCCTCCTCTCTCTCTCTCTCACATACACACACACACACACACACACACACACACACATACAATACACACACACAACACACATTCAATGTATGTATACATTCCACTCACACACAAGACACACACACATACAACACGCACACAAGACGCTCACACACATTTACAAAACATACTTGTGCATACAACACACACACATTCCAACCACACAGAAGACACACGCGCACACACTCACATATACATACAACACACAATACACATACAAGACACACACACACACTCACAACACATATTCGTGCATACATTCCAGTCACTCACAAGACATACACTTTCACATACATATACAACATACAACACACACACCCATGCACATAATGCATACTTGCACATTACACACACACACACACACACACACACACACACACACACACACACACACACACACACACACACACTTGGAGCTACAGCCCCTTCAGTAGATGTGATAAAAGGGCTTATTCCTGTCTAACTTCCTCTGCTCTCTGAGACGGATACACATTGTTTATTCCATATGTCAAAGAGAGCATGGAACTCACAGTGGCATTGAATTGTAATCCTTTGTGACTGGAATAGCTAACAGATCCAGCAAATTTAGACACTGCATTGTATTTAGACAGCATGCACACAATAGGATAGCTCCCCTATTGTACAGGGCTCAAGTATACCTCATATAGAGTGTGTTCTATTCTATGAAGGCAGGTGGTGTTGGAGCAATAGGAGCCTAATCTTTACATTACAGCTCAGAATAGTTTGCATTGCAATCTGTTCTTAGTCATATTACAGGATGTACTTGTGTGTATTTGTCTCATCTATATTACAGCTCTGTCTCATATCACAGGATATTCCGATGTGTATTACAAAAACCATCTGTCTTATATTACAAACAGCCTCATATTCAGCTCTGCAGCAAACTCTCATTCATGTTTCATGCAATCTCATTTCACCATAGAAAGTGTTCTTTCTGGTTATATCACAGCTTGATTAGGCTCTTGCTCTGTCCAAGACCACAAGAAACCACAAAAGGTCGTGAACAAAGCCCAGTCCATCACGCAAACCAACCTCCCATCCAATGACTCTGCCTACACTTCCCACTGCCTCGGCAAAGCAGCCATCACAACTAAGGACCCCACGCACCCCGGACATTCTCTCTTCCAGCTTCTTCCATGTGACAATAATAAATCAAATCAAACTTCCATCTCCTATTGTACTCTTATTCCTGTTTATATTACAGCCTTCTTGCCTTCAGGATGTTACAGTTGGCCTTCTTATCTTTTTTCCATTCTACCTCTTGCAAATGATAGTCCTGCCTTGTTTAAATCTCAGACTCGTTTATAGTTCAGTTTATTGTAATCTAATATCCTGCCACTTTCATATTATCATTCGGCCTTGTTCAGATGGCAGCCCAGTTAAATTGCCATCTCATTTTGATTGCAGCCTTCGCTTAGTTTGCAGCCGTGTCACCTTAAGTTGCAGCACATTTGGCACCTATGTTACCTAGGGAACATAGGAGCAGGAATAACCCATTCAGACCATCGAGCCAGCTCCGCCTTTTAGCATGATATATCCTGATTGGACACTCCAAGGTTTTTTTTACAGCCATTATTCTTTACATGATTTCTAATCAGTAATCTATTAACCTCTGCTTTGAACACACTCAATGCCGGAGCTTCCTCAGCCCCCCAAGATAGAGTTCCCAAGATTAACAGCCCTCTCAGTAAAGAAATATCTCCTCATCTCAGTCCTAAGAGGCTTCCCTCTTTATTTTGAAATTGTGCTCCTGGTTTTAGACATACCAATCAAGAGAAGCATCTTACCCGCATCTAACCCCCTCAGTTCCTTTAAGTATTTTATAGGTTTCAATGAGGTTATAATAACTCCAGGAGTCAGCTATGAAGGAACCGTGATTTTACTGCACAAAATTAAAATAAATAATAACCACAAGCTCCAACAGGGGAACACAACAGAGTCCCAACTGGAACTAAAAAAAATAATGGACTCTCTTAGAGTCTTGCTTTATATAGGGCTTCGTATGCAACGTTCATATAGTTGGCTAATTATCAATGAGCCCAAATTAGTGATTTGGGAGATCAATTAGTGATGGCCTACGCAGCTCATGGAGATGTCCACAGAGATCATCGCTTATCCTTCAAAACTGTAGAGAATGCAGGCCCAGTTTGCCCAATCTCTCTTTATAGGACAATCCCATTATCCCCAGAACAAATCTGGTGAACCTGGACTATTCATATCGTGACACTTCTGTTTCATTTATGTTACATGTTCATCAGTTCATATGAAAGCTTTTTATATTACATTCTACCTTCTTTATTTTACTGGCCAGTTCACCAATATGATATTATTTTTCTGCCTGTTATCACAGGGCTGGAGTAATGAGCTGGTGAGGAGCACAGACAGTTGCTGGTAACGTCTGCGCCATCACCACAATTCTTTTTCAACAGAGCTTCTCACTTAAAGGAGAGAGGGAAATCTATTAGATGTGTCACCTTTGGCTGCTGATAGTGATATATGATGTTGGCAGTGATAGATTGGCACTTACAGAGTTCAGATACCAGACTAGTTTCCACTCTCTGACGGAACGTGTCTGGATCGAAATAGCACATCGTATGAAGAGAGATTGAACAGTTTAGGCCTATACTCTCTGGAATTTAGAAGAATGATGCGGAGATCAAATTGAGGTACACAAGATGATAAAAGATATGGATAAAGCAGATGCTTCCTCTTATTGGGCATTCCAGGGCAAGAGGTCATAGTCTTAGGATAAGGGGCAGCAAATTTAAAATAGAGTTGAGGAGAAACTACTTGTCCCAAAGGGTTGTGAATCTGTGGAATTCGCTACACCAAAGTGCAGTGGATGCTGGGACGAGAGTAAATTTAAGGAGGAGTTAGACAGATTTTTAATTGATAATGGGTTGACGGGTTATGGGGAGAAAGCAGGAAAATGGGGATGAGGAGCATATTAGCCGTGATTGCATGATGGAGCAAACTTGATGGGCCAAATAGCCTAATTCTGCTCCTATATCTTATGAACATCATTCTTACAACAGTGAACGAAGTGAAGATGGAGAGAATGCACCATGATTTAATGCCCTGATAGCAATCAATGACATACTGAGAATTTCACGTCGAAATCTCATGAATGTTGAGTAGATAGTTTAAGGATCATCTCTGTACAAACTGGCCCAGCAATTCTAAACTATCTGTAAGAGTGGCTGAGGAGGAAAAGGCAGAAGTAATTAAAGTGTTTCATTACGGAACACCATTCAATATTTGATTACAGCTGATCCGCATCTCAACTCCATTCACCTTTCTCTGTTTTTCATCCTTTGATGTGCTTATTTGACAAGAATCTAACAATTTTAGGCTTGCAAGATCCATTGTCCCCAGGATCCACAGCCTTCTGGATGAGTCATAGAATCTGTATAGTGCAGAAACAGGCTATTTGACCCATCAAGTTCATACTGATCAGAATCCAATCCAGGCCCTATTCCTGTAATCCCACATATTTATCCTGCTAACCCCTTGACAGTAGGATCAATTTAGCATATCCAATCAACCTAACCCGCACATCTTTGGAGTGTGGGAGGAAAAGGAGGAAACAGCAGAGACAGGGAGAACATGCAAACTCAGACAGGAACCTGAGATCAGAATTGAGCCCGGGTTCGTGGCACTGTGAGGCAGCAGTGCTAACCACTGTGCCACTCACCAATGGAGTGAGTTCCATACTTTACCATCCTTGGCACCAAAGATGCATATTCTCAAAGCTCCAAAGATGTGCAGGTTAGGTTGATTAGCCATGCTAAATTGACCCTTAGGGAGATTAGCAGAGCAAATGTGCAGTGGCATTTTATGGGTAGCATGGTGGCACAGTGGTTAGCACTGCTGCTTCACAATTCCAGGAACCTGAGTTTGATTCCCAGCTTGGGTCACTGTCTGTGTGGAGTCTGCATGTTCTGCTTGTGTCTATGTGGGTTTCCTCCGGATGCTCCGGTTTCCTCCCATGTGCTGGGAAAGACGCGCTGCTTGGGGTGCATTGGCCATGTTAAGTTCTCCCTCAGTAAACCCAAACAGGTGCCGGAGTGTGGCGACCAGGGGAGTTTCATGGTAACTTCATTGCAGTGTTAATGTGAGTCTACTTGTGATCTAACTTTAAGTAATAAATAAATTAACTGAAAAAGTCCCAACTCATCCTTATCACGGATTTGCCTTCTCTCATTTCCTGTTCTTTGCAATTTTGTGTTCATCTCCATAAACCAATCTTTTTGGGTTAAATTGTTACACCTGCAGCAGTTTTATATTTTTATAATAAAAACAGAAAATGCCTGACAACACTAAGCAGTGCAGCGAGCACGAGGTGCTTTGTACAATAAAGCATTCACATTTTATCAGGAAAACGAGCAATAAAAGATTTGGTTCTTTTATAGCCACAATGTAATCTCTCTACCTGGAGCCACTGAATTATTGAGCTGAGTTTAGGAGCAGTGCTATTATCACATGTGATAATAAACTAATTGCTGCAGGTTAGACAGTGAGGTCATGGTCGTTTTAGATCATTGACTTCATTGTGTGATAGTGATATGTTATTGTTTCTTCACCATAAGGTTAATGCACCGATTGAATTGATTCCCTGACTGGGCGGCACGGTGGCACAATGGTTAGCGCTGCTGCCTCACAGTGCCCAGGGAGCTGGCTTCAATTCCAGCCTTGGGTCACTGTCTAAGTGAAGCTTGTACATTCTCCCTGTCTCTGCATGGGTTTTCTCTGGGTGCTCTAGCTTCCTCCCACAGTCCAAAGATATGCAGGTGATTGGCCTTAATAAATTGCCCTTAGTGTCAGGGGGACTGGCTAGGGTAAATATATGGGGTTATGGGGATAGGGTCTGGGTAGGATTGTTGTTGGTGCAGGCTTGATGGGCTGAATGGCCTCCTTTTGCATTGAAGAGTGTCTATGTTTGTAGCATAACTTCTCCAAATTTATATTAATTCAACAGCAACTAATCACATCCTGAAGGCACCTCTGCCTTTTGTTTAACTAGTTATCACATCAGATTTCTCGAACTGTCGGCTAATTTGAGATGTTCCATTTATTTTTATTCATTCCTAGGACATGGGCGTTGCTGGCTGGGCCAGCATTTATTGCCCATCCCTAATCAACCTCATGAAGGTGGTGGTGAACTGCCTTCTTTGAGCGCTGCAGTCCATGTAGTGTAGGTACACACTGGGCACTGTTAGGGAAGGAGTTCCAGGATTTTGACCCAGTGACAGTGAAGGAATGCAGATATATTTTTTTGTCAGGATGGTGAGGGACTTGGAGGGGAACCTCCAGGTGGTGGCATTCCCATAAGTTTGCTGCACATGTGCTCCAAAATGGTGGGCTCGAAGGTATGGAAGGTGTCATCTAAGGAGCCTTGATGAGTTCCTGTGGTGCCTTTTAAAAATGGTACACACTGCTACTACTGTTCAACAGTACAGGAGGGTGTGAATGTTTGTGGATGGGGTGCCAATCAAGCGGGCAGCTTTGTCCTGAATGGTTGTTGGGCTTCTTGAATGTTGTTGGAGCTGCACTCATCCAAGCAAGTGGAGAGTATTCCTTCACATTCTTGACTTGTGCCGTGTATAGTGTCTTTCATTATAAGAACATAAGAAATAGGAGCAGGAGTAGGCCATACAGCCCCTCGAGCCTGCCCCGCCATTCAATAAGATCATGGCTGATCTGCAGTGGTTCAGTACCAATTTCCCGCTTTCTCCCCATAACCCTTAATTCCCTTGTCAATCAAAAACCTATCCACTCTTGACTTGAATATATTCAGCAAGGAAGCCTCCACCACCTCATCAGGCAGAGAATTCCAAAGATTCATCACCCTTTGCTTGAAGAAATTCCTCCACAACTCTGATCTGAACCGTGCCCCCAGTCTTGAGGCTGTGCCCTCTAGTCCTGTTATCTTTGCTAAGCAGGAAGAGAGTCTCAACCTCTACCCTATCCATCCTCTTCATTATCTTATATGTCTCTACAAGATCCCCTCTCAGCCTTCTAAACTCCAAAGAGTACAAACCTACCTATTCAGTCTCTCCTCATAATCCAATGCCCTCATCTCTGGTATCAGCCTAGTGAACCTTCTCTGCACCCCTCCAAGGCCAATATATCCTTCCTCAAATGTGGCAACCAAAACCGCACACAGTACTCCAGCTGCGGCCTCACCAGTACCCTATACAGCTGCAACAGAACCTCCCTACTTTTATATTCTATCCCCCTAGCTATAAAGACCCCCTAGCTATAAAAGCTATAGAGCTATATCTCAGTTAATTAAATATTTCTGAGTTGTTATATAGCAAGTTGGGGTAAAAGAACAAGCACATAGTTGAATGCTAGAATTTAGATGCCAGTTGACAGCCTATTTACTACCCAAAATATTAAGGAAAATAGAGTTCGTGATATTTAACATATTGTGTGTAACATGGGCTGCAAAGCAGAATTGAAGCAGCTCTTCAGATGACTTTGAGATTGAGTTACACACAGCAGGACATCCCAGAGTTTGAACCTTGGGTTTATACTGAATCAACATTTCCCTACAAAATGTGCAGCAATGGCACCTCAACCCATCTGCTAGGTCAGGATAAAGTGTTCATTGTTAATACACTCATAATGCTGCTGAGAGAATCCATCTGGAGTGTGTGAGGACAATGTGTCTTTGAATGACATCTGGAGAGAATTGTGTTCCTGTGTACAACACTTGGAGACGGCAACATACCTATGTACAAAACGTGGAGAGGACTGTGTACCTGTGTACAATACCTGGAAAGGACTGTGTACAATACCTGGAGAGGACTGTGTACCTGTGTACAATACCTGGAGAGGATTGTGTACCTGTGTACAATACCTGGAAAGGACTGTGTACAATACCTGGAAAGGACTGTGTACCTACGTACAATACTTGGAGAGGACTGTGTACAATACTAGGAGACGGCAACATACCTATGTACAATGCCTCGAAAGGACTGTGTACCTGTGTACAATATCTGGAGAGGACTACGTACCTGTGTACAATATCTGGAGAGGACTACGTACCTGTGTACAATACCTGGAGACAGCAACATACCTACGTACAATACCTGGAGAGGATTGTGTACCTGTGTACAATACCTGGAGAGGATTTTGTACCTATGTACAATACTGGAGAGGACTATGTACCTGTGTACAATACCCGGAACGGACTGTGTACCTGTGTACAAATCTGGAGAGGACAATGTATTTGTGTACAATACCTGATAAGAGCAGTATATCTGTTTTTAAAGTTTTAAGTTTATTTATTAGTGTCACAAGTAGGCTTACATTAACACTACAATGAAGTTACTGTGAAAATCCCCTAGTTGTCACACTCCAGACCTGTTTGGGTACACTGAGGGAGAATTTAGCATGGCCAATGCACGGAACCTCTTTCCAAGGTATTCATCCCAACCCACGGCGGAGGGAACGATGGAAAGCTTGGTTACACGAACCAAAAGGTCCCAGCTCCGACTTCCAGTGCCCTACAGTGTGAGTAAGAGCAGCAGCTGAGATTGTGGGTTTCCATCAGTATCAGGGAATGATCGCTCAGGGTTCCTGCTGCTGACTGCTGTCCAACCGCACAGTCCGATTTTAGAGTTTACTGATTAGAAACACGAACCAGAACAAACCAGTTGAGTCAAAAAAAATCATTAAAATCCTATCTCCTGTTAAGAGAATGTAAAGAAAAGACCTTTGCATGGACAACCATTCACTTTCAGCTCATGACTTCATAGAATTCCTACATTGCAGAAGGAGGCCATTCAGCCCATCGAGTCTGCACTGACAACAATCCCACCCCAGGCCCTATCCCACAACCCCAGACATTTATGCCTCTAACCTATACATTCTCGGACACTCATGACAGTTTTGCATGGCCAAATCGCCTAACCTGCACATTTTTGGACTGTGGGAGGAAACTGGAGCAGTCGGAAGAAACCTGCGCAGACATGGGGAGAAGGTGCAAACTCCACACAGACTGTTACCCGAGCCAGGAATTGAACCCAGGTCCCTGAGGCAGCAGTGCTAACTACTGTGCCACCTTGCCAGTCTATTTACCTATTGGATTTGAGACTCCTCAGAATGAGGCAATGAAAAAACGCAAAGCCTGCCTTTCATTCTGTTTGTATTTCACATCATTTTATTTTATAATTCTGTTAAATTTAGCCTTTCAGCAGAGAACCACTTTCAGGCTATTGGTGCTGCCAAGGCTGGTCATGGATCCTGCTCCCAAACAGCTTTTCCATCCGAGTACGTTTTAATTAACCAGCTGTCAGGCATATTTCATCGGAAGGTGAGCTTTGCCCATAAGCCAGCCACTGAAACACGTCAAAGAAGCTTAATGACACACGCATTAGTGGCATAACTCCTTCATGCATGTAATACGTTTGCTATTATCAATGTTGGATGAATACTAACAGCTCCCAGGACTGGCCAGAGGCTGGCCGATGGGGAGGATGTTGGCTAGGAAGTTGCACTACGGAAAGATGAGGTGGGAACTTTCCCCTCACCTTGTCCAAGGGGGAGGCGATGGCATAGCGGTATTATTGCGAGACTATTCATCCAAAAACTCAACTAATGTTCTGGGGACCCAAGTTCGAATCCCGTCACGGCAGACTGAATTTGAATTCAAATAAAAAAAATCTGGAATTAAGAATCTACTGACGACATGAAACCCTTGTCACAAAACTCATCTGGTTCAGTAATGTACTTTAGGGAAGGAAATATGTCTGCTCTGGTCTATATGCAATTCAGAGTCACAGCAATGTGATTGACTCTCAACGGTGCTTGGGCAGGTAGGGATGGGCAATAAATGTTGATTAGCCAGCGATGTCCATGTCCCATGACTGAATAATAAAAAAAAAAGAAAGCACCACTGAAAACAAGTTAATTATTTGCAAGAGGTATTGGCTATTGGCCTGTTCAATATATTGGATTGACCTGAACAAGAGGCAGCAGTGATGGAGAATGGTGAATATACTCGCTAGCAGACCATGAGACACAGGAGCAGAATTAAACCATTCAGCCCATCGAGTCTCCTCTGCCATTCAACCATGGCTGATATGATTCTCATCCCCATTCTCCTCCTTCTCCCCATAACTCTTGATCCCCTTATTGATCAAGAACCTATCTATCTCTGTCTTAAAGACACTCAATGACCTCTACAGCCTTCTGTGGCAATGAGTTCCACAGATTCACCAGTCTCTGGCTGAAACATTCCTCCTCATTTTGGTTTTAACAAGTGTTCTTTTGCTCTGAGGTTGTGCCCTCGGGTTCTAGTCTCTCCTACTAGTGGAAACATCCTCACTCTATCTCAGCCTCTCAGTATTCTGGAAGTTTCAATTAGATCCTCCCTCATCCTTCCAAACCCCATTGAGTATAGGCCCAGAATCCTCAATCACTCCTTATATGACAAACACTTCATTCCTGGCATCATTCTTGGGAATCCCCTGCAAGGCCAGCACATCCTTCCTATAACCAATCTGTTCAGGTCAGAGCAGAATGGCAGGACAGATGGCAGCTGAGCCAATAATGCAGTTTCTGTTCCACCACACCACTGTACATGCTGCCCAGCCTCCAAGGTCAATAGACTATTGTTGGCTCAGCCTTTGAAACTGAGGATGGTGTCCATTTTGCCCTTGCAGGGTAACTATATAAGGGTGAATGTTGAAAAAAATACTATATGTAACTAAGTATGCACTAAAATAAGTATGTATACATGTTATAGCATGACAATAAACTCATTGTTGCATTCATTTTGTATTTATTTGCATGTAGTTCAAGTCTGGGGTGAAGCTCCTCTATTTATAGGTATTTGTTACATTAATTCACCCACGGACTATAGTTATGAAAATTTATTCACCCTTAAAAGGGTTAAACCAATTTTTTTTTGCTCTCGGTCCCCCCTCTCTTCCAGACCTCTCGGTTTAAGCCTACTCAGCCTAATGGTTAATCCGCCACTGGAAATGCTAACCACTGTGAGCTTGAGGCACTGTAAAGGCTGTACGTGCTCCTATTTTTGTGTGTTCTGCACTAACCAGCGACGTTCCACAAACAGCTGGGAGGTGTGAAACCATTAGAGCGTTCTTATTCCACGTGATTTGTTGGTTAGGAAACAAGGTGCGATTCCTGCTTTTACTTCAAATCCATCTTGCCCCGCAGAAGACATTTTGCCCGTTTACCCTGTTACTTACAATTTGCTGCAGATATTTCCAGCGCAAATGTGGACCCAGCACGTTCACTCCAAATGTCCGATTGCATTCTGGAAGGAGATCTATGCTGGTAATTGGCATCTTTAATGGGTTGATGGAGGCTTCATGCAGCTTTATGCAGATTAATCTTTTATTCAATATAAAGTCTGCTACGTATATGTGACAAATGTTGCCTAAGTGTAAAATTGGCCCATTTATCAGTGTAGAATTCAAGGGCAATTAGTAGGGTATTGATCAGGACTAAACGATAAGATAAACTTAATCTCTGCAGCCATGCTATGTCAGCCATTCAGGGTTCACCTGCATTTCACCCCCTGATCAGAAGGTAACCGCAAAGTGGGATCGCACTAAGCAAATTGGGACAATGAGTTGAAACTCTCAGTTCTAGACTGTTAGATCCAGACTGGGCCATTCCAATGCTCTTCTGGTTGCCGCCGCCCCCCCCCCCCCACACTCCCTCTGCCTGGCTGAGCTCATCCAAGCCTCTGCTTGTCATCGTCTGTACAATGCCAGCGATCTGATTGGCATCCCATCCATATCAAGGCTCGGCTTCCTCCACCAGAAACTTGCCATGCCTTGAATGTCATGCACTATATGTCATACAATGTCATGCAACGTGATGCACTACAGCAACTTACTAAACCTTCTTAGAATCATACAAACCCTACAGTGCAGAAGGAGGTCATTCAATTCATCAAGTCTGCAAAACAAAATCTCATCCGGGCCCTATCCCCTTCACCTTACATATTTATCCCACTAATCCCTGTAACCTACACATGCTGGGACACTAAGGGGCAATTTAGCATGGCCAATCAACCTATCTCGCACATCTTTGGAGTGTGGGAGGAAACCGGAGCAAACCCATATGGATACAGGGAGAATGTGCAAATTCCACACAGACAGTGACCCAAGCTAGGAATTGAACTCAAGTCCTTGAGGTGTAAGGCAGCAGTGCTAACCCAGTGTGCCACCTTGTCTCCAACAACGACTTTCAAACTTTTAACCTCTGTAGCATTAAGGACAAGGGCAGTAGGTACACAACCAGCTGAAAGGTCAGCTCCAAGTCACAAACTACCCTGACTTGGAAATATGTCACCATTTAGGGAACGTACTATCCAACAGCACTCTGGGTGCATCGACCCTAGACGGACTGCTTGTATGAAGAAGGTGTCTCACCTTCACCTACTCCAGGAAATGAAGGAGGGGTAACAAATGCTGGCATTGTCAGCAACATCTATACTCCATGATTGATTTTAAAAAGTACTGTAGAAATGTAGCCTTGGTTGCAATGTCATAAACCCTTAGGCTAGCATACCATGAAAAGCTGCAATGCTTGGCACTAAGACTGTCTCAGCTAAGGCTGCCATTCCTGGTTGGATGCATAGTTGAAGATTATATCACATGATCTGCCATCTCAAACCATCCTGCCCCAAGATTCCCACAATTGGCCCATAGTCCTGGTAAACTATCTTCCCACAATCAATGAAAAGGCATCCCAATTTGAATTGATCACAAAACAACTTATCTCCCTTCAAAATGGACAGCATGATGGCACAGTGGTTAGCAATACTGCTGACAGTGTCAGAAATCGAGGTTCAATTCCAGCATAGGGTGACAGGCTGTGTGGAGTTAGCATGTCCTCCCCATGTCTGCATGGGTTTCCTCTGCATGCTCCAGTTTCCTCCCACAGTCCAAAGAAGTGCACGTTAGGTTGATTGGCTATGCTAAACTGAACTTAGTGTTAGGGGGATTAGCAGGGGAAATGTGTGGGGTGAGAGGAATAGGACCTAGATGGAATTGTGGTTGGTACAGATTCAATGGACCAAGTGGCCTACTTCTGTACTGTAGGTATTCTATAGCCATAACCTTTACAACTAACAAATCATAGTGTTTGAAGAAAATAATTGTTTTTTAAGTCCACTGTGGCTTTCTCCTGGGTTTGCCCGCAGTAGGTTCCAGAGATTAACCTTCCATTCCTGCAGAGCGAGCCCATGGCAACCCTAGATGTTTGGTAACCTCAGGCGATCAACCTCAAGGTCTGAAGTGAGAGAGGAGACAGCTGAACACAAGCAATTGCTATGAGTCTATGCAGCTTTGCTGCTCAGATCTGCTCTAACCAAAGTGAGACTTAAACATACGGCCACTGAAAGGAAGGTGTCTTGTTCAAACAGCATTGTCCCTAATGAAGCTGTCAAGGTAGTTTGTGAAGGAATGAGTTACCTTGGTACATAGTCAATTACAAGCTGGATAATGGATAGTTGGCAGTGAAGGAGAAGGCAGTAATTCAATTGAGATAAGAAAGAGAAACCGTCTGCTGCTAATCTGAAATAAAACACACGATACTGGATCTGAAGGAGGAAGGAGAGATTTTAGCTCAGTTGCGGACACATTTAATTCTGAGTCTAAAAGTCCATTTTTCCTTTAAGGTCTTGCTTAAAACACACATCCTTGACCAAGTATTTGGTCACCTGTCCTGCTGTCTCGTACTCTGACTGAGTGTGGATTTTTGTCTGGTTATATTGTGGAGAAATGTCTCACTCTGTTTCGCTCCATTCAAAGGTGCTGTGATGCAAGTTATTGCTGTGGGTTCAGGCCGCAATCTGGATATGAACCCTTGGTCTCTGGACTATTGCAGTGCTGAGGGCTAGCTGCCTTGTTCTATCTGCTGTCTTTTGGAGGATGGGTTAAATCAAATTAAAAGTTTATTTATTAGTTACAAGTAAGGTGTACATTAACACTACAATGAAGTTACTGTGAAATTCCCCTAGTTGCCACACTTCAGCGCCTGTCCGGGTACACTGAGGGAGAATTTAGCATGGCCAATGCACCTGCCCAGCATATCTTTCGGTCTAGGGGAGGAAACCGGAGCACCTAGAGGAAACCATACAGACACATGTGAAGACTCCACACAGACAGAACATAAGAACTAGAAGTGGGAGTAGGCCATCAGGCCCCTCAAGCCTGCTCCGCCATTCAATAAGATCATAACAGTGACCCAAGCCAGGAATTGAACCTGGGTCTCTGGCGCTGTGAGGCAGCAGTGCTAACCTCTGTATCACTGTGTCACCCAAAGCCTTCCACATGAACTGAAAATGCTGGAGAAACTCAGCAGATCTCTCAACATTTGTGGAGAGAGAATAGAACCAACGTTTCAAGTCTGGATGACCCTTCGACAGGGCTGGATCAGACCTGGTGAAGGGTATTTCAGACTCGAAAAGTTGGCTTTATTCTCTCTCCACAGATGCTGTCAGACAGGCTGAATTTCTCCAGCATTTCCTGTTTCTGTCTCAGGTTCCGGCATCCGCACTACTTAGTCTTTGCCGTACATATGAAGATTTGATGAAGAACAGCTAGTGTCCTGGCCAACGGCCCTATCTCAACCAAAACCACCAACAAACAGATTAGCATTTGTTTATTGCTTGTGGGGTCTTGCTGTGTGTGGAACCTTGCTGAGTGCAATATAGCTACAAACACCAGTATCTGCACTGCCAAAAGTGCTTGGGAGTATACATTACTTTTTCTGATGCAAGATTTTTTTTTAACCATGAGAATCAGCCCACTTTAAAAGAGACTTGCATTTTGAGGGAGATGGTGGCATAGTGGCAATGTTATTGGACTAGTAATCCAGAGGATTCTCTGGAGATCTCGGTTCAAGTCCCACCATGGAATATAAAGCTAATCTCATTCATGACAACTATTATTAATCGTTGTTTAAAAAACGCATCTTGTTCACCAATGTGCTTTAGGGAAGGAAATCTGCTCTGGTCTTGTGGTCATCCTTACAAGTGACTTCAGACCCACAGCAAATGTGGTGGACTCTTAACTGCCCTCCCAATATGGCCTAGCAAGCCACTCAGTTTATACAATATCATGGTTGCTTTTTTTCTTGCTTGTAATTGGTAAAAGTTAATGCTAATTTTCTTGCTGTATGTTAACTGTATTCTTAAATAAACTTTGTTTGATAAAAGCTCCCTAATGGTTCATTTGAATCATATCTGAAGGCAATTATAGACGAGCGTTGCCGAAGTTTATGGTTTGCCAGTCCCGTGCTTCCCAAGATTCAACAGGGTCAAAATGGTTGAAGGTGGTTCAGTTTGTAGGTCCCTTTTCCCTTTGAGCACAGCTCCTCACCAGCATGACATTGGTGAATCCACCCTTAGACTGAACACTGTGATACTACTGTGCCTTTAAGAAATTTATTTTACATCATGTTCTTTGCAAGCCTATTTTTTTTGTTGTTTTTGTTATTAGCAACATAATGTCTGTAGTGGCATTTTTTTTTATTGCTGCTTAAATAATTTAAATGGGTTATTGTTTATTTTAATCTGGGCATAATGCACTCTCTGGGAGTTTGTGATCCTTTTTGAATTGTTGTGGGAAAATTGATTGACAGGTCAGGTGGGGCAGTTTTTTTTACCTCTCCTGAGAGTTTTCTATTTTTAGTTTTGACTGCTGGCAAGTTAGAAGGTGCTTAGATGCAGCTTGGATGCAGTGTTTTGTCTCTCTCCCTGGCGTTAGAAATTTTACTGGCAAGTTGTTTGCAGTTTTTCCTGCCTTTCTGGATTGAATATCTTGCTGTCAGTGATATGCTAGCTAGAGACCAGCAGGGGCACTATCTCTACCTTGAAACGCTGGGATTTCCAAAACGGAGAAACCAGAGTTTCTTCAGCCAAAGGACTAATTCACAGCAGGTGTTGCAGAGCTGCAAAACCACGTGAACATTCTTATTTTCTGTGCTAAACCTGGTGCAAGTGTATGCTTATAAGGAGTTTATTGTATTGGAACACTGCATTTAGCTGGTATTGGCCAATGCTGTTGCTAATCTTGCTAAATGTTATTGCTCATTTTCTTTCTTTAACTGTAACTGTATTCTTAAATAAATATTGTTTGATAAAAGCTCCCTAGTGAATCGTTTGGATCATACCTGGAGTGAAACATCTTATGCTTACCCTAGCCAAATTCAAAGTGAAATACTTCCTTTTTGGTTTATTTATTAGTGTAACAAGAAAGCTTACATTCACACTGCAATGAAAATCTCTTAGTTGTCATACTCCAACATCTGTTCGGGTACACTGAGGGAGAATTTAGCATGGCCAATGCACTTAACTGGCATATTTTTCAGACTGTGAGAAAATAACCAGTGCACTCAGAGGAAACCAATGCAGACAGGGGGAGAACATGCAGATTCCACACAGATAGTGACCTGAGTTCAGAATTGAACCCGGGTCTCTGGCACTGAGAGGCAGCAGTGCTGCCGACTGACCGTCCAGGATATTTTGTGAAGTCAGCCTGGATTAAACTTATTGTCTAGGCTAAGTTCATAAAATAACCTGGAGTTTCTGACCTGGATTGTAACAACGTCCATTTCCGTTAATGAGCTCCTGAGACAGGCCCACTGACTTGGTGGAGACACCAAAGGTTTTAAATATTGAAACCACTTTCTCGGATTCTGTTGGCTCTTGCCGCGGAAGTAGAAGGAACTGCCTACGGATGGTTTAAATTTCACAGCTCCTTCGTTAGTTTCATTCCAGTGTCAGTTTAAAGGGATCTGTCAGGAGTGTCAGTCATCAGAGGAAACAGATTTAAGATAATCAGCAGAAGAGCCAAAGAAAAGAAAGGCTCGCATTCTTCTTCTGGCCGCTGGACACCTCTAAGCAATCAATTAAGTATTTCTGAAGCATAAACACTGTTGTAATGTGCATAACGTGGCAGCCAATTTGCGTACAGCAAGATCTGACATGTGATAATGATCAAATAATTTGTTTTTTTGAGATGTGGACTGAAGGATAAATGTTGGCATCAACAATAAGTCACTCCAAAGCAGACAATGCTGGAACATCTCAGCAGGTCTGATAGCATCTGTCAAGAGAGAATAGAGCCACGGTTTTGAGTTTGGCATTTATCAACAACAACTCACCTTTGAAATTCTTTTAGAACCACCCGAGAGAATGGATGCAGCCTCTATTTACCATTGTATCTGAGAGGCAGCTCCTCCAGCAATGCAGCACTCCCTCAGCTCTGTGCTGGAGTTCCAGACTTGATTTGTGTGCTCCAGTCTTGGAGTAGGATTTGCCCCTCAGATGCAACAATGCTACCAAACTGAGCCATGGCAGACACAGACTGGGTAAGGGGAATTTATAGAATCATCATAGAATCCCACTGTGCAGAAAGAGGCCATTTGGCCCATTGAGTCTGCCACAATCCCACCCAGACCTTATCCCCATAACCCCGTGCATTTACCCTAGTCCCTCCAATACTAAGGTCAATTTAGCATGGCCAATCCACCTAACCGGCACATCTTTGGACTGTGGGAGGCAAGCAGAGCACCTGGAGGAAACCCACGCAGACATGGGGAGAACGTGCAAACTCCATATAGACAGTGACCCAAGCTGGAAATTGGACCCGGGTCCCTGGCACTGTGAAGCAGCAGTATTAACAATTGTGCAACTGTGCCTCCCATATTTTGTGCACCATATCACATACTGATTTTACACATTGAGTTAGGATTTGGAACACACTGCCGGAAAAGGTGGTGGAAGGAGATTCAACAGTCACTTTCAAAGTGGAGTTGGATGAAACAAGAAAAAAGTGAGACTGATTGAAGAGTTCCCTCGAAGAGCCACACACAAGAGGCTGAATGGCCTCTTTTTGAGCTTTATGTTTCCATCACCCTGTACAGACGTAATCCAGTGTCTTACGACTATTGCAGCCTCTAACTGCACTCCGTCCAGTCGTCTTTCCTAAGGGAGAGATTTGCTAATCAGGCTGTAGCAGATTATAATTTGAAATGAAACAGGATCAGTCCATGGGATCGCGTGCACTGTATCAACAACAAAATTTGTGTCTTGTCCTCATTAAATTTTCAATAGATTTTGACAGCCTGAGCAGGCTGTGAAGCAACAATTACCAGTGCCTTGCAGAATGCCTGTCCAGATTATAATGAATCTACACAGATCTGTTTGTGTTATCACCGGAGTGATGTGCTCTAACGGGTTTGTAAGCAGTGTGGGTACAATATTGAAACGTGAACTGATTCAGTAATAATCACAGTGCCGTACTGAACAATACATAGCTCGGAGGTGACCCTAAAGCGAGTGATTCCCTTTTAAGGGTTGTCCATCTTTCCGGTTGCACCATAGCTTGGTATGGCTCCTGTACTGCCCAAGACGACAAGAAACTACAAAGGATTGTGAATGAAACCCAGTCTATCACTCAAACCAGCCTCTCATCCATTGACTCTGTCCACACTTCCTGCTGTCTTGGCAAAGCAGCCAGCATAATTAAGGACCCCATGCACCCCAGACATTCCTCCGGGTGATCTGGTTTCCTCCCACACTCCAAAGATGTGTGTGCTAAGTTGATTGGCCATGCTAAAATTGCCCCTTAGTGTCCTGAGATGTATAGGTTAAAAGGATTAGCGGGTGGATATGCAGGTAGGGCCTGGGTGGAATTGTGGTCGGTGCAGACTCGATGGGCCAAATGGCTTCTTTCTGCACTGTAGGGTTTTTATGATTCTATGATTCTCTCTTCCACCATTTTCTGTCGGGAAAAGAATACAAAAGACTGAGATCATGTACCAACCGAATCTAGGACAGCTTCTTCCCTGCTGCCGTCAGACTTTTGAATGAACCTACCTCACAGTAAATTGATCTTTCTCAACAACCTGGCTATAATTGTAACATTACATTCTGCGCTCTCTCCTTTCCTTCTCTATGAATGGTATCTTTTGTTTGCGCAGTGCGCAAGAAGCAATAATTTTCACTGTACACTAATAATGTGACAATGATAAATCAATCAATTTCATAACCTGTTCACTTTGGCAGTAAGATTGGAAAAGTAGTCTAAGTTTATTTATTAGCGTCTTAAGTAGGCTTACATTAACACTGCAATGAAGTTACTGTGAAAATCCTCTAACTACCACACTCCGCTGTCTGTTCGGGTACACTGAGGGAGAATTTAGCATAGCTAATGCACCCTAACTAGCATGTCTTTCGGACTATGGGAGGAAACTGGAATCCCCAGAAGAAACCCATGCAGAAATAGGGAGAACGTGCAGTCTCTGCACAGCCAGCGACCCAAGCCAGAAATTGAATCTGAGTCCCTGGCGAGGTTGTCGTGCTAACCACTGCGCACCCCCCCCCCCCCATGCTATTTAAATGGAAAGAGGTTGCAGAGCTCGTTGACAAGAGGGATTGGGGTTCCCTGGTACATGAATCGTAAAATGTTAGTATGCAGATACAGCAAGTAATCAGGAAGGCAAATGGAATGTTTGCATATTTCATATGAGGAAGAATTTCTTCAGCCAGAGGGTGCCAAACCTGTGCAACTCTTTGCCACGGAAGGCTGTGAAGGCCAGGTCATTGAGTGTCTTTCAGACAGAGATAGATAAGTTCTTGATTAATAAGGGGATTAGGGATTATGGGGAAAAGGCAGGAGAATGAGAAAAATGATCAAATGGCGGAGCAGACTCGATGGGCTGAGCGGCCTAATTCTGTTCCTACGTCTTATGGTCTTATTATTACAAAGTAGAATGGAGTAAAGAAGTTGGAAAGTGAAACTGCAGCTGGATAGGGCCTTGGTGAGGCTAATCTAATGCATTGTGCATAGTTTCAGTTTCTTTATTTGAAAGAGCATATAACTGAGTTAGAAATGGTTCAGAGAAGATTCAATCAACAGATTCCTTCATAAGGAAAGGTTAAGCTGGTTAGGTCCCAATCCCTTGGAATTGAGAAGATTGAGGTGATCTTACAGAAACATCATCAGATGGATACTGGGAGGATGTTTCCACTTGTGGGGGAAACGAGAATTAGGAGACAGAGTTTAAAAATATCCAATCTGTCCTTTAGGACAGAGATGGGAAAAGTTCTTTTCTCTCAGAGAATCATTAATCTGTGGAATTTTCTTCTCCAGAAAGTCATGGAGGCTGTGCCATGAAATTTATTCAAGGCAGAGTTAGGTAGATGATTGACAGACAAGGGAATCAAAGGTTATGAGGGACAGACTGGAAAGTGGAGTCAACCACAGTCAGATCAGCTCTGAACGGCAGGGCAGGTTCAAAGGGCCAAATGGCCTACTCCTGCTCCCAAGTCTTAGGTTTCTATATTCTCAGCACAGAAAGAGGCCATTCAGTCCTTCATATTCTGTACGGGCTCTCAACAAGAGCAACTCAGTTCATCCCACTGCGTTTTCCCCATAGGCCCACAAATACTTTCCCCAGATACTGAATTACCTGGTTCCCCTTTGAAAGCTGCAATTAAATCTGCATCCACCACACTCTCAGGCAGTGCGTCCTGAATTCTAACCACAAACCTCCACGTCTCTCCTGCAGCTGCTGACACTTGCTGTGGGGGAGTTTCTCGGATGCCCTCTAGTCTTTGGGTTAAGTCACCATCCTCCATTTGCCATGAGTTGGCAAAGGAAAGTACTGGATCACCAGAGAATCTCAAACCCAAATGATATACCTTTCTTGCACCATTCACCCTCCCCCACATTCCGCACACATGAGGATGGCCTCAACTGGGATTTTGGGTTCATGTCACATTACCTTGCCTGGACCTGCAAAGTCCTACTAACTGTCCTATCTGGAGACAATACACATCTCTTTAACCTGTGCTTAACGCTTTCTCCACTTACATTGTCTGTACCTTTTAAGACTTGATTACCTGAATGCGAGTTTCAATCATTATTTTTTAAATTGAGTTTGTGTCTTTACAAGCCCTGTTTGGGAACAGAACTCCCACTTGCCATTTTAGGCAGCAGAATGTGCGAAGCAGATTTGCTGGAGTGATAACAGACAGGGGATCCACATTGTACTACTCTCTCTACAGGGGGAAAGTTAATGTTTGCAGTTTCTGGGCAAGACGGATTGTGCTGGTTTAGTCAGCTCACTAATATTGAGTAACATCCAACTCTGCTCCACAGAGTTTTTGTACCCCTAGATCCACCGCATGTTGACGTGAATCATCAACATACCAGATCAAACACCAGAAAATTCTAAACTGCTGCATGCATTTACTAATATCTTTCAATTCCCTCAGTTTAACTTTCGCCTCCACACCTGACTTGTCTTAGTTTTCATGAACAACTTTCTCAAATCCAAACTCGGATGAACATCTCCCAAGGTGCAAGCACAAGATTTCCATGTAATGCTATGTTCTGCATTCTCCTTTCCTTCTCTTTGAATGGTATGCTTTGACTGTACAGTGTGCAAGAAACAATACTTTTCATTCTATACTAATACATGTGACAATAATAAATCAAATCAAATCATAACTCTACTTCAACAGGAGACTAAAGAAATTAGGCACATCCATTAGAAGCTCTCACCAACTTCTATCAATGTAAAGCATTCTTTCTAGTTATATCACAGCTTGGTATGGCTCCTGCTCTGTCCACGATGACAAGAAACTACAAAAAGTTGTGAATGAAGCCTACAGCCAAATCTATTGCACAAACCAGTCTCCCATCCATTAACTGTGTCTATACTTGCCGCTGCCTCGGAAAAGCAGCCAGCATAATTAAGGACCCCATGCACTCAAGACATTCTCTCTTTCACTTTCTTCCATCAGGAAAAAGATATGAAAGTCTAAGGTCACGTACCAACCGACTCAAGAACAGCTTCTTCCCTGCTGCCTTCAGACTTTTGAATGGACCTACCTTGCATGAAGTTGATCTTTCTCAACACCCTTGCTATGACTCTAACACTACATTCTGCACTCTCTCCTTTCCTTCTCTATGAATGGTATGCTTTGTCTGTATAGCCCGCGAGAAACAATACTTTTCACTGTACACTATCTACATGTGGCAATAATGAATCAAATCAAAATGTATCATACCGACAGAGAAATAACTTGAATTTATATAGCAGCATGTTCAACCTCAAGAGTACAAAAGCATTTTACAGTTAATGAAGCTCCTTCAGAATGGTCCCTGTTGTAACGGAGGGCACATGGCAGTTAAATTATGCACAGCCATGTGATAACAACAGAATAATTTGTCTTTGTGTTGTTGGTTTGTAAGCTAATAGTCTGCTTTGTCTTACTGCTTAGTCTTAAATAGAATGGATCATTTTATGCTGACTCTAAAAGATATTGTTGTCTCTAGTTATATATACAATGAGTGCTGAATTGGTCATTCTCATTGTATGCCTTTCCCTGAAAATCTCTATAGTAGGATGCTGATTTAGAATGATGTTCTAATCTGCTACCAATTTACTTCTCCCTTTCAAAGCATGCTTTAGTTTTCAACAGAGTTCCCCTGATCCTCACGTTCCACCAGCCTCCATATCCAATAGATCAATCTTCGCCATTTCTGCCATCTCCAGTATAATGCCACCATCAACACATCTTTCCCTCCCTTGCCCTCTCAGCATTCCAGAGGGAACACTGATCCGCTCCTCGGCACGGTGGCATAGTGGTTAGCACTGCTGCCTCACTGTACCAGGCATCCAGGTTCAATTCCTGGCTTGGGTTATTGTCTGTGCAAAGTCTGCATGTTCTCCCCATGTCTGCGAGGGTTTCCTCCAGGTTCCACCCACGGTCCAAAAGAAGTGCTGGCCATGCTAAATTCTCCCTCAGTGCAATTGAACAGATGTCTGACTAGGGGATTTCATTGAAGCCTCCATGTAAGCCTAACTGTGACACTAATAAATAAACTTTTAAAACAAATAGCTTGAAGAGATAATACTCATGGAGAGGAAATACTGAGGGATGTATTGGGTAGAGGGAGGGGGAATGGAAAAGGATGGACTTGTTTGACCTTATGGTTTCCTTTCTGGTGTCTCTGTCAACTTCCACTTTCAAAATGTGGGGCAGCACGGTAGCACAGTGTGTGAGGTGCACTGCTGCTTCACACCTCCAGGGACCTGGGTTCGATTCCTGGCTCAGATTACCGTCAGTGCGGAGTTTGTACATTCTCCCCATGTCTACGTGGCTTTTCTCCGGGCTCGTCCGGTTTCCTCCCATAGTCCAAAAATGTGTGGGTTAGATGGATTGGCCATGTTAAATTGCTCTTTAGTGCCCTGGGATGAGTAGATTGGAGGATTAGCAGGATAAAAAATGGGATTACAGGAACAGGACCGAGGTGGGATTGCTGTCGGTGCAGTCTCAATGATCCGAATGACCTCCTTCTGCACTGTAGGGATTCTATGTTTCTAAAAAGTTCAGTTTATTCTCACCCTGCAGAACCTTCGCTTGCTCCATATTTAGACCTGTCCATTTTGTCACAATCTCATTAGTAGAATGAATGAAAATGTCCAATAGGCGAAATTACTGACTGTGCAGTTAGTGTGAGGCACAGCGTAATAAGCAGAAAACAAAACAGGCAGTAATCATTTTTTAAAGAATCCTGTGAATCCATAACCTATTATGGCCCACCCCTGCGTGAAGGGTGACTCTATTTATCGGCTATTTTGGTGTGAAGTATCCCAGCTAAGCTTCTAATTGTTTACAATGGGATTCTGCTGCAGGGCAGATTACAGAATTGACACAGTACAAAAGACCGAAATGGATACAATGTAAATCAAAGTAACAGAACACCCATTGACATTTCTAATTGCTTAGCTCGCTACAGCTGTCACCTGGTAATAAAGTCTAATCTTTTGTTTTAAAAGCGTATTATGAAGCTAGGTGCCAGGCTCCTGCCAACAGGAAACCACACTGTGGCAGCTTTCGAGTAACAAGGCCTCTCGATTATTTGTCCAGTGCTGCTGTAGGGGTGGCACAGTAGCACAGTGCAGCACAGAAGAAGAAAGACTATTCGGCCCATTGAGTCTGACAGACCACAACCCTACCCAGCCCCTATCTCCCGCAGTCCCATCTATTTACTCTAGCTAGTCCTCCTGACACTAAGGGGACAATTTAGCATGGTCAATTAACCTAACCTGCCCATCTTGGTATTTGGGAGGAACCTGGAGTACCTGGAGGAAACCGATTTTTACTTAACTTCATTGCAGTGTTAATGTAAGCCTACTTGTGATGCTAACAAGTAAACCGAAAAAAAACCACACTTTGAGATGTCAAGTAGTTGTAAAAAGTGGTCTATAAATGCAAACCATTATGTTCTCTTATTTAAGCAGAAACTGGTTGATGAAGATCAGTGAAATTAAGAAATGGTTCAGTCTAGTATTTTCAAAAATCTGGGATTATGGTGACTTAGAGATGCAGATAAAATTGCAGGCATTTCATAGAATCACTACAATATAGAAAGAGGTTATTTGGCCTGTCTAACCTCTATTGACGCTGTGACAGAGCTTTCTCCCAAGCCCTCTCTTTGTAAACCCACATACTTACCCCACTAACCAATATATCTTTGGGCATTAAGGGTCAATTTAGCCTGGCCGACCCACCTGACAATCTTTATACTGCCGGAGGAAAGTGGAGCACCCAGAGGAAACCCACACTGAAACCAGGGGGAAATGAGCAAACTCCACAGAGACAGTGACCCGAGGCTGGAATTGAACCTGGGTCCCCTGGTGCTGTGAGGCAGCAGTGCTGACCGCTGGTGCCACTGTGCCACCCTTTCAAGGCTACGGGGAAAGAGCAGTGGCTCATTCAAAAGAGCTGGCACAAGCACGATGGGCTGAATAGCTCCTTTTGCACTGGGTGGCACCGATAAAGATCAGGGTGGGACGTTGACACTGAGAGAGGCTCAAGGCGTGCTTGAGCGGTGAAAGAGGAATACAATTGCTGTTACTCTGTCATTCGTCATTAAGGGCTAAATAGATGGAATACTGGTTAATAATTCCACAGAGGCTCTTAACTACCAGCTGACTCTCAGTTCTCAGCTTGCAGCCTCTGCCTGGGCCTGTGTGAAGATCGATGGCAGGCGGCGAACGCGTGATATTAAAATGCACAGACAGGGCTGCAGTTACATTCCCCACTGGCAGTGATCATTGTCATGCACTCGAGACACGAGGTTCAATAACATGTTGTACACAAGATTAATTGGGGCTAAATGAACGAGCGGGGGGGGGGAGAAAAGAATGATGGATCCAATGAAAGAATCATCCAAAATGGTACAGCTTTAGATATCACAGCGTGGGCTGCGTTTATTATTGAATAATGTAGGCAGCTGCTGTTGCTCCTGGTGCGGTAAAGGGGCTCATTTCTGGCGTTGGAGGGACATGTTTAGTAGCAGGTAGGTGCATCAAAGGCAGTGATGATTTTCATTCTGTGACCACCAACCTTCAATTAAATAGAACTTAGTGTCCCTCAGGGAACCGTTCACTCGGGTGATGGTTTGAAGGGAAGAATAATTTCCTCACGTGTTTAGAGTAAATAATACATCAAAATGGCAGATCAGAGATGAAATTATCATTTGAAATGTTCCAAAGTACAGACAAAGACGATTAATAATGTTATGCCTGTCAGCACGGCTGTTGTTTTGATTGATAGCTCCGGCAATCTGAGCAATATTACACTCTTTGTAAATTAATGTACATATTTGGGGTTAATCTATTTCAAGTGCTACACACTGTAAATTACCAAACCCGAGTAAAATAGTGGAATCTTGTAGTTTACACCATCACTGCTTAATTGAGATTTGCGCGAATTGCCCAAGGGTAAAATAACTTGCTGAGTGAATATTTCCTTTGGTGCTTTTCAATCTTATTTTATAAGTTTTCTTTTTAAAAACACAGAAAGTTGACACGTTCGTTATAGCAGCGACGGGGTCTGTCCGAGGTCTGGTGGCTGTGTTTTGGTGGATAGGTGTGAACTATTGTCTTTTCTTTCAGTGGAGGTGAACTGAGTACAAAAAGAATGGGCATGGTGAGGGTGGAGAAATAAAACATAGAAGATAGGAGCAAAAGGGGGCCAGTTGGCCCTTCAATCCTGCTCTGCCATTCATCATGATCATGGTTGGTCACCCAACTCAATAGCCTAATCCTGCTTTCTCCCATAATCTTTGATCCCCTTCGCTCCAAGCGCTACATCTAGCCGCCCTTTAATGAATTCAACATTTTGGCATCAACTACTTCCTGCGGTAATGAGTTTTACAAGCTCACCATTCTTTGGGTGAAGAAATGTCTCTCAGCTCCGCATTAAATGGTCTACCCGAATCTTCAGATTGTGACCCCAGTTCTGGACTCCCCACCATCGGGAACATCCTCCTTGCATCCACCCTATCTAGTCTTGCTAATCTCTTTGAGATTCTCCCACCTCATTCATCTGAACTCCAGCGAAAACAATCCTAACCTAGCCAATCACTAGAGCAAGAATGATGATCAGTTTGAACAAGTTAAACCTTTGCATCAAAATGAGCCATTGAAAGTGGTGGTGGCTTCACTTTGAGGAAATTTCATTAACAACTTTGCAAATCACACAGTCACAAAGAATCTTGTTGGCAACACATGGGGTGGGATTTTCGAGCCACACTCGCTCCAAGACTGGAAAATCCCACCCATGGCCCAGGTCCCGCCCACTACGGTTATTAATTGCTCAGAAATTTGGTATGTCCACTACGATTCTCACCAACATTTACAGATGCACCGTAGAAAGCATTCTTTCCGGTTGTATCACAGTTTGGTATGACTCCTGCTCTATCCAAGGCCACAGGAAACTACAAAGGATCATGAACGTAACCCAGTCCATCATGCAAACCTGCCTTTCATTCATTGACTCTGTTTACACTTCCCTTTGCCTTTGCAAAGCAGGCAGCATAATTAACGGTCCCACGCACCCCGGACATTCTCTCTTTCATCTTCACCCATCGGAAAAAAGATATAAAAGTCTGAGATCACATACCAACTGACTCAAGAACGGCTTCTTTCCTGCTGCAATCAAATTTTTTAATGAACTTACCTTGCATTAAGCTGATCTTTCTCTACACCCTATTTGTAATTGCAATACTATGTTCTGCAGCCTCTCCTTTTCTCTTCTCCTATGTATTCTATGAACGGTACGTTTTGTCTGTACATCGCACAAGAAACAATACTTTTCATTGTATACCAATACATGGATAACAAATCAAATTAAAAATAAATTAAATTTTCATAATTCTTTACAGAACTTTGCTTTCTTTTTGTCCCTGTGGAAGTCTACATAATATCCTGGCAAATGTGTAACATTTTATTGGTGCAAATTGAGATTCTCGGATCTATCCAAACCCCTGCTGAAATATAGACGATGACACATGGGAGTGTGCAATGTGGCCTATTTCCTTACAGACATTCTGAGGAACACAACTGATCACATGATGTTCCAAGGTTATTTATCTGGACTGTCGTAAATACTGTTTTATACAATTATCTCCCGCAGCATGATGTAGCAGCAGATGGTGTGGAGGATTATAGTTTATATCACAACGCCAGTGTTGCTTCACAGTGAGGTTTCAAACCAGACCGCCAGATAAATTAAAGATGTCACTTTAGGGGACATACGGGAGCCCTGAATCCTCGAATGTTGACGACAGTTCTTTATGAGTTCCCGGCAACCTTTTCTGATTACCTGAGAGGATTGAATTTCTCCGTACGGTGGAATGCATTATCCCCTCGTCCCTCTCACCCGCACAAATCCGGATTCTGCTTTCCGGGGAGTTAATTCTCATCCTCCCCCTTGCTGTTCTCCCAATGAGATCCTGAAATCGTAAACTCCATGTGCGACTGCAGGTTGGGAGAGGGAGGCACAGAGCAGCAAGCCACAGACGCAAGCCCACATCCTGCTGACCAGCTGTGCCATCTACTTAATCGAATTGAAAAATATATATTTACTCTGCGCACTGGACTTACCTTCCAAATAACAACCAAAGCAGCTCTTTTTTTAGATTCATTCATGGGACATGGGCCTCGCTGGCTGGCCAGCATTTATTGTCCATCCCTAGTAGTCTAAGGGTAGTTGAGTGTCAACCACGTTGCTGAAGCTCTGGAGTCACAAGCAGGCCCAGTAAAGATGGCAAATTTCCTTCACTAAAGGAGATTAGTAAACCAGATAGATTTTTCGACAATTGACAATGGTTTCATAGTAGATTCTTAATTCCAGGTTTTTTTTAATTGAATTCAAATTCCACCATCTGCCATGGTAGGATTTGAACCGGGTCCCCAGAACGTTAGCTGAGCTTCTGGATTAATAGTCTTGAGATAATACCACTAGGCCATCTTGGCATGTGCTGTAGTGCTGAGGGTGTGTTTGGGAACAATCTGTGATATAATAATTTGAATTTATATAGCAGCCTTGATATGATCAAGCGACAAAAGACAAAAACAGAGGAATGTTAAAATTTAACAATATACAGGGTAGGTGATGAAAAATCTGATCAAAAAGGCTGGTTTTAAGGAGAGAGAGGTGTAGAGAGATAAGGAGAATTTAAGAAGGAATTCCAAAGCTTGTGGCCAAAGCATTTGAAGGCACCAATGGTAAAGTAAAGCAAACCTGGGAAATATGAGAGACTAGAATTGGAGGAGTGCAGATACCACGCAGGGCTTTGGGATTGGGGCACGTTACAAAATTGGTTCAAAGCTGGCCATCCATGAGGCACCATGGGCCATCAACAGCAAAAGAACTGTAGATCATCACAAGCTGGGACCTGGTGGACTCTGATTCATTGAGCCATCAAACCGGGGAATCAACCCCAGCTTAGTGAGGGGTGGAGGATGATGGCTGATGTCTTGATTTGGTTTATCATTGTCACATATATTAGGATACAGTGAAAAATATTGTTTCTTGCGCACTATACAAAGCATACCATCCATAGAGAAGGAAAGGAAAGAGTGCAGAAAGTAGTGTTACAGTCATAGGTGTAGAGAAAGAGCAGTTTAGTGTGAGGGTAGGTCCATTCAAAAATCTGATAGCAGCAGGGAAGAAGCTGTTCTTGAGTCGGGTGATACGTGACCTCAGACTTTTGTATCTTCATCCTCATATTTCATGGCTCATTTGTTTTACTTCTGCGCTTCTGGGGATTCTGTAAATGTCTAAGTTGTGCATGTTTATTGATGTCTTCTCTTTTACTTCACAGGTGATTCAGTCCGTCTCGTTGACCAACAAGGGGCATACACACAGTGGGTCGTGTGACGGCTGCTCTTGGATGTTGCTTCGAAAGTTGCCTAGTGCTTCATGTCGTTAATGTACGCTTAAACTGGACCATCTGATGGGTAACATGACAGTTCAGTGACTATCACTGTTTGCTGTGCAGATACATGGATTTGAGCCGGTGTCTGCGGGAATTTATACATTCTCCCCGTGATTGTGTGGATTTTCTCCGGGTGCTTCGGTTTCCTCCCACACTCCAAAAACATTCTCTTAGGCTAATTGGTGAAACAAATTGTCCCTAAATTAGTCTTTCCTCAATCTTCCCCAATAGGCGTAGACAAAGGTCATAGGTAGAGGAGGGCACTCACAATGTTAAAATGGCGGTGCGGGCTCGTTGGGCCGAATGCCAGTTTCCCGTGCTGTGTTGCTCTTTGATAAAGAAGGTGGGAGATAGAATGTTCGGGATGCATGGGATCATTATTACGCTGGCTCCGTCCCAGGTAAACACTACAGGAGTTCCTCAGCTGGTGCCCTCAGTCTAACCATCTCCAGTTGCTTCATCAATGACCCTTCCTCCATCATAAAGTCAATATTGACTGATGTTTACAGAGTGTTCACTTTGAACACAGCTCCACGAAGCAGTCTATGGCTGTAATGGCATTGTCAATAGATTGCAAACTATGTTAAGAACAAAGCTAATTATTGATAAAAGAAACAGGTATGGGAGGTTTATGAAGCACTGAGGCTACCCTGGGGCAAAGGCCAGTTCTATGTGCTTACAACAGGCTTCCAGAAGTCAAATACCTGAGCAAGGACATCCTCTCTCCCTAGGCTGATCATTCATCTCAGTTCTCATTGGTCCCTCAAATCAGGTGAGTCACTTCTTTTGCACTGTCTTAAAGAGACAGACACCACATATACAACAGTGCCTGTGTGCAAAATCCCGATATAATTAAAAATGGCAAGTGATATTCATGTTATATACATGACAGGCCATCTCCAGTGAATCAGAATAAACTACCTCTACTTGACATTGAACAACACTCACGAAGCTTGATAACATCCTGATTGCCTCCCCATACACTACATTCAACATTCTCTGATCAGCACCATTGTTGGAGGTTGCAACATTTACATGATGCACTGCAGCAACTCACCGAGGCTTCTTCAACAGCACCTCCAGAATCCGTAACCTTTACCACCTGTTCGTAGATTTTTAGAATCCCTACAGGGCAGAAGGAGGTCAATTGGCCCATCGAGTCTGCACTGATTCCACCCACATCCTATTCACACAAGCCCGCGTATTTACCTTGCTAGTCTCCCTGATACTAAGAGTCAATTTTACCATGGCCAATCAACCTAACCAGCTGTGGACTGTGGGAGGAAACTGGAGTACCTGGAGGAAACCCATGCAGACACGGGGAAAACTCCAGATGGTCACTCAAGGCCGGAATTGAACCTGGGTCCCTGTGAGACAGCAGAATCAACCCTGTGCTGCTGAATTGTGATGGGGATGGGAGGAGTTTGCATTTGATCTAGCCCCACTACTCCACAAGTTGCAAGTTTGCAGTAAATATTGAATTCACTCACCAAAACAGCCAATTGCTTATCTTCACCACTGTTAGACTTTAACCATAGAAGAATCAAGAATCATAGAACACTACAGTGCAGAAAGGCCCTTCAGCCCTCAAGTCTGCACCAAATACAATCCCACCCAGACCCTACCCCCATATCACTACATATTTTACCCACTAATCCCTCTAACCTATGCATCCCTGGACACTAAGGGGCAAGTTCTAAGCATGGCTAATCAACCTAACCCATACATCTTTGGATTATGGGAGGAAACCGGAGGAAACCCATGCAGACATGAGGAGAATATGCAAACTCCACACAGACAGTGACCCGAGCCAGGACCCTGGAGCTGTGAAGAAGCAGTGTTAACCACTGTGCTACCGTGCCGTCCAAACCAGGGCTTCTTTCAATAAATTCAGAATGGTTCATTTATTCTCAATCTCAACTGACCTTTTATACCCACTTGTGAGAACTGTTTAACACACAATTTGTAACCTAGAAGTGTAGCTGTGTTGGATGGGAAAAGATTTGAGGAATGTGAGCCAAATGCAGGCAATTGGGACTAGCTAGGAAGGCACTATAGTCAGCATGGATCAATGGGCTGAAGGGTCTGTTTCCGTGCTGTATGATGCCAGCTATCTACTCTTTTGAAAGGCTATAACACACCCAAAAAAAAAAGGCAAACAGATTGGGTCTCTGTAGAGACAGAAGGCTGGAAATTTAATTTAAAAAATGGATAAATTTTGTCACGTTTCAATGCTGTGGTCCTGGAGTTTGCTGGTGTTCAGACAGATTGCAGATCTCTGTCGAGGTTTGAAAGTTATCACCACCAAGGCTTAGATATGAAGGAGAATCTGGCCAGATCAATCCTTCTTGTCTCAGTTGCTTGGTTTTCCAAAGCCAGACATGTTCCACTAAGATGAAGATTCTTAGCTAGTATGTGACCTGGGTGGTTTTTGACTTCCTCAGTTTGGTGGCAACTGAGTTCAAAAAGACATCAATTCAAAAACTAAACTAATTTCCATCTGGTGGAGATGCCAGTGTTGGACAGGGGTGGGCACAGTAAGAAGTCTCACAACGCTCGGTTAAAATCCAACAGATTTGGTTGAAATCAAGAGCTTTCGGAACACTGCTCCTTCCTCAGGTGAGTGGTCACCTGATTCCCACTCACCTGATGAAGGAGCAATGCTCCAAAAGCTCATGGTTCCAAACAATCTTGTTGGACACTAATTTCCATCAGGCGATTTGCAGTGAATCACCCCAAACTTTAGCTTTAAGACTGCTGTTTTCCATCAATTAAAATAATCGCAGCTCAAATAAGCAAACGGCTCCCCCCTTCCCACATATCTGCTAGTCAGGCGACTCCATGAAAAAGGCATACTTTCTCCCAAAGGTAAAGTTTTGTTTAAAAAAACAAATGTCCAAATATTGCAATGTCCTTTCAAATTTTAAAGAAAAATACAATGCTTGAAGATATCTGTTTCCCAAAACACCTGAAGGGGCAACAGATGCAAAGGATTACCACCATCTGCAAGTTTTCCTCCAAGCCCTCACCATCCTAACACGTCACTAAATCAAAATCATAGAATTTCTGAAGCGCAGAAGGAGGCTTCAGAAATTGGCACATCAAGATGTAGTATCCCACCCAGTCCCTATACTCATAACCCCCTGTATTTACCCAACTAATTCTCCTAACCTCTACACCTTGAAAATCTAAGGGGCCAAACCCCCTAACCTGCACATCTTTGGATTGCGGGAGGAAACTGGAGTACCTGGAGAAAACCCAAGCAGACACGGAGAGAATGTGTAAACTCCACACAGACAGTGACCCGAGGCTGGAGTTGAACCCAGGTTCCTGGAGCTGTGATGTATCAGTGCTAACCATAGTGCCACTGTACTTCCCCCTTTTTAAAATCCTGAAACTCCCTCGCTACACTGCATGGACGGCAGCGGTTTAAGACGGAGGCTCGTCGTCATGTTCCCAAGGGCAATTAGGGATGGATAATAATTCCCAGCAATGTTCACGTCTCATGAACAAAATGAAATAAAAACACTGGGGGAGAAGAACAAGGTTTGATGCCGTGCTATCAACTTTCAGATGATCATAGCCTGTCTGTTACCAGAGGTGCCACCTCTTGAGGAATGATCACAGAGGGTAATGCAAAGCTTGACTGGCTGATATCACGAATGTCAATGTAGCAAAAATGGGAACTGTGGATTTAAAAAGTGAGGGTTTCACTGAAAGAGCATTTACATCTAAATGATTCACTTAATCATGATCTGTCAGTCAAAGGACTTGCGCATAAAACTCAGCACTCAGTAGATTGCAGAGACAGATACATTCATATATTCAGGTGCTGCCTTGACAGCTTTGAACAAAATTTGGTGCAGAATTTAACAGCTACTGGCAGGGTTTTTTAAAAAAAAGATTGACAGGTTCCAGAGGAGTCATAATAGCGATGCTGAGAATAAGATGAATATGTACAACAGTATCATTGTTTGCATACAGCCAAGCAGATGGCTGGGGCTGTGTAAAGGTTGTAATGCAGCAGGGTTTCAGGTGATAACATCATAAACATAGAGAAACATAGCAAGGTTCACACAGTGCAGGGTTTTACTATGGTGGAGAAGGGCAGGAGCTGAGACCAAGTGGATCCAGGAGTAGATATACGAGGACAGCGATAATAAAAAAAACCAGAAAAAGCTGGATAAGAGTTAACAGACAGAATTTTATCGCTCCAATTCTGGGGAACAGCATTCTCCACTGGCCTCAGGTGGGATCCCTATGAACCTTGGGCAGGCAAGGTGGTAAAGTTCCAGCAAACATTTTCACTCTGTATGATTTGGCGGCACAGTGGTTTGCACCACTACCTCACAGCCCTGTGCACCTGGGTTCAATTCTGATTTTGGATGCTTGTCTGTGTGGAATTTACGCATTCCTCCCACCCCCAGTCCCCCGCCCCATAGCAGGTAAAACTCCCTACTAGTTGGAGTCATAACTGGCACAAAGGAAGATGGTTCTGGTGGTGGGAGGCCATTATCTAGGTTCCAGGATATCACTGCAGAGTAGTGTCCAAGGTCCAAACATCTTCAGCTGCTTCATCAATGACCTTCCCTCTATCATCAGGTCAGAAGTGGGGATGTTTGCCGATGACTGCAAATGCTTAGCACCATTCACAACTCTTCAGCTAGTGAAGAACTCCATGTCCCAATGCAGCAAAACCTGGACAATATCCAGGCTTGGGCTGACAAGTAGCAAGCAACATTTGTGCCACATAAGTGCCAGGCAATCAACATCTTCAGCAAAAGAGAACCTAAGCATCTCCCCTTGACATTCAATGGCTTTATCATCGCCGAATCCCACGTCATCAACATCATGGGAGTTACCATTAACTAAAAATTGAAGTGGACGAGCCGTATAAATACTGAAGCTATAACAGCAGATCAAACTCCAGGAAATTTGCAGTGAGTAACTCACCTCCTGGCTCCCCAAAGCCTGTCACCAACTGCAAGACACAAATCAGGAGTGTGATGGAATATTCTCCACTTGCCTGGATAAGTGCCGTTTCAACAACACTCAAAAAGCTCAACACAATTCAGGACAAAGCAGCCCATTTGATTAACACTCCTTTCATTAACAATCACTCCCTTCACCAACAACATGGAGCAGCAGCCGTGTATACCACCTACAAGATGCACTGCACGAACTCAACAAAGCTCCTTTGGCATTTCACAACTACTGTCACCAGAAGGACAAGGACAAGACTTGGGATCACCATCATCTGGATGTTCCCCTCCCAGTCACTCACTACCATTGGAAATAAATCACTGTTCCTTCACTGTCACTGCGTTAATTAGCTGGAACTCTTTCCCAAACAGCACTGTGGGTGCACGTACATCTTTTAGTTGATAAGTATATGGAAGAGAAGGGAATGGTTTAGTTTGGAGGGGCATTGCTTTTTATATTGGTCGGTGCAACATCGAAGGCCGAAGGGCCTGTTCTGTGCTGTAATGGTCTATGTTCTATGTTCTATGTACATCCCAGGTACGGCAGTGATTCAAGAAGGCAGCTCAGCTTCACTTTGTCAGGGGCAAATAGGGATGATAATAAATGCTGACCTAGTCAGTGATGCCTAAATAATTAAAAATGTGTAATGCTGCAGTGTACAATGGTGTAATATGGATGTATGTATGCCTGGGAGGGTGGGGGGGGGGTGGAGGTGGTGTGGTGCGGTGGGGGGGGGTGGTGCTGCAGGGCTGGCTGGTGATCAGGAGGCCAGCAGACAGGGGCCACTGCACATGCACCAATCTCAGCACTGACAGTTCAGCTCACGCACAATGACCTGCTCAGTGCGATCCTGCTGGCTTCTCCAGCGGGAATAGTTCCCACTCTCTGATTTTCAATGGAATTCACACTAGTGCACCCTGCAGTGCACAGAGAATGGGGGATTCATTTTGGTAATGAAAAAAAACAGCATGATTTATTCCAGTTTTGATGCATATTCGACACTCAGAAGTTTTCTGGGAAAATTGCAGCCCCTCTGCTTTTTGAATAATATTTTAGCTCCTTCTGTCTAATATTCCCTGGCGGCATGGTGGCACAGTGGTTAGCACTGCTGCCTCAGAGTGTGAAGGATTCGGGGTTCAATTCCTGGCTTGGGTCACTGTCTGTGTGGAGTTTGCACATTCTCCCCGTGTCTGCACTTCTGGGTGCTCCGGTTTCCTCTCACACTCCGAAGATGTGTGGGTTAGGTTGATGGGCCATGGTAAATTTGACCCTAATGTCAGGGGGACCAGCAGGGTAAATGTATGGGGTTATGGGAATAGGGTCTGGGTGGCACTGTAGTTGGTCTAGACTTGATGGGCCGAATGGCCTCCTTCTGCCCTGTAGGGATTGTATTTCCTTCACTGGATCAGCTGTTGTGATATTTTCCTGAGTTCAAATGTGTTGTAGTTTTGATATAAAGGAAGGTATTTAATTGCCTGAAACAAAATCCTGATCCAGGACTTATCTGTTGCCCTCATTACTCCGACTCAAGTGTTCAGTTCAACAAATATAATTAAATACTTCACTGGCTAATGTCACTTCCAGTCAGCAACGCACTTTACAAAACTAATCGCTTTGGCATAAAAGTATGTTTCTACATGTTTCTGTTGATCTTCTTCAGCTGTTAAACATTGATTAAATCAACTGCCCTACATAAACTTATACAATAGCTATTTATGCCCATAGTTTATGAGAAACTGAACGAAGGCCAACATTGGCTCAAATGTAAAATATTTCTTGTTTAAAATTTATTTATTTGTGTCACAAGGCTTACATTAACACTGCAATGAAGTTACTGTGAAAATTCCTGGTTGCCACACTCTGATGCCTGTTCGGGTACACTGAGGGAGAACTTAGCATGGCCGATGCAACCTAACCACCACGTCTTTTGGAGGAAACCAGAGCACCAAAGGAAATTCCTGCAGACATGAGGAGAATGTGCAGACTCTGCACAGACAGTGACCCAAGCCAGGAATCAAACGCCTGGTCCCTGGTGCTGTGAGGCAGCAGCGCCAATCACTGTGCCATGTTGCAAACTGTGCCAAGGGAAGATCTGACTCTTGTGGGGAAACTGAGTGCTTTCTACAATAAATTGTCAACATTTATTCTTCACTCTTCTATGTCCCTTACATCCACCTCCGGATTGTGAATGAGGAGATAGCAACATGGAGCCGAGTCTTTGTCAATGCTGCTGCATGATTCTCTAAGAAGTGAGTGATACTATCTCATTCTTTCTGTAAGTGATGGCCTGGTCTCTGCTTAGCGCAAATCATTTTCATTTCTATACAAGCTGGTTTGATGGACCAGATGGTTTTTTCCTGCCCATTATTTTTGATTTTAGAGCACAAGAGCAGGAGTAGGCCATTCAGCCTATCAAGCCTGCTGTACCATTCAATATGATCATGGCTGATTGGCCACTTCAACGCCTTTTACATCCATACTATCTCCATAACCCTTCGTTCTTAATCAGAAATCTTTCAATCAGTGCTTTAAACACACTCAGCTATTGAGCTTCCACAGGGAGTTCCAAAGATTAACAGCCTACAGTGTAAAGAAATTCCTGCTCATCTTGACGTAAGTATCTTCCCCCTTATTTTAAACTGGTTCTGGACTCCCCAACAAGGGGAACGTCTTACCTGTATCTACCCTGCCTATTCCTTTAAGTATTTTATGGGTTTTAATAAGATAGTCTCTCATGATTCAAAACTCAGGCCCAGATTGCCCAATCTCTCTTCATAGGACTGTCCAGCCGTTCCCAGAACAAGTCTGGTGAACTTTTGTTGTAAGAAGTCTCACAACACCAGGTTAAAGTCCAACAAATTTGTTTGGTAGCAAAAGCCACTAGCTTTCGGAGTGCTGCTCCTTCGTCAGATAAGTGGAAGTTCTGTTCACAAACAGGGCATATAAAACACAAACTCAATTTACAAAATAGTGGTTGGAATGCGAGTCTTTACAGGTAATCAAGTCTTAAAGGTATAGACAATGTGAGTGGAGAGAGTGTTAAGTACAGGTTAAAGAGATGTCTATTGTCTTCAGACAGGACAGTTAGTAAGATTCTGCAAACCCAGTCAGGTCATGGGGGTTGCAAATAGAGTGACATGAACCCAAGATTCCTCAAGTGGCCTTTGGATTTTTCCCCACAGCATGTGCCTGGTAGGACAAAAGTCCTTCTCTGCTCAGATGACAATATCCCTCAGGCCCACAAAAAAAACTCTGGCCTGCCAACATCTGTTCAGGGAATCCCCACCTCCAAACCTGCCCCCAATCATGAAAGTGCCCTCAAACCCCACCACACCCCGTCCTCCCCACCAAACACAGTAACTTCACTTGACAGTTGGCTCATGTCCCAACTAACCCAGCAGTGGGCTGTAGGCTCTTTCCCATCCATAGCATTTAAACAAAGATGGCAGCTGAACTTGGTTTAGGCCACAGGGCCTGAGCAACTGCTTCCCTGGTTTCGAACATGTCATGGGCAAACTTCAAATTTCTGTCAGAAACTCTGTTAAAACACAATAGGAAACGCTAGCGCTGAGGCAATCCTGATTTGGTTGCCGTATTTGACAATCTGACAACTCTTGCCTGTCAGATAGGGAGTTTTCTCATTCCACCCCTACACAGGAATTGTAATGGGTGGGACACAGACCATGCAAAGGTCAGTTGACCTCGGGCGGGATCTTCCAATCTTGGGGTCAGCGCGGCCAGAAAATCTTGCCCAAGTGTGACTCAACACATGAAGTATTTTGAGAGTTTTGCCATGACTAGGTGCTACACAAGTGCACAAACTCTTCACTCAATGTCTTCACTCAATGACCTCTTAAACAGGTATCAACTGACTCAAGAATAGCTTCTTCCTGCTGCCATTAGATTTTTGAATGGACCTACCTTGCATTAAGTTTCTCTACATCCTAGCTATGACTGTAATACTACATTCTGCACCCTCTCCTTTCCTTCTCTATGAACAGTATGCTTTGTTTGTATAGCATGCGAGGAACAATACTTTTCACGGTACACAACACATGTGACAATAATAAATCAAATCAAAATTCTCAGGCCATTCACGTCGGCGACATTCTCCATCCTCACTTGCAGCGAGGGTGGGGCGTGAAGGACTGGAAAACTCCACCCTTGGTGTTACAATGGAAGGCGCTTCACATTGATTCTTACTTTCAAAAGAAATGTACAATTTTAGGTAAGTGTCAATCTTAATGGCAGAAGAGGTTGATGTTTTTACAGAGACAGAAATTCATTTATCTTTTCCAGTGAGACACTTGACCATCCAGTTTATGGGGGCAGCAAAATTGATTTCCCATTCAATTCAAGGCAGCCTATTTTGTCCAGTTATTATCCATGCTAGACAGAGTAACCTTCAACATGTCGTAAGTTATGTCTTGACTACTTTGGAGGTGAGACTTACAGGCTCCCTCCACTCAGTGAGAAACGGAAGAAATTCTGGGAACCTCCCAGTGTTCTTTACAAATCTTCACTAAGCTCAAGCCCCATTCCTGCTGCTGCCTTTCTCAACCCAGAGGCTAACATAACCAGCTAGCTGTAGTCATGTAACAATGCATGAGGCAGTCTCTTTGCTGGGCGCCAACTTGAGACGTAGAGTCATACAGTGCAGAAAAGGCCCTTCAGCCCATCGAGTCTTCATTGACAATAACTCCTAATAAAGTTGCACTAATCACCAGGAAGGCATTGGCCTAGTGGTGTCATTGCAAGACGATTAATCCAGAAACTCAGCTAATGTTCTGGAGACCCGGATTTGAATCCCACCACAGCAGATGGTGGAACTTAACTTCAATTACAAAAAAAATTTGAATTAAGAATCTACTGATGACCATGAAATCATTGTCACTTGTCAGGAAAAACCCATCTTGTTCACTAATGCCCTTTTAGAACATTACCTGGTCTGGCCTACATATGACTCCGGAGCCACAGCAATGTGGTTGATTCTTATCTATCCTCTGAAATGGTCGCGCAAGCCACACACTTTGCCACCTTCTCAAGGGTGAATAGGGATGGGCAACAAATGCTGACCAGCCAGTGACATCCATGTCTCATGAACGAATTAAAAATATCTAATTTTTCAGAACTTGTCCTACCTCTTTGAATATTCTGATGTTTCAAGTGCTAATTCAAATGCTTTTTAATCGTTGTAAGATTTCCGACCTGTTTGAGCTCAGTTCAATGAAGGCTTATAATGATAAAGCCCTGAAGAAGCACAGCTATCATTAAACTTGAAACAGAGGCCTTCTCCAGAGGCTTTCTTGTATCACTCTGGAATGGATAACCTGGGTGGGGGTGAGAGATCGCAGCCACCCTTGAATGTTTTGTCCTCTGATTGGATATTGTTTCCTTCCTTCCTACTGGGGGTTAGGGTGTTCCTTTCCCCAGTATCGTGGAGAAGCCACAACTAGTCCATTTGGTGAAGTTTCCGGCTTCTCTAAAGCTGATGCATATCTAATTGCTTTCCTTCAACTCAGATCTGGAAAGGTCGGAAGAGGAAGATTCAATAATAGCTTTCAAAACAATCAGGGTCTAGACCTTTGTCTATAGTCTTAATCATATAAAATTACGTAGGATATACAGCACAGGATCGGTTCCTTTGCTCCAACTGGTCTGTCCTGGAGTTTATGCTCTATATAAACTACCTTCTTCCTTATTTTCTTTCACTTGATTGGCAGAACCTTGTTTTTGTCTGTTACGTTCTCATTTAGCTTTTTCTTAAATATAGAAACACAGAAGATAGGAGCATGAAGTGGCCATTTGGCCTTCGAGCCTGCTCCACCATTCATCATGATCACCCAATTCAACAGCCTAATCCTGCTTTTTCCCCATAATCTTTGATCCCATTTGCCCCAAGTGCTATATCCAGCCATACATTCAGTGTTTTGGCATCAACTATTTCCTGTAGTAATGAATACCACAGGTTCACCACTCTTCGGGTAAAGAAATGTCTCCTCATTTCCATCCTAAATGGTCTATCCCGAACCCTCAGACAGTCACCCCTGGTTCTGGACTCCCCCATCATCGGAAACATCCTCCTTGCATCCACCCTGTCAAGTCTTTTGGAATTTTATAAGTCTCTATGAGATTCCTCCTCATTTGTCTGAACTCCAGTGAAAACAATCCAAACCCATTCAATCTTTCGTCATACTTCATACATGTCCTCATATATCCTGCTATCCCACCTGGTAAACCTTCAAAATGCATTTGTGCTATTCACCTCAAGCCATTCCTTGTGGTAGTGTACATAGAACATAGAACATAGAACAATACAGCACAGAGCAGGCCCTTCGGCCTTCGATGTTGTGCCGACCAAAATAAAAAGCAATGCCCCTCCAAACTAAACCATTCCCTTCTCTTCCATATACTTATCAATTAACCTCTTAAACGCCACCAAACTTGGCGCATCTACAACAGCTGCAGGCAGGGCATTCCACTCCCTAATCACTCTTTGAGTAAAGAACCTACCTCTGATATCCGTCCTATAACTCATACCCCTTAATTTAAAGCTGTGTCCCCTCGTGCTAGCTTTCTCCATCCTAGGAAAAAGGCTATCACTGTCCACCCTATCTAAACCTCTAATCATCTTATATGCTTCAATAAGATCCCCTCTTAGCCGCCTCCTTTCTAACGAAAACAACCTCAAATCCTTCAACCTCTCTTCATATGACCTGCCCTCCATACCAGGCAACATCCTGGTAAACCTCCTCTGTACCCTCTCCAATGCCTCCACATCTTTCTTATAATGTGGGGACCAGAACTGCACACAATACTCCAAGTGCGGCCGCACTAGAGTTTTGTACAGTTGCAACATGATGCTGCGGCTCTGAAATTCAATCCCCCTACCAATAAAAGCTAAGACTCCATATGCCTTCTTAACAACTTTATCCACTTGACTGCCTACTTTCAGGGATCTATTGACACATACACCAAGATCCTTCTGTTCCTCAACACTATTAAGAGCCCTACCATTAGCCCTATACTCTACACATTTATTGTTCCGCCAAAGTGCATTACCTCACACTTTTCCACATTAAACTCCATTTGCCACCTCTCGGCCCAGCTCTGCAACTTGTCCAAGTCACTCTGTAAACTAAAACACCCCTCTTCACTATCTACCACACCACCAACTTTAGTATCATCTGCAAATTTACTAATCCATCCCTCAATACCCTCATCCAGATCATTTATAAAAATTACAAACAGCAGGGGCCCCAAAACAGACCCCTGAGGCACACCACTCGTCACCGAACTCCACGATGAATATCTCCCATCAACCACCACCCTCTGTCTTCTATCTGCCAGCCAATTCCTAATCCAATTAGCTAAATCACCCTCTATTCCACACATCTGCATTTTCTGTAGAAGTCTTCCATGGGCCACCTTATCAAACGCCTTACTAAAGTCCATATATACTACATCAACCGCCTTACCCCCATCCACCTCTTTGGTCACTTTCTCAAAAAACTCAATGAGGTTAGTAAGGCATGACCTACCCTTCACGAAACCATGCTGACTATCCCCAATCAATTCATTTCTCTCTAAATAACTATAAATCCTATCCCTAATAATTCTCTCCAATACTTTGCCCACAACAGAAGTAAGACTCACTGGCCTATAATTCCCTGGAAGGTCTCTCTTCCCCTTCTTGAACAATGGGACCACATTCGCTATCCTCCAGTCCTCCGGAACCACACCCGTAACCAACGACGACCTGAAGATCAGAGCCAGAGGCTCTGCAATCTCCTCTCTTGCCTCCCAGAGAATCCTAGGGTAAATCCCGTCCGGCCCAGGGGACTTATCCAACTTCAAACCCTCGAGAATTTCTAACACATCCTCCCTATCTACTACAATACTCCCCAATTTGCAACCCTGTACCTCAGTGCTCTCCACAGCTACATTTCCAGCACTCTGCGTGAATACCGAAGAGAAATATTTATTCAGTGCCTCACCAATCACTTCAGGCTCCACGCACAACTTCCCACTGCTGTCTATGACTGGCCCACTCTTTATCCAAGAGAGTGTTCCACTCTCTTGGATAAAGGAATATCCTCACCAGAATTATGAGTGGCTTTCTTTTCTGTGACCCCCGGTTTCTGATTCCTTTGCAAATGGAAGCTTTTTCTCTCTCGCCTGAATCTTCTGGGAATGGCAGGGTTCACCTCCAATTTGATTGGTCGGCAGTCTCCAGTTCCTGCAGCGATAGCCCTGCAGTGGACAGAAGAGGAACTACACCAATTTTCCTGAGCCTGAGTTCCAAAGTTGAAGGGCTTCTAATGAATGAGTCCCCACTGCCACCTTTCTCCTTCTCACCCAAGATCTAACTTTGATTCTTTCCATCATTGACTCTGTCTACACTTCCCAATGCCTTGGAAAAGCAGCCATCACAATCAAAGACCCCACACACCCTAAACATACTCTCTTTCACTTTTTTCCGTTGGGGAAGAAAATACAATAGCCTGAGAACATGTACCAACTGACTCAAGAACAAGTTCTTCCCTGCAGCCGTCAGACTTTTGAATGGACCTACCTTGCATTAATTTGATCTTTCTCTAAACCCTAGCTTATGACTGTAATGCTACATTCTGCGCTCTCTTGTTTCCTTTTCTATGAATGGTATGCTTTGTCTGTATGGCGCACAAGAAATAATACTTTTCACTGTATCCCGATACATGTGGCAAAATATAAATCAAATCTGGCAAGAAGGTTCAATGTTCCGGTGAACTTACAAATTGAGGTTGGCTGGGAAATAGCCCTTCAGTGCCATTAATTTGCCACATAAGGGCCTCCATTGGGTCAAGGGCAGACTCCCCCTCTGAGGCATTGCCCACTCCAGCATAAAATCACTGTGTGGTCGGGAATGGTGAGAACCTGAAGAGAATTCCATCACTCAATTTCACACTCCCCCTGGACAGTCTACAAACCTACTAAGGAGGGGGAGGAGGGGGGGAACATAAAAGTCTGGCCTAGGTCTACCCTATTACAATTCTTCAGAATTTTAAAGATCTTTATTGGGTCACCTCCTCAGCATTCTCCGAAAATCCTCAGGGCTTTTTAATGTTCTCCACAGTAAAGCAGTTTTGCTTGACATGTCATGTTTGTCATTGTGTAGATATGAGGAAGATAAGATCCCACAAACAGCAGCAGGAGCAAATGGCAGGTTAATTTGTTTCTATTGGATGGTATTGGTTGAGTGTTGAATGTTGGCCAGGGTACCAGGAGAATGCTCTCCTTCTGCCAATAGTGACAGCTGAACAGGCTGGCAAATCTTTAACTCAACATTTGACCCAGGACACTGCTTCTCCAGTGAAGCACTTGCTCTGTACTGCATTGAAGGGTTGACCCTATGCTCTCAATTCCTGCAGTGGGGCTTCAATATAGGACAGGAAGGTGAGAGTATTAGCGAGCAAGCTGAGCTGGTACTTTTGATTTGATTTATTATTGTCACATGTATTAGCACACAGTAGAAGTATTGTTTCTTGCACACTATACAGACAAAGCATACCGTTCATAGAGAAGGAAAGGAGAGAGTGCAGAATGTAATGTTACAGTCAGAGCTATGGTGTAGAGAAAGATCAAGTTAATGTGAGATAGGTCTATTCAAAAGTCTGACAGCAGCAGCAAAGAAGCTGTTTTTGAGTCAGTTGGCATGTGACCTCAGACTTTTGTATCTATTTCCTGATAGAAGAAGGTGGAAGAGAGAATATCCGGGGTGCGTGGAGTTCTTAATTATGTTGGTTGCTTTACCGAGGCAGTGGGGAGTATAGACAGTATCATTGGGTGGAAGGCTGGTTTGTGTAATGGACTGGGCTACATTCACATCCCTTTGTAGGTCCTTGCGGTCTTGGGCAGAGCAGGAGCCACACCAAGCTGTGATACAAACAGAAAGAGTGCTTTCCAAGGTGCATCAAAAGTTGGTGAGAGTTGTAGTTCGCATGTCAAGTTTCCTTACTCTTGGTTTAAAGTTTATCTATTAGTGTCACAAGTAGGCTTATATTAACACTGCAATGAAGTTACTGTGAAAATCCCCTAGTCGCCACACTCTGGTGCCTATTTGGGTATATTGAGGGAGAATTAAGCATAGCCAATGCACCTAACCAAGAGTGCTAATGTAAATGCTAATGGGTACGAATGCCAAATTTCCTTAATCTTGGTTTAAAGTTAATTTATTAATCACAAGTGGGCTTACATTAACACTGCAAAAAAGTTATTATGAAAATCTTCAGGTGGCTACACTTAGTTGAAGGGTCAGTCATGAGGGGACAGGTGACGGGCCAGTCATTTAGGGAGAATGTGAGGAAAATCTTTTCTACCCAGAGGTTGGTGACAGTCTGGAATGTGCTGCCTGGGTGGGAGGTGGAGGCGGGAAGCCTCACATCCTTATAAAGTATGTCGATGAGCATTTGGCACACCATAACATTCAGGACTATGGGTTAAGTGTTGGCAGATGAGATTAGGTGGGAGTTTAGGTGCTTCTTACGTGTTGGTGCGGATTTGATGGGCTGAAGGGCCTGGTCTGTGCTGTATGATTCTTATAATTCTTTAATGTTGCAAAATATTCCAAGGTTTTTCACTGAACCTTTAGCAAACAAAGGTTGACTTTGAGTCACATTACATTGCGATGCAAAATAGGTAGGTGACAAAAAGCTGAACCTAAAGAATAGGCACTAAGTAGTGTATTCGAGGAAGACAGAGAGAGAGAGAGGTAAGGAGGCTGACAGATTTAAGATGGGAATTCCAGATCCTTGGATCTGGGCAGCATCGCTTCACAGATGAGACAACAGTGGAGCAATGAAAAGAAGAAATTTTTTTACAAAAGTTTTAATTCTTATTTATAAGAATCACAAGTAGACTTGTATTAACACTGCAATGAAGTTACTGTGGAAATCCCCTAGTTGCCATACTCTGATGCCTGTTCGTGTACACTGATGGAGAATTTAGCATGACCAATGCACCTAACTAGCACATCTTTCGGAGGGAACTGGAGCATCCGGAGGAAACCCACACAGACATGGGGAGAATGTGCAAACTCCACATAGACAGTGACCCGAGATGGGGATTGAACTCAGCTCCCTGGTGCAGTGAGGCAGCAGTGCTAACTACTGTGCCACCATGCCACCCCTGGGTAGCAAAAGGTAGATTCTGTTGGAACTCTCAGAAGACCAGGATGATGGAGACAAGATGGTGAGTGCCAGAACTCCATCGTTTTTAATAATTTTTAATGCAAAGCAGTCGAATGATTTGATGATCACCAGCTGTTAAGGCTCTGCGACCATTCGGTATGAACTCACCGTATAAAAATAATGAAAGATTTGCCGCGCAGGGATGGAAGTTTGCAGTGCTGGCTGTGGTGTACACAGCTATAACCTTGATGCTATGTCCTGCATCTTAAGAGTGTTTGTTGTTTCCCGTAGAACACAATTAATCATTTTAAATCGAAGCAGATAAAACCCTTCACGCATAAAACAAACAAATCAACTGCTTCGCTGCGGCTGTTGAGCTGAAACGAACAGCTGTTTGTGTTTGGAGAGGTGAACGTTCGTGCACGCACAGGCAAATATGCTGTCATCGGCAAACGTGATCACCAGCCGCAAGTGTTGGCGCAGAGAAGGTGATCTGGCCATCTGCAATCCACAAACCTGCCTGATCATCACCAAATCCTTCACTGAAACTTTTCTGTCCTCCAAACTCCAGAATTATCTTCGAGAACCTCTTCTCCTCTTAGCGTGTTAGCACTGCTGCCTCACAGCGCTAGCGACCCAGGTTCAATTCCAGCCTCGGGTCACTGTCTGTGTGGAGTTTGCACGTTCTCCCCGTGTCAGCCTGGGTTTCTCCTGGGTGCTCCTTTTCCTCCCACAGTCTAAAAGATGTGCTGGTTAGGTTGATTGACTGCGATTAATAGCCCCTTAGTATCAGGAGGTTAGCAGGGTAAACACATGAGGTTAGGGCCTGGATGAGATTGTTGTCGGTGCAGGCTCGATGGGGATTCTATGAATATAATTTTTGTTTCCTCCATTTTAAATTTAAAGTAAATTTATTAGTGTCTCAACTAGGCTTACATTAACACTGCAAAGTTGTCATTGTGAAAATTCCCTAGTCGCCACTTGCTCGGCTTACATTGAGGAAGAATTTAGCATGGCCAATGCACCCTAATCAGCACAAATTTTAGACTGTGGGAGGAAACCAGAACATCAGGAGGAAACCCACATAAACAGGAGGTGAATGTATAAACTCTGCACAGACAGTGACCTAAGTCAGGAATCGAACCCAGTCCTTGGTGCTATGAGACAGCAGTGGTAACCACTGTGCCACCCTTCAGAGAGTTCTTAAAACCTACCTCTTTGACCAGGTTTTTGGTTCTCACCTATCCTAATCATAGAATCCCTACAGTGCAGAAGGAGGCCTTTTGTCGTATCGAGTCTGACTGTTCACAGTCCCACCCAGGCCTATTCTCCTGATCCCATGCATTTCACCTGCTAATCCCCCTGACTTCAAGGGACAATTTAACACGGCCAATCAACCAAATCTGCACACTTTTGGAGTGTAGGAGGAAACTGGAGCTCCTGGACGAAACCCACACAGACAGAGGGAGCACATGCAAACTCCACACAGACAGTGACCAAAGGCTGGAACTAAACCTGGGACCATAGCTCTGTGAGGCAGCAGTGCTAACCACTATGCCATTGTGCAAAATCTCCTTGTATCAAATTCTGCTTGGTAGCCAGTCCTGCAAAGTATCTTGGGATGTTATGGATAAAAACAAAATATTGCAGATACTGGAATCTGAAACAAAAACAGAAGATGCTAGAAAATCTCACAGGTTCAACAGCATCTATGGAAAGAGAACAGAGCCAATGTTTTGAGTCTAGATGACCCTTCGTCAGAGCACTGTTTCCAGGACTGTCAATGACCGCATCTCCTCCAGAGATCTTCCCTCCACAGCCTCCAACCTTATAGTCTACCTGTCCCGGGTAGTCCGCTCCTATTTCCTTCCCAAAATTCATTAACAGAACTGCCTCGGAGGCCCATTGTGATAGTTTGATCCCACTGAACTCATTTCCTCCAATCACAGAATCATACAATCTTTACAATACAAAAGGAGGCCATTTGTCCCATCGAGTCTGTACCAACCACAATCCCACCCAGGCCCTATTCCCGTAAACCCACACATTTACCCTGCTAATCCCTGTGACACTAGGATCAATTTTGAATGGCACATCAACCTGACCCACTCATCTTTAGACTGTGGGAGGAAACCAGAACACCTGGAGGAAACCCATGCAAACACAGGGAGAATGTGCAAACTTCACACAGACAGTGACCCAAATCAGGAATTGAACCCAGGTCCCTGGCACTGTGAGGCATCAGTGCTAACCGTTGTGTGACAATCTTGACTCCATTCTCTTTCCTCTTGTCCAGTCCCTCCACACCTACATTCACGATTCTTCTGATGCCCTACGCCATATCAACAACTTCCAATTCCCCAGCCTAAACCACCTCCGCCTCCCCACGGATGTCCAATCCCTCTGCATCTCCATTCCCCATCAGGATGCCTGCAAAGCTCTTCACGTCTTCCTTGAACAGAGTTCTGAACAATTCCCATCCACCATCACTCTCCTTCATCTGACTGAACTGATTCTCTCACTCAACAATTTCTCATTAAACTCTCCTCACTCTGATGAAGGATCTTCCTGACTCAAAACATTGGCTCTATTCCCTCTGCACAGGGATCTTCCAGCATTTTTTGTTGAGGAGAGGGGGTGTCAGGCTGGTTCATTCCTCAAAGACTGGACAGAGGAATTCGGGATGAACAACTTGCAATGAAATAGCCCCTTTAAAGCAACGAAATATCGGAAGTGTTTCGGAGGTGTTAGCAAATGAAATCTGACGTTGAGCCATGTAAGAGATTACAGTGAAGGAAGTAGGTTTTAAGGAGCAATGGTTTCATGGTCATCATAGATTCTTAATTCCAGATATCTTTTATTGAATCCAAATTCTACCAACTGGATTCAAACCCCTGAACATTAGCTGAGTTTCTGGATTAATAATTTAGTGAAAATACCATTGCTTCCCCTATATTGCAGTCTAACAAATACATTCCCAGCAAGGGGAGGTTTGTATGTTCATGAGCAGCATCCAGGTTGCATTTAATACCGCGCCGGTAACTGTAGCCATTGAAAGCCTCACACACATAAACAGAGTGCAACATTAAAGCAGCGTAGGGAGTAAGATTTCCTTTGTGGGGCTTCAGCACCACCTTATTAAGCCATATCTTGTTTTGCCCAGGGCGCAGACCAGTTTCTGAGGAATCCGACCTGCGACTTGATAAAATCTGACATGGCGATCGGATAGATAATGGCCGCCCATGGCCAGGTGTCAGTGTTGGCAGCTAATTAGAGTCCCAGTTACCCAGAAACGCGATTTGGTGTCAGACAAGCAGCTTGGGCTGACAGGAGCAAGCCTGCCGGCTCACGGGAGAATCCAAGACCTCCGCAAGCAGCTCCTGGGAAGGGAAAATTGATTAGCTTTGATTTAATTACCGGATTTATTTCCAGCCCTTTGGTTGTAACTTTATAAAAACCCCAGACAATCTGTTTTGTTTCATTAAAACAAAGCCACAGAGAATTAAAGTCAAAAACAGGGAAAGGATGTACATCTGTGTCTCCAGTCCCCACACACAGCTCTCCAGCACTTACACAGTTTAATCCCAGTGTTTCTTCATTGTTTTATTTGAAAATTAATTTCCTGCCTCCAAACACTGTTCCAACACTCTTCCCCATCCACCCATAACCACACCCATCCCCCAGTCTTATACCAGGAGGCGCAGGCTCCTCAGTGGGTGGCACAGTGGTTAGCACTGCTGCCTCACAGCACAAGGGACCCAGTTTCAATTCCCAGCTTGGGCCTAACCCTTTGTCAGTCATCCAGACTTGAAACATTGGCTCTATTCCCTCCACATAGATGTTGTCAGACCTGCTGAGATCTTCCAGCATTTTCTGTTTTTAATTTCAGATTCAAATAACCGCAATTTTTTGCTTTCATCCAAAACATCGCAAGATGCTTTGCAGAACTGGCTACACAGCAGGATTTGATACAAGGTGGTATTAGGACAAATGAGAGCCAAAGACTTCGTCAAAGAGGTAAGTTTTAAGTATTGTCTTAAGGGTGACAAGGTGACACTGTGGTTAGCACACTGCTGCCTCACAGTGTCAGGGACTGAGATTTGATTCCCGGCTCGGGTCACTGCCTGTATGGAGTCTGCACGTTCTCCCCATGTCCAAGTGGGTTTCCTCTGGGTGCTCCAGTTTCGTCGCACAGTACAAAAGACGTGCTGGTTAGATCCATTGGCCATGTTAAATTCTCCCTCAGTGTATCCAAACAGGCATTGGAGTGTGGCAACTCAGGGATTTTCACAGCAACTTCATTGCAGTGTTAATGTAAGCCTACTTGTGACACTAATAAATAAGCTTTGTTTTATTGTTCTACAGACAACAGTGGTCTTCTGGTACATTGTCCACCTCCCTATTCTTTCTATGTGAATTCCTGCTTTCAATCCCAGTCATTCTGTCATGACTGTTACACAGTGTGAACAATCATGCACAAAATGAGATTTCTGTACTCTTCTCTGTATTTTCCAGCAGTGTTCGGGGCCAACTGATTGTGACAGGTCTAAGTTTATTAAAGTACATTTCTTGTTCTTGTCACAAGTAGGCTTACATTAACTTACCGCAATGAAGTTACTGTGAAAATCCCATAGTCATCACGGAGGGAGAATTTGGCATGGCCAATGCACCTAACCAGCACGTCTTTCTGACTGTGGGAGGTAACCAGAGCTCCCAGAGGAAATCCACACAAACATGGGGAGGATGTGCAGACTCCTCACATACAGTGACCCAAGCCGGGAATCGAAGCCAGGTCTCTGGTGCTGTGAGGCAGAGCGCTAAGCATGTGTCCCCCCTCGACAAGGACAGACAGGGATGACAGCATAGTGGTAACCTTATTGTCCTGAGAATCCAGAGACCTAAATGTCTGCTCAGGAGATACTGGCACGCAGGACTGAGTCCTGTCCCACAGGGTGGGGAGGCAAGGACAGGGAATGTTATCTTCTGCAAAGGCCGATGGGGATCCGCACTATCTTCCATCCCAGTATAACTAATTATATCCCGGGGGGGGGGGGTGGTTTTGCACCATCTTCTGTTGGAAGGTAAGCGGCATCATACCCAGGTGCCAAATTGAAAAGACACCTGACCTCACTGTCCACCACTGAAGCCTTCCTGAAGAAAGGTGGGCCTTGGAAACATTGAAGCTGGAAGGTCCACTTGATTAATGTTTTCCCCACCTCCTGCAGTGATGTTCCAGAATCCTGGGTTGCTGGATGCCTCCATCTGGAACTTTGGATACAGCCCAAGGCCTTCCTGAGGCAAGTCCCGATTTCTGCAAGTCACACTGGACCAGTGTCTGGATCCGTGTGTTTTGCTGCACCTGCAATCAGGCCTGGGAGGAAAATTCTAGTCCATTCTTAATTTGCATTCTATTAGCAGGATGAAAATCAGTGTCACACCGGTCTCCGGCAGGACTCCCAGTGTTGTTTAGCTCAGTTGGCTCGACGACTGATTTGTGATGCAGAGCGATGCCGATAATGTGGGTTCAATTCCCAAACCAAATGAGTTTAATTCAGGAAGGCCATGCCTTCCCAACATTGGCCCTCACCTAAGGTTAAAGGATTTTATAAGCTTATTTATTAGTTTTGAGTAGGCTTAGATTAACACTGCAATGAAGTTACTTCAAAATTTCCCTAGCGACCACACTCTAGCACCTGTTTGGGTACACTGAGGGAGAATTTATCATGGTCAATTCATCTAACCAGCACATCTTTTGGACTGTGGAAGGAAACCAGAGCACCCAGAGGAAACGCATGCAGACACAGGGAGAACATGCAGATTCTGCACAGGCAGTTACCAAGGCCTGGAGTTGAACCCAGGCTCCTGGTGCTGTGAGGCAGCAGTGCTAACCACTGTGCCAGTGTGCTGCCCTGTGATGATCCTCAGATTAAACCATCACTAGTCAGCTCTCCACCTCGAACGGAAGAACAGCCTATGGTCCTCTGGGACTGTGGAGGCATTACATTTTATAGCAGGAAAAACAGGCGGCCCATCTGAAAGTCACCGGAGCCTGACTCACTGCCTTCTTTTTTAGATCAAAAGCATAAATTTATTTTAACTTCCCTCATTTCTAGAGCAGTGCCAGCAGCGGCAATAACACATCAGCTGTGAAACATCTGCATCTTAATCACTGCTAATGAGTATCTTCATTAAAATGTCAAACCAATATTTGTTAAAATGTCAGGAGTCAGTTTAGCTTTACCTGCTGGGCTGAATCTGTGTGGCTTCTTGTTACATTCACAATGAGTTCTGTTCATTGGGTCGGATCTCAAACAATGAGACAGAGTACAGGAATGAGCCAGAGAGTCGAGTGAACCAGTGTGGCGACAATAAACTTTCCTTCAATGTCAACAAAACAAAGGAGATTTTGATTTTGATTTGATTTGATTAATTAATGTCACATATGTTAACATACAGTGAAAAGTATTGTTTCTTCCGCGCTAGACAAAACATACCATTCACAGAGAAGGAAATGAGAGTGCAGAATGTAGTGTTACAGTCATAGCTAGGGTGTAAGGAAAGATCAACTTAATGCAAGGTAGGTCTATTCAAAAGTCTGACAGCAGCAGGGAAGAGTCGGTTGATGTGCGACTTCAGACTTTTATATTTCTTTTCCTGAAGGAAGGTGGTGGAAGAGAGAATGTCTGGGGTGTGTGGGGTTCTTAATTATGCTGCTTGCTTTGCTGAGGCAGTGGGACGTGTAGACAGAATCAATGGATGGGAGGCTGATTTGCGTGATGGACTGGGGCTACATTCACAATCTTTTGTCGTTTCATCGACTGTAGATTGTTATCGACTTCAGGAAGCGTAGTAAAGAACATATTCCTGTCTACATCAATGGGGATGAAATAGAAAGGATCGAGAGCTTCAAGTTTTTAGGTGTCCAGATCACCAACAACCTGTCCTGGTCCCTCCCTGCCGACATAATGGTTAAGAAAGCCCACCAAGCCTCTACTTTCTGAGCAGACTAAGGAAATTTGGCATGTCAGCTGTGATGCTTACTAATTTTTACTGATGTACCACACAAAGCATTTTTTCAGGTTTATCACAGCTTGGCGTGACTCTTGCTTTGCCCAAGATTGCAAGGAACTACAAAAGGTTGTGGATGTGGCTCAATCAATCACGCAAACTAGCATAACTAAAGCCCTCATACACCCCAGACGTACTCTCTTCCATCCACTTCCGGTAGGAAAAAGATATAAGTCTTGGGTCACGTACCAACCAACTCAAAAACAGCTTCTTCCCTGCTGTCATCAGACTTTTGAATGGACTTACTTTGCATTAAATTGATCTTCTCTACACCCTATCTGCTATTGCAATGCTATATTCTGCACCCTCTTCTCTCCTTCCCTGTGTACGGTATGCTTTGTCTGTAAAGCACCCAAGAAACAATACTTTTCACTGTATGCTAACACATGTTATAATAATAAATCAAATCATTGTCACATCTTCCAGCAGGTCAGATAACTCAAGAACACTTCTCCCTACAGCTTTTTTTTTAATCATTCATGAGACACGGGTGTCTCTGCCTCGTCAGCATTTATTGCCCATCCCTAATCACCCTTAATGGGCAGTTGAGAATCAACCATGTTGCTGTGGCTCTGAAGTCACATGTAGACCAGATCAGATAAGGACCGCAGATTTCCTTCCCTAAAAGATATTAGTGAACCAGATGGGTTTTTACAACAAATGATAATGGTTTCATGGTCATTAGTAGATTCTTAATTCCAGATACTTCTTATTGAAATCAAATTTCAAACCCCCCAACATCAAAGTTTCTGGATTAATAGTCTAATGATAATATCACTAGGCCATCACCTCCTCCAGAACATACACAGTGCTTTCCTAAGGGATACATTCTTACATGATATTTCTTGCTTATAGCTTGAGTGATGGAAGTCATTGAATCATGGAATCCCTACAGTACAGAAGGAGGCCAATTGGCCCATTGAGTCTGCACTGACAACAATCCCACCCTATTCCTGAACCCCTGCAAATCCCCCCAAAACTAGGATCAATTTAGCGTGGCCAATCAACCTAACACATAAATCTTTGGACTGTGGGAGGAAACTGGAGCACTCAGAGGAAACCCACACAGACACGGGGAGAACGTGCAAATTCCACACCGATAAGCACCCAAGCCAGGAATCGGACCCAGGTCTGTGACGCTGCGAGGCAGCAGTGCTAACCACTGTGCCACCATGCCACCCCATTCAAAATGGAAATTCAGATTGGAGGGCGACATGTACGACTTCCACATTCCCATTTTATGAATGAACAGAGTTGAGAAGCCTCAAGGCCCAAATTCGCAGCGTGCCATCCTGTTGTACAAAGCTCCATGTTGGATTCAGAAATGAAACTGCAATGTGGAAACTATCCCTCGCCTCCGACTTCAGATGATTTGCTCTACCCGCCTTCAGCCCCTTTTGTTTTCATTCTATTTTATTTAATTTTTTTATTGTTCTCTACCTTTTATTTCTTTAAGGTCTTTCTTCATTTTTCTTCCTCTCTGCACTATTTCCTTCCCCCTCCTTCATCTCCCTTCCCTTACCTCTTCTTCCCCCACCCCCTTCCCACTTACCCTTTTCTACATTCTACATAAATTTTCTATTTATTCTGCATAGAATAAACCTCTGTTCTATTTCACCCCTCCTCTACCTTCCAACACCTCCATCTGTCACAGTTTACTGATTCTCTGCCATTTGCCCATTCACACCCTTTATTCTCTCTGTGGACTGTCATTAGCAGTTTTTTTCCCCCTGGTTTCTGTGGCAGTGACTCATCTTTCATTCTGTCACCTTGCAGTATACATATCTCCCATTTTCTCTGCCTTTTAGCTTTGACAAAGGGTCATCTGGACTCGATTCTCCCCGTGTTTGTGTGGGTTTTCTCCGGGTGCTCCGGTTTCCTCCAACATCCCAAAGATGCGCTCTTAGGCTAATTGGCAAAACAAATTCTCCCTAAATTGTCTCATATTTGTTTTTTAATCCATAGATTTATAAACATAGACAGGGATCACGGGTAGAGGTGGGAACATCAGGATGGCAGCGTGGGCTTGTTGGGCCGAAGGGCCTGTTTCCCGTGCTGTTTTGTTCTTTGAAACATCAGCTCTTTTCTCTCCTTACAGGTGCTGCCAGACCTGCTGAGATTTTCCAGCGTTTTCTCTTTAAGTTTCAGATCCCAGCATCTGCAGTAATTTGCTTTTATCCTTCCTGGCAGCTGCTTTTTAATATGCGATATGTGTCATGCCTTGTTTTATAATGCCTCTGTGAAAGGGTGTTGGATGCTTTATCAGATCAGAAGTGCTTCACAAACATAAATTTTTGTTCAAAAGCAAAATACTGTGGGTGATGGAAATCTGGATAAGAGAATGGAAAATGCTGGAAATACTCAGCAGCTCTGGCAGCATCTATGGAGAGAGGAAAGAGTTAACGTTTCAACTTGTGATCTTCCACCAGAGGTTTGTGTTGTTGTTTTGATTCATCGACCACTTCCGGGGCAGGCAGGCTCACGGATTCCTCACTGGCCTTGGGCGGGATTTTACGAGCCTCGGACGGGAAGATTTCGGCAATCATATCTGGAGAGAGCTCATAGAATCATACAGTGCAAAGGCCATTCGGCCCATTGAGTCTGCACCTACCACAATCCCACCCAGACCCAATCCCCATAATCCCATACATTTATCCTGACTAACCCCCTGACACTAAGGAATATGAAACATAGACATAGAATCCCTGGACTGCACTGACAACAGTCTCTATCCCCATAACCCCACATATTTTGACCCCTTCAATCCCTCTAATCAACGCGCCTGGGACGCTAAGAGGCAATTTAGTGTGGCCAATCCACCTAATCTGCACATCTTTGGAGTGTGAGAGGAAACCGGAGCACACGGAAGAAACCCATCTCGACATGGGGAGAAAGTATAAACTCCACACAGACAGTGACCCAAGCCAGGAATTGAACTTGGGTCCCTGGTGCTATGAAACAGCACTGCTGACCACTCTGCCACCTACAGCTGGGGGGGAGGGGAGGGGAGGGGGGCAATTTTTTTTATATGGTGAATGGGAGCGCATTGCCTTAAAGGGTGGTAGACGCAAACTCAGCAGTAACTTTGAGAAGCAGGTGGAAGTCATACTGAATACAGTGAGGTCCCAGGAAGAACAGATCGATAAATCACTATTTTGTGTTTACAGGACAAAGAGAAAAGAGCAGGAGAGTGGGACTAATCAAGTCGCTGTTTCAAAAAACCAGTACAGATGAGATGGGCTGAGTGGCCGCCTTCTGTGGGTGCACGATTTTCAGATCAGTTGGCTGGAAGTGACTTGATGGACTAATCAACTAAAGCTCGACAATTTAAAAACTTAATATTCCAAGGTAAATGAGAATGTGGAGATCTCGTTGATCATGCAGTTTTAAGAATCATTTACATTTCAAATATGCAGTTGATGATAAAAGTTCTAACCATTATAAATCTGTTAATTGTTTATCTCTTCAGGGCTTTCTCCCTTGGAATTTTTAATTCAAGAGAGTTTTTAAAGAGACTTCAACATTCAGAAGGCAGCTCTTGGCATTCCTAAATGTTTTTATATTGTACAAGTACAGCACTGTCTAAAACATTAATCACAAGTTGCATGTGGCTAATTGGAAATCCAGACCTGGCTCACTGGATTTCTGATTAGCAAAGATAATCTGGGCTTGTGATCTTAAATACTGTTATTCACATAATTAGGGTGGCACAGTGGCACAATGGTTAGCCCTGCTGCCTCACAGCACCAGGGACCTGGTCTCAATCCCCAACTTGGGCCACTGTCTGCACGGAGACTGCATATTTTCCCCATGTCTGCATATGTTTCCTCCAGGTGCTCTGGTTTCCTCCCACAGTACAAAGATCTACGGTTTAGATGGATTGGCTGTGTTAAATTGCCTCATAAGTGTTCAATAGTGTGTGGGCTAGGTGGATTAGCCATGTGAAATTGCCTGTTAGTGTCCAGAGATGTGTAGGTTGGGGAGATTGGCCAAGGGAAATTGCTCCTTAGTGTCCAAGGAGGTGTAGGTTGAGTGGATTATGGTTAATGCATGCAGTTATGGGATATGGAACAGTGGACCTGTGTAGGATGCTCTTTCAGTGCAGACTCGATGGGCTGATTGGTCTCCTTCTGCACTGTAGGGATTTTGTGATGAGGCTATGGTTTAACCATGCCTATTATATCCTTTTTGCACATTTGTTGTTAAGATGGTGAGACAAGAGCAGTGTGGATGGAAGTATTTATTGGATCTTGTGTGTGATTTATTTCCCTGGTTGCTGAATGGCTGTAGATGTTTGTTTATAAGTATACGGACATTAAATTTATTTATCTATACAGCATTCCCCATTAAAATTAAAGCATGGGGCAAAAATGTTCTCCGCATGGCTAAAGCTGCCACGAGTGAGTAAATCCATCAGACAATACTGTATTCATGACGCTGAATCTTCAACTTACAGTCCTCCTGCATCCAGAGATAAACTAAATGTGGAACAAGGAACTCAATCCACAAGCCTCTTACAAAGCCAGATAAGCCTCTCCTGGTCTCTCCCAATACCACTATGGGCACAAGGATATTGCTGGCTGGCCACCATTTATTACCCATCCCTAATAAGCCTTTGAGGGCCTTGAGAGTCAACCACATTGCTCTGGAGCCACAGGTAGGCCAGGTCAGGTAAGGACAACAGATTTCCTTGCCTAAAGGACATGAGGGAACCAGGTGGGTTTTTCTGACAATCGACAATGGGTTCACGGTCATCAATAGATTCTTAATTTCAGATTTTTTTTTACTGAATTCAAATTCCACCATCTGTCGTGGCAGGATTCGAACCCGAATCCCCAGAACATTAGTTGAGTTTCTGGATTAACATCTAATCGTAAGACTACTGGGCCATCGCCTCCCCCAGAAAGTACGCAGCGTTTTTCTAAGGAATACATTCTTACAATCTGGAGCTACACATAGGCCAGATCAAGTAAGGACAGTATATTTCCTTTCTTAAAGGACATCATTGAACCAGATGGTTTTTTCTGACGATGGTTTCATGGTCATCAGTAGACTCTTAATTCCAGATTTTTTTTATATTGAGTTTAGATTCCACCATCTGCCGCATTGGGATTCAAACCCGAGTCCCTACAATATTCTGGATTAATAGTCTAGCAATAATACCACTAGGCCATCACCTCTCCAAAGGCGAGTGAGCCATTGTATCGGGTGTTCTCCTTTGTATTCACCAAACAAACTACATCAACAAACTGGCGTTAATTAAAATCGCAACTTCTTGGAGGAATATTGCATTGGAATGAACAGAACCTCAACGGAAATTTAAAGCATTGGAACAAAGTGTGATTGAAGGGATGACCACAGTGGCCATGATGATGCCAATAGGCACAGCGTGCACTCTGTGCAGACACAATCGGCAGAGAACATGGCCACAGAACAGAGGCAGACACCCTCGACCACTCGCTACCTCAACCTATTAAAAGCCGTTTTGGCTAGACCCAGGAACAGGCTCACAAGGAGATCTTCCTCCCTCCCCACCCACCTCCACACTGGCTTCCCCGAGTTCAGGAGCGTGGGGCTGTGGTGCAGCCAAAAAGAAACTAACAGAATTTTCAGAAAACTAAATAGGGATGCAATGCGGGACAGTCAGCATGGCTTTGTGAGTGCAAAATCATGTCTCACAAATTTGATTGAGTTTTTTGAAGGGGTAACCAAGAAAGTAGATAAGGGCATGCAGATGATGTTGTTTACATGAACTTTAACAAGGCCTTTAACAAGGTACCGTACGTAGATTATTGCAGAAGGTTAAATCTCATGGGATCCAGGGTGAGGTATCTGAATGGATACAAAATTGGCTTCCTGACAGAAGCTGGGGGAGGCAGGGCGGGTGATGTTGAGGGTTATTTTTCAAATTGGAGTCCTGTGACTAGCGGTGTGCCTCAAGGATCAACGCTGAGTCCACTGTTATTTGTCATTTATGTTAATAATTTGGATGAGAATATAGAAGACATGGTCAGCACGTTTGCAGATGACACCAAGGTTGGTGGCATAGCGGACAGTGAAGAAAGTTACCTTCAATTGCAATGGGATCTTAATTAACCGGGCCAGTGGGCTGATAAATGGCAGATGGAGTTTAATTTAGATAAATACGAGGTGATGCATTTTGGTGGTTTGAACTAGTGCAGGACTTACTCAGTTAATGGTAGGGCATTGGGGGACAGTTACAGAACAATGCGATCTAGGGGTACATGTTCATAGCTCCTTGAAAGTGGAGTCACAGGTTGACTGAGTGGTGAAGAAGACATTCGGCATACTTGATTTCATCAGTTGATACAGAGTTGAAATGTCTTTTGAAGGTTCACAAGACATTGGTAAGGCCACACTTGGAATATGGTGTACAGTTGTGGTCACCCTATTATAGAAAGGATATTATTAAATTAGAAAGAGTGCAGAAAAGATTTACTAAGATGCTACCGGGACTTAATGTTTTGAGTTATAAGGAGAGGCTGGATATACTGGGACTTTTTTTCTCTGGAGTGTAAAAGACTGAGGAGTGAGCTTATAGAGGTCTATAAAATAATGAGGGACACAGATCAGCTAGATACTAAAGGTAGGGGAGTCTAAAGCTAGAGGGCATAGGTTTAAGGTGAGAGAGGAGAGATACAAAAGTGTCCAGTAGTGAGTGTCTGGAACAAGCTGCAGAGGTAGTAGTAGAGGTAGGTACAATTTTGTCTTTTAAAAAGCATTTAGACAGCTACATAGGTAAGATGGGTGTAGAGAGATATGGGCCAAATGTGGGCAACTGAGATTACCTTAGGGTTTAAAAAAAAGGGTGGCATAGATAAGGTGGGCCGAAGGACCTGTTTCCATGCTGTAAACCTCTATGACTTGTAGGGCTGGTATAGAGCGTGTGTGTGAGCGTGTGTGTGTGTGAGTGCGTGTGTGTGAGTGCGTGTGCGTATGGAATGTGGAGTCTCTGTGCGTCAGCGTCTGTAATTATGAATGTGACTGTAAGAGACTTGTATGTGTGTGTGTATGTGTGTGTACGTAATGTAAAGAGTCTGTGTTTCTAAGTGTGCGTGTGTGATTGTGTAAGACGGTGTGTGTATGTGTATGTGCATGTGTGTGTGTGTGTGTATGAGTGTGTGTGAAATGTGCGTGTATGAGAGTGTGTGTGTGTGTGTGTGTGTGTGTGTGTGTGTGTGTGTGTGTGTGTGTGTGTGTGTGTGTGTGTGTGTGTGTGTGTGTGTGTGTGTGATAGTATGTGAGCTGTGCTTTTACTGTCAATGAAAAGCCCTGGCCTGAAGCTGCAGATTCTCATTTTGTCTCCAAAGCCCCGCACTCAGAGCCTTTCCACATCACAAAACTAATAACTTGGAAAGGTAGAGAGGGCAAATCGCTGGCCTTGTGGCAGTAAGACAGAACAGAGCACTCTGAATGTTGCATTATTTATCAGACACTCAGCAGCTACATCTACACTGAACTCAGTCTGCTGTAACCGTGCAACTTCACACAACACAACAGTGCTGAGCAGATGCCTGTGGAAGTCACTGCAACAACAAAAGGCAGAATTCCACCCGGATCTAAACAGGATTACATCCAAAATAGAAGCAAAATCACCTTGGCCACAGAAATAAAACTGCCTCTGGTGCTGTCAGCAACAACACTTGTATTTGTATAGCACCTTATAGATAGTAAAATAAGCCAAGGTGGGGGTATTAATAATCAAAACCTAATATTGTTCCCCCGTAAAGAGGCATTAAGGGAGATGGCCAAAATCTTTGGTCAAAAGGGTATGTTTTAAAGTAAATCTTTATTGAGGAGAGGAATGGAGAGGTGTAAGATGGGAATTCCGGGACTTAGAGCCTCCACTGCCAAAGGCACAGCTAGCATTGAGGCTGTGATAGGGCTTGGCACAGTGGTTAGCACAGCTGCTTCACAGCATTAGGGACCCAGGTTCGATTCCTGGCTTAGGTTACCCTCTGTGAGGAGTTTGCACGTTCACCCGGTGTCTGCATGGGTTTGCTTCAGTTTCCTCCCACTGTGCTAAAGATATACAGGTTAGGTGGATTGCCCATACTAAATTACTCCTTAGTGTCCCATGATGTGTAGGTTAAATGGATTAGTCATATTAAACGTGTGGGGTTGCAGGGATAGGGTGGTGGAAAGGCCCTGAAACCGACAGAGTTGGTTAAGGTCCAACAGGTTTATTTGGTAGTAAACACCACTAGCTTTCGGAACGCTGTTCCTTCATCAAGTCAGTGGAGAGTTGTGATCAGAACTCTCCACTCACTTGACGAAGGAACAGCATTCCGAAAGCTAGCGGCATTTACTACCAAATAAACCTATTGGACTTTAACCGGGTGTTGTGACTTCTTACTGTGTTTACCCCAGTCCAACACCGGCATCTCCACATCATGATTGTCACAGTTGGTACAGACTCGATGGGCTGAATGGCCTCTTCTGCTCTGTAGAGATTCTATGATTCAATGATCATTTTAAATACCTCTGTTATAGCACCCCTCAGCCCCAGCAGAGACCCAGCCTGTCGATCTTTTCCTGATACAAATACCCTCGCATTTCTGGTACCTTGCCTGTAAATCTTCCCTAACTCTCTCCAGTACCCTATATTCTTGCTATTTAACATTCTTCCACCACCCAAAATACAGGTTATGTTGATTGGCCATGCTAAATTGCCCCTTGGTTTCAGGGAGACTGGCAGGGTAAATAGATGAGGTTACGGGAATAGGGCCTGGGTGTGAATGTTATTGGTGCATATTCGATGGGTCCAATGACCTCCTTCTACACTGTAGAGATTCTACAAATCCACCTTCTCAGGCTGTGCATTCCATATCACAAACCAAGTTCAAGTTATCTTCTTCCGCTGGCTTTCCTATACTTTATTTGAACATCCTATTTTTAGGAAGCTTTTTATTCTTTAGGTGCTATTATGCAAAGCTGGAGATCCATAACCAGCTGCCTGAAGTCCCTGGTGCTTATATTCTATTCATCATTTCAGATACTGAAGGCTGAGTGCTGACATCAAAGCAACTTAAGTAAGTCCTGGTGCATAATCTGATTCAGGTTGGTCATCATAGAATTATGGAATCCCTACAGTGCAGAAGGAGGCCATTCAGCCCATCAGGTCCGCACTGACTACAATCCCAACCAGGCCCTATTCCTGTAACCCCATATATTTACCACACAAATCCCACTAACCCATCTTGGGACACTAAGGGGCAATTTAGCGTGGTCAATCCACCTAGCCCACATATCTTTGGAATGTGGGAGGAAACCGGAGCACCTGGGGGAAACTCATGCAGACATGGGGAGAACGTGCAAACTCCACACAGGCAGTGACCCGAGACTGGAATCGAACCTGGGTCCCTGGTGCTGTGAGGCAGCAGTGCTAACCACTGTGCCATCCTCTGTGTAAAGTCCTGGAGCGGGGGGAGAGGGCTACTGGCATTCAGATAGGGCTGACACGAAGGAAAGGGGTTTAATTGCTGCAGGAGTGGAGGTATAAGCAAAGGTTAAATCTCACACTGAGTGCAGTCTGTGATGGCAAAAGAAGCAACCGGCTCAAATGCAATTTTATGTCAGTCGCACAGTCATTCCATACTTTAGGAACCCATTTCTGACGTGCCTCTGCTTTATTTCCCCCTTTTCCAAACTAAAATCTGCCTATCTATCAATTGGAGTGCAACCTAAGTGTTGCAATAAGACACAGGCATGTCAGCCCCACTGAGTGGCAGTCTGTGACACAGTGAATACTGGCACGGTAAAGTAGCGAGTACCAGTCCCATCCTCTCAGGAACTGGGATCATAGAATCCCTACAGTGCAGGAGGAGGCCATTCGGCCCATTGAATCTGCAACCACAATCCCACCCAAGGTCCTACTCGCATAACCCCACATATTTACCCTGCTAGTTCCCATGACACTAAGCATGGCCAATCGCCCTAACCCGCACATCTTTGCAGTGTGGGAGGAAACTGGAGCACCCGGAGGAAACCCACACAGACATGGGAAGAATGTGCAGACTCCACACAGATGGTCACCCAATACCATAATTGAACCTGGCTCTCTGGCACTGTGAGGCAGCAATGCTGACCACTGTACCACTGTGCCACCCATGGGACATTCACTTGCTAAAGGCGCAGCCTCTTTGTGTCATTTAGAGAGAAAGCACAGCAAATTTGCCTCAGGTTTGTTACTTTTTTTTATTATTCGTGGGACATGGCTGGCTGGCCAGTATTTGTTGTCCGTCCCCAGTTGCTCTTGAGGAGGTGGTGGTGAGCTGAATTGCTGCAGTTCACATGCTGTGGCTTGTCCGTGAGGGGAGAATTCCAGGATATTGACCTAGTGACTGCAAAGGAACGACAATATATTTCCAACTCAGGATAGTGAGTGGCTTGGAGAGGAACTTGCAGGTGGCAGTGTTCCCACGTATCTGCTGCCCTTGTCCGTCTGGATGGAAGTGATCATGGGTTTGGAAGTCTGGCTAAGGATCTTTGGATAATTGCTGTAGCACATCTTGTAGAAAGCACATACTGCTGCAACTGAGCGTCGGTGGTGAAGGGAATGAATGATCGAGCTGGGCTGCTTTGTCCTGGATGATTGGATGTTGTAGGAGTAGTGTGGGTGGATTGGTTTCTTTAAGGGGGAACGATCCCCCAAGGGTCACGTGATTGTGGAGAGGCAGCGCGGGGAGCTGAGCCCCCAGTTGGATGCAAGGGCAAGCATCCCGGGTCGGGAGAGGGGAGCTTAGAACTGGGAAGGAGGGGTGCATGTATTACAGCAAAATATATTACAGTTTGTCAGACCCCTGTTTGTGTGTATGTAAATATCGTAGGTAATGAGCCATTTATAACTTGAAGCCACAATGAGTTGCCTTTGAAGTTAAAGCAAGTGGCAACAAAATCTTTCATGTTATAGAAATAGAAAATGCCAGGACAGACAAATCACAGGTTTAAATTTACGGGCATCTTTCACTAGCCCCAGATTCAAAAGGTAAATCACTCCTTTCTTGGCATGTCACGCCATGATTCAATGGCACCCACGCCTGTAGTTTGTTACCTTCCACAGCCTTCGTGTGACATTTTCTTCCCTGCAATTTCAAGATTGGCACTGACCTACTCATCTTCAATGATAACTTTTAAAAATGAGAGATAGGATCCCGCCTGTTCTGAAGGAACATTGGCTGCAGGATCCATCAGGCTCAACATCTCTGTGCGTGATTTGTGATGTCAACTGTTCTGTTCTGGTCGCCGCATTATAAGAAAGATGTGGAAGCATTGGAAAGGGTGCAGAGGAGGTTTACCAGGATGTTGCCTGGTATGGTGGGAAGGCCTTATGAGGAAAGGCTGAGGGACCTGAGGTTATTTTCATTAGAGAGAAGAAGGTTACGCGGTGACCTAATTGAGGCGTATAAGATGATCAAAGGACTGGATAGGGTGGATAGTGAGAGCCTTTTTCCTCGGATGGTGATGACCAACACGAGGGGACATAACTTTAAATTAAGAGGTGGTAGTTATAGGACGGATGTCAGAGGCAGGTTCTTCACACAGAGGGTGGTGAGGGCATGGAATGCCCTGCCTGCAGCAGTTGTGGACTCGCCTACTTTGGGGGCATTCAAATGGTCGGTGGATAGGCATATGGATGATATTGGAATAGTTTAGGTTAGAGGGTCCACTGGCCGGCGCAACATCGAGGGTCGAAGGGCCTGTACTGCGCTGTAATGTTCTACGTTCTATGTTCTATGTAACTGCACCATTAGCAACTGTCAGTGCCCGCAATCAATATGCTGCTTACACTTTCAGATTGGTTTTTCACATTGAAAGGGGTAAGAGCACCAAATAAAATGGAGTCAAATATTAGCTGGTAGTCGAACATCCAGTTACCTTCACAGAAGTCTGAGATCACGTAGTAGGATGCTACCAGGACTTAATGGTTTGAGTTATAAGGAGAGGCTGGATAGATTGGAACTTTTTTGTCTGGAGCGTAGTATGCTGAGGGGTGATCTTGTAGAGATCTATAAAATAACGAGGGGCATAGATCAGTTAAATAGTCAATATCTTTTCCCAAAGGTTGGGAAGTCTAAAACTAGAGGGCATAGGTTTAAGGTCAGAGGGGAATGATACAAAAGGGTTCAGAGGGGCAATTTTTTCACACAGAGGGTGGTGAGTGGCTGGAACAAGCTGCCAGAGGTAGTAGTGGAGGCAGGTACAATTTTGTCTTTTAAAAAACATTTGGACAGTTACATGGGTAAGATGGGTATAGAGGGTGGCTTTAGGGTTTAAAAAAAATGGCATGGACAAGTTGGGTTAAAGGGCCTGTTTCCATGCTATAAACCTCTACGACTCTATGTCCCAACTGACTCAAGAACAGCTTCTTCGCTGCTGTCATCAGACTTTTGAATGGACTTACCTCACACTAAGTTGATCTTTCTCTACATCCTAGCTCTGACTATAACACTACATCCTGCACCCTCTCTCTCCTTTCCTTCTCTGTGAACAGTATGCTTTGTCTGCATTGTGCACAAGAAAAAAATACTTTTCACTGCACACTAATACACGTGACAATAATAAATTAAAGTCAAAAGTGTCAGTTCAGCTTGCTGGATAGCACTCTCACCTCCCTGTCCTGTAATGAAGCCCCACTGCAGGAGTTGAGAGCATAGGGTTGACCCTGCAATACAGACGGAGTGCTTCACTACTGGAGCGACAGTGTTTGGTGAGATGTTGAGTTAAAGATCTGCCGGCTGGTTAAGCTGTCACTATCAGCAGAAGGAGAGCATTCATCTCCTGTGTCCTGGCCAACATTCAGTACTCAACCAGTACCATCCAATAGAAACAAATTAATCTGTGCCACTGATTCCTGCTGCTGTTTGTGGGATCTTATCCTCCTCATATCTACACAGTGACAACCACGACATGTCAAGCAGAACTGCTTTACTGTGGAGAACATTAAGAAGCCCTGAAGATTTTCGGGGAAAGCTGCACTCTCTCATTTCCTTCTCTACGAACAGTATGCTTTCTCGGTTTAGCACACAAGAAACAATACTTTTCGCTGTATACTAATACATGTGACAATAACAAATCAAATAAAATCAACTCAAAAAGTCAGGCACAGACAAGGCGTATTCCCTCAAGAGGGGAAGGTAGGACAAACAAATCCAGGACTCTCCTTACGAAAAGGAGATAGAAATTAAAAAAAAGAAAGAATGCACAGTAGAAAATACAGTTGAGAGCCTGGATAAACATAGATATAGAAGGGTTCAGGGTGGAGATAAAAAAAAGTAAATAAGAGAAGCAAGGAGGGAGTATGAAAAGCGTATGAAATACAATCCCCAAAGTCTTCCAGGCACATGAGTAATAAAATGATGGTAAAAGGAAAAGGGGGTAAATCAGAACCAGAAAGGGGGCTTACTCATGGAAACAGAGGACATAGCTGAGCTATTAAATGGATGCTTTGCATCTGTCTTTACTGAGGAAGAAGACGCCACCCAGGCCATGGTGAGAGGTGGCAGTTCAGAGAGTCATAGAGATTTACAGCATGGAAACAGGCCCAACTTGTCCATGCCGTCCAGGTTTTACCACTGAGCTGTCCCAACTGTGGCCAACACCCCTCTATGCCCATCTTACCCAGGTAACTGTCTAAATGCTTTTTAAAGGTAAAGAGAATGTTTTGGATAAGTTGCTGTACTTAGAGTTGATACGGCATCAGGATTGGATGAGATGCACGCAAGGACACCGAGGAAGTTGAGTGTGGAAATTGCAGGGAAACTGGTCATAATATTTCAATCTTCCATAAGTTTGGGAATGGTGCCAGAGGACTGGAGAATTGTGAAAATTACACTCTTGTTCAAAAAAGGGTGTAAAAATAAACACAGCAACTGGTGGGTTGGTGGTGGGGAAACTTCTAGAAAGAATAATTCAAACCAAATTTTAACCACTCCTGACTTGTGCCTTGTAAATGGTGGACAGAATTTTATTACTTTCTGCAGAATTCCATGCTTTTGACCTGCTCTGGTAGCCACAGTATTTATGTGGCTAGTTTACTTCAATTTCTGGTCAGTGGTAACCCCCAGTATGTTAATAATGGGGAATTCAGCAAGGTAATGCCATTGGACACCAGGAGGAGATAGTCAGGTTCGATTTTGGTCATTTCCTTACACTTGTGTGGCACAAATGTCAATTGCTACCTATCAGCCCAAGCCTGGATAACGTCCTGGTCTAGCTATATGTGGACACAGACTGCTTCACAGTCACAAATGGCATTGAACATTGTGCAATCATCATAGAATCCCTACAGTGCAGAAGGAAGCCATTTGGCCCATTGAGTCTGCATTGACCACAATCCACCCAGGCCCTATCCCCATAACCCCATGCATTCACCCTAGCTAGTCCTCCTAACACTCAGCATGGCCAATCCACCTAACCTGCACACCTTTAGACTGTGGGAGGAAATCACGCCATCCGGAGGAAACCCTTGAAGACATGGGTAGGATGTGCAAACTCCACACAGACAGTCACCTAAGGCTGGAATTGAACCCAGGTCCCTAGCGCTGTGAGGCAGCAGTGCTAACGACTGTGCCACTGAGGTATCAGTTGAGCAGCGTGGTCACTGCAAACACTGGACAGGAGACAAAACTATCTGAAGGGATGTGCAAGCTTCCCCTTCTGGAGACTTTCACAGCACAGTCTCTGAACAACAGCTGTATTTGCACTCATGACATCCAGCATCAGGCCACCAGATCAACAGCTGCTGCTGAACCAAGGGCGTTCCAAAGCAAATGGGATTCTTCACATTCCCAAGTTCCCACAAGGTTTGCAGAGTGAAGGAAAACAGGCTTTAATTACCCAATTTATTTTTTTTGGCACATTTTCCTGTGATGAGCTGTTCCCAAAAGTCGCAACAGCAGCTTAAAAGCAGCTTGCTACTGCGCTGTTCCCAAACCCCACTGTGCGAATGGTGCAGGAGGTGAGAGGGAATCATAGACTCTCTACAACGCAGAAGGAGGCTATTTGGCCCATTGAGTCTGCATCGACCACAATCCCACCCAGGCCCTACCCTCATAACCCCGCATATTTACCCCGCAAATCCTTCTAACCTACACATCCCGGGACACTGAGGGTCAATTTTATAATGGCCAGTGCATCTAACCTGCACACCTTTGCAGTGTGGGAGGAAACCGGAGGAAACCCACACAGACATGGGGAGAACGTGCAACTCCACATAGATAGTGACCCAAGTCGGGAATCAAACCTGAGTCTCTGGAGCTGTGAGGCAGCAGTGCTAACCACCGTGCCACCCTGCCACCCTAATAAAGGTCACTTCTCCTCTCTGCTATCAAACTGGTCATTCCAGCAAGGGTATTACACGTTGGGGAGAATTTTCCCGTTCCACCCACCACAGGTCAGACCATGCCATGTTTTCAATACTGTACTTTAAGAAACTTTCCCAGGGACAGAGAACAGTGCAGAGAGGAGAAGTAACCTTTATTAGAGTGGCACGGCGGCGAGCACTGCTGCCTCGAGTGCCAGGGACCCAGGTTCGATTCCCAGCTTGAGTCGCTGTCTGTGTGGAGACTGCACATTCTTCTCGTGTCTGCTTGGGTTTCCTCTGGGTGCTCCCATTTCCTCCCACAATCCAAAAACGTGCAGGTTAGGTGCATTGGCCATACTAAATTGTCCCTTTGTGTCCCTGGATAAATAGGTTAGAGAGATTTGGGGGTAAAAGTGCGGGGTTATGGGGATAGGGCCTTGGTGGGATTGTGATCGATGCAGACTCAAAGGGCCAAATGGCTTCCTGTTGACCTCGGGTGGGATTTCCTGGTTTTGGGACGAGCATGGCCAGGATGTGTCTTTCTGTAGCTGTTTTATTACTTGCCTCTGATTATTCTTAGGAGTGAGGCTCTCTCTCTCTCTCTTACGCTTATACAGGCACAGGGTGCAGCTAAAATAACTATTTTTACCCAGTATGTATTCAGAGAAGACAGGCGTGCCTGCCAGCAACAATGATGAATAAACAAACGTCCCCATCAGGCGTGGGTGGACCCCTCACAGTGAGAATGAAAATAGAAATCTTTTCGAAAAAAACATAGAAACTTAAAACTTAGGAAGAAGGTTAACCTGATTTACATATTTTAGCAAATACCTCTGAAACAAGTATCAAGTGTTACCAATGTATTCAGTTTGTGTAATGTGTTTTGGATGGACCAGTTTAAAAACATACTAGGCTCACCAATAGAAGGAGCTTATTAAATAAATCTCTTGTTAAAAATGTGTGCCATCAGCTTCTAAACGGTCACATATAAATTCACTACTGTAGTATCACAGTTTACAGTTTAATTTAAGGATAAATATTATCTATAAGCATTTATTTATAGGAAAAAAACCAAACCATTCCTAACCTCTTTATAACTCACTGTACCGATTCCTATTAACTCAGCACTTTAAGCTGTGAGACCGAATGCCATTTTCCTCTTTATCCTGAGCTCACGTTCTGTCCTGTCGCACTGACAGGGCAAATTACACAAGGAGAGACTCCTTATCAATACTCAACAGCAGGCAGTCATTTACACCGTCCCTGGGAGGGTTCCTTAAAGTATGATATTGAAAGGCATTAGACCATGTTGTGTCTGCAGCCGCTAACTCACTCGCACTTATAACATTGGTCGTGCTTGGCCCTGAGCTCAATCCCTGATTTGAGTCATTAAATTTTTTATGTTGCATCAAAATACAGATTCAACCTCCGTAATCATGTAAAATTGAGCTATTTCCACTCTCCCACTGCACACCCCGCCCCCTCCAAAATCTTTTCCTGGAGGCTCTGGCTTCTGATTCATGGGGACTAGAAATCCTCCAGGACTGTACCCATGTGGCCAATGTGTGAGTGTAGACAAAAGGTTCTGGTAGTTATTCATTGTAGAGTGTCATAGCAGAATTCTATCTGGATGCTTAGACTTTCCAAGGACTGACACTGAACACTGCCCAGCAGTGGGAACCATGGAAGATTGCACTCACTTTTATAACCAACGTCCGGACAACAGTGCCACAGTCGCAGGCACTGCTGCTTCATCGTGCCAGGAATCTGGGTTCAATTCCAGCTTGGCTGTGCGGAGTTTGCATGTTCTCCCAGTGTATGCGTAAGTTTCCCCCAGATGCTCCAGTTTTCTCCCACAGTCTGAAATGTGTAGGTTGGGTAACACTCAATTGCCCCATAGTATCCAAAGATGTTTAGGTCATGGTGATTAGCGGGGTGAATACAGGGGGTTCATGGTGTCAGTGCAGACTTGATGGGTCAAATGGCCTCCTTCTGCACTGCAAGGATTCCTTATGGATTTGTTTCCCAGATAAAATCCCTCAATTTGTTGCTGTCTGTGGGAACTATCTTAGCACGAATCCCAACAGCAGGTCCCAGGATAAGATCCCCAAATCAGTCCCCACAGAGAGAATGAGGGTAACTATCTCGGCATGAATCCCAATTTATTAAATCCAGGTGAGGCCTCCCAATTTGTTACAAGGGGTTCCTGGGCAAGGTCCACTAATTGATTAGCATCTGTCCCCTCTGTGGAAACTATTGTGGCATGAACCCTGATTTGTGACCCAATTCTGTTATGTCCCCGGGTGAGGAGTGATGTACTGGCTCCCTTTTGTTAATCAACCCCGTCAGTTGGTCGCAACATGATTAACTTGAAAAGGATCCCTTCCCTGGCAGGCACACTTACACAGTCTAAATGTATTTAGGTTTTAAAAGGTGGCAATTTAACCAGGCTTCCTTAACTTAAAGAAAGAGTGAGTCTATTGGTTACCAAAATGCAAGAAAAAATAATAAATTGCAATATACATTCATACAGATTAGAAATGAGAGGTGAGTCAAAATTCAAAGTTAAAAGAATATAGATGAATCAGTCTTTGGCTTGTCTGTGAACAGTCGGTGGTGAAATGTTGTGGACATTTTGGACTAGTGTTCCAACAGCACTGACTTCAGTGGATCAGTATTGGAGCTGGCTTTTAAATCCCAGTTCCTGTGTATCTCTGGAAGAGGGAAATCCCACAGCCAGATCTAGGAAATAACTTACAGGGATATGATTCCTGCTGAGATGATAATCAGCTTCCATTATCTCCACAGGAGATTACAGTAAGTTGCTTCTTCCTTTGATGTGTCTATGTTCTTATCTGGAAAAGGCTGTAACATTATATTGTCCCTCAGGCCTTAGCATAACTTATACCGGACCAATTCAGGCAGTCACTAAATTTACATTCTCAACCACTTTTGACTTTTCTGTCCATTATTACAAACCATATTTTATTTAAAAGTTCAATGTGTCCGTAAATAATTTGATCCACCATCGTGACAATACCCTAGAGGCAACTGTTGTCCCAAATTGGATTAACACAGATAGGAATTTGAGGCCTCCAGTTTGTATTGCTTATAAAGGGAAGTGTTTTTACTCACAAGCTGTTGGAATGCTGAGCAGAAATGCTTAATAAGTTGACTGTATTTTTATGAATGTCAGAATATTAATGTTTGCAACAGTGAAAACTGCACTGAAAGCATTATTCCAAAAGATATTTTGAGCCGAAAAAGTCGTTCCTATTAATGCAAAAAGGATAATCTATTGTTTATTCCTCTGTAAACTTACTGAGAAACCATTAACATTATTGACAAGTACAGCCTGCTGCAGCTATTAGTGGCCTTCATCTCAATACAATGTGATGTGAGTGTTCGCACAGATCAGCCAGACATTTCCTGTGCCTTCACTCCGATTTTTCCATATTTCCTTAATGGATATGCTTAGCTCTTCCTGTGTTTCAAACAAAAAGTATGGAAACAATGAGGGAGGAAATACAATAGTTGGACTTTCTGGACTGCTGACATAACTCACAACTGCTACTTCCAAAATAGGTTTTGTGTGTGTTGAACATGCCCTGGACAGATCCCCAGGGAAGCTTCATATTCTCTCCATTGTCCAGATAGAATCAGCATCTCAGAATCATTCTGTATTGTTCCCAAGATCCATCCCTTCCTCAAGCTATGCAGGTTGCACCAGTTAAGAGGGCAATTATGGGAAGGCCTGGTGGTATTATCACAAGACTATTAATCCAGAAACTCAACTAATGTTCTGGGGGCCTGGGTTCAAATCCTGCTACGGCAGCTGGTGGAATTTGAATTCAATAAAAAAAAATCTGGAATCAAGAATCTACTGATGACCATGAAATACAGACTTTATAAATAGTGATGCAAACGGTAGGGAGGAGTTTTAAAGCTTATTGTCAGTATCACAACTTGGCTTACATTAACACTGCAATGAAGCTATTGTGAAAATCTCCTAGCTGCCACACTCTGCCAACTGTTCGGGTACACTGACTGAGAATTTAGCGTGGCCAATGAACCTAACCAGCACATAGAACATAGAACAATACAGCACAAACAGGCCCTTCGGCCCACAAGTTGCGCCGATCACATCTACCAATCCACAGACCTATCTATAACCCCCTATCCTATTCTTTTCCATATACTCATCCAGAAGTCTCTTAAAAGACCCCAGTGAGTTTGCCTCAACAACCTCCGACGGCAGTCGGTTCCATTCACTCACCACCCTCTGAGTGAAAAACCTACCCCTGACATCTCCTTTGTATTTGCTTCCCTGCACCTTAAATCTGTGTCCTCTCGTAGTGACCATTTCAGCTCGGGGAAATAGTCTCTGAGAGTCCACCCTATCTATTCCTCTCAACATTTTATAAACCTCTATCAGGTCGCCTCTCAACCTACGTCTCTCCAGTGAGAAGAGTCCCAGCTCCCTCAACCTATCTTCATAAGGCCTGCCTCCCAATCCAGGCAGCATCCTTGTAAATCTCCTCTGAACTCTCTCAATAGCCTCTACATCCTTCCTATAGTGAGGCGACCAGAACTGCGCACAATACTCCAAGTGTGGTCTGACAAGAGTCTTATAGAGCTGCATCATTACCTCCTGACTCCTAAACTCTATTCCTCGATTAATGAAGGCCAGTACACCGTACGCCTTCTTGACCACTTCCTCCACCTGCGAGGCCGATTTAAGAGTCCTGTGGACCCAGACCCCGAGATCCTTCTGCTCTACAACACAGCTAAGACTCCTACCCCTTATATTGTACTCCTTCATCCCATTATTTCTACCAAAATGGACCACTACACATTTATCCGCATTGAAGTCCATCTGCCACTTCTCCGTCCAGTCTTGCATCCTGTCTATGTCCCGCTGCAACTTTTGGCATCCGTCCAGACCATCCACAACGCCACCGACCTTTGTATTGTCGGTGAACTTACTAACCCATCCCTCCACTTCCTCATCCAGGTCATTTATGAAAATGACAAACAGCAGAGGTCCCAGAACAGATCCCTGGGGCACTCCACTGGTTACCGACCTCCATCTTTCAGAATGTGGGAGGAAACCAGAGCAGCTGGAAGAAATCCACACAGACACGGGGAAAATGTGCAGAGTCTGCACAGACAATGACCCAAGTCAAGAATCGAACCCAGATCTCTGGCACTGTGAGACTTCATACTGTGCTCACCCCAGTCCAATGCTGACATCTCCACAACATGGCTACCATTGATACCGCAAACTGACAGCTCCAAATGGAAAGGATCTCCAAGAAGATCACGCATATTCACATAGACATCAAGTCTCTACAAAGATGCAAGAAAGCAGAGAAGATACCAAAAGGGCTACAGATCATGAACCCACTCAGATCAACCAATAACACTTTGCTGTTGCACCTCTCTCACACTTCTCAATCACCTCGTACACTAGCTCTACAGCAAATGTCTCAACCTGGAAACCAATACAGAAACTAATATAGAGTCCATATTCTTAACTTGCACTCAGGATGCAGACCAGCTGCGAAACTCTGCCAAGCAGATGAGATAAAAGGAACTGCGCCATCTACATGCACACCAAGAATAGGAAACTTGAAAAACTCGGCATCACCACCACCAGCAACCAAACCTCCCCCTGGTACCACAGTAGAAAACTGCAGGGAAGTCCATTGTCAACTTGTCGGACTACACACTTCAACCAGATAAAATCGAAGTTCTCAGCCAAGGGCTCAATTTGTGCCCCATCATCAAAATAGACCCTATCAGTCTCACAACAGACTCAGGAATTCATCAGGCGAATGAGGCTGCTGAAGTTCTTCCACAAACCTCAAGAGGCCAACAGCGAACACAATGAGACAGTCAATAAACCAGAACAGCCAACAGAGAGATCTGCAGTGCAACAACCGAAGAGGAAAGAGTCGAAATGAACTCCTCTGCTGTCTTTGACTGGACATGTATGCCCAAGCCATCAGGAGATGCATCAACACCAGATTCATCAACTGTACTCACAAAACAGTCCCGAAAATCACATAAGCACAATGCAACGCCATCTGCACTCTCAAGATCAACCATAACATTGGCATCAAACCCGCAAACAAAAGAGGGGCAATCATCATATTGAACGGAACAGATTACTGCAAAGAAGCGTACAGACAACTGAACAACGAGGAACATTACAGGTAGTTACCCGCAGATGTGACCAAAGAACACACTTGTCAAATCAACAGACTGATCAAGATCTTTGATTCGGACTGTCAGAGCACCCTCTGTGCTCTCATCCCATGTACTCCCCGTGTTGGAGATCTCTACCGCCTCCCAAAGATGCACAAGCCAACACACATGGCCATCCCTTCATATTGGACAATGGGGCCCTATGCAAAAACCCCTCTGGCTATGTCGAGGGCATCCTGAAACCCATTGTACAAAGAACCCCCAGCTTTTGTCGCGACAAATGGATTTCCTTCAGAAACTCAGCACACATGAAGCAGTTGAACGAAGGGCACTCCTCATCACAATGGACGTCTCAGCGCTCTACACCAGCATCTGCCGCGACGAAGGCATTGCTGCAATTGCTTCAGTACTCAATGCCGACAACTGCCAATCTCCAGATGCAGTTTTACAACTCATCTGCTTCATCCTGGCTTCACCTTCAACAACCAGTTCTTCATCCAGACACACGGAACAGCCATGACGACCAAACTCACACCTCAGTATGCCAGCATCTTCATGTATAGGTTCGAACAAGACCTCTTCATTGCACAGGACTTTCAACCAATGCTCTACTCCAGATACATTGATGACATTTTCTTCCTTTGGACTCATGGTGAACAATCACTGGAACAGCTGTATGATAACATCAACAAGTTCCATTCCACCATCAGACTCACCATGGACTACTCTCCTGAATCGACTGCATTTTTGGACACAAGTATCTCCATCAAGAATGGTTACCTTAGCACTTCACTGCACTGCAAGCCCATGGATAACTTCACAACGCTCCGCTTCTCCAGCTTTTACCCTAAGCATGTTAGAGAAGCCATCCCTACCAAAAAGCCCTCCATATACACAGGATTTGCTCAGATGAGGAGAATTGCAACAGACAATTCCAGAAGCTGAAAGATCCTCATAAGAACAGGATATGATGCTCGACTCATCAATCAACAGTTCTGACATGCCACAGTGAAAAACTGCACCAACTTCCTCAGAAGACAAATACGGGACACAGAGGACAGAGTCGTCTTCGTTATCCAGTACTTCTCTGGAACAGCAAAGCTACGACATCTTCTCCGGAGCCTTCAACATGTCATCGATAAGGACAAACATCTCACCAAGGCCATCCCCACAACCCACTTCTGGCCTTCAAACAACCGCGCAATCTCAAATAGACAAACTACCCAGCCTTCAGGAGAACAGTGACCACAACACCACACAACCCTGCCATAGCAATCTCTGCAAGATATGCCGGATCATCAACATGGATGCCATCAACTCACGTGAGAACACCATCCACCAGGTACACGGTACATACACCTGCAACTCGGCCAACATTGTCTACCTGATACGCTGCAGGAAAGGATGTCACGAGGCACGATACATTGGGGAGACCATGCAGATGCTACGACAACAGATGAATGAACATCGCTTGACAATCACCAGGCAAGAGTGTTCTCTTCTTGTTGGGGAACACCTCAGTGGTTGTGGGCATTCGGCTTCTGATCTTCGGGTAAGCATTCTCCACGGTGCCTTCATGACACACAACAGTGCAGAGTCACTGAGTAGAGACTGATAGCCAAGTTCTGCACACATAAGGATGGCCTCAATCAGGATTTTGAGTTCATGTCAAATTATCTGTAATCCCCATGACTTGCCTGGGCTTGCAAAATCTCACTAAATATCCTGGCTGGAGAGAATGCCTGTGCTTAACCCTCTCTCCACTCACATTGTCTGTACTTTTCGGACTTGATTATCTGTAAAGACTTGCATTCCAACCATTGTCTTGTAAATTGATTTTGTGTCTATATATGCCCTGTTTGTGAACAGAACTCTCACTCACCTGATGAAGGGACAGCACTCCCAAAACTTGTGGCTTGTACTATCAAATAAACCTGTTGGACTTCAACCCGGTATTGTGAGACTTTTCACTTACCACAGTCCAACGCGGCATCGCCACATCATGGCTGTGAGTTGGCAGTACTAACCACTGTGACACCATGCTGCCCACAGGGAGGAGGGAGAGAGAGGGATCACTTTATATTACAGCTACGCTTAGAATCAATCTACTTGTTGATTTAAAAGTAGACAAAGCTTTGACAAAGGGTCATCTGGACACGAAACATCAGCTCTTTTCTCTCCTTACAGATGCTGCCAGACCTGCTGAGGTTTTCCAGCACATTCTCTTTTGGTACTTGTGGATTACTTTTGATTCTCACTGATTTATGTGAGCAGAAAATAAATAACCATTCTTATTAGGGGAGGTTGTGAGCTGATGGGATTGTCACTGGATTACGTTCAGAGAACCAAAGTAATGTTCACCCGCAGATGGTGAAATTGAAATTAAGTAAAAATCTGGAATTAAAAGTCTCATATTGAAACCATTGTCAATTGGTATAAAAACCCATCTGGTTCGCTAATGTCCTTGAGGGAAATCTGGCCGTCCTCGCCTGCTGGTCGCGCCTATGTGTGAGTCCAGATCTACAACAATGCGGTTGACTCTTAAATGGCCTCTGAGCAGGCCTAGCAAGCCACCCAATTCGAGGGGCAATTAGGGATTGTCAACAAATAAGGCCTGGCCAGTGCCCAACACTTCCCACAAATTAATGTAAAATATCGGGTGCAATTGGCCGTTCATGCGCTGCTCTTGCTGCAGTGAAGTTGGAGAACTTGGCAAAAACCAATTCTCCGTTCATTGCAGCGGATGGGAAAATCCCACTGATGTGAGCAGTCGGAAGCTTCTGGCTACTGTCTTTGAGTCGTGAGTTCCTTCCATCTCATACTGAGTAGCTTTGGTTTCCCCGCACAACAGAGGACTCCATCTCTGCCTGAAACAGTCGGCTTATTCACAGGGTGATTAGATCATCTTAGTCTTGTCACTGCGACGATGTGCAGACATTATGTGCCTGGCATAAACATTTGGGTCTCCATTATGAGGTAATGGGAGCATTCCAGAAGAGAGAACTCTTCAGCTCCCACTTGCCAATTGATCTGATTGTAGTTAGCCTCGACTCTGCCAGAAAGCAGCCAATCTACGGGCTGCGAAAGCACTCACAAAACAGCAACCCGAGGCAACGTCCTTCAAAATGCTCAAATACAATCACTCGAGATTTTGAGGCATGTTAGTAGCCATGAGCCAGAAAAGAAATAATGTAAAACATGCTTTCATATCCCTACAGGGACCATTAGGGGCGATGCATTATTTACAAGAAAATTCAAGAGTTTGCTTGTCACCTCGAATTAAATAATGTATACCCCCTACAATAAGCCAAGGTTTTGTCTGGTTTAGGGTTGGTGCAATGGCCACTTTGCAAAGTGCTTTTTACGCTACATGCATGTCCTGTTGTGCTAATCTTGCTGTCAACATCCCTAACCCCATAAAAACTAGCATTATTATTCTCTAGCATGAGGATTTTGGGAGCTGCAGTGACTGTAATATCGAGCTATTGTAAAGAGGTGGCCTGAATTCACCTCTGGTGCTTTGGTGTTATAAATAGAGGGTGGAGGTCGACAGTGAAAATGCATTAATAAAATTACACACAGTAATGGTTAGACCAAAGGGGAGTGCTACATACAGTTTTGGATGTTTCATTATGAAAGGATATTAAAACCAGAAAGCATCTAGATTCATCAAGATTAGTGCTGGTGTCAGGAACTTGGATTTTTCATTATTTAGGCAATAGGCTGTAGTCATTGTGTAGTGTGATTCAGTAGGTAACAGAGAACAGGATGGTGCAGGTACAGGCCCTTCAGCCCACCAAGCCTGCGCCGACATTTTTTATTCCAATTCAATCCAATCAAGTCCAATACAGAGCAAATTGGGACACTCCCGCTCTAAGCTGACAAGACAGGGCTCTCACCACCTGTCTTGGGCTTGATCTACATGATCCAAGCTGATTGGAGGAGGCATAGCTCCTCCTCCAAGGCTTGATCTCATTTGCAAGTTAGCCAAAGGCCGAGATGCCGCTTTAAAAAATTGCTTCTAATGAAACTAAAATGTAACTTAATGACTTCAACCAAGTGCAGCATGTCAATACTACACTTGACCTTAGCCAAAAGGCCAAGAAGCAAGCCTGCACCGACACATGGCCATCTTTCTAAACTTACGCCTCTATGTGGTCCAGATGTCTCTATTCCCTGCCTGTTCAGGTATCTGTCAAGATGCCTCTGAAACGTCGCTATTGTATAATTGTAAATTGTAGCATACCTGCCTCAGAATCAGACAGTTGTGGGTTCAAGTCCCACTCTGAAAGTTGAGTATCTGAATCACTACTAACAAAACAATGCAATACTGAGAGTATGCTGCACATTTGGAGGTGCTATTTTTATTCGGATGGGAGGTTAAATTGAGACCCTCTTTTCTTTTAAGGTAAAAATATAAAAGATTCCCACGGATCTATTTTGGCTAGGAGCAGGAAAGTTATCCCTCATTTTTCGTGGCTACTCTTTATACAATAACCAACCATCACAAAAACACAGACATCCTGGCCATTACAGTGGTGCTGTTTTGGGATCTTCCTGTGCTCAAATTTAATCCATACGTGGCAACACTTCAAAAGAATTTCTTTGTCTATAAAGCAATCTGAGGTGCCCTGAGGTTGTTAGTGACTCTACATAAACGCAAGTCTTCTGCCTGGCTAGAGTGAATTTAATATGCATTCAAATACTGGAAATTTATAACAAGTTAAATATTACATGTATACATTCAGTGCAGGAGGCCATTCAGCCTTTGAGTCTGTACCGACAGCAATACCAGCCAGGCCTTATGCCTGTAACCATATGTTAATCCCCCTGACACTCAGATCAATGTAGCACAGTCTATCAACCTAATCCATGCATCTTTGGACCGTGGGAGTAAATCAGAGAAAGGGGGCAACCACCTTCAGATTCTTAATTCCCGATAGTTTTTTTTTTTATTTAATTCAAATTCCACTATCTTCTGTGGCAGGATTGGAACCCGGGTCCTCAGAACCTTAGCCAAGTTTCCGGATTAATAGTCTAATGATAATACTTACAATTTTCTTGGCATTGACTCATTTTGGGGGGGATGAATGGGGGAGCTGGTGCATATTCCTGTTTTGCAATCATTATCAAGACGCACCATAGTCTGAGAGGGCTCCTGTCACAGCTACTACTTCAATGGCTAGATTGAAATAAAGCCATCGCCTGCCCCTCCCCTCAATGCTGAGGAAACTGAAAGTTAAGATTTAAAGGATGAAAAGTGTGTGCATACAGGGCGCATTGTGCTGAAGCATGTGCATTAGGTCCTGTTTGGTGGCCTGGTGATTTTTAATTGCATTAACGCTGCTGACCCTCTAAGGAGCTGCCTCATTTCTTTGGCAAGGCAAGTGGCATCATGGGGCTGTCATCTGCTTTTGCCGCTCTGGCACTGCAGGCAGCTCCTGCCTCCTGGGGACAGCTAATGCCACTTAATCAGGTGCTGAGCTCAACCCCAGCCCAGTTGGAGCACATGGCTTTCCAAATCGTGTCGCATGATCGATACAGTCGAGTCCACAGAATATCCGGCAGTTCCTGAATCTGTCTTCAAGATCCAGTGCATTACCCTCTCTGATTTCCAGTATCAGCCACTCAAATTAAAAGAACCGCATGCAAAATACATTTGAACTTCAGTGCCTCCTCGTTCACCAAGCCTGGAAAGTGCGGCCCACACTTCAAAATCCATGCTGATGGTCTTTGAACTTCCATTCCTCGCTGTTTTAACAAGGAAGCCTAGGGTGCAGCTTCCTACCTTTTCCTGTTTAGACAGTCCCTGGTGCAAGAGGTCAGTTCAGCAGCACACAAGCAGAGCTGACTGTCATCCGTAAGATCTTACCTTAGCAGCGAGCAGTCACATCGATTAGGGATTGAATGGGGGAGCTGGTGCATATTCCTGCTTTGCAGTCATTACCAACGTGTACCATAGTCTCAGAGGGCTCCTGTCACAGCTACTACTTCCCATAAGCCTTGTAGATTGAAATGAGTGCTGGCAGCACACAGAACAGTATAAGCACCAGGATATGCAGTGGGCTAAGACTTGTTCCTTTGATCTGTGGGGACCTGGTTGAAAATGATTGTAATCATGCCAAACTCCCCTCACTACTCCCTCCTTCCCCCCACTGCAAACTGGGGGATGGGTCTTAATTGAAAAGCAACTGTGCAAATTTTAACCCAGTCCGAAATCTGCTGGTTCACAAATTGCCGCTAATTGGGGTTAGATTAGCAAGCACGTTCAGATCCTAATTTGTGTTGTTTGAACATATTCTTTGAAGCCTTTATATCATTATGCTCTTGATGGCTTGCTGAAGCTGCCCAAATGAGGTTGGCAGGATCAAGAAAAAAGATACAATCGTCACTATTCCGCCTTCATGCCCCACTCGCTTCCCCACTTATCTGGAGAATGGGAGATGGTTACTGCTGCTACAATGTGCTACAAACACCCATCTTATCCACAATCTATGTACAGGATGGCACAGTAGCATGGTGGTTAGCACTGCTGTCCCACTGCGCTAGGGACCCAGATTCAATTCTGGCCTTGGGTCACTGTCTATGTGGAGTTTGCATGTTCTCCCCGTACCTGCATGGGTTTCCTCCGAGTCCTCTGGTTTCCTCCCACACTCTAAAAGATCATAGAATATGGTATTCCCACAGTGCAGAAGGAGGCCATTTGGCCCATCAAGCATGCACTCACCACAATTCCACCCAGGCCCTATTCCCACATATTTATCCTGCTAATCTCCTGACACTACAGTCAATTTATTATGGTCAGTCCACCAAGGTAGATTGGTCATTCTAAATTGTCCCTTAGTGTCAGGGAGATTAGCAGGGTAAATATGTAGAGTTACGGGGGTATATAGGGCTTTGGTGGGATTAAAAAGTAAATTACTGCGGATGCTGGAATCTGATAACAAAAGAGAAAATGCTGGAACGTCTCAACATGTCTAGCAGCATCTATAAGGAGAAAAAGAGCTGATGTTTCGAGTCCAGATGACCCTTTGTCAAAGATAAAGGCACAGAAAGTAGAAGATATTGACACTGCAGGGTGAGGGAATGGAAGATGTGTCATAGCCACAAAAACAAGGGGAAAGGCTAAGAGGCCTAACCAATGGCAGTCCATAGAGAGAATAGAAGATGTGGTTGGGATTTTTGTTGATGCAGGCTTGATGGGCTGAATGGCCTCCTTCTTCACTGTAGGGATCTTATGATTCTGTGATGAGATTCTTTAAATAAAAATAACAGCTGATTGCAGTGATGTGCGACACCTTGGTAATTATTAAATATAGAAGGGGATTCTCTGATTCTGTCCTATGATTGTATGAAATGTGAAGTAGGTCAGGTGGCATGTTAAAGAGTAAATTGGTTAATCACTTGGGGCCTTTATCAGTACTGTTGCATCTTCTGAAATTTTCATTGTAAATGTCTGGCATTGCCATTTTCATTTTCCTCTCTTCGACAACTTCAGCCTGGACCAAGGTAAAGTGTTGATCCCTACATGATTTCACAGTACTTGTGAGCAGTTTTGGGCCACGTATCTAAGGAAGGATGTGCTGGCCTTGGAAAAGGTCCAGAGGAGGTTCACAAGAATGATCCCTGGAATGAAGAGCTTGTTGTATGAGGAATGGTTGAGGACTCTGGATCTTTACTCATTGGAGTTTAGAAGGATGAGGGGTGATCTTATTGAAACTTATACTTCCAGGCCTCGATAAATTGAGCGTGAAGAGGATGTTTCCACTAGAATCACAGGACACAACCTCAGGCTAAAGGGACAATCCTTTAAAACAGAGATGAGGGGGAATTTCTTCTGCCAGAGAGTGGTGAATATGTGCACTTCTTTGCCGCAAAATGCTGTGGAGACCAGCTCACTGAGTGTCTTTAAGATAGAGGTAGGTGGGTTCTTGATTAATATAGGGAAAAGGCAGGAGAATGGAGATGAGGAAAATGTCAGCCATGATTGAATGGCGGAGCAGACTCAATCGGCAGAGTGGATAATTCTACTCCTATGCCTTATGGTCTTACTGATTTCAGAATACTAATATGCTGATTAGTTAATGATGAATATATTTCACAAATAGAACAGATGTCTAGAATCATAAAATTCCTACAGTGCAGAAGGAGGTAATTCGGCCCATCGAGTCTGCATTGACCACAATCCCACCCAGGCCTTATCTCTGTAACCCCACATATTTACCCTGTTAGTCCCCCTGACACTGGGGTCAATTTAGTATGACCAATCTGCCTAACCCACATATCTTTGGACTGTGGGAGGAAACTGGAGCGTTCGGAGGAAACCCACGCAGACATGAAGAGAATGTGCAAACTCCACACAAAGAGTGACCCAAGCCAGAATTGAACCCTGGTCCCTAGAGCTCTGAGGCAGCAGTGCTAACATTTTGCCACTAAGCCATACCTGTGCCTTGGGGTCTTTTACATCCACCCAAGCAGACTGGGGTCTGAGTTTAATATTTCAGCTTAAAGACAGCACTGACAAGCTGCCCATCATTTATTTATGAACCCAAACCCTGGCCTGGGACTTGAACCTGAAACCTGGTAGCTCAGAGGCAATAGTGTGACCAACTGAGCCACAGCTGACAATGCAGCCACGCTCTGTGTAAATGTAAGGTTAACCTTTGGAGTTGACAACCTTCCAAAAAAATGTTAACCCTGTTTAATTTTACCAGTGCTGCCAGACCTTTTTTCTATTCTTTCACAAGACAATAACTGCTAGCTAGGCCAGCAGTTATTGTCCAAACCTAATTGCCCTTGGGAAGGTGACAGTGGGCCAACTTGTTGACTTTGTAATGTTTTATTTGATACAAATGAATGGCTTGCTAGGCTGGATCTGGAGCCACACGTACACCACACCAGGTGAGAACAGAAGGTTTCATTATCTAAAGAATATTAGTGAACTGGATGAGTTTTTACGACAAGCAATTCTAGTTGTCATGGTCATCAAATTGCACCCTCTGCCACACTGGGATTTGAACCCGGGTCACCAGACTATTTGCCTTGGGTCTCTTCATTATTAGTCCAGTGAAAATACCACTACCCCCTTATCTCTGCCAAACACTTACCAGGTGTTCCCAGATGTCATAGAGTCATACAGTGCAGAAAAGGGCCTTTGGCCTATAAGTCTGCATTGACGATATCTCCGAGTAAAGGTGCACTATTCCCATTTTCCAGCATTTGTCCCATATTCTTGAATGTTATGATATTTCATAGAACCATAGAATTCTGACTGTGCAGAAGGAGGCCATTCAGCCCATCAAATCTACACTGACAACAATCCCATACAGATCCTAGCCTGGTGACCCCACATATTTATCCTGCAAATCCCACTGACACTAGGGTTAATTTAGCATGGCCAATCCGCCTAACCTGCACATCTTTGGCCTGTGACAGGAAACCCACATCGACACGGAGAATGTGCAAACTCCACACAGACAGTGATCCGAGACCAGAATTGAACCGGTTCCCTAGCGCTGTGCGGCAACTGTGCTAAGCATTGTGTCACCATGCCGCTTGATTCAGGTCTTCATCCAAATATTCTTTGAAGCTTTCCAGCCTCCACTATCTTCTCAAGTAGTGCGTTCCAAATTCCCACCACCCTCTGGGTGAAAAGGTTTTTTTCTCAAATCTCCTGCCACTCTCCCTAAAACAAGAGGAGGTGTGATTGACTCCTCAACCCAAGGGGAAAAGCTGCTCCCTACTCACCCCTTCCACATTCCTCAATCTTATACATCATGTCTCTCCAGGAGCCTTTTCTGCTCTAAAGGAAACATGACGTGAGGATGCCGACGTTGGATTGGGTGGGCACTGTAAGGAGTCTCATAACGCCAGGTTAAAGTTTATTTGGTATTACAAGCTTTCGGAGCGTCATTCCTTCATCAGGTGAGTCACCTGATAAAGGGGCAGCGCTCGTGATACTAAATAAATCTATTGGACTTTAACCTGGTGTTGTGAGACTTCTTACTAAAGAAAACAATCCAAACTTATCCAGTCTCTTCTTAGACCTGAAAGATCTAGTCTGAGGGAGGATAGCTTGCAGCTTGCTTGCTCTCACAGAGCTAGCATTTCCTGGCTGAATGAATGATGTTTTGAAATTTCGGGCAGTGATAAAGTAAATAACTCTTATATGAACTACAGTGCATTGCAGATTAAAATCCAGATGCTATCTAAGATGCCGGGGAGGAAACAGAAAAGCAGCAAAAAAAAAAATGATATGGTCCTGGAATAGCCCAGGCTTCATATAAACCCAGGGCTCTTTTTGAAGTTTGGAGCTGATAAGAGTCACAAGTCGCACAAACAATTAAAATTAGGATTGTTTATTTCTGTTTCTTACCCGATATCCAACCAACTTAGCCCAAGTCTGCATGTACAAAACTGTATCCCTGAGAATCATATACTAGCAATGATAGTTTGAAGACTGCCAGTTTATTGATACTACAATAAGACACTATCATTTAAAAAAAAATCATAAATAAGATCATGATATTGGAGGAGAATCAGTCCATTTGGCCCATCAAGTCTGTTCAACATTCAATCTTGGCTGATAAATTACCTAACCTCATTCTCGTGCTTTTCCCCATGATTTTTGATCCTCTTACCAATCAAGAATCTATCTCTGTCTTAAATACACTCAATGACCTGCCCTTCACAGCCTTCTGTGGCAATGAATTCCTCAGATTCATCATCCTCTGGCGGAAGAAATTCCTCCTCATCTTGGTTCTAAACGGTCATCCCTTTACTCTGAGGCTGTGCCCTCAGACCCTAGTCTCTCCGACTAATGGAAACACCCTCTCCGTGTCCACTCTATCCAGGCCTTACAGTATTCTGTAAGTTTCAATAAGATCCCTTTCATCCTTCTGAACTCTATTGAGTACCGACCCCGGGTTCCTCAAACACCGAGCTCTTCAATTCTGGGATCATTCTCATGAAACGCCTCTGGACTCCAGGGCCATCCTCTCTTTAATATGGGGCCTAAAATTGCTCACAATATTCAAAATGGGGTCTGACCAGAGCCATATAAAATCTCAGCAATTCACCCTTACTTTAGTATCCAGGTCTGATCAAAATAAAGGGAAATGTGTAGTGGCACAGTGGTTAGCAGTGCTGCTTCATAGCATCAGGGACTTGGGTTCAATTCTGGACTCGGGTGACTATCTGTGTGGAGTTTGCACGTTCTCCCCGTGTCTGTGGGGGTTTCCTCCAGGTGCTCCAGTTTTCTCCCACACTCCAAAGATGTGCAGGTCAGGTTGATTGGCCATGCTAAATTGATCCTAGCGTCAGGGGAATTAGCAGGGTAAAAGTGTGGGGTTATGGGAATAGGATCTGGTGGGATCTGGTTGATACAAACTCGATGGGCTGAAGGGTCTCCTTCTGCACTGTAGGTATTCTATTTTATTGAATTCTGTATTCACCAAATTGTCACAGTTGGGACTCTGCAGCATCATTGAATTCTACAGTGCTGAAGGAGGCCATTTGGTCCATCGAGTCTACACTGACCACAACCCCACCTAGGCCCTATCTTCAAAATCTCTGTATTTACCCTAGCTAGTCCCCTTGACACTAAGGGGCAATTTAAGAATGGCTAATTCATTGAATCCGCATATCTTTGGACTATGAAAAGAAACGGGAGCATCCAGAGGAAACCTACATAAACAACCCAAAACATTTGCGTTAGTGTATGAGAGATGTCATAAGCTGTACTAAATTTATAGTGTTGTGGAACAGTTGTGATGTATCAGATGGTTAATGTTAAGATTAAGCTCGTTTTTCTCCAGTGACAGAATTCATTGCAAGTTCTGAACTTTATCTTGGTCACTATTCTGGTCATCAATATGCGAATGTTCTGACTTGTTGCCTGATTATTCCGAAGCAAAGATGGTTGGTTTCCAGGACTCACAATCACCTGCAATATTCCAGCTTTTATTTCGCACCAACAGTGTGTTAACTTGGCTCCTAAAACATTCTGTATTTGTGTCAAGTGCTCTCAAGGAAATATTGTTAACCTTTACGGGCAGTTCACTATTCCGAGCCTCAAAATATTGAAGATGTACATCTCAACTGAAGTATTAATATCTGAGAAATAACGATCACAAAATCAAAAATAAATTAGGAAGATGAGCTAAACATGAAGGGGTTGTCTTAAGATGAAAGGTCAAACAGGTATGGGCAGACAGTGACATAGTACCAGACACCTGGGTTCAATTCCCAGCTTGGGTGACTGTCTGTGTGGAATTTGCACATTATCCTTATATCTGTGTGGGTTTCCTTCAGGTACTCCACTTTCCTTCTGAAAGACATACCGGTTAGGTGCATTGACCCAAACAGGCCCCAAATTGTGGCGACTCGGGGAATTTCACAGTAACTTCATTACAGTATTAATGTAAGCCTTACTTGTGACTAATAAATTAACTTTAAAAAAAAAGTTTACATTAGGTGGAGCCTGTACTCATTGGAGTTTAGAAGAATGACATGTGATCTTATGGAAATATTTAACAATCTTAAGGAACTAGATAGGATGGATGATGCTTCCTGTTGTGGGATACACTAAAACAAGGGAACATATTGTGATGATACTGTGCCTTTAAGTGCATTTATAGCATTGTTCTTGTGAAGGATATATTAAAATTCAATTCTGTTTAAACAATGCTGCTCTGTCTGGTCCAAGCAGCCCACATGTTGAGAATGCAAAAGAATAATTGATTCTGGTTATTGAGGTGTTTGTTTTAATCTGAGTTAATGCAGTTTTGTTTAATGTTAGATTATCCCCTGGGGTTTCAGAGTAGGGTTTAATTAGGTTGATTGACAGCAGAAGTCGTATACTTGAGTGAGGGAGCTAGACTTACAGAGAAAAGCAATACTTTTCACTGTATACTAATACATGTGACAATAAATCAAATCAAAGAAGCAGACAATTTCTACTTGTGTTTGTAAGAGTAGGAGGTCTTTTCTCTTGCTCTTTCTCTCTCTCAAGTCTGCAATTTCAGACCAATTGAAAAATATGTCTTTCCATCCAGAGGTGTTCAAGAGGCCAGAGGCCCAGCAGCTCATGTTCCAGCATGTAAGATTGCTATTTGCCAACTGATTTTGAAGAGGAGTTTATGTCTATGAGGGATATTGCTTAAATTGGAATGAACAGAAATAGGTTAGCAGTTAAGAAGTGTACCTTGTTATGTTTAAGTATCTCAATCGTAAAGGTAGTGTTAATTCTTTTTGTTATGGTTAAACAATACCATAGAATCCCTACAATGTAGGAGAGGCCATTTGGCCCATTGGGTCTGCACCAGTCTCCAACAGTGCATTTTATTTAGGCCCTCTCTCCATAACCCCACACATCTACCATATGCAATCTCTCTAATATGTACATTTTTGGACATTAAGGAGCAATTTAGCATGGACAATCTCCCTAACCTTTACATCTTTGGACACTAAAGATCAATTTAGCACAGCCAATCAACCTAACCTACACATCTTTGGATTTTGGGAGGAAACTGGAGCACCTGGAGGAAACCCATGGAGACACAAGGAGAACATGCAAACTCTCCATACAGTCACCCAAGGCTAAAGTCCCTGGCGCTGTAAGGTAACAGTGCTTACCACTAGAATGGGCCAATATGATTTTTATTGTTGTAGATTCTAATTTATTGAATCTGTAACTGGAGACTGATCTGAAATGCTGTTTCTCCATCACTCCAAAAGTTTACTAACAAAGTGCTCCACATTCTGAATGGCACATTGGTGTATTCATTCTTGACAAGTTATATTTCACAGATAGTATTTCTATGGAATTGCAACATTGTGTTGAGTATTTCATTATTTAGCTCACTTTTTATCCCTCTCATGTCCAATATCTTTCATAAACAGATATGCATTTAATTCCCAACTGGTGCATATGAATTACATATTGGTCAAACTCCTGTTTCTGTGACACAGTGGTTAGCACTGCTGCCTCACAGTCATGACTTGAGTTTGACTCCCAGTTCAGGTCACTGTCTGTGGGGAATCTGCACATTCTCCCTGTATCTATATGGGTTTACTCCGGGTGCTCTGATTTCCTCCCATAGCCTGAAAGATGGCAGGTTAAGTGCACTGGCTATGCTAAATTCTCCCTCAGTGTACCCGAACAGGCACCAGAGTGTGGAGATTTTTACAGTAGCTTCATTGCAGTGTTAATGTAAGCCCTATTTATGAAGCTAATACATAAATACATAAATAAATAAATAATATCCCGTAGCCCCCCCCCATACAAGTTCCATGTCCTAAGAGGGGTTGGCAACGATGTATTCCCATTGCATTGGTCCATGATTATAGTTGGCAAAGTACTGCAGTGGTTTACCATTGCCTTCTGCGGTGTGATAAACTAGAAAACTCTTGCACTTTGCTGACCTGCCACCAGGCATATTGGAAGGAATGATAGGCTGACAGTCAGTCTTTTTGGTCGTATTATGAAAGCACCTTCCAAAGCTATTAAGCCCCAAAGTGAGATTCAAACTCAGAGCTTCTGAACTCGAGGTAGGGACACTACCCACTACATCACAAGACCATCACTGATTAATATCTATCATGCTTTTTTGCACATCTCAGGAAATCAGGATTTAGTTCAGAGTCTTAACGAATGGTCACTTGAGCCTGGAACTGTAAAATACCTTTTCAATTTGAAACTGATGCCCTAATCAGAGATGGTGCCCTCAGGATTGGAGAAGGAACAAGGGGAGAAAATTACTAATAGAAGTTTCTTAAAAAAAACGCCTACAGCCTCGTCCTCAGCCTGAAGACTATGTGACGTGCTAAACTCGAAAGAAGCTCAAAGTGAGCAATTTAAACGCTGAATGATACATCTTTACTCAAATTTGAATTGCCTCAAGTTCACATTTACTGTTGTGCTGTGAGTCGATGCCTTATCAAGATGCATTTCAGCATTATCATTTTCTACAATCTCTCCTGATGCTCTTGTTCATTATATTTTCTGAGGTGACCCCTCCTGTTACAGGTGGGAAGTGCTGCCTTTAAATTAGCAGCTGTCATACAATTATATTAGAGTTCAACACACTGACATCCCATTTTCAAAATGTTACACAGAGAATTCAAATATAAAGAAAAAGCTGCATTATGTATGTGCACGAACATCTGGGTGGAGTGGATGGAAAATTATTGCAGGCGAAAATGATTTAAATCTCTGAACAGATTCCGCTCCTCTGTTGTTTATTGTCAATGTGTGCATCCGTGTAATGTATTTGTTAAATAATTCTGGGGTTTTATTTTGCCCTCCTTTTACTCTGGAATGGTAGCAATGGAGAGTACTGGGCTACCTCCCATATTTTGAGATGAAGACTCCCAATTTATGTTTGCTGTGTCAATCTGTCGAGGAGTGATGATGGCATTTGAGTACAAAATGAATAAATCATTTCGAGTTTGAAATTATCTATGAATTATTTATGCCAGATTACCAACCATTTTACTCTGCTTCCTAAAATAGAAAGGAATCCTACATGCTTCTGTTGCTCTAAAAACATTTGCTTTTGTGGATTTTCCCAGTCCCATACCCTTACAGTGGCAGGGTAATGCCCGCAAGCTGAGTATCCATCATGGAGTAAAAGGATGCCAGTGTCCACCTCTTTGGCAATTGGTATTTACTCTTCTCAGTATCTTCCCTTCATCTTTGCAACAATTCCACATTCCTGATGACTTCAAGTGACATCTTAGCTCCCCCAAACTCTCTTTAAACTGTCGCCCCCTTTCTGCTTTTTCTCAATCTCATCACCCCTCCCAGGTCTATCCTTTTTCCAGTGTAAGTCTTTGTTAGCTTAAGTTAGAGGGATACAAATTCTAATGTGCCTGCCACACAACTGGCTGTGCCAATTGTCAGGGCTGGCATGATGTCAAGCATTTCTATCCTTTGTTCTCTTCAATTAAGATTTCTCACTAGCTCATGATGATCCACAAAGGTAGGGACAGCACAGGTTTCCCCTCTTCCATGACGTAGAAACACATAGAAACTAGAAGCAGGAATGGACTATTCAGCCCTTTGAATCTATGCTGCCATTCATTATGATCATGGCTGATCATGAAATTCAATAACCTGATCCCATCTTTATGCCCCTTTCCCTCAATCCCTTTAGCCCCAAGAGTTATATCTAATTTCTTCTTGAAATCAGACAATTTTGTTTTGATCTTCACTACTTTCTGTGGTCAAAGTAAGAATTCTCACAACACCAGATTAAAGTCCCACAGGTTAATTTTGGAATCATGAGCTTTCGGAGCATTGCTCCTTCATTAAGTGATTGATGAAGGAACACCTCCTGATGAAGGAACAGCACTCTGAAAGCTCATGAATCCAAATAAACCTGTTGGCTTTAAACTGGCATTGAGACTTCTTACTGTGCCCACCTCATTCCATCGCTGACATCTCCACATCATGGCTACTTTCTGTGGTAGTGAATTCCACGCATTCACCACTCTCTGGGTAAAGAAATTTCTCCTCACTTCAGTCCTAAAATGTTTACCTCTTGTCCTCAGACAAAGACCCCCAGTTTTGGACTGCCCCACCATAGGGAGGATTCAAAATGAATGTTCCCAATCTAATCCTGTTAGAATTTTATAAGTTTCTGTGAGTTTCCCTCTCACTCTTCTGAACTCCAATTAGTACAATCCTAGCCAACTTAGTCTCTCCTCATATGATGGACCTGCCATCCTAGGAATCAGCCTAGTAAACCTTAGCTGTACTCCCACTATAGCAAGGTCACCCTTCTTCAGATAAGGACAACAAAACTGCATACACTGCTCCAGATGTGGCCTTCCAATGCCTAATACAACTGCAGTCAAACATCACAATGCCTATACTCAAATCCTCTCGCTGTGAAAGCCAATGTACCATTTGCCTTCTTTACTGTCTGCTGTACCTGTGTCTTACTTTCAGTGACTGATGCACAAGGACATCAAGGTCTTGCTCTGTATTCACTTTTCTCAATTTACAATCCATTCAAATAATAATCTACCTTCCTATTTATGAACGTCTTCAGTTTGAAGATTTATGCCATCTTTGTGGCTGCCTTCACTGCCTCCTCTCTTCGTTCCTACCATCAAGTCCTCAACCATCACCTGTTTTAGTCCTGATCTGCTGTATTTCTGCAGTTCCTCCCATTTCTCATCCCAACTTTCACATGCTCATCTTGTCCCTGAGACCTGTCTTGTGCTCCCTCATTTCCCAGTCAACCCCTGACCACTGTCTCCCCTAGCTGGCGTAGTCAATGGCATGCTTACTCATGCACTAATACTCTCTCTCCTCCCCATTTCAAATAATCACCATTAATGCAATCATCCTCTCTGATGGTCATCCGATCTCTAACCTCCCCTCTTCTGTTTTAAGGCTGTCAAAAGATAACATCATCTCCCAGCTCTGGATTCCATCACGTGCTAAATTTCCTGATCAAACTGTCCAGTTCAGCTTCTGTTCTTCTCACATTAACAAATCCACCCTCGACAAAGCCATAAATGAAACACTCCAGCAGCACTGGTGTGGTAGCTCTTTAAGGGACGATTCCCTGAAAGGGTCATGTGTTCTGTTGGTCTAATCGGGAACTGAATTGAGGATTGACTCAGACTTGCCCGGGCTTGTTCCAGTACTTCTGGGCCTGTGGATGAAGACCTTTATCACTATCCTGAAATGTGTGTAATTATTCTGTTAATGAGCCTTTGTTTGAGTCTGTCCTCGCTGTACTATATGCATCTTACTTCTGACATCTGGCTTCATATTTATGTAATACATATAACCTAAGCCATTGACCCTTTAGTCCTGCTGTCTGAACATCCCCCTCTAAACCTGTCTAGCTCTCCACTTCTCTCTCTTTCATAGAATCATCAAACACCCATGGTGCAGAAGGAGGCCATTCAGTCCATCGAGCCTGTGTCAACAACAATCCCACCCAGGCCCTAAACCTGTAACCCTATGTGTTGACCCTGCTAGTCCTCATGATATTAAGGGGCAATTTGACAAGGCCAATCAACCTAAATTGCATATCACAATTTAGTATGGCTAATCCACCTAACTTACATATTTTGGCACACTAAGGGTCAATTTAGCATGGCCAATCTACCTAACCTGTACCTCTTTGGACTGTGAAAGGAAATCGAAGCACCCAGAGGAAACCCATACAGACATGGGGAGGACATGCAAACACCACACACCAGTGACCCGAGGCTAGAATTAAACCTGGGTCCCTGGTGCTGTGAGGCAGCAGTGCTAACCACTGTGCCACCGTGTCGCCCAGTGTACTTCCTCACAACCCATCTTTTCAGTCAAGTTGTTGACATCCTCTCAAATATTTCCTTTCCAAGAATGGCATCCGTTTTGTTCCATCTTTCTGGGAACAGCCTGGGGTCATCTCTTTATGTTCCAGTTGCTACATAAATGCATGTTGTTGTTGAGCAATAAAGAAATGAACTTAAGTCTACATTAAAATTGCAGATTTTGTTTGTGACAAGAAGTATAAACACATGGGCTTTTGGCCTAATGTGAGGAGGGATGGGAGAATGAAATGGGGTGGAGAGAACACAGAAGAAATACAAACAGGATGTAATAAATAGCAATAGAGACTAGAGGGAGCACAGAGAAGATTCACCAGAATGTTGCTTAGATGAAGCATTTGAGCTATAAGGACAGACTGGACAGGCTTGGATTGCTTTCTTTAGAGCAGAGAAGGCTGAGGAAGGACATGATTAAGATGCCTCAGATTATGAGGGGTATGGACAGAGCGAGTAGGGAGCAGCTGTTTCCACTGGTTCCGGGGTCGATAATGTCTCCTCACGTTTTAGGGAGAGGGGCAGGAGATTCAGAGGGGAATTGAGAAAAACTCTTTCACCCAGAAGGTGATGGGAATCTGGAATGCACTGCCTAGGAAGGTGATGGAGACCGGAAACCTTATAACTTTCAAACAATATTTGGATAGCACTTGAAATATCGTAACATTTTAGGATATGGGAAAAGTGCAGGAAAATGGGATTTGCCTGCCTTTAGTTATAATTATTGTCGATTGAGACTTGATGCGCCAAAGGACTTTTTCTACGTTATAATGACTCTAGGTGGGAAAAGCCATGGGACAAAAAAAGTGCAGAAGAGTTGTAATTATATAGTATTTGTTCTGATCAATGATTTACATCCTGTAAAGTAGTTTTGAAGCACAGTCACCATGGTAATGTAGGAAACTTCAAAGTATGGGCAGCACATTGGAACAGTGGTTAGCACAGCTGCCTCAGGACAAATACAAGAATATGGGCAGTACAGTGGCACAGTGGTTAGAACTGTTGCCTCACAGCACCAAGGGATCCAGGTTTAATTCCAGCCTCGGTCACTTGTGTTTTTGGAGTTTGCACATTCTCCCCGTGTCTGCGTGAGTTTCCTGCGAGTGCTCCAGTTTCCTTCCACACTCTAAAGATGTGTGGGTTAGGTTGTTGGCTATGCTCAATTGCATCAGGGGGATTAGCATGGTAAATATATGGGGTCACGGGGGGGTTAGGGCCTGGGTGGGATTGTTATCGATGATGGATCGACGGGCTAAATGGTCTTCTTTTGCACTGCAGAGATTCTGTGAAGTGTGCCCATCAAGCTCCCACAAACATTAATGTGACGATCACCAGCCAGTAGGTGATGTTTATGGAGAGATAAATGCGGGTGAGGTCACCAGGGGGTCTTTGGGTTGTCAAGTGCCTTATAATCTTTTACGTTGCCCTGAGAAGGAAGGCAGGGCTTCAGTTTAATGTCTCATCTGAAAGGCTGCACCAACAACAGAGGAGCACTCCCTCAGCACTGCGCTAGGAGTGTCAGCCTGGATGTTACATTTAAGTTGATCGATCACAATTCAAGTGATGCTTTTTATACTTGCTGCTGATAGAATCATAGAAACCTCTGCAATGGGGAAAGAGGCCATTTTGTCCATTGAATCTCCATCAATTCTCCGACAGAGTGTCTTACCCAGGCCCTCGCTGGCTAGATGCATTGGTCGTGCCAAATTCTCCCTCACTGTACCCGAACAGGCGCCGGAGTGTGGCAACTAAGGGATTTTCACAGTTACTTCACTGCAGTGTTCATGTAAGCCTAGTGGTGACACTAAGAAATAAACTTAAACTCCTCTAAGGCCCTATTCCCACCAACCCTGACATTTACCATAGCAAATCCTTCTAACCTACACATCTTGGGACACTAAGGGACAATTTAGCATGATCAATCCACCTAACTTGCATATCTTTAGACTGCGGGAGGAAACCGGGATATCTGCAGGAAATCTACACAGACACGGGGAGAACAATGGGAACTCCACACAGTGACTTAAGGCCAGAATTGAATCTGGGTATGTGGCGCTGTGAGGCAGCAGTGCTAACTACTGTGCCACCACTGCTGAACCAAGTCTGTTCCTCCTCAGATAGTGAGACTCATTCTTCCAGCATAGGTATCACTGATTGCTCATTAATGAATAGAGATAGCATATAAACCCCTCGGCTGCAGCATTGTCAATCACAGTAACAGCTTCTTACCTGCCAAGAATATATTAATAACAACTCTTTAATTAATAGTGAAGTGAGTAAAACCTATTTGCTACGACCCCTCCTTCCACCCCCTTCTCCCCACTGCAGCAGTTTCTGATACACTCAGGCTCATAAATAAATAATTTATTGCTTTTTAATTAATAGAGAAACCACCTAAAGCTCCTTCTGCATGGCAATCTCCTCACAATAGCAATTTCATATGGACCAACGAAGCAAGACAAGCCACTGTTAATGACTCCTTTCTTAATGGAAACATACCTCTCTGTGGTGTATACCTCACTAACTGCCTCTGATGTACCAAGGATAAATCACCAGTCATTACCTGCAAGAAGTAAGTGTTTCCCAATGGCTCATCCTTCATTGATGAAGTTCTTCTAATGACTCTCATGGATGGTGCTACAGAGAAGGCTTCTTGAATTAAATTTACCTGTGCTGCTTTGACATGGGGTTTTCAATGTTCTCTTATGACCTCAATGGACTACAGCACAATGAGCTAATAGCTACCGGGGACAGGGTTTGCACGGTGGTACAGTGGTTAATGCTGCAGCCTCATGGCACCAGAGACCTGGATTCCGTTCCAGCTTGGGTCACTGTCTGTGCGGAGTCTGCACATTCTCCCCATGCCTGCCTGGGTTTTCTCTGGGTGCTCCGGTTTCCTCCCACAGCTGGTTAAGTGCTAAATTCTCCGTCAGTGTGTACCCAAACAGGCTCCAGAATGTGGCAACAAAGGGGTTTTCACAATAATTTCGTTGCAGTGTTAATGTAAGCCTACTTGTGACACTAATAAATGAACTTAAAAAGAAAGGGTTGGCATTGGTGAGGGTGTGTGTGTGATAAATGGATCGATAAAATACGTGGTTAATCAACCACCATTCTGGAAATTAATTGATTTTGCACGGGTAAAGAAATCTCATCTGTATATTTTTTGAGTTCAAACATTGCCAGGGCAGTACAGTGGCACAGTGGTTTGCACTGCTGTCTCGCAGCACCAGGGATGCAGGTTCAAATCTGGCCTCAAATCACTGACTGTGTGGAGTTTGCACGTTCTCCCAGTGTGTACGTGGGTTTTCTCCGGGTGCTCCAGTTTCCTCCCACAGTCCAACGGTGTGCAGGTTTGGTTGACTGGCCATGCTAAATTAACCTAATGTCAGGGGAACTAGGGTAAATATTTGGAGTTATGGGAATATGGACTGGGTGGGAATGTTGTCAGTGCAGGCTCAATGGGCCAAATGTGCTGCTTCTGAAGGGATTCTATGATATTAAGAAAGGAGTTACAAGTGGCACATAGCTCAAGCAACACTTAGGGGCAAATTTTCCCATTCCATCCACCACGAAAATCGTAGCAGGTGAGGGACAGACCATGGACAGGTCCGTTGACTTTGGGGGGGATTTTCCAGGGTGAGTGTGGCTGGAAAATCCCGCCCTTAATGTCCTCCCTTGCTGAGTCTTCCAGGACCCCAGCAAATTGTGTTTAGCCACTGGGAGCCAGTATCCTGAGGATTTTAATATCAAAGCAACTTGACACAGTATTCCAATGAATAGGAACATATTCCATTTTCCAGCACTGGCATCAGCACACTTAACACTGGATTCAATAATTATTTCCCACAGGTAATCACATAATCATTTGAAACGGAAAAATCTGCAGGGCCATGGGGGAGGGGAGGGGGGGGAAGAGAGAGAGAGAGAGAGAGTTGATAGGATGAAATGGAAAGCCCGTTCAAAAAGATAGCGTAGACACAATGAACCACATGCCCCCCCCCCACCCCATTTGATGCCGTATAATTCTATGGACACAGTTGAAATTTCTGGCATTCCCCAGAAGGATCAGCTACTGTGTGAAAAGCGGGCGGGCGGATTGCTGGAAGCCAGCGCGTTTGTAAATAATGGAATGGAACATTAAAGTTATTCCCAAATGTTCCCAATACAGTGGGTGTAGGTGCAGTCATTTCCGACTTTCAGATTATGTGAATTGCTGCGATCAAACTGCGTGGAATCCTGTGGGAGAATCCGAGACCATCAAAGTCAACACTTGCACGGAAATAAGGTTTTATTTTTAAAAGGAGGAGGGCGGAGCTTTGGCAATTGTCAACAGATGGGATTTGTTTTACAAAATGCACAATCAGAATTTGAAATAATGTGACAGATGGAGGAGGGTTGAACAGCATAACAGGTTGGAGTTCATCATCAAATATTGCATTTTCATTGAAGGATGGCATGCTGAAGGGGGACTGGAGAAGCCAGGCTGTTCTCCTTGGAATACATTGGCGACGATAGGAATGAGAAATGGAAGACAAAAGTGAAAAGCAGAAGGGCTGGCAACAGGCAGGGCTTTGCAGAGGAGAAAGCAGAGGGGAGATTTGATAGCAGTGTCCAAATTCATGAGGGAGCTGGACAGAGTAGAAAGGGAGAAACTGTTCCAGCTCATAAAAGGATCAAGAACGAGAGGGCACAAATCCAAAATGATTTGCCAGAGAAGCAAATGTGACGTGAGGAGAAAGCGTTTTTACACATCGACTGAATTAGGGCCTGTTCCTGTGCTGTAATTTTCTTTGTTCATTGGGGTTTTAGTTCATACAATCAGCACGGTTGGTGCAGGCATGGAGGGCTGAAGGGCCTGTTCCTGTACATGATTTTATTTGTTCTTTGTCCTTTGGTTGAGGTCAGGAATGCACTGTCTGGAAGTGGGATGGGTGCAAGTTCCATCTAGGTGTTCAGAAGGCTATTTAATGATTACTTGAATAGTAACAATGGGTGGAATTTTCTCAGCCCGCCCACCATGGGAATTGTAGTAGACAGGACAGGATCATGCAAAGATCTGTTGACCTCAAGTGGGATTTTCCCATCTTGTCCAGCCAGAAAATGCCACCTAATGTGTACAGGGAAAATGTAGGAGAATGGCATCAAATCATAGCGCTCGTTATAAAGCTGGACATGATGGGCTGAATGGCCTCCTGCTATACTGCAACAATCCTGTGATTCTGTGCAGTTAACACTGAAGAGAATAGCCATACACTGTCAGAAACTCTCTCCTTGGCTGCCATCCGGGAAAACCCCTACAGTCTGAAAGACATGCTGGCTAGGTACATTGGCCCGAAAAGGCGCCAGAGTGTGGCGACTAGGGGAATCTCACAGTAACTTCCCTGCAGTGTTAACGTAAGCCTACTTGTGACTAATAATAAATAAACTTTAGGACTGGACAGATTGGCTGCAGGGGTGTTGTTTCCTCTGTTTGGGGGATCTAGAAAAAGCAGTCGCAGTTTCAGGATGAAGTTAGGACTGAGATGAGGAGAAACCCCTTCACTCAGAGGGCGGTGAACCTGTGGAATTCTCTACCACTGAAGGCTGCAGGGGCCAAATCATTCTATGTACTTAAAAAGAACATTCTTGGCTCTCTAGACTCTAAAGACATCAAGAGGTATGGGGAGAAAACCAGGGTGTGTTAACTTAAACATTAACTTAGAGGAGTAGCCAAGATCATACTAAATGGCTGAGCAAGTTCCAAGGGCCAAATATCCTTCTCCTGTTCCTATTTTCTATGTTTCTATGAACTGATACTACCAAGACTTATTTTTAAATTTATTTTTAAATTATCTTAGTGTTCAGGCTCTGAGTTGCTTCCTTCACCTGGACTGATATATATTCACAATCATGGAATCATTACAACACAGATGGCCATTCATCCCATTGTGTCCATGCTAGCTCTCCCAAGGGGTATTTCATGCACTGTCTCTCCCCCTATCTCTCCCAAAGTTGCTGCACATTCCTCCTTTTCGGACATTTAGAAAATTTAGAAAAAGAGGCCATTCTGCCTATTGGCTGAAAAACTAACGACTTAGATCTATAAACATAGACAGGGATCACAGGTAGAGGTGGGAGCATCGAGGTGGCAGCGTGAGCTCGTTGGGCCAAAGGGCCCGTTTCCCATTCTGTTTTGTTCTTTGTTCTTTGACTTAACCTAATGCTATTTTCCAGTGTTCAGACCATAGCTGTTCACAGCATTTCAGGTGCTTTTCCACACACGTTTTAATTGAGCTGAGGGTTTTTGTCTTTACCGCCTCTTCAGGCAAGGATTCCAGACCCCAACAATTCTCTCTGTTTGAAAATAACCTTTCCTCATCTGTTCCATACTTCTTCAAAATCACTTTAAAACTATGCTTCCGAGTCACTGAGCTCTCTGCTAAGGGAAATCAGTCCTTCCCATTCAGTCTCTCCCAGCCCCTTGTACATCTCTATCAAATCTCCCCCCAGTTCCCTCTTTTCATAGGATCATAAAATTTCTACAGTGCATTCGGCCCATCAAGTCTTCGCTGATCCTCCGACAGAGCATCTCATCCAGGCCCTCTTCCCCCACCCTATCCTCACACATTTACCATAGTAATCCATCCAACTACACATCTTGGACACTAAGGAGCAATTTAGCATGGCTATACGACCTAACTTGCACATCTTTGGAATGTGGGAGGAAACCAGAGCACCCGGAGGAAATCCATACAGACACGGGGAAAATGTGCAAACTCCACACAGACAGACAGTCACTCGAGGCCATAGTTGAACCCGGGTCCCTGGCGCTGTGATACCAGTGCTAACACTGGTAGCAGTGCTAACCACTGTGCCACCGTACTGCCCAAGGAAAACAGTTACAATCTTTTCAATCATCCTCGTAAAACGCCTCTACATTCTTTCGAGCATACTGACATCCTTTCTGTAATTTTGGTGACCAGAATTACACTCAGTACTCAAGATGTGGCCTAACAAGTGTATTAAATAGTTCCAGCATAACCTCGCTGCTCGTGTGTGCTCCCTCACTATCATCTCACTACCTTTGCAATGACCCTGTCCCACCATGGCTTTTTTAAGCATCGTATTCCTAGCAAAATCAGAAATGAGTGCATTTTGCTTATTTATTTTTTTCCAAACCACGAACAACACGACAAAGTGAGCAATCCCCTGGCAGCACGTGGGAAGGCTGCTTTCCAACCACACACTCCTGTTTCAGTTAAATATTACCCCATAACTCAATCCCAGCCATCAGGCTGCAGGGGTTAGCAATATTAGCAATGGGGAAGAGAGGGCATGAAACCGGTCTTGAACAAGTATTTACGATTGTGCAGGGTATTGGTGAGATAAATTTCAACCGGGGCAATTTAAACACTCAATGCTGGGGGTGGTAGAAATATGACAATGGATAAAACTACCCATTATTACATGGCTGAGTGGGTGGGCCTATAACAGGCAGCTGATCTGATATCGAAAGAGAAAATGCTGGAAAACCTTGACAGGTCTGGCAGCATCTGGCTTCAGAGACTGCCAGAGCTGCTGTGATTTTCCAGCATTTTCACTTTTAATTTTAGATTCCATTAGCTGATCTGATATCATTGGCAAATGTTAAAATTGCTCCCAATACGTCCAACATACGCACAATTTCAACAACAACAGAATATTAATGAGACCAGAATTGTAGTATTGTGTGCAGTTTTGGTCTTCCTATCTGAGGAAAGATGTTCTTGCTCTAGAGGGAGGGTAGGGAAGGTTTACCCTGCCGATTCCTGGGATGGCTGGACTTACGGTTGAGGCGAGATTGAATCGGTTAGGATTGTATTCACTGGAGTTCAGAAGAATGAGAAAGGAGAATCTCATAGAAGCCTATAAAATTCTAACAGGATTAATCAGGGTAGATGCAAAAAGGATGTTCCCTATGGTTGGGGATGTTCAGAACCAGGGGACACAGTTTGAGGAGACAGGATAGGTGGTTTGGGAGAGAGATGAGGGGAAATTTCTTCACCCAGAGAGTGGTCAGCCCGTAGAATTCACTGGCACAGGAAATTGGAGAGGCCAAAACATTGAACATTTCTAAGCAAGAGTTCGATACAGCACTTGAGACCAAGGGTATTAAAGGATATGGGGCGGTACGGTGGTTGGCACTGGTGCCTCCCAGCCCCAGGGTCTCATGTTCAATTGGGGTCACTGTTTGTGTGGAGTTTGCACATTCTCCCTGTGTCTGTGTGGGTTTCCTCCCACACTCCAAAGATATGCAGGTTAGGTTAATTGGCCGTGCCAAACTGATCCTCCGTGTTAGGGGGATTTACATGGTAAATATATGGGATTACGGGAGTGGGGCCTGGACAGTATTATGGTCAGTGCAGACTCGTTGGGCTGAATGGCCTCCTTCTGTGCTGCAGGGATTCTACAGGAAGGAGGATTGGGCTTTTGTGATGGATGACCAGCCATAATCATAATGAATAGCGCAGCAGGCTTAAAGGGCCAAGTGGCCTACCCTGGCTCCTATTCACTATGCTTTTAAGACCAACCATCAAATTTAGAAAAAGGAGTTTGGAAAGATGGTTTGGATTTAGTTCCCCCACCCCCACTCCCACCCCAATGCAAAGGGTGTTGAACACGTGGAATGGACCAGCAAAGGATGCAGTGAATGAGGATTGTGTCAACAAATTCAAGAGGCGGGTGGATAAACTCCTGGAAATAAAATGCACAAAGGATGTGATGGGCTGAGATGTTTTGTCCACATTATGCCAGGGATTGATGGTGATTTTTTAGCCCTAGATGTCCCGATGTCATTAACTCACTGTATTTTTATCCTGGAAACCCTTATTGAAGACCATGAACTAATACAGGACACTAATATGCCAAAAAAATAGGAGCGAAGGCAAAGTAAAATGGGAAGTGGCTGCATGATACCGAGTATTAAAAAGCATGGGACTTTGGAAGAAAGAGAGTTAAAATACCCCTGTTTTAAGATTCTGGGAGAAAATAATATAGCCTAAATGATTTCTCTATGTACATATGGTCATTTAATTATTTCACTAACCCTTTCAATATTGGGTTTTCTTTGCAATTTGCCAAATTATTTAAATCTTTAAAATAAAGCTCACAGGGCCACTACACATTTAATACACACTGAATTGACACCCTTTCAACAAAGCACAGCTTCCTAATAGTACACATATTATTATTATTCCACATGTAAAATGCTGTCACAATCCTAGAGGGATTAATAACAGTTTTTGTACAAGCAATTATAGGGCAATGAGATTTTTTTCTGGCAGTCCTTTTACTTTTATTAAACCTTAGGCTGTAATCTTACAAATCAACTTAACACAGAAATAAATCACAACCTTGACCGTATGAACCATTCTTTTATATTTGTTCTTGTTTAAAGGACTCCCCTGACGCTAAATGTAAGCATTTTTCACCTTTCAGTGCGGTAGTACAGTACTTAGTCTGTCCTCTTCCCTTCAGTGCCTGGGTATATGCTTCCCTCAGTATATGAGAGAGAACAATGGCTGTAAAACATGTGCCTGAAATCATTAATAACAACGCACGAAATGGCCCTTCGCTCGACAGTTCCAATCACAGAGCAAATTGAAATTGTAGCTCTGGGGAACGTGTGACCCAATGTGTTGGAACACTGTCCTTTCACCTCTGGCTACTGTGCACGCATCCAGTCCAGAGAGACAAGATAAAGGTCACCTCAAGAGTGTCACAGGCAGAGAATCTCAAGTGAGAAAGGTCCTAGCATCTCTAATCCTGCTCTCAGCAGACAGTAGCCTTCAGCAGGTGTCCTTTGAATTATGTACTAATTGGCATTATATGTGCTCAGAAGGCAAATGAGGAGGATATTAAATATGGAAGAGAGAAGTGTCAGCGGGGATTTTCTTACTGAGGTGTCAGAACAATTTTATAAGGTTATTATAGGGCAGGGTGTCCAAGTTATTTACCCTAGCAAGTTACATTAGTGCCTAGTGCTTCAGGGACTGCAATGCATTAACATACATTTGAATGGCATGGTGGCACAGTGGTTAACACTGCTGCCTCGCAGCACAGTAAGAAGTCCCACGACACCATGTTAAAGTCCAACAGGTTTATTTGGTAACAAGCCATTTCTTACTATGCTTATCCCAGTAATGCCAGCATCTCCACATCATGGCCTCACAGTACCAGGGACCCAGGTTCATTTCCCAACTTGAATCACTGTCTGCACGTTCTCCCCGAGTCTAAGTGGGTTTCCCCTGGGTATTCCAGTTTCCTCCTACATTCCAAACGGCACTCGATTGGCCCTGCTAAATTCTCCCTCACTGTATCTAAACAAGTGCCAAAGTGTGGCCACTAGGGGATTTCACAGTAACTTCACTACAGTGTTAATGCAAGCCAACTTGTTACTCTAATAAATAAACTTTAAAACTTTACACCTCAAGTCACTGGAATTAATAGATTTTGGATATACTAATTTTGGATATATTTCTTGATAAAGTAATAGCTAACATATTTGTTCAAACTAAGGCAAGGTGATGGCCTAGTGGTATTATTGCTAGAGTATTAATCCATAAAATTCAGCTAATATTGTGGGATCTGGGTTCAAACCCCAACATGGCAGACAGTGGAATTTGAATTCTTTAAAAAAAATGTGGAATTAAGAATTTACTGGTGACCATGAAACATTTGATTTATTATTGTCACGTGTATTGGTATATAGTGAAAAATATTGTTTCTTGCATGCTATACACACAAAGCATACCACTCATAGTGAAGGAAAAGAAGAAGTAATGTTACAGTCATAGTTAGGATATAGTGAAAGTTCAACTTAAAGTGAGGCAGGTCCATTCAAAAATCTGATGGCAGCAGGAAAGAAGCTGTTCTTGCGTTGGTTGGTACGTGTCCTCAGACTTTGTATCTTTTTCCCAATGAAAGAAGGTGGAAGAAAGTGTGTCCAGGATGCATGGGGTTCTTAATTATGCTGACTGCTTTGTGGGAGACTGGCTTGCGTGATGGACTGGGCTTCATTCACAATACCTTGTAGTTTCTTGTGGTTTTGGGCAGAGCAGGAGCCACACCAAGCTGTAATACAACCATTGTTGATCGTAGGAAAATCCTATCTGGTTCACTAGTGCCCTTTAGGGAAGGAAATCTGCCATGCTCACCTGGTCTGGCTTATATATGACACATAGCACAGCGTTATGGTTGACTCTCCAAGGGCAACTAGGTATGGGCAATAAATGCTGGCCAGCCAGTGATGCCGAGGCCACACTAATAAATAAAAAAGCAGTGAGCAAGCAGACAGAAATAGGACTGCATTGCCTGAACTTTGCGGGGGGGGGAGGGTCCGGCCCCTTGAACTTCAGTCTGGACACCACTGACTTTAGGGTATGCAGCACTGTAACCGGTTCGTGTTGTAACTAATTCTGAAATGCAATCGCTGCATGCCATGTAAAGTGCTTCTGTTGCAATGATGAGCACACGTTCTCCAGGAAGAATTAACCTTATTCAATTAAGAATGCCAAAAGAGACTCATAAAATAGACTCCACAGTACAACATCTCAGAGATAGATGGGTGATATGAAGATATCACCAGCAGCTAAAGCCTAACAGTGAAGGATGGTGCAGGTTATGTGGATGACAATGATACATCATAGTCAAGAATATAATCTTTAACCTACGGCATGCTATGGAAGAGCTTTCTCCTGACTTGCGGTCACTGCGCAGATGAGATATTTCTGCCTTACAGCAGTACCTGCTTTTCCGTTTCATGCCTTGAAACACATTAAGGATTGACATGATCAGTAATGTGACTAAATCAATCTTTCGAGCCTCACTCAGCTGAAATAATGGCTTCATCCATTGGGCAATTTCCTCAAAGTTCCTCCCATCTTCAAAACGGACAGCAGAATCTGGGATGCACCAAAAATAAGCTAAACAAAAATCTTTTAAAACTGTCATGAAAAGAAAAAAAGACTAGAATAAGACTGGTCTTATGATCTTCATGGGGAATCACTAATTGACCTCCCAGTTGGGCTTGTTGAGTATGAGCTCCTTAGGGATTGGTAATTAGCCAACCGGGTACACCCATATCATGAGCCTTGTATAAAATAAGACCCTGAGTGGGTCCATTACCCTTTTAGTCCCGGTTGGGACTTGTTGTGTTCACCACAGTCTTGTTGTTTATTTTCATTTTGTGCAATAAAATCATGGTTCTTTCATAGCCAACCCCTGGAGTTATTACAGATATATGTTTGTTAGCAGGAGAAGAAATGAAGTTAAAATGATATTAAAAAATAAGGAGGGAAATTTGGAGATGGAAGATGGTAAACAGCCACCATCTTTTCTTTTAAATTAAAACTAGCTGACCTCTGACTTCTAATTTTGTCCAAGATTAGGCTAAGTCTAGAGGTGTCTAGAGTATGGTGATAATCTTTAATTGACAATATACAGTAAGATTAATACCACCTCTCCCTTAAGCCAATGCTTGAGGACTCGCAATGAGGATGGTCAAATTTGGGAGCAACTGAAGTTCAACTAATTATTGAAGGAAGGTTATTTAGATTGGCAGTCATGTGAAAAACCATCATTCCTGGCTAGGTGTGGGGGGGGGGAAATTGGGGGAATTGGGGAGTATTGGAGGTTATCGGGGGGATTAGGGGGAATTGGGGGGAATGGGGGAGGGGCTGTTGATCAGGGAAAAAAGTAGAAATGATCAACAACCTTTGGAGGCAGCTCAGAGAAGGTTCACCAAATTGATTCCGGGGATGAAAGGGTTGATGTAGGAGGAGAGATTAAACAGTTTGGGCTTGTACTTGCTGGAGTTTAGAAGGATGAAAAGGTGATCTAATCATGGTATATAAAATACTGAAAGGGATTGACAAGAGTCAATGTAGTCTAAATGGTTCCTTTTGTGGGGCAATCCAGAACAAAAGGTCACAGACATAGGATGAGAGGAGGTAGATTTAAAACTGAGATGAGGAGGAACTACTTCTCGCAGAGGGTGGTGAATTTGTGGAACTCGGTGTCCCATATCGCAGTAGAGTCTGAATCATAGAATCATAGAATCCTTAGAGTGTAGAAGGAGGCCATTCAGCCCATCGCGTTTGAACCAACAACAATGCCATCCAAGCCCTATCCCTGTAATCCTACATATTTACCCAGCTAATCCCTCTAATTTACGAACCCCAGGACACTAACAGGAAATTTAGTACAGCCAATCAACCTAACCCCCATATCTTTAGAATGGGGGAGGAAACCCATGCAGACACAGAGAGAACATGCAAACTCTATGTGGATAATGACCCAAGCCGGGAATTGAACCCAGGTCCCGGGAGCTGTGAGGCAGCAGTGCTAACCACTGTGCCATCCTCTGTGTAATCCAGAGGTGGGGAAGGGGGTATAGGGGAAGTGGCATTCAGATAGGGTCAACCTGAATGGAGTGGAGGTATAATTAAAGGTACAAATCTCACACTTGGATTGCTGGAGCTGTCAGGCATGGTTTTAAGATGGAGGTAGCTATATCCCCGAAAGGAAAAAAGGCAAAGGGGTTAATGGCATCAGGTAGGAAGGTCAATTTGAGACCAAGGAGAGACCAGCCATGATCTGATCGAATACAGCAGGTTTGAGACTTTCAAGTTTAAAATCTGAAGTCTGACATATGAAATGTGATGGATGCATGCTGAACATTTTCTTCATTCACAGCCCAATCACTTGTGGAATTGTCTAAAGTCAAGACCAAGATCGGGGTTTCCTGACTCCCTCATGGCAAGCCAGACAAATATCCAATGATTTCGGTGGCACAGGCAAATCCCACAGGAAGGCAGGACTGGAAGATTCCACCACAAGTATAATTCTTCGGATGAAATAGGTCTGACGGGTACTGGAACAGGGTGTCCATATGCAATTTGTGACACCATTTCAACAACAACTTTCATTTGTATAGGACCTCTAACATAGTAAAACATCTCAAGGTGCTTCAAGGCCGTGTCATTGAATAAAATTCTGAGGACGGCACGATGGCACAGTGGTTAGCACTGCTGCCTCACAGTGCCAGGGACCCGGGTTTGATTCCCGCCTTGGGTCACTGTCTGTGAAGAGTTTGCATGTTCTTCCCGTGTCTGCGTGTGTTTCTTCTGGGTGCTCTGGTTTCTAACCACAGTCCAAAGATGTGCAGGTTGGGTGGATTGGCCATGCTAAATTGTTTTTTAATGTTCCAAGATGTGTAGGCATAGCGGTTTAATGGGGTAAATACATGGGTTTACTCTCAGTACCATGGTCTGAGTAATGTTTTGAAATGGCCATCTCAAGCTGTCTGGAATTTGCCAGTGCAGATATTAAGCTCAGAGTTACGCAGCAAAGTACACCTTCTCCATCCCTATTTTTAATCTGTTTGCTCAACCGTGAATAATGAGAAGAAGTGGTAAAGTACCCTGTGGCTGCATCGGATCTCAATTGGCCATCTTTTCATTTTGAGACAAATAGGTTCAAAGAAGCCCTGACTGATGGGATAAAGGTCTCCTCTCCCTGCTGGCCGTCACGGTCCCAAGTAAAATTAGTCCAAGCTGACGCAACCCAGCCCAGTGGGGATAACTTCACAGCAGAGGAACTACCCATAATTCAGCACTAAATTGGCAATCTCACTCAAGTTGAGACTAGTCAAGACGGATTGGGAAACGGTGCAATAATGCAGTGACAGCAGATGATGATTTACTGATGATTTATCAGCTCTGAACAACGGTCATCCAGACTCCAAATGCTGGCTCTTGGATGCTCCCTCATGGCAAGCCAGACAAATATCCAATGATTTCGGCGGCACAGGCAAATCCCACAGGAAGGCAGGACTGGAAGATTCCACCACAAGTATAATTCTTCGGATGAAATAGGTCTGACGGGTACTGGAACGGGGTGTCCACAGATGCTGTCAGATCCCAGCATTTTCTATTTCAGATTCCAGCATCTGCAGTATTTTGCTTTTATTATTTACTGGAGTTGAGTTTATGATGCGTGCAAGAGGTAGACGATGGCACAGTAGCATTGCTGCCTCACAGCACCAGGGACCTGGGTTCGATTTCCAGCTTGGGTCGCAGTTGTGTGGAGTTTGCACATTCTCCCCGTGTCTGTGTGGGTTTCCTCTGGGTGCTCCAGTTTCCTCCCACACTGCGAAGATGCGCTGGTTAGGTGAATTGGCCATGCTAAACTCTGTGTTACCTGAACAGACACCGGAGTATAGCAACTAGGGGATTTTCACAGTGACTTCATAGCAGTGTTAATGTCAGCCTATTTGTGACACTAATAAATAAAGAGCAGATTTGAATAATGCTGAAAAGAGGGACGTGTTGCCAAAGTTTTTCATCTTGCACTCATCAGGACAAATACAAGAATACAGCCAGCACTGTGGCAGAGGTTAGCACTGTTGTCTCACAGCGCCAGGAACACATGTTCAATTCCAGTTTCAGATCATGGTCTGTGTGGAGTTTGCTTGTTCACCCTGAGTCAGCGTGGGTTTTCTCCAGGTGCCTTGACTTCCTCCCAAAGATGTGCAGGTTAGGTTGATTGGCCACACTAAATTGCCCCTTTAGTGTCAGGGGGTTAAGCAAGGTAAATATGTGGGGTGATGGGGATTGGGCCCGGATAGGATTGTTGTCAGTGCAAACACGATAGGCCAAATAGCCTCCATCTGCTCTGTAGGGTTCTATGAGTTAAATCTTGAAAGAATTACAACAATTTATATCACAGGAGAATTTACAGCTTCAGGAACATGTCTCTCTTTTCAGCCAAATTCTGTATGATTGAGTTCATTAGTAAACTGCAGTTTTAACCAAGGTGACACAGTGGTCAGCATTATTGCCTCATAGCGCCAGCGACCAGGTTCAATTGCTGGCTTGGGTCACAGTCTGCGTGGAATTTGCACATTCTCCCCGTGTCTGCGTAGTTTCCTCCAGGTGCTCTGGCTTCCTCCCACAGTCTAAAGATGTGTGGGTTAGGTGGATTGGCTATGCTAAAATTGATCCTTAGTGTCAGGAGGATTAGCAGGGTAAATAAATGGAGTTATGAGGTTTGGGTCTGGATGGGAATGTTGTCGGTGCAGGATTGATGGGCCAAACAGTGCCCATCAATGTACGCAAGTAGGAGTGTGGCGACTAGGGAATTTCCACAGCAACTTCACTGCGGTATTCATGTAAACCTACTTGTGACTAATAAAGAAAATTTAACTTTAACCATCCCTCATCTGTTCTTGGCTCCACGGGTAAAGTGAGTCTGGGAACATCAAGCTGTGAAGGAAGCCAGCCGTTTCTTTTTGTTCATTCTGCATCAAATCTGTTGAAAGGAGCAGCTGAGATTCCTGAGACGTCCGACACAATCCATTTTTTTTTAACAAATGGACTGAGGCCAGCTTTATTACAGTAGAACGCCCTATTCAGTGCAGAATGAAGAAGGATATTGCTCAGTGCAGTGACTCTGACAGAATGCGTGGATGCACCAGTGACAACAACTTCTCCAGGCTCTGAAGGCATTCAGGCAGAAGGAAAAAAAGCCTGACCTCGCACAAACAAAGGTGCCCAAAGCTTTCAGCCGGTGATGCCGGGATATTTTTGTACATCAGTGTTAAAGAAACAAAATTTTGTCGGGGGTGGAGGGGGATAGAATGGTGAGAGTAGGATGTAAAGGGGTGGCATTGCGGAGGGGGCAGGGGGAGGAGGTGAGCGAGGGGAATAACAAATAGCAGCTCCGCAGAATTTCCTGGCCCAAATCCTGCTTCTTCAAGGATGAAAATGGGCCTTAACGGGACACTGTCAATTACCATCTGCAGCTTTCAGGCCAAATGCAATCACTGCTCGCGTTCTTAGGAAAGCTTTCAATAATGTGCTCGAGATTCAAAGGGACACCGATTCTGATCCATATTTTCAGCAATAATATTATTACCATTGCTATCATTTGTTTCTCGGGCAGCACAGTGGTTAGTACTTCTGCCTCATAGCGCCAGGGATCCGGGTTCAATTCTGGCCTTGGGTCACTGTCTGTGTGGAGTTTGCACATTCTCCCCGTGTTTGTGTGGGTTTGCATTGGGTGTCCCGGTTTCCTTTCACAATTCAAAGACATACGTGTGCGCACATGTGTATATACTGTACGTATGTATGCACTTGTGTGTGCATGCATGGGTCTGTCCAGTGTGTGTGTATATGTGCATGTGTTTGCGTGCCCTAAAGTCAAACTGGTACTAAATGTCGTACTCTACTCTCTTTCCAACCTCATGCCCAAGAGGGGAGATTCTGGGCATTTGAGCAACCCAGGACCCCCATACATTCCACCCAGGCACACATCACGGAGAGGTCACTCCGAGACAGGAATGGCAAGTGATTCATTTTCCAAACATAAAAACTCCTCTTGCCAATGTCCTCCCTTACTGGGGTGCAGTTCCACTTGTTCTCCCCCAAAGTGACCAATTTACCATAGCAATGGTAAATGCTATTCAACATCAGAAGGCATCGTGGACAAACCTAAGCCTCCAATATGGGTTGCTGGACAGGAATTGTGTAGAAACCTTGGCTGATTTTGCCCTCTCTTTTTCCACAAGCACAGAGAATAATTACAGCCCTTGGTGCAAGCATGCACAAGATTAACTAAACCTGCACAGATCAGAAACTGAGCCTGCAGCTTTCCAGGAGTATCTGGCATGCTGGATAAAGTCATTGAGTCATTGGTGAGTTTTATTGTTATTCTATTCATACAGGAGTTTCTGTGGGAAGGCTGCACTCTTCCAGAATACTGCAAGGGCAGTGATTGATTGACACAAATCTGTAAGGAGCTGTTGCCGTTGGCAACAACTTAGGCAGTTCCAAGGTGTTACCATAATTGCTGCCCTCCCCGGAGAGTTGTCGATCGGTCTTTCATATTTATATCCACGAAGAAGATTTTGAACATTGCTGAACCAGGCTGCCTTGTACAATTCAACAAATTCAATCTTCAAAGGAAATGACAGAGCAAGCTGCAGAAAATCAAAATCAACCTAAAATGCCTACATTGTCTTGCTTCTCCACGTATAAACTGCCCACAGCTTCTGATCATACACCCCAGTAACTATACGTTATCAGAAAAAGATTTCAATTCTTTTTCTGTCCTTTTAGATTGTTGTATTCCATATTGAATCACTTATCCAGATTCTAACATTTCTTTCCTTCCGTTCTTCATATATATCATAGCATCCCTACAGTGCAGAAGGAGGGCCAGAGTCTATACCGACCACATTCCCACCCCATGCCCTATTCCTGTAACCCCACCTATTTATCCAGCCAATACCCCGAAACTAAGGCCAATCCAACTAACCCGCACATCTTTACAATGTGGGAGGAAACAGGAACAGCTGGAGGAAACCCACAGAGACGCGGGGAGAATGTGCAAAACTCCACACAGACAGCCAGTTCCCTGAGGCCGGAATTGAACCCAGGACCCTGGCGCTGTGAGACAGCAATGCCAGCCACTGTGCTGCCTTGTGACCCCTTTTGTCAACTTTACTATATATCCATTTACTGGCAACTCGCCCTATGATGCCCGTACTGTGCCCAGACTATTTGTTGTTTTTCCCAATGCCTTTTATTTCTTGTTTTTTTACTCTTAAGAAAACGCTTGCTTATCCTTCAATGGAAGGCGCATTGCTTAAAGATTAAACTTTATACGGCCGGCACAGTGGCACAGAGGTTAGCATTGTTGCCTCACATTGCCAGGGACCCGGCTTCGATTCCTGGCTTGGATTGTTGCCTATGCAGAGCCTACACCTTCTCCCCATGTTTCTCTGGATTTCCTCCAAGTGCACTAGTTTCCTCCCACAGTCCCAAAGATGTGCTGGTTAGGTGCACTGGCCATAATAAATTCTCCAGAGTGTGGCGTCTAGGGCATTTTCGTAACTTCACTGTGGTGTTAATGTAGGCCTACTTATGATACTAAAAAATAAACTAAACTCAAACTTAAACTTGCTGTCATGTCCAATACAATATTGATGATACTACAGATATTAAAGCTACATTTTTAAAAGTGGACACCAAAAGGTGTTTAAGGTGGCTGTAACACATCGTGTAAGCTCGTGATGTTTGGCTCCAGACAGTCCTGAAACTCAAGTAAATACTTAATTAAAGTATGAATAATCACAGCCACTTGTGGAATTTACACATCCCTTTCTTAAGGATGGACCATCAACAGGAAGAACCAAAACATATCCATCAACTTGTCTTTCTGCTTCAACATGGGCAATACAGATGTCAAAACTCAGCGAGTTTGATAGACATATGCAATGGATCTCAGCAACCTGCCACTGTGTTGTGCTGGCTCGTCACCCCGAACAGATAGACGTTGGTTGGCTGAGTGTGAAAAGCCAGAATGCAGGGTGTTTGCCACTCTAACAGGCCTTATTTACAAATAAAGTCACATTGGTAAGGCAGCCATGTTTGGCTACCAGCAGCATGGTGGCACAGTGACTAGTACTGCTGTCTCACAGTGCCAGGGATCCTGGTGCGATTCCCTGCTTGGATCACCGTCAATGTGGAGTCTGCACTTTCTCTCCAGGTGCTCCAATTTCCATCTCCACTCTAAAGATATGCAGAGTAGTCAAATTGCCATGCTAAGTTCTCACTCAGTATACCCGAACAGGTGCTGGAGTGTGGCAACTAGGGGATTTTCACTGTAACTTCATTGCAGTGTTAATGTAAGCCTTACTTGTGACACTAATAAATAAACTTCCTCAGGAGGCTCAGGAAAACTACCTATTTTTTTATAGGTGCACCATTGTAAGCATCCTTCCCAAATGTATCACAGCTTGGTATGGCTCCTGCTCTGTCCAAGACCGCAAGATACTACAAAGAGTTTCAGGTGAAACCTGGTCCATCACTCAACCCAGTTTCCCATCCACTGACTGTCTACATTTTCTGTTGTCTTGGAAAAGCAACCAGCATAATCAAGGACCCGGTGCACCTCAGACATAAGGGGCAGGATTTTACGGCCTTGCTCGAGTGAGACCAGAAATTCCCACCTGAGGTCAATGGACATTTCCGTTGTCCACCCCTCACCTGCTCCAATTCCATGGTGGACGGGATGGTAGAGTTCGAGCAACTCTCTTCCACCTCCTTCTGTTAGGAAAAAGATACAAAAGTCTGAGATCATGTACCAACCAACTCAAGAACAGCTTCTTCCCTGCTGCCACCAGACTTTTGAATGTTATATATTAAGTTGATCTTTCCTACACCCTAGCTATGACTGTAACACTACATTCTGCACTCTCTCCCTTCCTTCTCCCCAATGTACTCTGTGAGTGGAGTGTTTTGTCTGTACAGCGCACAAGAAACAATAGTTTTCATTGTATCCCAATGCATGTGACAATAATAAATCAAATCAATGATTTGAAAATTAATTTTAAAGATACTGTTGTGACCAAATCCAGCAGGGTGCTAATAGAGAATGGTGTTTAAAATTGATCAGTTAAACGTTTCTGGTTAATAATTTTGCCAGAAGCAAGGCTGTTTGATGGACATTCAAAAATCATCCAGTCAGTGATGAAGAGTCGATTTGCTTTCTGATTGCTGCAGGGATGCATGTTGTAATGATTCACTTTCAAAGACTCTTATTAGTGAACACCAAAGGATGTACTTACAAGGATCTATAAGAACAGCAGAATGTTTGCAGCTAATTCTAGAATGTCTCTGCCTAGGAGAACTTCTCGTCCTGGAGTGATTCCCCACTCTGAGTCCCAATTGCTCACCTAGGCCAGATGACCTTTACTCTGCTGTGTTACCCTTAAAGGGACAACCACCAACGAATATGTCGAGTCATCAATGACAGAAATGTGAGGATGGCCAATCAACTAACTCGCACATCTTTGGACTATGGGAGGAAACCAGAACACCTGGAGGAAATCCATGCAGACATGGGGAGAATAAGCAAACTCCATACAGTGACCCAAGCTGGGAATCGAACCAATTCTCTGACACTGTGAGGCAGCAGTGCTAACCACTGTGTTACCGTGCCACCCCACAAAAGGCACATGCAATGTCATAGAATCATAGAATCCCATCCAGTGCAGAAGGAGCCCCATCAAACCTGCACTGACAACAATCCTACCCAGACCCTATCCCTGTAAACCCATGTATTTACCCTGTTAATCTCCCTGACATTAAGGAGCAATTAAGCATGGCCAATCAGCCCAACCAGCATGTCTTTCAGATTGTGGGAGAAAACTGGAGCACCTGGAGGAAACCCACATAGACATGGGGAGAATGTGCAAACTCCGCACAGACAGTAACCAAACCTGGGAATCAAACCCAGGTCCCTGGCAATGTGGGGTAGCAGTGCTAACGACTGAGCTACCAGGCTGCCATCTAAGATTAAGTGGCCCCCTCTCCCCTCTAACTAACGTGTGGGAGAAAAATATCAAGCAGAGATTGAAGCTGTTCTGACCACAGTTACTTCTTAGTGACGGTGCAGCGATGATGGTAATAGCCTACTAGCCCAGAGTTCTTGAGTTCACATTCAATAGCAAGGGCTCAAATTGAATTCAATAAATCTGGTCATTTATGAACTATCACCTGAGAAAATGACTATGAAAGCTGTTGGGCTGTCGTAAAAACCTATCTCGTTCACCATGATCTTCAGGGAAGTGAACTTCCAGTTGGCTATTAATGCCCTTGTAGTGGTCTAGCAAGTCACTCAATTGTAAAACTGTCAGTATTCCCACAAGGACTGGAGCAATTCAACGGCCCAGCACAACCTTCTCCTCGCAATTCAGGTGAGCAATAAAACGTGGCCATATCAGTGTCACCCGACCCCTCAGGAGCCCTGGCGCACGCTAAGCCGTGGCGGTGAGAGAATTCTGTCACGACACGATCCCAACAAAAGATTCTCTGATACTTTTCCTCCTTCTTTACAAAATAAATGAGACATTAGACATAAAGCCCCCCTGGAGAATAATGGAGTTGACAAAATGAAAGCAACTCTATCTTATTTCACTCAACAGTGGCAGAGCTGAGAGTGTCTCCTGTTTCCTGGGATTACTTTATGTAATCAACCAGAACTATAGTCATATTGATTTTGAATAAATCTCTCCGATTCAATATTCTCTTGCACTTCACTGCCTCCGCACAGCGAGTGGGGGTGGGGGGAGGGGGGGAGCGGTGATTGCTTTCAGCCAGTTGTGACCATCCTTCTTCAGTTAACATTACAGAATTCACATTATTCGATGGGTTATTCCCTTCACATAATTTGTACTCATTTGCCTGCAGTTTTTCCAGGTTACCCGATATCACCATCGCCTGCACAAAACGTTTTGTAAGCTAGTCCGATCGTGACATGTTATATAAACGCAACGCAATTTATTTTTGCTCGACTTCTCCTCCGATTATAGTGCACATCGTGTAAAAGCTGACAGCAGCACATGGATCACACAGCAACCCACAGCCATTTATACAGGAAATGTATGCCGGTTGTAGCTCTCTGAGATGATGGAAGATTGAATACTGACTTTATTGTCAATATAACACAAGGCAGCACCTCTCTATTGTTACTGCTATAGCTAGCATACCCAATGCTCCTCCAGTGGACAAGACAACTTAGAATAATATTGAATCATAGAGAACAGAAGGACATTCTGTCTATCGCACCTCTACTATCACTTTGAAAGAGATACATGGTTAGACACACTCCCTGCTCTTTCCTCATAGACCAGTATATGTTTTCTTTGACCAATTCGGTTCAGCAACCATTACCATCTTCATTCTCTTGCTTTGCACAAGAATATTGTTCTGTAATTACCAAAGACTTTTATTGCCAGTAAGCACCACAGAAAAGAGTTAGAGAATCTGGTGAACAACAATAATCTCTCTCAATATCAACAAAACGAAGGAGATTGTCATCAATTTCAGGAAGCGTAGAGGAGAACATGCCCCTGCCTACATCAATAAGGACAAAGTAGAAATGGTAGAAAGCTTTAAGTTTTTAGGTGTCCAGATCACCAACAATTTGTCCTGATCCCCCCTATGCCAACATTATAGTTAAGAAAACCCACCAACATCTCCAGTTTTTCAGAAGACTAAGGAAATTTGGCATGTCAACCAAGACTCTCACCAACTTTTATAAACGCACAAGAGAAAGCATTATTTCTGGTTGGATCACAGCTTGGTATGGCTTCTGCTCTGCCCAAGACTGCAAGAAACTACAAAAGGTTGTAGATGTAGCCTAATCTATTACACAAACTAGCCTCACATCCATTGACTCTGTCTACACATCCCACTGCCTTGGCAAAACAGCCAGCATAATTAAGGACCCCACGCACCTTGGACTTTCTCTCTTACACCGTTTTCTGTTGGAAGAAAGATACAAAAGTCTGAGATTACGTGTCAACTGACTCAAGAACAGCTTCTTCCTTGCTTCTGTCAGACCTTTGAATGGACCTATCTTGCATTAAGTTGATCTTTCTCTACATCCTAGCTATGACTGTAACACTACATTCTGCACTCATGCGTGTCCTTCTCTATAAATGGTATGTTTTGTCTGTATAGTGTGCAAAAAAAAATCCTTTTCACAGTATGTTAGTACATGTGACAATAATAAATTAAAATCAAATCAAATCATGATCACCAGCTGACATTCTCCACCCTCAGGAGTGGACTATTCTCTGAATCGAAATGTTCAGAATAGCAGCTGATGAGATTTTCCCACTGAGAAGAATCAGATTGGAATTTGTGCTGAATGCAGAATCCCAGTTCAGGAGTTATGAAAGTCTGTGAATCCAATTTCCTCCTCCGCCAACCACTTATCAGTTGTAAGCAATTTTACATCAGTTGTTATTCATTGCCTTCTCTCTAGTTCTTACTACACCGAACCACGCAAATAACAAATAAAGGGAGGGCCTTTCAGCTTGTGTGGAGTACTGGGCCAATGGTCTGCTGCTGGGGGGTAGCCTCCAGGCACTAGCACCATCATCGGCCACTTTGGGGACCTGGTGACCAACTGTAAAATAAATGGCTATTCTCAAACAGTGATCTTTTTTAAATTCATTGAGGAGATGTGGGCGTCACTGCCTGGGCCAGCATTCATTGCCCACTCTTAGTTGCCCTTGGATGGCAGTTGAGATGGCATTGCTGTAGCTCTGGAGTCACATGTAGGCCAAACTGAGTTAGGAAGGCAGATTTCTTTCCCTAAAGGGCATTAGTGGATGAGATGACTTTTTCCCAATAATAGTTTCATAGTCATCATTTAGACTTTCAATTCCATATATATATATAATATATATTATTGAATTCAAGTTCCATCATGTGCCATGTCAGGATTTGAACCTGGGTCCCCAGAAAATTAGCTGAGTTTCTGGATTAATGGGCTAGCGATAATACCACTAGGCCACCTCCTTCCCAAACAGAACTATTTGTTTATTTTATGTCCTTTTTCTCTACAGCTTTTTCTAAAAGTTATTATTTTCTCCACATCTCTTGGCTGAGATCAGGAACTGGCTGTGATGGAAAGTCGAAGTGAGAGAGGGAGGGCTGGAGTAGGAGAATAAAAAGGCCTTTTATAGCCAGTCTTCAATTTGTGCAAAATTCTTCGTGTGCTAATTGAAAGGGTTAACAGAGTTAAAATAATGCACAGCTACTTTCTAGAAATACACCAAGCAATATACTATCTGAATAAATTAAATGCTGCGGAATTAGAGGAACCTTTCTTAATTCAATTCATCATCTGGTTGCAATACTCAATTCTGAGATTTAATATGTCCTTGTTCGCACTTAAAAAACTGACCTAGCAAAAAAAAAAATACATAATTTAACAACCTATCTCCTTCCTCTGCTTGGGGTGAGGAAGAATATAGAATTTTTGTTATTAGAAAGGAATCAGGATTTTGAATTTCTTCTCCCGACCTCTTTGGCCATAGGACATTCACCACTTTCCCGTGACCTTCTTTTTCACCACTCTCAAAGTGAAATAACTCCTTACAGGACAAAATCCCTTCACCAGATTCCTTTCATTTACAAATTTATTTCCACTTTGAAGGGTGCTACAGATACAAAGTTTATTTATTAGTGTCACAAGTAGGCTTACATTAACACTGCAATGAAGTTACAGTGAAAATCCCCTAATCGCCACATTCTGGCCCCTGTTTGGGCACATTAAGGGAGAATTTAGCATAGCCAATGCACCTTACCAGCATGTCTTTCAGACTCTGGGAGGGAACTGGAGCACAGGAGGGAACCCACTCAGATACAGGGAGAACATGCAGATTCCACACAGACAGTGATCCAAGCGGGGAATTGAACCCAGGTCCCTTGTGCTGTGAGGCAGCAGTGCTAACCTCTGTGCCGGTTGATGGGCAAGTGGAGCTGAAACCCAAGATCATACTGAGTGGCTCGAGAATGGAATTGAACCTGGGTCTCTGGCGCGGTGAGGCAGTTGTGTTAATCACTATGCTCGAAATCCAGAAGACCATTATCTTGCATACTGCAGCACTCCCTCAGTACTGCTTCTGTGCTGAGGTTTCTGAGCAGGACTTGAGCTGACTATTGTATTAATATTGTATCAATTCAAATGAACATTGTATCAATTCAATTCAATTCGAGGTGGGAATGTTACTTATCAGTTATGGTTGGCTGGCATCAAGCAGGAGAATCCTGCACGTTAATGCAGCAACAATATCCATTTTCTAAATGATTATAATATAGTGCAAAATTTAGAAAGTCTGCCGCAGTGGCTTGTTTACAGAACCAATAAACAAACTTCATAATCAGATTTGTAAGAGATAATGAACTGACTTCACATTGATATAGAACCTACAATATAATAGAGTTCTTCTCACTGACCTACTTTATGGCCCTTACCTATGGGTGGCATGATAGCACAGCGGTTAGCACTGCTACTTCACAATGCCAGGGACCCGGGCTCGATTCCTAGCTTGGGTCAATCTATGGAGTTTGCATGTTCTCCCTGTGTCTGTACAGGTTCCCTCCAGGTGTTCCGGTTTTCTCCCACATTCTGAAGGATGTGCAGATTAGGTAACTTGACTGAACAGGCATCAGACTGAGGTAATTAGGGGAATTTCACAGTAACTTCATTGCAGTATTAATGTAAGCCTTACTTGTGACTAAAAAATAAACTTTGCTTTTCTTTACCAACCCTTCAGACCTCAAGTTCAATACTTGTTCTGTGCTAAGTGAACTGAACGTAGTTATGGTTGCCTCTGGACCAGGATGGGGCAAAACACTTTGCAAAAGTCATAGTCCTGGTCTGCTTCCTGCCTTTGATTTTTCATTTCATTTATTATTGTCCCATTCGGGCAACATAGTGGTAGGCACTGCTGCCTCACAGCACTAGGGTCCCAGGTTCAATTCTGGCCTCGGGTCATTGTCTGTATGGAGTTTGCACATTCTCTCTGCGTCTGCATGGGTTTCCTCCAGCTGCTCCTGTATCCTCCCACAGTCCAAAGATGTGCGGTTTAGGTTGATTGGCCATGCTAAATTGTCTGTTAGCATAGGGAGATTAGCAGGGTAAAATGCGTGGGATTGTGGGAATAGGACCTGGCTGGGATTGTGGTTGGTGCAGACTCAATGAGCCAAATAGCCTCCTTCTGTACTGTAGGGATTCTATGTATTAGTGAAAAGCATTCTACGCTATACAGCCAAAGCATACCGTTCATAGAGAAGGAAAGGACAGACAGCAGATTGTAGTGTTACAGTGAAAGCTGGGGTGTAGAGAAAGATCAACTGGATACAAGGTTGGTCTATTCAAAAGTCTGACAGTAGCAGGGAAGAAGCTGTTCTTGAGTTGATTGGTACGTGACCTCAGACTTTCGTATTTTTTTCCCCATAAAAGAGGGTGGAACAGAGTATGTCTGGGGTCCGTGTGGTCCTTAATTATGCTGGCTGCCTTTCCGAGGCACCGGGAAGTATAGACAGAGTCAATGGATAGAGGCTGGTTAGAGTGATCAATGGTCTTGGGGGAAAAATGCATTGTTGTGCTGCCCCTTGTGGTCGACCAGCTGGCTGATGCTTACTGTCTCTTGTGTGAAAAGTAATGTCACAGGGTGTCTCAGCAAGAATCTGCACCTTCAGAATAGGAGTGGTGACAACTCGAGGCAAACGGTGAAGGCAGAATTTCCTTGCTTCGGCAAAAATATTATCCATTTACAATAACCGATGTCCCTGATTACGAGTGTTGCAAAAACTAACACTCTGCCCTGCAGTGGGAAGCCAAAATACTGCTTTGGGGAATTGCTTGCTTCCATTGGCCTAAGTTTATTTATTAGTCACAAGCAGGCTTATATTAATGCTGCAATGAAGTTACTGTAAAAATCCCCTAGTTGCCACACTCTGGCGAGTACACTGAGGGAGAATTTAGCATAGCCAATACACCTAACCAGCACGCCTTTCAGACTGTGAGAGAAAACCAGAGCACTTGAAGGAAACCCGCACAGACACGGAGAGAACATGCAGATTCCACACAATGATCCAAGCTGGGAATTGAACCTGGGTCCCTGGCGCTGTGAGGCAGCAATGCTAACCACAGTGCCACCATGCTGATTGTTTAACAAAGTGGGAAAGATACTAAACGTGGCTCATGCTGCTGCTTAGAGGAAGAGGGTCTGAAACCAATAGGGCCAGGGATGTGGTGGGGGTAAATTTGCAAGGGATGAGAAACATGAAGTAGGCAGTCTGAAAAACAAAAGAGTACGTTGTATTTATAAACCTCTCGTTGTCTCTTTTTTTTCCCCTGACTGGCAAAGAAAGCTATTTCACTCCTTCAAATTACAAAACTGACAATAAAATAAACCAAATAAAGGTGACAAATTCAACCAAATACAAAAGGCTTCGTCTGTACAGAAAAAAATGATACACATAGTATAAATCAGAGCTGTCAAGGGTGTTTCACAGCCTGCGCCATCTCAAGCCAAGAAAACATGATTGCTAATGGTTTTGTTTTATCAAAAGGGGGCCTTGTGGAAACCGGCCAGCAAGATTTTGAAAAGAGAGAGAGAAAAGAAGCAACGCTGAAGAATTAGCACATCAATGCAGCCCTTCATGCCACTGATGGAATTTAACAGGGCTCATGAAAATTTAACAGCAGACAAGACACTTACTCCCAGTCAGTCAGAGCAGACGCTTTCTAATCACTGGATGCTGCACCCAGACAGTGCCTCTCAGACATAGAGTCATAAAAATTTCACACTTAAAATGGAAATCACGTCCTCCCCTTGAAAATTATGACATGTTCGCAGCACTTAGAAAACAGAAACAATGCCTAATAGCACCCAATTTGTCTTGTGTTCCAATGCCTCTTGCAAGGAAGGACAGCACCAGTGATTCAGATGGTGACTTCAAGGGTACCACAATTGACCTCACATTTCTGCCTTACCACCTTAACTGTATTACATCACATGCATTGGGGCAGCACAGCGGTTAGCACTACTGCCTCACAGTACCAGGGACTCGGGTTCGATTCCCAGCTTGGGTCACTGTCTGTGCGGAGTTTGCACATTCTCCCCCTGTCTGCATGGGTTTCCTCCGGCTGCTCCCATTTCATCCCATAGTCCAAAGATATGCAGGTTAGGTTAATTAGCTATACTAAAGTGCCCCTTAGTATCAGGGGATTAGCAGGGTAAATACGAGTAGTTAGGGGAATAGGACCTCGATGGGATTGTGGTCGGTGCAAACTGATGGGCCAAATGGCCTTGTTCTGCACTGTCAGGATCTTATGATACTCCTAATTTTAATTTCTCCAGCCTTGACGGCTGTGTTATTGTCTGCTGAGACGCTAAGCTATTGTTTTCAAAAAGCAATTGGCATTAGAAGAAGGAAGGCTACTCCTTGGTACATGGATCCAATTGTTTGGGATGAGGTGGGTGGGATTGGAGTAACTGTGTTGGCAAGGATGGTATACTCACAACACCCACCACAATGCACTCTCTCATACAGTGGTTACCTCTCTGACCAAGGTTTTCAAACAATGGCGCCCTCAAGAACATGGGCTGGAACTCTCCAGCTGTTCACGCCGGTGGGATTCTGTGGTCACGCCAGCAGTGTACCCCCATCTGTGGGATTACCACTAGCGGGGACAGAGAATCCACCACAAGCAAACAACACATCAGCGGCAAGAATCACCCAGCTGTGAGGCCACAGAATCTCAATCATGGTATTTATCCTTTGGATACTCCAGGCAGTGCAGGTGTCCATTTAGGGAATATTTTATGTTGTTGCAAGAGGAGAAACCTAATGCTGAAGTTTTTCATCTTGCACTCATCAGGACAAATGCAAGAATGCCAAATTTCAAACGCTCACAACAATTTATGCCCTAGGAGGGAAGGATGCTGATTGGTTTGCAAGTTGACTCTGCTTAGAGAGCAAGTATTAGTATACAGTGGGGAAAACCCATCTGGTTCGCTAAGGTCTGTCATTAAAAAAAATCTGTCGTTCTTTCCTTGTTTAACCCATATGTGACTCCAGATCCACAGGGATGGTTAATAAATGCTGACCCAGCCAGCAATCCTCACATCTCATTAATAAATAAAACAATTTTTTTTAACTTCTCAATATTTTACATGTTGAAAATGCATTTTAATGTTTTGTTTTTGATTTGATTTACTATTGTCACATGTACTAGCATACAGTGAAAAGTATTGTTTCTTGCGCACTACACAGACAAAACACATCGTTCACGGAGAAGGAGAGAATGTAGTGTTACAGTCATAGCTAGTGTGTGGGATAGGTTGATTGGCCACGCTAAAGTTGCCCCTTCATATCCGGGGATGTATCGGTTACAGACATTAGTGAGGGTAAACACGTGGGGTGACAGAGATAGGGCCTGGGGTGGGATTGTTGTCAGTGCAGACTTGATGGGCTGAATGGCCTCCTTCTAAGCTGTAGCGTTTCTATGAGCAGCCAATGCTGGGACTAAGTGCAGCCTAGCCTACAGGGATTAAACGTACAGGGACCTGCCAAAAAGTAAATTTTTAGAAAGTACTTGCCTGACCTTACCTTGGGGCAGCTTCACTTTCAAACTATTCAAAGGTGCCTTTTGGGGTTGTTACCTGCATCTGGTGTAAATGAAGCCTGAGGCCTACTACCGTGCTGTGTCAGGGGTGGTTCAGTTTTGGAAAAGTCAGTTGGCTTTCCTGATTTTGAGTTTTTACTCTTTGAACGTTTGACCAGTTCATATTCAGAGACACCAATGGCAAAAGTAATTTTGTGGCATAGTAGAGTTTTCTCTCAGTATTATGGCCTAATCTAGTGATATATGGCATTGCCATTTATGGGATCTTGCAGGGCAGAGAACTGCCGCTGCCTTTCCCCAAGTTGTAACTGTCATTTCTTAGAAGTACTTAATTGGCTTGGAGGACCTTTGGGACTTCTGATGTCATGAAAAGTGGCACAGAAATGCAAGATCTTTCTTTTTAATGAGTGTATTTGGCTGTTTCTGAAGTGCTGAGTCAGGCCACTCTTAGCTCCTCAACGTCAAGCAATTACAATGAAAATCCCTTCCCCCAATTCATGGAAAGGATAATTTCGGCCCATTGAGTCTGCACCGACCACAATCGTACCCAGGCCCTATTTTCCCAACTCACATATTTACACTGACACTAGGTCAATTTAATATAGCCAATCACCCTAACATCTTTTGAATTGTGGGAGGAAACTGAAGCACCCAGCAGGAACCCATGCAGACACAGGAAGAGCATGCAAACTCCATACGGACAGTGATCTGAGGACGGGAATTGAACCCAGGTCCCTGGTGCCATGAGGCAGCAGTGCTAACCACTGTGCCATCGTGCCACCCACCCCATTCATCAGGATGAAATGTTAATTGCACAGAGAAGATTTATTCTTAATTGGTGATGAACGGTTTTATATATGTGTATGTGTGTGTATGTGAGGAGTGGACAGTGGGTGGTACCACGACTTGAAACATCTCCTGTCATCTTTGAGATGTCAGGGGAAGATTGTCTCATTGTCTCCTCTCTGAGAAGAGTGTAAGGATCTTAAGCAAAATGTGTTTCTGAAATCACAACAAGATACCTCACATATTTAAGGCCACTGTATGAATACGCACAATTCAGTGTTAGACTGACAATAAATTGATAAACCTGCTCTGAAAGGGAAGCAAAGCCCAGCTGGTTCATGGAAAAGCTTACACGTCAACCTTTAAAAGCTCTGTTGACGGTACATAAAATCAAGGTAAATATGGCATCGTCTAAGGGAGACTGTGACCGGGGGGAGAAAGAAATCTATGTGTCTCACGGTGATGTTTATTTAAAAATAGTGGTACAATTCACACACAAAATTCTACATTTAACAAATGCAACACTAAAGATCACATTTTTAAAATTCTTTGCCCATTGACAACTCTTAATGTGCTATTTATTTCCCATTCTCAGTTACTCCAGGGATATTAAGAGTCAATGCAGAAAAGTGGCATTGGAGTCCCACGAAGGTCAGGTTGGGTGAACGGGCAAGTTCCCTTCTCCAAAGGACTTTGAGTGAACAAGATGATTGTTTTATTAACCAACATTCAGCAGCTTTCCTGGTCAGCTTTTGTCTGCCCACATATCAGGGAAGCGTGCTATATATAACATGCCACCATGTTATATGTAGCATCCTGCTTTATCGGAAAGTCATGGGTTAAAGTCCAATTATAGGTGCTGAGCAGAAACATTTAGACTGACACTCCAGTGCATACTGATGGACTGCCTCACTGCTGGAGGTGCCCTCTTGATCCCCTGGCCAATATTTATCCCTCGATCAACATCACCAAAACATGCTATCTTGTCATTATCATAGCGGTACTGTCACGGGACAAGAAATGATGTAGGCACTCTCCACTCACCTGATGAAGGGTCAGAGGCCCGAAAGCTAGTGGCTTCTGCTACCAAATAAACCTGTTGGACTTTAACATGGTGTTGTGAGACCTCTTACTGGACAAGGAATCCTGGGGTCCGGTGAAATGCTCTGAGGACCCAGGTTCAAATCCCACCACAGCAGATGATGAAATTTGAATTCAATAAAAATCTGGAATTGAAAGTCTAAAGATGACCATGACACCATTGCTGATTGTCGAAAATCAGGTTCATTAATGTCCTTTAGGGAAGGAAATCTGCCATCCTCATCTAGTCTGGCCTACATGTGACTCCAGAGCCAAAGCAATGAAATTGACTCCTAAATACCCTCTGAAATAGCCTAGCAAGCTATTCTGTTCAAGGGCAATTAGGGATGAGCAATAAATGCTGGCCCAGCCAGCAAAGTCTAGACCCCATGATAGAATGTTAAAAAGCAGATTTATTAGGTGTACATACAAACGTATAAACTACACAACAAACTCCTACAAACAGCAATATGATAATGACAAGATAGCATGTTTTGGTGATGTTGATCGAGGGATAAATATTGGCCAGTAACGACACCTCAAAAGTAGAACGGCAGCATGTTATTTAAATGGGAAAAGATTGCAGAACTTTGTGGTACAGAGGGACCTAGATGTTGTGGTGTAAGGATCACACAATGTTAGTATGCAGGTATACCAAATGAGGCAAGTGAATTATTGTTTATTGCAACTGAAATGGAATATGAAAGTAGGGAAGTTTTGCTACATGTTGGTGCAACTTCATCTAGGGTATTATATACATTTTGGTCTCTTTCTTTAAGAAAGAATATAATTACACTGAAAGCAGTTCAGAGCAGGTTCACCCTACTGATTCCTGGGATTAAGGGCTATTTTATCAGGAAAGTTTGGACAAGCTGGGACTGTATCCATTGGAGTTTAATAAGTACAATGGGAGGTGATCTTATTGAAATATATAAGATCTTAAGGAGACTTGACAAGATGGATGCTGAAAGGTTGTTTATCCTTGTGGGAGAGACTAGAACTAGGGCAGTGCAATGGCACATGGTTAGCAGTGCTGTCTCACTGAGCCAGGGACTCGAGTTCGATTCTTGTCTTGGTGACTATACGGAGTTTTCATATTCTCCCTGCGTCTGCGTGAGTTTCCTTTGAATGCTCTAGTTTCCTTCCATACTCCAAAGATGTGTGGGTTAGGCTGATTGTCCATGCTAAATGGATGGCAAAATAGTATTGCTGTAAAATAGGATTATTAGGCCACAATCCTCAACATTTGACAAATGATGGAACCAAATCTATTTGGAATCCATCAATATTTCCGTTATATATAAAGCCTCCACATTATTACAAAATTAAACTTTCTCTTCCTCTTCATGAGGGGATGGGTTGAATCTCTGCTTTAATTCAGAGAATCTTGTCATGGAACCACTCATGCTAAGTGAACAACGGAGTCATCACACTTTTTCGCATACAAGTTTCCATCCAATCAACATTGTCTCTTCCTCTCCTGGCTTTGTTCATGCTGGAATGCAGCCACCAACATGGCAGGATGCCCAAAAGCACACAAAGTTGCCATATTTCAGACATGAACATGTCTTCCTGAGAAGATAGGATCACAGTTGAGCCTTATCTTCTTCCAATGTCCATCTGTAGCATTTTGTTTTGACAAGAGACGTCTACAGAGTGAATGAAAATGAGAATTCTGGTCGATTTCCCCTTCCCACAAGAGGACACTGATGCCTTCCCCTTGCCCTAGGGCCATTTTGATCAAGAGCACTCAGTTCCACACAGATTGCTCCAACTGTTCCAACCAGCACAGGTAAGATTTTGATTTCTTCAGGAAAGAATTGTATAAGAGATCCATTTGATGTTCAAATAAGAAGTTGATTCCAGAGGGAACTATGCTAGACAACAAACTTTAAATTCTATTCAAGATTATTCATCTGCAGTCCCTCAAGAAGGGGACAGTGTACAGCCCATGGAAAGAGATTGCACGTTGAATCTATTAATGTGAGGAGGCTGTTGCACTGCAGTTACCACATGGTTCTGGCTGATTATTGAACGTATTCAAGAGGCAGCTTAAAAAATAGACAATACCACTACTCCACTGTTTCCACTATTGGAAAATGTAAGATGCTTCCCAGAGAAATATACAGATGTTAGTTCAGGGCTTACAATCCCAACTCTTTTTTAAAAAACTCATCTACTGGTCTTGTTTGTTCCCTTCAATAAATCCTTCCTAAAATGCATTTTCCAATTGAGGGGAAATCCTGGGAAGAATTTTCCCATGCTGCCCGACACGGGAATCATAGCAGGTGAGGGGCAATCCATGGAAAGTTCCTTTGACCTCAGGTGGGATTTGGGTGTCGCAGGGCAAGCACAGCCAGAAAATTCCGTCCATTATCTATGAATGGGATACGTTCTTGCTACAAGTGGGCGGCACGGTGGTACAGCGGTTAGCATTGCTGCCTCACAGTGCTATGGACCTCGGTTCAATTCCTGGTTTGGGTCACTGTCTGTGTGGAATTTATGTGTTCTCCTTGTGTCTGTGTGGATTTCCTCCGGGTGCTTCAAAAATGTGCAGGTTAGGTTGATTGATTATGCTAAATTGCCCCTTAGTGTCGGGAGTTAGCAGGATCAATAAGTGGCATAATGAAGATAGGGCCTGGGTGGGATTGTGCAGAGTCAATGGGTCGAATGGCCTCTTTCTGCGCAGTAAGGATTCTATGAATTGACTGATTGTAGACAAGTGTCAGGTATAGTATAACAAACAACCACAGGTTTCTGCTCTTACTCCATCACTCGCCAGGAATATGATATAATGGACCCTTGATCATGTGGCACTCCAGCCGCAATCCTGTCTTATTATGTATGCCTCTGGTCAGAATCCCATTAGAATGAAATCTTCCAAGCAAAAACATTGGTTCAAGTGATTTTCTCAAGGTGGAAACCCCTGCAGGTGGAGACCAGAAAGACTTGAGCCAATAATCAAATAATCTAGCATCAGTTGGAAGCAAGTTACTCAGGACTGGCAGTATTAGACTTAAGTGAATCACCTAACAATGCAAGTAAACAACTGAATGAAATACCACTGGTAAGATCAGGCAGAAGTAGGAGGACACCATGAAGGGTTATTGAACTGCTAGTGCTGGGTCAATGAATCCAGCTTTGTGAATAGAACCTCTGGGAATATTGTTAAACAGAGAAAAATAATGCATTTACTTAAATGCCCAGCTTCTTTTCAGAATATTGGGGTATGGTGGGGGGGCGAGGTGGGGGGGGGGGGGTTGGCGGGTGTCATAGGTACAGTTATTTGAAGTGTGTACATAAATTTCACATATTTGAAGGCACATCTGTAGAAATCCTCAACTTATAAGGATGCAGTGGCATTTTGGACAGAACTTATGGTTGGAAAGATCTTAGTAGGCCAAACACCTGCTCTGGCAATGGTTCTCCTTGATGGATGGTTTGACATATGGATTAAAAGACAGTGCACATCATTACAGTTAAGCATTTACTACAAATCATAGCAGCTGAAAGCAATGTATTTTTGCCATTCTAAATGCGAGTTCAGTATTGTCAGCACTTCCTTTGTTCCGCTGGGTCCTTCCAACAATTAATTAATCAAGTACATCTCTTCAAGATTGAATCTCTATTTAACCAAAATATCACTTGAGCACTTTCGACGCCATGGTAAGTATTCACGTATCACTGTGTGGTTGGGTCTTTGCTGGGTGACAGTTTACAAATACACACTTACCCTGAAGTATTCTGCTTTTGTATTGGATATACAAAAAACGTTACTCTCAAGTTCTAACAAATCTCCCAGCATCTGGCACGGAGCACAACGGAAGGTGAAAATTTTCTAATAACAGTTTTATTTTATTAAGTAGACCACAGCTGTGAGAGCTCAGGCAGTAATTTAATTCAGGGAGAAAAAAAAACAATGGCCTGGCTTCTGCATTAAGAATAACAAATGAAACTCACTGTTACTAAGGAGTAATCAGTCAGCAACTTTTGCACACGCACAGTTAAACATGGAAAGCAGAAAGCTGCAGTCTGACACGTCCCTCAGAATGAACCGATCAAGCTATGAAACGGCTTTGTTAAGGGCAGATTGCGCCTTACGAGCCTAGTTGAATTCTTCGAAAATGTGACTGAACACATTGACGAAGGAAGAACAGTGGACGTGGTTTACATGGATTTCAACAAGGCGTTTGATAAGGTCCCCCATGCAAAACTTCTTGAGAAGGTGAGAGGGCATGGGATCCAAGGGGTTTTAGCCTTGTGGATCCAGAACTGGCTTGCCTCAGAAGGCAGAGAGTAGTTGTGGATGGGTCTTCTTCTGCATGGAGGTCAGTCACCAGTGGAGTGCCCCAGGGATCTGTTCTAGGACCCTTGCTGTTTGTCATTTTCATAAATGACCTGGATGAGGAAGCGGAGGGATGGGTTAGTAAGTTCGCTGACGATACGAAGGTTGGTGGTGTTGTGGATAGTCTGAAGGGATGTCTGAAGTTGCAGCGAGACATAGATAGGATGCAAGACTGGGTGGAGAAGTGGCAGATGGACTTCAACGCGGATAAGTGTGTGGTAGTCCATTTTGGCAGGACTAATGGGATGAAGGAGTATAACATCAAGGGTAGGAGTCTTGGCAGTGTTGAGGAGCAGAACGATCTTGGGGTCTGGGTCCATAGGTCTCTTAAATCTGCCCCGCAAGTGGAGGATGTGGTCAAGAAGGCACATGGTGTACTGGCTTCATTAGTAGAGGAATTGAGCTTAGGAATCGGGAGGTAATGCTGCAACTTTATAAGACCCTTGTCAGACCCCACTTGGAGTATTGTGTGCAGTTCTGGTTGCCTCACTATTGAAAGGATGTGGAAGCTATTGAGAGGGTGCAGAGGAGATTCACAAGGATGTTGCCTGGATTGGTGGGCAGGCCTTATGAAGATAGGTTGAGAGAGCTAGGTCTCTTCTCCCTGGAGAGACGAAGGTTGAGAGGCGACCTGATAGAGGTTTATAAGATGTTGAGAGGAATAGATGGAGTGGAATCTCGGAGGCTATTTCCCAGGGCTGAATTGGTCTCTATGAGAGGACACACGTTTAAGGTGCTGGGGGGCAAGTACAGAGGAGATGTTAAAGGTAAGTTTTTCACTCAGAGGGTGGAGAGTGAATGGAATCAGTTGCCGTCAGTGGTGGTAGAGGCGAACTCGCTGGGGTCTTTTAAGAGACTTCTAGACGAGTACATGGGATTTAATGGGATTGGGAGTTACAGATAGTTCTATGGCCTGGTAGCTATAGATATGATCGGCACAACTTGTGAGCCGAAGGGCCCGGTTGCGCTGTAGTGTTCTATGTTCTATAGACACTGGCTATGATGGGGCTGCTGTTAAAGTACTCTTCATATACTGTCTTGAAATCAGCCCACTGTGGTGGCACAATGGTTAGCACTGCTGCCTCACAGCGTGAGGGACCTGGGTTCCATTCCCAGCTTGCGTCACTTGTCTGTGTAGAGTCTGCACTTTCTCTCCATGTCTGTGTGGGTTTCCTCCGGGTTCCTCCCACTGTCTGAAAGACGTGCTGGTTAGGTGCGAAATTCTCCCCCAGTGTATCCAAACAGGTGCCAGAGTGTGGTGACTAGGGGATTTTTACAGTAACTTCATTGCAGTGTTAATGCAAGCCTATTTATGACTAATAATAATTAAAGTTAAACTTATCCAGAGGATTAACATAGAAACTAGAAGCAGGAGTGGACCATTCAGCCCTTCGAGCTTCTCTGTCATTTATCTTGATCATGGCTGATCATCGAATTCACTATCCTAACCGCCCAAAGAGCTATATCTAATTTCTTCTTGAAATCATACAACATTTTGGCCTCAACTACTTTGTGTGGTAGTGAATTCCACACATTCACTATCTTCTGAAGAAATTTCTCCTCACCTCAGTTCTCAAAGGTTTACCCCTTATCCTCAAACTAGTTTTGACACCTAGTTCTGGACTCCCTTGTCATTGCGAGCATTCTTTCTGCATCTACCCTGTCTAATCCTGTGAGAATTTTATAAGTTTCTATGTGGTCCCCTCTCACTCTTCTAAACTCCAGTGATTAGAGTTGGACCTCCATATTCCTGCTTGTGGGGTGAATCGCTTTGTCTCCTTCCCAAATATCTCTGTCCCTAGCTGATGTTTGTGCATGAAATCACCTACTCCAAACTAAATTCCCCCTTCTGGACGGATTCCATTTGTCGCTCTGTCTGATTGGCAGTATTCTTACCAAGGATGAAAAGTTCAGGCTCCATTCCATGAACTTGGGTCCATAATCTAGTCTGACAATTGTGTGTCATCTTTCAACTGAGCAATTGTAAGGGTCCATTTGCCCGTCAAAGTGGATTTAAAAGATCTCCAGATAATATTTTAAAGAGAGCAAAAGGAGCTCGTCTAGGGTCCTACCAATATCCAACCAATGCCCCAAAATATATTGGTCATTACCGATTATTGACACTGTTATACGCAAATTGTTCACTATCTTCATCCATATGACATGCGAGCACATGAATTTATTGATATGGCTCATTTTGGGCTGAATTTTCTTTGATGAGTTCACAAATCAGGAAAATTAGGTCATGTATTCACACACCAATTGTGCATCTCCCATTTGATGCTTTGGCAGGGATTCCATCTGTCCCTGATACCCTGTTGTTCTTTAGCTGTAAGATAACGGGATTCTACCAGAAGGAGGCCATTCAGCCCACTGAGTCTGCACCGATCACAATCCCATCCAGGCTCTATCCCAATAACCCCATGCATTTACCCCGGCTACTCCCCCTGACACTAAGGAGCAATTTAGTTGACACTAAGGGACAATTTAGCAGGCTAAGCCACCTGACCCAAAAATCTTTAGACTGTGGGAGGAAAATGGAGCATCTGGAGGAAACATAAGCAGATATGGGGAGAATGTGCAAACTCCACATAGGCAGTAACCCAAGCCAGGAATCGAATCTGGATCCCTGGTGCTGGAAGATAGCAGTTCTAACCACTGTGCCTCCGTGCCACACTATATGGCCTTTACTACTTTGTGCCAGGTTAGGGTTGTGTTCATAGAATGCATAGAATTCTTACAGAGCATAAGGAGACCATTCAGCCAATTGAGTCTGCACCAACTCTCCAACAGAGCAGCTTACCTAGATCCCTTTCTCAGTAACCCCATGAATTTACCCCACTAATCGCCTAACCTACACTAAATTAATTTAGCATGGCCAATCCACCTAACCTGCAGATCTTTGGAGTGTAAGAGGAATCTAGAATACCTGGAACAAACATACGCAGACACGGGGAGAACATGCAAACTCCACACAGACAGTCACCCAAGGCTGGAATTGAACCTGAGTCCCTGGCGCTGCGAGTCAGCAGTTGTGCCATCATGCTACCCTCGAAAAACTGACCGATGGTGTTTAACTCAGCGATCACCAGACCCTCAGGTGAGGGGCAAGCTTGAAAAGGTGGGGCCTTGAATTGAACCCACGTTGTTGCCATTGCTCCACATTACAAATTAGCTGTCCAACCATCTGAACTAAGGTACTCCCTGCTGAGATGGTGGTGGTTAGCATGCTGAGGGGTGGAGCCAATGACACTCAGGTTGAAGACAGAGGCTAGAACTCTACCACCTCACCCACCATGGAATTGGCGTGGGTGAGGATCTGACAATTCAAATATCCGTTGACCTCGGGTGGGAATTTCCGATCTTGCCTGAGTGAGGCTGCAAAATCCCATCGAGAGTCTCGATTAAGGACATCTTTGCAACACTCAGTCCAACTGGCACTAGCTGCCTTTATGTTCTTAATGAGAACCTCTCTGGTCTTGGCCAATGCTTGGGCAGTAAGTGGTCTTGGCTACGCTAAAGAAACCTTGTGTCTCCTGGCTGTCGGCCAACTGCTGGAAGTCCTGTACGATTCTCCACTCACTATCTGCTCTTTGGGTCATGGGTCTTTTGCTAGTCCTCATTGTTTGTAGACCTGCTTTCTTGTTCTCAAATTGGGCTGTTTTTCAGGTTCAGAAAAGCCCCGTGCTTCTGGCTTTTCAGCTCCTGGGCTTCTTGGTCGTATTCATCGAATCAGTCTTGGTGTTTCCTGCTCGACTACATCATTATCTGAGCTAGAACTTGTACTCTCTGCTCTTGTATCTGACGCCTCATACTTGAAAGATAAAGTTAGAAAATAAGCTTGCTGTTCCTGCACTAACAGATCAGGGCTAACGTATAGTATGTCATGCCAAAGGCCCATTGGATAATGGATTCAGAAATTAAACGTGGGAGAGTTGGAAATCTAAAGGAGGAGTCAGATAATTCTGAAAAGTTCCTCGTAACTAAAAAAAAGTTTATTTATTAGTCACAAGTAGGCTTCAATGAAGTTACTCTGAAAATCTCCTAGTTGCCACACTCTGGCACCTGTTTGGGTACACTGAGGGAGAATTTAGCATGGCTGCATCTAACCAGCACATCTTTTGGACTGTGGGAGGAAACCAGAGTACTAGAAAGAAACCCATGCAGATACAGAGAGAGTCTGGAGAGTCCGCACTGACAGTGACCCGAGACTGGAATTGAACCCGGATCCCTGATGCTGTGATGAAGCAGTGCTAACCACTGCGCTAACATGCAGCCCTACACTGCAATCAGATAGGGAGGAATCAAATGGCAAAGTTAAATTGTTCAGTTCCACTGCCAGAGAGGCAGGGTTGAACAGCGGGCGATTAACTTACAATTTATTATGAAAGCACCACTGTGTAATTCAGTGTCAAAGGCAAATGAGAGCAAGAATGGACAATATTAAAAAATAACAAAGCAAATATGGATGAGCTGTGCACTGTTACATTAAATCCAACAAAGCTTGCTTCAAATAATTGTTTTCTATCACATCTCAAGTAGAATCATTTAATGCAGAAAGACTGTTGTGTATGTTGTGTTAAAAATATCTTGTTTATTATTGGAAAAAGACAATTTAGAAGTCAGAGATCATACAGCATAGAAACAGGCCCTTCAGCCCAACTTGTCCATGCCGCCCTTTTTTAAAATCCCCAAGCTAATCCCAATTGCCTACATTTGGCCCATATCCCTTTATACCTATCTAAACTATCTAGATGATTTTTAAAATACAAAATTGTACTCACCTCTACTACTACCTCAGGCAGCTTGTTCCAGACACTCACCACCCTCTGTGTGAAAAAATTGCCACTCTGGACACTTTTGTATCCTCCCCCCCTCACCTTAAATCTATGCCCTCTAGTTTTAGAAGCCCTACCTTTGGGAAAAGATATTGATTATCTAGCTGATCTATGCCCCTTATTATTTTATTGACCTCTATAAGATCACCCCCTTAGCCTCCTATGCTCCAGAGAAAAAAGTCCCTGTCAATTCAGCCTCTCTTTATAACTCAATCCATCAAATCCCGGTAGTATCCTAGTAAATCTTTTCTGCACTCTTTCTAGTTTACTAATAACCTTTTTATAATAGTGACCAGAATTGCACATAATATTCCAAGTGTGGCCTCACAATGTCTCGTACAGCTTCAACAAGACATTGCAACTCCTGTATTCAATGTTCTGACCAATGAAACAAAGCATGCCTAATCTTTCTTCACCATTCTGTCCACGTGTGACTCCACTTCCAATGAACTATGAACACGTATCCCTACGTCTCTTTGTTTTGTAACTCTCCCTAGTGCCCTACCATTAACTGAGTAAGTCCTGTCCTGGTTCAATCTACCAAAATGCATCACCTTGCATTTGTCTAAATTAAACTCCATCTCCCACTGGCCCAATTGATCAAGATTCATTCAACTGAAGTTAACCTTCTTCACCGTCTACTATGCCACCAATCTTAGTGTCATCTGCAAACTTACTAACCACGCCTCCTATATTTTCACCCAAATCATTAATGACAAAGAACAGTGGATCCAGCACTGATCCCAGAGGCATGCTGCTGGTCACAGGTCTCCAGTTTGTCGAATCTTTCTATCTTGCACTCATCAGGACAATCCTGACTACTAGAGTCTACTTGCCAACCAATCAGCATCTTCTTCTCATATAGTATAAAGTTGTTGTTTTCCTAGCATTGGTATTCTTGTGATTGTCCTGATGAGTGCAAGACAGAAAGCTTTGACAAAATGTAATTTTTTCAAAAATATTCGAGTACTGTATTCCCAAATAACTAAAAACCTTGTTCTTGTGTTACTGCCTTCGTAGTACAAAAAAAAAAATCACAAGATATTTTACGTTCCAGATATAATGTTTTACCCCTTCCTCACCTCTTGCTTCCTAAAGTCACTTTGGAGGCAGTGCTTCTATTGACATTTCCTGTATCACATTTACAAATTGCCAGTCCAGACAGAGGTAGCCGGCTAGCTAATCCATAATGGAAACCATTACAACTAAGCTTATGTGCTCATTTGACACTGACATCTCCATGTTCTAAGCAGAAGTTGCTGTGACCAGAAACTGACGGTGGTGAAAACACCACCGTAGTCGGTCAAACAAGACAGAGTACAGGAATGAGAGAAAATTTAGTGATTAGTGCAGCAACAATAACCTCTTCCTCAATGTCAACAAAACAAAGGAGATTGTCATCGACTTCAGGAAGCGCAGTGGAGAACATGCCCCTGTCTACATCAACAAGGATGAAGTAGAAATGAGAGCTTCAAGTTTTTAGGTATCCAGATCACCAACAACCTGTCCTGGTCTCCCCACGCCGACACTATAGTTAAGAAAGCCCATCTTCTTTCTCAGAAGACTAAGGAAACTTGGCATGTCAGGTACGACCTCACCAACACCATAGAAAGCATTTTTTCAGGCTGGTATGGCTTCTGTGCTGCCCACGACTGCAAGAAAGTACAAAAGATTGTGAATGTAGTCCAATCCATTGAGTAAACCAGCCTCCCATCCACTAACTCTGTGTACACTTTCCTCTGCCTTGGCAAAGCAGCAAGCATAATTAAGAATCCCACACACTCTGGACATTCTCTCTTCCACCTTCTACCGTCAGGAGAAAGATACAAAAGTCTGAGGTCACGTACCAACCGACTCAAGAGTGGCTTCTTCCCCGCTTCCATCAGATTTTTGAATGGATCTATCTTACACTAAGTTGATCTTTCTCCACATTCTAGCTATAGCTGTAACACTACATTTTGCACTCTCTCGTTTCCTTCTCTATGAATAGTATGCTTTGTCTGTATAGCGTGCAAGAAACAATATTTTTCACTGTATCTCAATACATGTGACAATAATAAATCAAATCAAATCAGATTAAAAGCCATGACCAATTTGTTTTCTATGCCAATGATATTTGGATCAACTGTGACATCCAGCACTGCCACCCATATCCTATATTTTCTTATTCACTCTACAATCTGTGTAGAAGCGAAGACAGCATGACAGCTATCCCAGTGCTATCCTATTCTGCCATCTCATGTAGTGTTTACTGTACTTCTGTTGCATTTGAGTACAAAGAATCCTCCAAAGGGTTAGCTTAACAAGACTGAATCAATAGACAGACAAGTAATCCAACACATAACTGGATTACGAAGATGGATAACTTACACCTGCCATTCTAATAAGCGCTGTCAGTCCCTGATAAGCATAAAACTGATCCAAATGCAGACCACTACATTGAAAGCACATCCTATTCAATTCAACTCTATATCATTCCTGATCCATGTGTAACCTTTAAATACACGGACCTAGCCCCAAGCGCAAAATTATTCCAAATTATCCAATTTTTAACGGTTAGCAAACAAGCTGTGATTAATCTACTGCCAACTTTTACTGAGCAACAATAGCAAACGTTAGAAGTCTAGTCACGTTTTTGGTTAAGGAACTGTAATCTTCCTGAAAAAGTTTTAACCGAGCCTTTCTATTTTGTTTGAGTGATGACCCAAAAGAATTATGCATCATTTTCAAGCATACAAGCAACGTGATGAGTTTTGACACAATCGTATGTCCTGTGAAGTTTGTTCAGTGTCCTTTGGATGAAGGCGGTTCTTCTTTTAACTGTCTTCTTTTGTTCGCAAGAGATATCTAAATGAATGTCCAGTAGAATTATAGAATCTCTACACTGCAAAAGGAGGCCATTTGGCCCATTGAGCCTGCGCCAACAACAATCCCATCCAGGCTCTATTCCCATAACCCCACATATTTACCCCACTAATCCCTCAAACTAACGCAGTCTGAGACACTAAGGGGCAAATTAGCATGGCCAAATGACCTAACCCACACATCTTTGGACTGTGTGTGGAAACCGAAGCACCCGGAGGAAACTGACATGGGGAGATCACTGTCTGTATGGAGTGATCGTAGGTCCCTGGAGCTGTGAGGCAGCAGTGCGAACCACTGTGTCACCATGACACCCCCTAGGGCTTGTGCTTTTGAAGATATGAGTTATTTTTCACCCCAATGTATGGAAATTGTGAGTAAGGTATAATTCTAACTGCTGGGAAAAATGTCTTAATCCCATGGGTTTACAATCAAGGTTCAATTCTTCGCACACAAATTTCCTGAAGTTAATGCTGTAGTGAAATGGTGCCTGACAGAAATATCCCTGGTATGGAAATGGTCAATTCTGTTTAAAAAGGAAAGCTTTTCAAAGTGGCTATTCATGAGAAAATAAGAACTAGGAGCAGGAGTAAGCCATTTAGTCTCTCGGGCCTGCTCTACCATTTAATACAATCTTAGCCTCAACTCTACTTTCTTGCCCTATAACCCTTACTAATTAAGAATCTGTTCACCTCTTCCTTAAATTTACTCAATGCTCCAGCATCCATCACACTTTAGGATAGTGAATTCCACAGGTTCTTGATCCTTTGAGAAATAACTTCTCCTCATCTCTGTTTAAAATCTGACACCCTTATCCTAAACTTATGACCTCTTATTCTAGATTGCCCTACAAGAGGAAACATTCCCCTGTGTCTACTTTGTCAATCCCCCTTTATAATCTTGTACACCTCAAACAGACCTCCTCTCATTCTTCTAAACTCCAGAGAGTATAGGTCTAAACCACAACAATCTCTCTTGTAAGCCAAGCCTCTAATAGAGCATAGAATCCTTACAGTGCAGAAGGAAGCCATTTAGCCCATCAAGTCTGCACTAACAACAATCTCACCCTATCCCTATAACCCCACATATTTAGCCTGCTAATCCTCCTGAAGCTAAGATTTAGCATGGCCAATCAATCTAATCCACATATCTTTGGACTGTGGAGTGAAACTGGAATACCTGGAGTAAACCAACGCAGACATGGGCAGAGTGTGCAAACTCCAGACAGACAGTGACCCAAGCTGGGAATCAAACCTGGTCCCTGGTGCTGTGAGGCAGCAGTGCTAACCACTGTGCCACCTTGCTGCCTCTCTGGACCGCCTCCAGTGCAACTACATCATTTCTCAAGTAAGGGGACCAAAACTGATTTGATTTGATTTATTATTGTCACATGTATTAGCAAACAGCAAAAAGTAGTGTTTTTTGCACGCTATGCAGACAAAGCATACTGTACAGAGAAGGAAAGGAGGGAGTACAGAATGTGGTGTTACAGCCATGGCTAGGATGTAGAGAAAGATCAACTTAACGCGAAGTAAATCCATTCAAAAGTCTGACAGCAACAGGAAAGAAGCTGTTCTTGAGTTGGTTGGTACGTGACCTCAGACTTTTGTATCTTTTTCCCGATGGAAGAAGGTGGAAGAGGAAATGTCTAGGGTGCATGGGGTTCTTAATTATGCTGGCTGCTTTGCCAAGACAAGCGGGAAGTGTGGACAGAGTCAATGAATGGGAGGCTGGCAAATGGGAGTGGAATGGATAGGAAACTGCACACAATATTAGAAGTTATCCGCCTTTTAACCTTACTTGTGATTAAAAAATAAACTTAAAAAACTTAAGTGCGGAGTCACTAATGCTTTGTACAGTAAAGTTCAAACTTAAAAGTTTATTTATTAGTGTCAAGTAGGCTTATTTAACACTGCAACGAAGTTACTGTGAAAGCAGCACTTCACTACTTTTATACTGTATTCCTTTAGCAATAAGTGCTAAGGCTCCATTCATCTTGCTTGTCACTTGCTGTACCTGCATATTGCTAGTTTTCTATTGGGTTTAACTGAGTTAGAGATGTAAACAGTGCAACGGCGTGTCTGGTGAAAGATTAGAGTGAATACTGCTCCTCCTGCTGGTCTCGATTGAATTGTAGCGCGGGGTATATTCAATACGAAAGAGCTGTCTGCTAATGAGACCCATTTAATTCTAATTGTCTCAACGCTGTTCCGGAAAGCTGGCACATATAAGACGAGAGAGAATCCGCCCAAAATTGATCCACTATCTTGGGAAGGTGAAAGTCCTAATATATTGCGATTGCATTAACTGCGGGGACAGTGACAATTCTCACTAAAGGCGTTGACCTGTAAACGCAGAGAGACACTTTCTAGTTAAATCCAAGCTCAGAGCGCACAACATTGATAATAAACTGATACAATGATATCACTGATACGTTATTAACCGCTGCATAACACTTCAGACACCGCACATAAGCAAACAGCGGGTAACTTAATAGCAGGGTTTAGAGAACGCGAAGAGAGATCTTGGGCAATAGATTATCAATCCAAATAATAACAGAAATCCCACTGTCACTTTTTAATCTTGCGAATTGAAGTCGGCAGCGCTGAAATTCCCAGCTGCAAGATACACGGTTACATAGGGAGCGAGGGTGAGTATTGCATGCTGTCGAGGGGAAGTGGACTTATTAATTAGCCGTTGGAGGTTATTCCAACGTCCCCCCTTAATGCTTTCCCGATCACCGAGCGACATAAATCATTCATAAACACCACACTGAATTGTCACTTACAGGAAACAAAATGGGGAATTCAGGTTCACAAGGAAACAAACCATTTGTCTTTACCTCCCTCCCTTCAATTATTTAACTCTGGTTTCCGTTAGAGATGCCACCAAATGATCGGATTGAGTATCGAGATGATGCACAAATATGAATCCAATGTATTTTTTCTCTCTTTTTGTCAAGGTTTTTAACAACTGGGGAGTCCCCCCCCCCCCACCATCACCAAACCAAGCGACACATTTATTACAACTTGTGAATGCAACTTTCCCCTCACTCGCAGCCCTTTACCCCACCCGTCCCCATTTCAGTCAAAACAAAGCTTGGGGTGGGGAGCAAGAATCACAAATAAACTAATAAACCGAGAGCAAGAGATAGCAAAGAAGACAAGAATAACAATAAATTAACAAAAAGGATTAACTCAAACTAAAAAGAGAGAGCAAGAAATAGCAACTAAACTAAAAGAGAGAGAACAGGGGTAACAGATTAAAAGAGAGAACAAAAATGACACATAAACGAAACAAAATAGAGAGCAAAAAAAAACAAAATAGGCAAAACAGAGAAAACACTAACAAAAAACAAGACAGCAAAAAATAACAAATATATTAAATAAAGAGCAAAAATAAACAATAGAAACTAAATAGACAAGAGACAGCAACAATAACAGATATAAATAAATAACTGCGATTTCGGCAAACTCACCTGCCAGGAGCCTGAGGGAATGTCAGCGAAGCTGCCCAGGCCGCCGAAAGTGTAACAGTTGTAGACGGTCTCGGAGCAGTGCCAGAGGAGGCCGAAGCTCACTGAGTCTTTGCCCTTCTCCTTGACTATCCAGGCGGGCGAGATGAAGCTGAAGCTGCAGACAGCGACCAGGCAGGAGGAGAGCAACACCCAGAGGCAGCCCACACACGTCCACATCCTCTGGGCTTGGGGCAGCAGGCTGTCCGCTGGCATGTCCACGAAGCCCAGCTCCGCTCCCGCTTCTTTCTTTTTCCGATCCAACAGCGAATGCATCTGGAAGACAACTGAGAATTTTTGTTTTGTTTTCTCTCTTTTTTTTGGGTGGGGAAGGGGGTGGGGATGAGGGGGGGGAGTTCTTTTATTTTTTTTCTCCTCCTAAAAACCCTCCCCCTCCGTCCTCCCTTTATAAAATCTTCACATCAAAACAAAAGTCCGAGTGAGATCAGTTTAGAAAATAATCTGGCATCAGGGGCACTTGGAGCTGAGCACCTGGTTACTGATGTCTGATAAATCAGGAATGATGACTCTTTAGCCACCTTGGGATTAATCCGGATCCGCACACCCCGAATGTAAACTGGAATGCTCGCAGTAACCAGCGTGCTATATCTGCCACTCTCTCTCTCCCTCTCCAATCTCTTTCTAGAGACTGGGGATATTCAGTTTGCTGTCACAGATTGGTTGATGCTTCTTCTTGCGTGTGTATGTACTGTTCTCCCAGTGCCGCTAGGCGCAGACAGGTGCCCTGCTCCCTGCCAACCATTCCAGGAATGGGAGTGGGAGGGAAAAGGGAAGAAATCAGCAGAACGAGGCAGCAGTCGTGTGGGCAACGCCTTCCCACAGCGTCAGGCTACATCGCCCTCCCCTTCCCGAAGGGGAGAGAGGCAATCCCAGGCAGTCAATTGCTGGGGAGAGACGTTACTGCTCTTGTGTCTTGCGTGTTCCATCAATCCTGGAGTCCTTACAGTGCAGAAGGAGGCCATTCGGCCCGTCGAGGCTGCACCGACCAGAGTTCCACCCAGACCCTAACCCCACATATTTATCCTGTGGCACACTAGTTAGCACTGCTGCTTCACAGCGCCAGGCACCCCGGCTTGAGTCACTGTGTCGAGTTTGCACATTCTCCCCATGTCTGTGCGGGTTTTCCTCCGGGTGCTCCGATTTCCTCCTCCAGTCTAAAAAATGTGCTGGTCAGGTGCAATGACCTGAACAGATGCCAAAGTGCAGTGACTAGAGGAATTTCACACTAACCGCATTGCAACGTTAATGTAAGCCTTAATCGTGACTAATAAATAAGCTTTAACTTTAATCCCACTAACACCAAGGGTCAATTTATCATGCCCAATCAAACTTACCCACACATCTTTGGACTGTGAGAGGAAATTGGAGCACCCAGAGGAAACCCATGCAGACACAGAGAGAATGTGCTAACTTCACACGGACAGCGACCCAAGGTTGGAATTGAACCTGGGACCTTGGTACTGTGAGGCAGGAGTGCTAACCGCTCAAGATCAGTATATTGAAGCCTGGGATACAAGAGGGGTAACCTGAGCATAGAATCCCTGCAGTGCAGAAGGAGGCCATTTGGCCCATTGAATTGCACCAACAATCTGACGGAGGATCTCATTTCAAGTTCCTTTCCTGTCACGCCATGTATTTACTCCACTGATCTCCTCCTAACCTACACATGTTTGGACTCTAAGAAGCAATTTAGCATGACCAGTTCACCTAACCTGCACATCTTTGGACTGTGGGAGGGAACTGGAGCACTTGGAGGAAACCCATGCAAATGTGGGGATAATGTGCAAACTCCACATAGTCATCCAAGGCTGGAATTGAATGTGAGTCCCTGGAACTGTGAGGCAGCAGTGCTAACCTCTGTGGCCCCATAGTAGACATCTTTAAAATATATGTAGGAGGTTCATAGAATTGTTACAGTGCAGAAATAGGTCATTCAGCCCAACAAGTTGGTACCAACACTTACCCAGGATTACCCCATAACCCCATATATTTACCTGCTAATCCCCGTAATCTATATATCTTGGGATGCTAAAAGGCAATTTAGCATTGCCAATCCGCCTAACCTGCACATCTTTGAAGTGTGGGAGGAAACCAGAGCATCCGAGGGGAGGAAACCCACACAGACATGGGTAGAATGTGCAAACTCCAGACAGTCACCCAAGGCTGGAATTGAACTCAGATCCCTGGCACTGTAAGGCGGCAATGTTAACCACTGTGTCATCATGATAGATGGTTTTAACATGTAAGGGTTGCTAAGGTAGAGAAGATGGTGTCATTTGTGGGACCAAAACAGATGTCATTACAACACAAAAAGAGGCCCTTCGGCCCATCATGTCAATGTCATTTATTAAAAAATATCCAGTAAAGAATTCAAGAGAAACTTCTTCACCCAGAACAATTAGAATGTGGAACCTGCCACTATAACTTGGTTTAGTTGAGGTGAATAACATGGAGCTTTCAACAGGAAATTGGCTAAATATCTTTAAAAATAGAGAAAGAGATTTGAGTGGTAAGAGGGAAAGGGCAAGGGTCGGGGGGGGGAGTAACTGAGCAGGTCCAATGGACAGCTGGTATTGACATAATGGGCCGAATGGTCTCCTTCGGTGCTATAACTTTGATTTTGTGAGGTACATCTTAAGAGGGAGCTGGACAAATACAAAAGATTAGTAAAAGGATACGCTAATGAAGTGAGAAGAAGTTTGTGTGGAACATTAGCACCTATATTTTTGATTTGATTCATTATTGTCACATGTATTAGTGTACAGTGAAAAGCATTGTTTCTTGCACACTATGCAAACAATGCTTACCATACATAGAGAAAAAAAGGAGTATAAAATGTGGTGTTACTGTCACAGCTAGGGCGTAGAGAAAGATCAACTCAGTGTGAAGTATGGCCACTCAAAAGTCTCATGGCCTCAGGGAAGAAGCTATTCTTTCCTGTCCACAGGTGAGCCAAATGTTTCTCTAATTTCTAGATAATAAAAAAAAACTGTCAATGTGAGGATGATGGAATATTGGAAATTCTGACCCTCTTTTACAGGATCAGCACAGAAGGAGCACATTGGATCCATCCGCCAATCAGTCCGCCATATCCCTGTCCTTTTCCCATATCAGCTCACATCCATCTTTTTCAAGCAATCATTTAAACTACTTCTAACTAGTCTTTCAGTGTTTTTCATTAAAATATTCCTTGTTTGAAGAATCCTCTATTTAAATGGAGGAAACCTAGACTTGCACATAGGAAGGAAGATTTCCAGTTAATGTTCCATTTGACAAAGGTACAAAGAAGAAAGTATTTGTCACAGGGACAGTGCACAACATGAATCCCTTGTGTTTATTGTTAAATACTAGCTATGTCAGAACAGGTTATAGTTTTGAAACCGGATAAAGTGAATCGCCTTCCAAATAAATGATTCTTTCTAACTGCTCTAATCACATCAATCACAGCAAAGCATGTAATAAGGAAATCATAGACTGAATCACAGAATCCTACAATGCAGAAGGACGTCATTCTGCCCATCAAGTCTGCACCGACGTCAATCCCACCTAGACCCTATCTCCATCTTTTTACCTTGCTAATCCCTCGACCCTAAGGGACAACTTAACATGGCCAATCTACCTGACCCCCACTTCTTTGATGTGTGAGGGGAAACCAGAGCACCTATTCAGAAACAGGGAAAACATACAGACTCCACACGGACAATGACCAAAGTCAGGAATCAAACCCAGGTTCCTGGCACTGTGAGGCAGCAGTGCTAACCACTATGCCATTGTGCCGTCCCAATGTTAGTAGTGAGTAGTTAGCACTGAGTCAGCATCATGTTTCAAAATTCAGACAACCAAAGGATCTGACAGGAGCAAGGGGAGACAATTCGACCCATCACATCTGTGCTGTCCAAATTAATGGCATACTCCTGCAAATTAATCCTTTCCAAGTGTATGCTCCAGTAGTCATGGAAAAGAGAAGGACTTGGGAGTGAGACTTTTTGAACAGCTGACAATGTGATAACTCAGAGTCTCTTGAAGAGTTTCTGTGAGTAAGAGGCAGCATTTTATCTGAACATTTGTCTCTACTTTAAAACCTATCTTCCAATGGAAAGAGTCTCAACCAACATGAAGACCCATCTCCTTGCTGCTTCCGAGCAACCAATGACTAATTCAGTCATCAATTTTTTTAATAGCATGTTACTTTGAGCTAGAGAAGAGGAGGCAAAATATTTTGAGTTTCTTTTTCAAAATCCTTGTTTTCTTCAATTCCATTTTTGCAGAGGATTTTTTCATCCTCCTTCAAAACTTCTATAGATGCAACATAGAAAGCATTCTTTCTGGTTGTGTCAGAACTTGGCATGGCTCCTACTCTGCCCAAGATCGCAAAAAACTACAAAGGGTTGTGAACGAAGCCCAATCCATCACGCAAACCATCCATTGACTCTGTCTACATTTCTTGCTGCACCGGAAAAGCAGCCAGCATAATTAAGGACCCCACGCACCCGGGATATTCTCTTTTCCAACTTCTTTCATGGGAAAAAAGATATAAAAGTCTGAGGTCACATACCAACCAACTCAAGAACACTTTCTTCCCTGCTGCCATCAAACTTTTGAATGGAGCTTCCTTGCATTAAGTTGTCCATTCTCTATACCCTAGCTATAACTATAGAATCATAGAATCCCTACAGTGCAGAAGGAGGCCATTCAGCCCATCAAGTCTGCACTGACAATAATCCCACTCAGACCTTATCCCCACATATCTATCCTATTAATCCCTTTAATATATGCATCCAGGGACATTGAGGGGCTATTTAGCATGGCAATGCACCTAACCTGGACATTTTTGGACTGTAACACTACATTCTGCACTCTCTCCTTTCCTTCTCTTTGAATGGTATGCTTTGCCTGTACAGCGCGCAAGAAACAGTACTTTTCACTTTATCCCAATACATGTGACAATAATGAATCATACAATAAAAAACTTAATGACACTTCTTGCCATTAGCTCAGATTTCTTGTCTGCACCAAAGCGGGGGATTTGATTGATGTTCAGATGATGCAAACAGTTAGTGGTTGCTGTGTTCAGTTGCTGCTTGCTTAACTCACAGAGAACAAGAAAGTGGGGCTGAGGAGGTTTGTCAGGATTGTTGGCACCACAATGTTTAGTAGCATCAGCTCTGGCCCAAAGGGGGAAATGTCGATCCAGATCTAATATTTTCTGGCTCAAAACCAGTGCAACATTCCTGTATGCTTAGCTTCTAAAAGTAACAGAAGTTTGACTGGGAGCCAGAATGACTCCATGTCGCCTGATTGTTCATCCAATTACTTGCAGTGTTAACAATACAGGATAATGATGATGAAGCTGGGGAACTATCTTTCATTTTGTCAAAACGAAGGTCAATTTAAGAAGGCAAGCATGCCTCAATTTGTGACTGCAATCCAATGCCAACAATCTGCTCTCCACAGCTACAATATATCTGCTGATTTGTATTATTTGTAATAAGTCAACTATTGATAGTCACTTGATAAACATACAACAGTGAGTTTGCAATTGTTATTCTTTTATATGTCAAACATGATGCATCAACATTGACAGGCAATTTTTGAGAGGCTTCAGTGTACATGTGTAATAATCTCCACAGTTAAAGCAACAGTGTAAAATCCATTTTGGACTTAATTGATTATTATAAAATACAGACACAAACGGTTTTGCTATTGGAGTTCCCTACAGTGCCCATTGAGTCTGCACCGACAACAATTCCACCGAGACCTTATCCCCGTAACCCCACATATTCACCCTGCTGATCCCCCTGAACTAGGGCAATTTAGTGTGGCCAATCCATCTAACCCACACATCTTTGCACTGTGGGAGGAAACCCGAGCATCTGGACAAAACCTACAGAGAAATGGGAAGAATGTGTAAACTCCGCCCAGTCACCCAAGGCTAGAATTGAAGCCGGGTCCTTGGCACTTTGGCTAACCACTGTGCCCCAATCAAAGTGGAGAAAATAGGCATCAATCCTGCTACTTCTCACATGCAAAGTGAGCATTCCACCACCTGAACTAATACCCCCAACCTTAAAAAAAATGGACCAAGGCACTGCTGAGATGTCATGTTGTGAAGTCAAATCCTTTGAACATCTTGCAATCATCCTCAAGTATCTATTTTTTAATGATGAGTTAATTACAAGTAGGATTTCACTCATTCAGTTATAATAAATCCTCCATTTAAAATATGAGACTGCAGTTTATATGGAATGATGATTTTGGCATTAACTTTTAGAATAGACTCACTTTTTCCGCAGTTAATTAATCACAGTGCCATTGACTAACCAATGCCTGAAATGTTAATTAAAAAGCAGATGGGCTAAAATGAACTGATTTGCCATTCTGTAAAACTTCTTTTAAATGCTAAGTGCCTTGCAGCATTACGGAGGTGAATGAAACAGGGGCTTATTGCTGCCTCCCCACATGGATTTCTTCGCAATAGAGAGTAGCTTAGCTTGCTGCTGGAGTGTTTACTGGCAGCAGCTGCAAAGGGGTACTGGGGGCATGGTAGCACTGCTGCCTCACTGTGCCAAGGACCCAGGTTTAAATCATGGCTTGTGTCACTGTCTGTGTAAGTTTGCACATTCTCCCCGTGTCTTTACGGGATTCCTCCGGGCGCTCTGGTTTCCTCCCATAGTCCAAAAGAAATGCTGATTAGGTGTATTGGCCACACTGAATTCTCCCTCAGTGTCCCTGAACAGGTGCCGGAGTGTGACAACTAGTGAATTTCCACATTGACTTCATTGAATGTGATAATGTAAGCTTACTTGTGACACCAATAAATAAATTTAAAAGACGGAAAGTGAGATTTATAAAAAAAAAACATTGTTTATGTTAATGAATCTAACCAGTAAAGAACCAATCATTTTAAATATTAATTGAATATTCCTGTCCATATTGTTTCTGATTGAGCAAAGATCAGCACTGTGGCCTCACCATGCCAGTGACTCAGGTTCAAATGTGACCTTGGGCAACTGTCTGTGTGAAGTTTGCACTTTTCCATGTCTCTGTTTGGGATTCCTCCGGATGCTGTGGTTTCTTCCCATAGTCTGAAAGAAGTGCAGGTTAGATAGATTGGCCATGCCAAATTATCCCTTAGTGTCCAATGATGCGTGAGTGATATGGATTAGCCATGGTAATGTGTAAGGTTGTGGGGATGGGATAGAGGAGAGGGTTTGGTAAGATACCCTATCAGAGGTTTGGTGTAAACTTGATGGGCTGAATGGCTTCTTCTGCACTGCAGAGATTGTATGATTCTATGTAATGAAAGGTGTTTCCACTGAAAATACTTCCTCTTTGCATCCTCTTTGCTTCCTTCTGGATTTCTTTAGCTGTGATGATTGTTCAACCAGAATTTCTAAGCCACAGAGTCTCTTCCATTTTCCAAGGAAAAATAAAGCAGGTACTTCACTTTTAACTCCATCTAGTTACATTGAATAAGTTTACATTTTTTTCTAAATGTTAAGAATATCAAATGATTATTTATGAAATTGTGCTGTTTTCTTTGGTGTCTAATGGTTTTTGTGTTACTCAAGACACACATGAAGTTTCACCACATAGTTCAACTACCTTTTTTTTCCATGAATAGGATAGGATTCTTTTCAATCAATATGAAATACTCTGTAACAGGAAGGAGATTAGCACCTGACCATGTGCTAATTCTTCAGAGCCTGTGCATGCCTGTACTTTCAATCTTTATGAATCTGTTCTACTCAGACTGTTTCAGAGGGATACATGATGGTTGCTGCAATGGCACTGGGGTCATGGCTGATAGATTATTTATACAACCCACAATTTTGTGCTGAAACTAGGAGGTACACAAAGCCACATACTCACTTTTTGAAGGAATATTTGGATTGCCCAAAGGGCGGTTTCGATTGTATGAGTCAACTGAAAGGATGGAGGGGCTGTGTCCTGTTATGTAATAGTTGACTTTTGCTTCTAATAGTGTTTTAAGTTTATTTATTAGTTACAAGAAAGCCTACATTAACACTGCGATGAAGTTACTGTGAGAATCTCCCAGTCGCCACACTCCGGTGCCTGTTTGGATAAACTGAGGGAAATTTAGCATGGCCAATCCATCTAACCAGCATGTCTTTCGAATTGTGGGAGGAAACTGGAGCACCTGGAGGAAATTCATGCAGACACGGGGAGAATGTGCAAATTCCAAACAGACAGTGATCCAAGTCGGGAATTGAAACCGAGTCCCTAACACTGTGAAGCAGCAGTACTATTGTTGTGCCATCATGCTGCCCTAGTGGTGTTACAACATGATAACTGAGGAGCCTCATGCCTGGCTAGGAAGCATGTTTAAAAGAATGATAGAAATTGGGATTCCATTTGGCTACTTTGACAAGTGCCATTAGCAACTTAGCTTACAAAAAAAGTCAACAGTTGATAGTAACTTGTTGAATTTGTCAAAATATCGTAAACTATAGCAGAATGGATGACTACTACAATTTACTCTTTGATGTAATATTTTGAATAAAAACCTGATATGGAGACTACTCCATTATAAATCCATGCACTTTCACCATATAAGAGATGAGAGATAGGTGGAAGCAACTGCAGAACAGTGACAGAGATCTAAGTTGAGCCCAGCCCTAACTGATAAAGAATCTCCTCTGACAATCACAAGGCAGGAGTGTTCCCTTTCAATTGGGGAACACTGCAGCACTCACGGGCATTCAGCCTCTGATCTTCAGGTAAGCATTCTCCAAGGCATCCTTCATGACACACAACAATGTAGAATTGCTGAGCAGAAACTGATAGCCAAGTTCCGCACATATAAAGGTAGCTTCAATCGAGATCTTGGGTTTATGTCATATTATCTGTAACCCCACAATTGTTTGCAAAATTTCACTAACTGTCACAATACACATCTCTTTAACCTGTGTTTAACTCTACCCCCACTCACATTGTCTGTATCTTTAAGACTTGATTATCTATAAAGACTCACATCCAACTGTTATTTTGTAAATTGACTTTGTATCTTTATATGCCCTGCTTGTGAACAGGATTCCCATGCACCCGATGAAGTAGCAGCACTCTGAAAGCTTGTGGCTACCCAATAAACCTGTTGGACTTTAACCTGATGTTGTGAGACTTCTGGCTATGCTTATCCCAGTCCAATGCTGGCATCTCCACATCAGAACTCGGTCAGATTAGTAAGTTACCATTAGAGGGCGGTGCTGAGCAGAAATGCAGTATCCGTCAGGCAGCAAGGAGGCATGTTATCAAAACCAGAAATGTATGTTTCATGCTAATACATATTTTTACTTAGTGTCACAAGTAGGCTGACATTAACATTGCAATGAAGTTTCAGTGAAAATCCCCTCGTCGACACACTGTAGCATCTGTTTGGGTACACTGAGGGAGTCAGTCTTTCAGACTGTGGAGGAAACCCAAGCAGACATGGGGACAATGTGCAGACTCTGCACAGATAGTGACCCAAGCCAGGAATCGAACTGGTACTGTGAGACAGCAGTGCTAATCACTCTGCTACCCTGTTGGTGCTACTCCATTTGGACTTCTTCAGGGTAATAATTTTCTTCGTTAGGAATTAACTTTTATCGACAATTGTTTGTCATCAGAATTGCCACTTTAAAAAAAAATTAAAATTACCCTGTACTGTTTAGATGTCATCTAAAACTGTTTGAGACTTGTTTATAATACTATTTCTAGAGACTTAAAGGTGGCAGCAGTGCACTTGCTTGGTAAATTTTTATGCTAAAGGCCCTAAAATATATAATGCCTGCTAATCCTTCTAGAATTTTCTCTGTTTCTTCCATTTGAAATTTGGATAAAATATGAAACCAGCATTGAGCTATGGCATCCAGCATTGTGGGTTTCAGAAAATCCATCTTACTGCATTAGTGATTTTGAAATTTACAATTTTAAAATCATTTTAGGATACATCTTTAAACAATTAATGACCATATATAATTATATCATTGTTCAAGATAAACGAGTTTCACATATAATCTACCTTTCCTAATAAATTGAAGTATACTGGTAAATATGAGATATTTTAACATATTTGGAAGACAATTTAAAGAGTCCTAAGTATAAAGAGAATTGAAATATCTGATTAAATCATATATTAGAAGCTACAAAAATGTTAAAAGTATGAAGTAATTTATAATGCCATATGTTTGCTCTCCTACTGTAATTAGTATGTATTGTACGGAAAATGTCTTTTTTTACCTTTGGAGTCGGTATTCCAATTAAATAATTCAGCAGCAAGCTTTCAAGGGTCTTAAAATAAAGATTATTTATTCTCACACATTTACTCTGAATTAATGCTCCATCACAAACACAGTCCCATATCGTGTTTGTGAAACTGCTCTTGGATTTGCTGTTATATTTGTATATTGCTTGCTTTGTGCTCCTTCTCCTTCCTCGTTATAACATGTGCCAGTCCAAGAATTATCTCTGTGGATCACCCAGACCGCAAAACATTGGTTTACAGGACGTTCGTTGGACGTTCAGTTGTGTGAATTATTTGCTGGATTATCTGTGTAAAGCCTTGTCCTCCCACTCACTTGTCAGCACCCTGGGAACCAATGAGGCTGCAGAATGATAGGTATGCTTGGCCATTTGACTTAAAATTTGAACACCGAGTCAAACAACTAAAACCTTTCATTTATTTCCAGCATATTATCCTATAACACTTTCACACACACTATCTAAGGTACTACTTTGTTCTCCTCCAACCTCAGATTGAATCCTGACAAAGGTTTTATGAATTATAATGAACTCCATCTCTAATTTATGATTTCTGGCCTCCCATGTAAAAGTCCTGTTGTTCCTTAAAAGGATTTGATTTAAAGTTGAAGTGAGGGACTTTTAAAGTGAAGTTTGTGAGATTTCTTGTCGTCAAATATCTCAGATTCTTAGGTGAACTTTAAAACTGGAACAGGTTAAATGCTTTGACTACTTGATAACTTGCAACTACTTTCAGAGCGTGGCTTCAGATTGGTTCCTAAAAGGCAAAGATGATACTGCCTTTATATGCATCCATTGTCTTGTCTGCAGTCTTCCCAGGTCACTCCTGAATCTTGGGATAATAAATGATATCCATATCAGAAGCCAATTTCTGTCACATGATCAGTGACAATTGCCCACCCAGAACGGTTAGAGCTAAAAGATTATTGATATGCTATAGGGGATAGGTAGTGGTCTTTCACATTTAACTGATGGATAACTGGCCACGTCAGTTTGTTGAACTGCAAACCTGCAGATTTTAGGAGTTTATTGACTCTGGATTTTGGGTAAGTTTGAACAATGGAAAGTCTGAATTCCACACATGACATTCATCTTGGTATGTCCATTATATGGTTATTCAATGCAGAACTTGCCAAAAGCTGTGTTGAATAAAGCAAAGATCACCTGACCACCTTGACAACTATCTTAATAGTCCACCAGTGTACATTTTAAACAAATAATAGACAGTTTCAGATGCTTCCATACAAATTCAGTCCACATGTAAAATTATGATTATGACATGCCTTTATTGGGCATGACAATAATATTGCATTGCTTGTTCTTCAGTGATAATGGTTCAAGATTAAAGGCTAGAACTAAAGAGTGTTTTTCCAGATTACCTGAATGTACTGGTTTTCGAAGCAGAGGAGGGAGATGGAGGCCCCTATTTTAAGTCACACTCCAGTAACTTCAGTGAATTGTGATAATCACTATATTAATGCTTCCACCAGGATTTTGTTCAGTCTTTCAAATTTCAACTATAACTTTCTCGAGCAACTGTAATTCACGAAAGGCAGTTAAAACATTAATTTATTGATATTATTGCATGTGGTAGAATACCAAACCCTGACAACTTAAGGGGAAATAGATCTAAAATACGTAATATAAATACATATTTAATTTATTTTAATTAATTATTTAGGTATGTTTGGATAATATCCGTATATTTTCATTTATGATCCTGTATATTAAAAGCATAAAACCTCTGGCATTCAATATTGGTAAGTTGGTAAAGGGCACCCCAGACCATGAATGGTGTATATTAATATCATTCTCCAAACAACTTCCCCCGCTATTCCTTCCACTTTTAACGATGAGTGATTCTTAAGCGGGTTAAATAAAAGTAAGCTGTGAAATGATGGTAGGATGTTTTATGCAGTTGACTTATGAAAGGTGTTGCTGAAGGGGACAAATTCAGGGTCCAGAGTCCCGACTCCCTCCGAGTTCTCTCCTGCCGAGTGCAGGATTCTCGTCACGAGGCGGCAGCGCTCGGCTCCATTCGGGCTCCGCTCGGCTCCATTCGGCAGCGCTTGTCTCTGTTCGGACCCCGCTCGGCTCCATCGGGCTCCATTCGACTCTACTCGGGCTTCGCTCGGCTCCATTCGGTTATACTCGGCAATGTTCGGCTTCGTTCGGCTCCACTCGGCTCTCGGGAAGTGGGGGGGATGGCGGCGGACGGGGGACTATGAGGCGGAGGAGGAAGTGCCGGTTTGACAGCTCCCTTTTTCCCTCCGATATAATGAATGAAGCGAGCTCCGAGCCGCCGACTATGCACTGAACGAGCGGCGTCGCGGTTCCCGCACCATCCCCGAACATGTCATTTTTTAGGCGTAAAGGTAAGGGGGAAGAGAAGCGGGTCTGGCGTGAGGGAGGCGGCAGGATCAGGCCCTGCTGCTGGGGGTAGGCCTCCCACTGCCGCCTCAGAGGCGACACCCTCCCACCCTCCAGCAGTGGGGCAACAACCTGCAGCTCCACCGACTGTTTTCACACTCATCCCACTTATTGTTTCTTATTGATACTCTGTGGTTTCTTTTAGGAACAACAGCCAAATGTCCTTGCTCCCATTTTAAATGCAATGAATTCCAAGTTTTAGGCAGAGAGATCTTTTAAATTCGACCTGAGTTTGGAAGGAAGCCACAGCACAATATATATAAAAAAAACTTTCAGCCGCCCCTGCTGTGTTCTGAAAATGTTATGAAATTCAGGCGGATGTGTTTAGTTGCAACCTAAATCACAACTACACTGTTGTTATGGACTGTGTCACCTTGGCGGCGTGTGGTTTTTAAAAGAGAGAGGAGGTGCAACATGAGTGCAGTTGATTGATGACTTTAGACGTTTCAAATTCTGACATTTTGGCAAAGATTACAGTGCAGGAGGAGCCATTTAGTCTCTTGGTGTGTGCTGGCCCTGGTGGTAATTCACCTGGTGCCACTCTTCTGGCGCCTCCCCATAGCCGTGCACCATCTCTCTGTTGAGGTAATAATACAATTCCCTCCTGAATGGCTCGGTTGAACCTGCCTCCCACCATATTCCCAGGCCGTGCATTCTAGATCCTCACCACTACATGAAAAAGTTTTTCCTATGTGGCCATTGCTGCTTTTGCCACTTACCTTTTAAATCCACATCCTCTCATTCTCAATTGATCAATGGGAACAGTTTTTCCTTATCTACTTTGTCCAGACTCTTCATAACTTTCAATACCTCATATCAGTCCCAATTTTTCCATTTTATCCATGTAAATGAAGTTCCTCATCCTAAAGCCATTCTTATGAATATGTTTTGCACCCCTCTTATGCCTTCACACCCAGCTTTAACATAGGTTGTAGGAGTATTAATTAAAATTGAGCATGGATTGCCTATTGCAGCAAATTAACCAACTGAATTGTATAGCATAGAAATTAGATGTACAATTTGTGGCTTTTTGTATTTTTGAATGATTACAGTAAATAACAAGTTGTGACATAGCAATCTATGTGTACAGATATTGTACATCCCAGTTAGTGATGTATTTGTTCGCTCCTTGTCAGGTTGCTTTAGAGTTGTCAAACTAACTGTAAGCCATACTTTGGTCAATGATAATCCTTATTATAATTGTTCCAGGGACAGGTAAATTACAACAATAAGTGCCAAAATATTCTATTTTGGATAATCACTAGATTCCCCAAGACTTCATGAGCATAGTTCTGTCCTCTGCTAGTTCTGTAACATTCTGACAGATACCACTCTTCCATTCAGATGAGTCAGTGCACTTCAGAATTAATTAATACTATGACTGGCCATTTGGGCTATTTATAAAAGGTATAATAAACACAAGTTCACACTATCATCTTGTTTATGTTCCTATTTCAAAAGTGAGCTGGGGCTCTGGTAGCTTTTTCATCCATGTTTCAGGAAATCATGTTCTATGTTCTAAGCCACTCCATTCCAATTTAAATTAACATGTCAATGCAATAGTGAAACATAGAAACCCTACAGTACAGTGCTGACCACAATCCCACCCAGGCCCCACTCCCATATCCCTGTATATTTACCCACTAATCCCTTTAACCATGCATCTTGGGATACTAAGGGCAATTTTTAGCATGGCCAATCAACCTAACCTGCACATCTTTGAACTGTGGAAGGAAACTGGAGCAGCAGGAGGAAACCCACGCAGACATGAGGAGAATGTGCAAACTCCACATAAACAGTGACTCAAGCCAAAAATTGAACTTGGGTCCCTAAAACTGTGAAGCAGCAGTGCTAACTACTGTGCTATCATGCTGCCCTAGTGCAGTAGATGCTCCACTGTCAGAGGTGCCAATCTTTGGATAAGATATTTAATCAGTGTCCTGCTGGCTTTCTCAGGCAAGTGTAAATGACCTGTGCAGCACTCCAGGAAGAGTAACATGTTTATATCTATCCTTAAGGAGACCAAAACTAAGTAGAATCACAGAATTCCTACAGAAGGATGTCATACAGCCCATTGAGCCTTCACTGACAACAATCCCACCCAGGCCCTATCGCTGTAACCCCATACATTTACCCTGCTAATCCCCTTGACAGTCAGGGGCAATTTAGCCAATCAATCTGATTTGCACATTTTTGGAGTGCCGGAGGAAACCTACGCTGACACCGAGAGATATGGGCAACCTGAGGTCGGAATTGAACCCAGGTCCCTGGTGCTCACGTGCCACCCTATGTTGTGTACAGTTTTGTTATTTAAGAAATGGTGTTAATGTATTTGAATGTAATGTAAAGAAGGTTCGTTCAATTGATGCATTAGATGTGAGGGTAATCACTGGGAAAAGTTGGACAGGCTGGGCCTGTATCGATTGGACTTTAGAAGAACAAAAAAATGATCTTATTGAAATGCAGAAGATCATGAGGAGACTTGACAGAGTGGCTGCTGAAAGGATATTTCCATTTGTGGGAGAGACTGAAGTTAAGGGACACAGTTTAAAAATAAGGGATGTCTCATTAAAAGTAGAGATAAAAAGACATTTGTTTTTCTCAAAGGGTTGAGAGCCTTTGGACTCTCTTCCTCAGAGCATGGTGGAGGCAGTGTTATTGAATATTTTTAAGGCAGAGGGAAATGGAGTCTTGGCTAACAAGGCAGTTGAGAGTTTTTGGGGTAGATGAAATGTATAGTTGAGGCCACAATCAGATCAGCTAAGATTTTGTTGAATGGTGGAGTAGGTTCAAGGAGCCGAATGATCTAGTGCTGTTAATTTGGATGTTTGTAGTGAAGGCTTTCTTTCGGTGTTCTAGCCAATCAATTCCATTTCAAACACACCTAACTTCCTGTACTATTTTTGAGAGTTTGCTGTACAGAACAAGACCACCAAACATTCCAAAAATATTTCATCCTGAGAATATTAAATGAACACGTCGCTAGTGTACGCTTGACCTGGACCATTTGATGGGCAACATGACAGTTCAGTGACTATCGCTGTACTGTGCAGATACGTGGATTTGGGCCTGTGTCTGTAGGAGTTTGCACATTCTCCCTGTGCTCGCGTGGGTTTTCTCTGGGTGCTCCGGTTTCCTCCCACATCCCAAAGATATGCTCTTAGGCTAATTGACAAAACAGATTCTCCCTAAATTATCTCAAATTTGGTTTTTAATCCATAGATCTGTAAACATGGACAGGGATCGTGGGTAGAGGTGGGAACATCGGGGTGGCGATGCTGGCTCGTTGGGCCAAAGGGCCTGTTTCCTTGGCTGTTTTGTTCTTTGTTCTTAATACAAGTTCTCTGTTCGCAACCGTAGTGCCATGCTTGACCTCAAAGATGAGCTTCTGGCCACACATCTGCTCCTGCAACTTAACTGCTTACTACTTTCTCTAACATTGACCCTACTGCTAAAACCCTCATCGTGTTTCTGTGCATCCAGTGCTTCTGTGGCATCCAGATTTGTATAACCCATTGCTCTCCTGGCCAGCCTTCCAACTTCCACCCTGTATTAATTTGAGCTCGTGTAAAGTTTTGTCTGTATTCTATTCTGCACCAAGTCCCATTCACCTATCACCCTCGTGCTTCCTGAGTTGGGTTGGTTCCTGGTCACATTTTTAAAATTCTTATTTGTTTTCAAATTCTTCACTGGCCTTGCCCTTCCCTGCCTTTCTCATTGTGGGGTTTTGGTTTTGATTGTTCCACCACTGGCAGTCAATTGCTTAGCCTCTAGACTCTGGAACTCTTCCACCATCACCTACACAAAAACCTCTCCCTCCCTTTCCACCTATAAGATGCCTCTAATAATCTAAGCTCTTTGATCAAGTATTTGATTAGCTGTTCAAATATTTTCTTAAGTGCTTGATGTCAAGTTTTGTTTGCCAGCCGTTTGCTTGGAAATATTCTATTAAGAGTGCTGTACATAGGCACATAATTGCTGCTGGTCATCTAAGCTTCCCACAACACAGTTTTAAACTGGCAGTCTAATTCTTGGGATTCATATGTGCTGTCCATTGCATTTTTCTTAAAGTAAGAAGTCTCAATGTCAGGTTAAGAGTCCAGCATGTTTACTTGGTAGCACGAGTTTTTGGAACACTGTTCCTTCATCATTTGAGTGACTCATCTGATGAAGGGTCAGTGCTCGAAAGCTCGTGCTATTAAGTAAACTTGTTGGACTTTAACAAAGTGTTATGAGTCTTTTTACTGTGCCCACACCAGTGCAACGCCGGCATCTTCTCATCATCACTACCACCAAATTTTTTTGAAACAATACACCTTGAGTAGTAGATTTACAAAAGGAACATATACTGTATTTTTTTTAATGCACAAAACTGACAAAGGTTTATAGTACTATCTGTATTCTCTGGAAAACACAAGCTGCATTTTGTAACTCTGGTACCTTGACAATAGCAAAGACTTTGTGCTTTAGGCGCCATAAATTCTGTATGTATGCACATTTGATTAATTTTGAAGGCCTCTTTCAGCAAGCAAATGTTGTGGTAACCAGGTAAAATGTTTGTGAATATTTTTATTACTGGCACAGACTGGTCAGCTTCACAGTAACATCAGCGTTGTCAACGCGTATAAAAATAGCAAGAGTCTCACTTTGCCGAAGTTGCACCTCTTGTCAGCTGAACACCAAAGGATGTTGAAGCCTGTTGCTTACCCGACCACTTTGCCAGTTGCATATATTCTTCACAATTTGCCAGAAAATTGCTGAATTATGTTAAGTTCTGCATACTTGATTAAACTGTGGAGTGTGATAGGATGGGAGGGGTTATAATATTCCGTTGAACAAACGGGTTCACCTAACCTAGAAGTTTAATTTGAAATACTTTTGTGACTGAATGTATTTTTGTGACTGAGTGTATGTCTGATGAGGCAGAATGTTACTCGTGGAATTCTGTGACTGCTTCACATTTGATGCCAATGTTAGTGTGTGTATATTTTGTTTTTGCTGGTTATCTATATCCTTAACACAGGAAAGGAGTATCAAACCATTCAAGATAAACACATGCAAATTAAATCAGCAATCTTCAAGGTGGATGGCAATTAAGTAAGAATAAGAAATAAAGAGATGGTGCAAGGATTACAAGGAAAAGCAAATAGGAGAGCTCTGGAAAGAACATAGGAATTGTTGTGAATTAAAGATGTCACAGCAAAATATCCTTCCCAGTATCTTGTACTGCTCCTGGATACTTTATTGGGCAATTCAAATTGTTCATTTTAAAGCTTCAGAACTCCAAACGGTTACACTAGCTGCATTTCCTCAGTTTTATTTCAGAATTCCAAAGTGATCAAAGAACTGATGGAGTGACAAACTATGGATTCAGAGGGAATTCTGATGAAAAGTTATAAATATTTGAGCAGAATCTTTTAATAACACCACTACTTTAATATTTTCTATTTTTAAAAAAAAATCCGTTAGAGATTTCTTGGCCTCCAGAATAAAATGTACGAAGTAAATGGTAAAGAGCTGAAAACTCATCACTTTGAATATTTATCAAGGGGGAAATGTGAGCAAACACAATTGTGTACCAGCAATGTGTAGGGTATGTGCTGTTTCTTTACCAGAAGCTAGTCAAAAAACATCTTTGCTATTGCAGAACAGGTCTTCTACATGTTTCTATATAAACAGTGACATGTGCCTTTCCACCATCACTCAATAATTATTGAAGTAAAATTGATCCACCTATATTTAGTCTGTTTTTATTCATATAGTCTGATTCTTAAGTTGAGGGGATTGGCCTTTGAGGAGACAATGAGTGGGCCAGGCACTACATTCTTTAGAATTCTGAAGAATGAAAATTGGATCTCCTAGAAACATACACAGTTCTTACAGGCTTGATAGGGCAGATGCTGGAAGGATTGGGGAATCTACACTGAGGGCTCACGAGTTCAGAATAAAGTGTGGCCCACTTAGCATTGAGATAAAGAAAAATGTCTTCAGTTAAAGCTGTGAATGCTCAGATATTTGAGTACTTATAAGACAGAGATTTGGATATTAAGGGAAATGGGGAAAGTAGGAAGGTGAAATTGAGATCAATCAGCCATGATTGTATTTGAATGGTGAAGTAAACTCAATGGGCTGAATTGCCTTTTCCTATAGTCTAAAGGAGTAGTGAATCAGGAAGTTAGAATTCTGGAGTAATATCACTGAGGGAAATAGGGAATAGCTTAGTGGTTAAAAACTGGACGGCATGGACAAGTTGGGCCAATGGGCCTGTTTCCATGCTGTAAAGCTCTGACTCTATGATCCTGCTGATAAAATAATTAAATATTTAGTGAAGGCTTTCTAGAAGTAATTACGCCACAGAATTACACTAATTTGCTATTCAAATTTTGTGCCACTGTACATCTGATATCCTTAGGATCTTGGAAGTCTGTGTGAAAAGAGTGGCTTGATGGAGTCAACTAAAAAAAATCCATAGGCTACTTGTGGAAGTTTTGAGAGATCTGATTATTAACATGGGGCACCTTTGACGCAGAAGTCAAGTTGATCCTTTATTTAAAAGGATGATGAAACTGATCAAGACCATAACTGGTCCATTTGCCTTAATAGTTAGTCACAGGCTAGCTCAAGAAGTAAAACTTGTACAACAATAACATAACCTGCTAGAATAAATTTAGAATAGGAGGATCCTGCTAGCTAACCTCCCTTATCCTTGCTGAATAACATGGAAATAGGACATTATATTCTGTAGTTTCTTGGGACTGTTGGAAAGGTCTCACATGCAAGATTCCTAATTAAATCCAAAGCTACAAGAGTCAGGACAAAGAATGAGACCAAATAAAAATTCATTTTAAAAGTAAAATTAGAAATTGAAATTGTAGAAATTATAATGCTGATTGAAGGATTAGTGTTGAGTAGTGTACTGAGAATGATGTTAGCACAATAAAGGTGCGACAGTGATCCCCAAAGATGATACAGTTTGGGAAGCTTTAGTTCTGAGGAAAGACTGGCAAAACTCAAGCTCATTTCGTTGGAGTGAAAATTGTTGGTGGGTGATGAGACAAATTGGGAAAAGCTACTTCCATTGGTCAGTGAATTGGTAACTTGCGGACAACAATTTAATATCTTCAAAGGGCATGTGCTGATTATTTATAACTCAAGAAGGTTTCATGAGATGCAGTGTTCTGCCAGAAACAATGCTGAAAGCAGGATCCACAGCAACTTTCAAAAAAGTATATGAATATTTTAACAGGATATGTATGAGTTAAGGACTGAGGCTAACTGGATATTCCTTTAGACAGCTGGTATATGTTTGAATAATTTTCATTTGTCATAAAAATCTAATTACTATAAAAGAATGTGTGAAGCACAGGGAGACCAAATGTTTCATCCTATTTAGACATGATGGAGGGTGGTGACACCATCCACCCATCCTTCTGTCATAGGACCTCTTGGAAGTAGTTAAACTTAGGCCAATTTAGGAACATTCTTTGGGGTAATTCATTTTCAGTGTGAGAACTCAGGACATTGACCTCATTGTCATAGAGTACAAAATGATTTTACATCTATCCATGGTATGAAGTAGAATGCTCAAGGCAGTTGCTTCACAAATGCAGTACACAGTGACCTTGGAGCTAAGTCGTCACTGCTGGATAATCTGAGCAGAAAGACACAATTTTCACAAGATAGGATTGCACGTACATGTTTTAAATGATGTTGGAAATTGGAGTGGTTGCTTTATTTGTAAACTATTTTCCAAATTTCCCCCTCACCATACATCAGTTGTGCATGAACTGCCTACCCTCAATTCTTCACCACTGTGCTTTCAATCTTTCTGCCAAGATATTATGGAAAATGATGGCTTGTAGGTTTTATTTTTAAAATCTTTTCTCTTTCGTCTCATCCTTTGGGGCAAAGCTGTCGGTTTCTCGTTTGTACTCGAAGACAGACCGGAATTTGCTTTGTAAGCAGTCGTGGGCACAAAACTGCATCTGAGCATTGTGTCATAATGCATTCGATTTGATCTATTGCCACACTGCATGGAGATTAAACTGTTTACATGGAAAATCTGATTGACCTACTTAGAATTCTGCTGCTTAGAAAGAAAAGTTTTTTTTGGAGGGGGAGTGGTAAAGAGCTACTAATATTTACTTGGATTAGTGTAAACAAATAGGCCAGAACCTCTAATTTTGCCATAATTAAGTTACTATTAAAAGTAACAGAAAACCTTTGTTTGAGTTTTCACAGCCTCAAAACATTTCTAAATATCTTTACAAATATTTTCTTTTTCCATTGGGAAAAAGATTACAAAAGTCTGAGTTCACATGCCAACCTACTCAAGAACAGCTTCTTTCCTGCTGCTGTCAGACTTTTAAAGGACTTACCTTGCATTAATTTGGTCTTTCTCTACACCCTAGCTATGATAGTAATACATTCTGCACTCTTGTTTCCTTCTCTATGAATGGTATGTTTTGCCTGTATAGTGTGCAAGAAATAATATTTTTCACTGTATGTGAATATGTGTAACAGTAATAAATTAAATCAAGTCACCTGCCATAGTTGGTAAGTTAGGACAAATCAGTTGGTGTAGTTGGTTTCAAAGCCACAAATTGTGCCATAACATTCTGTTACTGATTCCCTTTTTAAGTCTGTCCAATTCAGCTTTCCATAGAAACCCCATCATTTCTCTCACTTTTTCCATTTTCCCCCCATTACTGCACATAATTGTCTCGTGAATAATTTCAGTCTTTGCCAGCTCACCTGTAAGAACGTTCCAAGTTATATCACCCTTTGAAGAATTACTTCCTAAAATGGTCATGTTTGTGCTGCTTATCAGTTTGTACCTCTATTTCCATATCCTATTTAATTATTGTAATGGGTCTCACAATTAACTTTTCTTTGACCTCACTAATGCAGAAGGTACAGACCTAAACTTATCAGGGCAGATGGTGAAATTTGAATTCAGTAAAAATACTGGAATTAAAAGTGAAATGATGACCATGAAATCAATGTTGATTGTTGTAAAACCTATCTGATTCACTAATCTCTTTTAGGAAAGGAGGTCCTTACTTGGTGTGGCCTATGTGTGATTCTAGATCTACAGAAATGTAATTGATTTTTAACTGCCACTCAGTTCAACTAACGGCCTTGCTAGTGATGTCTGTGTCCCATGAAAGAATAAAGAAAGCTGCCTATTCCTTCCCACCTCACCCCTGACCACACCCTCCTTTCTACAGGCAAGAAACCATAGAAAAGTTGAAAATTTATTTGTGTCCCCAATAGGCTTATGTTAACACTATAATGAAGTTACTGTGAAAATCTCTGAGCTGCGACACACCGGCACCTATTCAGGTACACTGAGGAAGGACTTAGCATGGTCTTTGTACCTAATTAGCATTTCTTTTGGACTTTGGAAGGAAACTGGAGCACCCGGAAGAAACTTCTCAGACGTGAGGAGAACATGCAGACTCTGCACAGTCAGTGACCCAAGCCAGGAATCA